>JAIEZT010001390.1:13578842-13599931 GCA_019594935.1 Periophthalmus modestus | reverse complement strand
TAACACACAAACACACAAACACACAGAGTAACACACAGAGTAACACACAAACACAAGAGTAACACACAGAGTAACACACAAACACAAGTACACAGAGTAAACACACAGAGTAACACACAAACAGAGAGTAACACACAGAGTAACACAGAGTACACACAAACAGAGTAACACACAGAGTAACACACAAACACAGAGTAACACACAGAGTAACACACAAACACAGAGTAACACACAGAGTAACACACAAACACAGAGTAAAACACAAACATAGAGTAACACACAGAGTAACACACAAACACAGAGTAACACACAAACACACAAACACAGAGTAACACACAAACAGAGTAACACACAGAGTAACACACAAACACAGAGTAACACACAGAGTAACACACACAAAAACACAGAGTAAAACACAAACATAGAGTAACACACACAGAGTACACACACAACACAGGTAAAAAACACAGAGTAACACACAAACAGAGTAACACACAGAGTAACACACAAACACAGAGTAAAACACAAACACAGAGTAACACACAAACACAGAGTAACACACAGAGTAACACACAAACACAGGGTAACACACAAACAGAGTAACACACAAACAGAGTAACACACAGAGTAACACACAAACACAGGGTAACACACAGAGTAACACACAAACACAGGGTAACACACAAACAGAGTAACACACAAACAGAGTAACACACAGAGTAACACACAAACACAGGGTAACACACAAACAGAGTAACACACAAACAGAGTAACACACAGAGTAACACACAAACACAGGGTAACACACAAGCAGAGTCTATAAACGCTCGTCTTTATTTATGTATAACTCTATAAACGCTCGTCTTTATTTCTGTATAACTCTATAAACGCTCGTCTTTATTTATGTATAACTCTATAAACGCTCGTCTTTATTGCTGTATAACTCTATAAACGCTCGTCTTTATTTATGTATAACTCTATAAACGCTCGTCTTTATTTCTGTATAACTCTAAACGTGTCTGCAGGTTTTACAAAAGCGGCTCTGAGTGTCAGAAGTGCCATCACTCTTGTGCCATGTGCTCGGGCCCTGGTCCAGAGTCCTGTCGGGTGTGTGTGCCCCCCCTGCTGGAGATACAGGGAACTAACCTGTGTGTGGAGCGCTGCCCCCTGCGCTTCTACCGGAGCGAGCGCGTGTGCAGACAGTGCCACGTCAGCTGCCAGACGTGCTCAGGTAACAGGCTCTTTAAAGGGACTGTGTCACACAAACTGACTCTGCAGCTTTAATCCATGTTCTAACCCTGCTCCTCAAAAACACACTGGAGCTGTGTTTTGTTTCATTCACACGTTTAAGTATCACTTTATTAATAGTCTGTCCATTTCTCTAAAGCTCAAAATGCTCTGTTCCACCTTGCGATGTCATCATGTGGTAATACAGGAAGTGCTCCATTGTGTTTTTTAACTCCATTATTTCACATCTGAAATTGCAATCTACAACTGAACTAAAGGTAAAAGGAGCTGTGAACTTGAAAACTACCACTTCATGACATCACAAGGTGGAACAGAGCATTTGGAGATGTTACAGACTCATAATAATAAAGGTGTTACATGGGGCTCATTTCGGTTTTGTGGATAAAGTGTGGAGTTGATAAAACATCTTCATGACCATGTGTTTGTTTCAGACCCGTCTCCTCAGGCCTGTCTCACCTGTGACGATGGAAACACTCTGAAGGACGACGTCTGCTTCCCTCGATGTGCAGAAGGGACGTACTTTTCAGATCAGGTGAGTCAAAGCTCTGGAAACATCTACAAACCACACGTTTTGAACAGTTTGAGCCTGGATTTATGCAGTGCACTTGAGCCCTTTGCCTCGTCATTTCTGCTCTTCATGTTAAATATAGTTATTACTAATTAAATAGACTAAAATAATCAATGAATAAAAACAGGTGACGTGGAAAAAAATGAAACGACAAACAGGTTCACTCTGTCCACTTATATAAAGTCTGAGGTTTATGAAAAATATGTGTGTTTGTGTAGTCAGGGCCTTAAACGATTATGACAAAAGCTTTTCCCGTCAATGAACCACACACCACACACACACACACACACACACACACACACACACACACACACAGACATACACACAGACGCACACACACAGACACACACACACACACACACACACACACACAGACACACTCGCACACACACACACACACACACATACACACACACGCACACACACAGACACACACACGCACACACACATACACACACACACACACACACAGACATACACACAGAGACACACACGCACACACACGTGCACACTCATTCACACACAGACACACACACACACATTCACACAGCAGTGACACAGACACTGAGGATGAGGGGGTCGAGTGTCTTGCCCAAGGACACAACAGCAGCATTCATCTGTGAGACCTGGAATCACACCGTCAACCTGTGAGTTAGAGGATCTGTCTGCTCTCCTAATCATGTTTATGTCGAGAGCGGGATTCGAACTGGCAACCTTCTCATCAGGAACAGTACGAGCTGAGCCACTGTCGCCCCAGGACGGCACCAAGCAAAATATATGTCTGTATGTGAACCTAAAGGGTCTGACACAGAAATACAGATATAAAACAATCAACAGTGTGTGTGTGTGTGTATGTGTGAGTGTGTGTGTGCGTCTGTGTGTGCGTCTGTGTGTGCGTCTATGTGTGTCTGTGTGTGCATGTGCGTCTGCGTGTGCATGTATGTGTGTGTGCGTCTGTGTGTGTATGTCTGTCTGTGTTTGTGCATAAAGGCGGGGCCAGTGCGGCTCATGATGATCACGTCTGAGATGGTCTTGTGTTGTGTTGTGTTGTGTTGTGTTTGTGTTGTGCTGGTCGTCAGGGCTGTGAGCCGTGTGACGGCTCCTGTCGTCACTGCTTCGGCCCCGGAGCTCAGCGGTGTGTGAGCTGCCGTGACGACGCCGGGCTCCACGCGGTGGAGAGCCGCTGCGCCCCCTGCTGCTCGAGCCACAGAAACACCACAGGCTGCTGCGTGTGTGACGTCCGCACAGGTACAGGACACACACGACTGTCACTCAAGAAATGTGAAGTACAGAAGTTTACATTTCAAATACCATGAAAATATTTATTCTCACAGTGATGGAGCTTCTAACTACGGCTCTGACGTTATGAAAACCGTCTGAGTTTTTTGTCTAAACTCTAACATTTGTGTGCAGCCCTGTGCGTGGAGGCTCCTGTTCCCAGGCAGGGGGCGGACACAGACCTAAGCTCCGCCTCCAGAGTCCTGAAGCACACATCGGCCGCTCTGCCCCTCGTCGTGCTGCTCGCCCTGGCTCTGGTCTGCGGAGGTGCAGCCTTGTACCACGCCCACTCCAGGAAGACGCTGTGCTGGAGGCGGAGCTACGAACGGCTGAGCGGCAACGCCACAGAGTCCATGCCCCACGGCGTCCCAGAGCCCGACAGCAGCGACGACGTGGACGTGGTGTACACCAGCCGAGGGGGGTGTGTCTACAGACGCTACAGCTTCAGTTATGAGCCTGAACTGTAGACGTAAAAGTAACACGGCCCAGGTTATGACAGTATGAGACAACGGCGCCTCCACCTCCACCTTCACCCACCTCCACCTCCGCCACAGACCTACACAGACTATTACTATTGACTAGGGCCGACCGGAACATTCTGTGACCCCTCGACCTCTTTAATCCCCAACAACTTTTTATTATATCTTAGTGTAGTATTTCATTAGTTTATATTTAGAACAATTTTCTTAGAGCATTTATTAGACCAAAGAGAACGTTGCCTAGATTGAAACTAGAGCGTTCGTTGGCCAAGTTCATCTGTTCCTCTACATCGTTTATGTTTAAGTACTGTTACTTTATGTACAAATACTGTTAATTTAAGTTAATAAGTTAAAAGTATTCACCAGAAATACTGAGCACCCGTTTGGTCCAGTGTTTTAGTGTCAATGTAATCAGACGAAATAATGTGCAAACTCTGGCATGAAAAGTAAAAGTACATTTTATATATATTTAAGAAATACAATTGTGATGTGTTCATGATGACAGCTGGGGAAGTATCATTTAAGTCACTAACACAAAAAGCCAAGAGATTTAAACCACAAAAAGTATTATAAATCTACAATATTGTAAAAAAAAAATCATGACCTGCGATAAATAAACCTCAGAATGAAACACTTCAGTCGTTAGTTTGAGTCTAATGAGTCAGACAAGTTATTTATTCAAACTTTTATGGCTTAAATCTGATCATGAAGACAAGAAATAAAACATGTCCAGGTAGTGCAAAGAACAACACGATAAATATTGACCCAAAAATATATAGTTTCATCTTTCACAAACTGAGACCGGTCACTTGGTTCAGGCTCAGCTCCAGACTCCAGACCAGACGCTGCGCCTCGTTTCTCCGGGTCACAGCGACATGAGCCTCACAGACACGTTTGATCATGAGTCTGATGTGTCTGAGCCTCTCATCTACAGGAGCAATACTCTCATCACAGGAGCAGTACTCTCATCACAGGGCTGTACTCTCATCACGGGGCTGTACTCTCATCACGGGGCAGTACTCTCATCACGGGGCTGTACTCTCATCACAGGAGCAGTACTCTCATCACGGGGCAGTACTCTCATCACGGGGCTGTACTCTCATCACGGGGCTGTACTCTCATCACAGGAGCTGTACTCTCATCACAGGGCTGTACTCTTACTCAATGTTTTTGATGGAAGAAAGTACTAAAACAAATGAACTTCACCATCACATGATCTGAGGTGGAACGTAACAAAGTACAAGTAGTAAAGTCCTATACTCAAGTACACATTTAAGGTATCTGTACTTTACTCAAGTACATTTTACAGCGTGTACTTTTTTCTTTTTCTTCAGTACATTTGAGAGCAGTATCTGTACTTTCTACTCCACTACATTTTTGACCTGAAAAGTAAAAGTATTTTTCTTCTTGTGTGAAGCTGCTGAAAAGGCTGAGGTTTATTTTTAACATGTTCAGAATTTGAGCTAAACAAAAGTATACAAATAAAAACAGATTTAAGTCCTCAATCGGGGTGAAATACTTTTACTTTTTTAAACAGGTACGTTGAAACTTTTATTTAGATGTAGATTTTTACATGCAATACTTTTACTCAAGTATTTTTTGCTCCAGTATCTGTACTTTTACATAACATAATCGAGTACTTCTTCCACCAGTCCACATGATATTGTAACAATAAAATTGAACATTTCCTTCAGAGCTGGACTCCCACTGCTCCTGACAGTTCTCTGTTTGGCCACTAGAGGTCACAGTCCACTTTGTATCATGTCCTGTTCGCTGTAAACGCTTTTGATCATTAAACCGCATGACTATAAACATTCTTATGACTTTTAGTGCTGCCTCCTTATGGACAAAGAGGTACAGAGCATCGTCACAATGAGCCGGTCCAAGTTTCATCTCGACTCAAGCTTCAAGGTCCAATATGACACAAAACTGACTTGTAGTTTATAGTAATCCGTGTTCTAATGCGGTTTCCTCCTCAAAAACACACCTGGAGTTGTGTTTGTTTCATTCACATGTTTGAGTCACACTTTATTATTAGTCTGTAACATCTCCAAAGCTCAAAATGCTCTGTTCCACCTTGTGATGTCATGAAGTGGGAGTTTTCACGCTAACATCTCCTTTTACCTTTAGTTCAGTAGATTGGCAACTCCAGGACTGAAAAGATCCAAATGATTCTAGTGAAGGTGAGTTTAAAAACACAGAGGAGCACTTCTTTTATTACCACATCAGAGTGTTTTCAGTTTGACAGAAGAATTCAGCCTAAATCTGCAGGTTTGTGTGTTAAACATGTGAATGAAACAAAACACAGCTCCAGGTCTGTTTGTGATCACAACAGATCAGAACATAGTGTGATATGGGCCCTTTAAGGTAAATGGGCCCTTTAATGTGACCCGGGTCGTTCTGTTGATGCTCTCATCTGCCTGGGGTGAACCTTCCAACAAATATGACTTGATGAACTTAATATTTAAAAACAACATGTGCACAGGGGCCATAGACTGTGTGAAAGACTCGACTTGAATAAAAGCTCATGGAGCCGTGTCTCCGAGTGTCACCGGCTCCGCGGCTCCAGTGACGGCTCCACTATTCCACCAGCAGCAGTGCTCTGTGAAAAAAGTGCTCCATTCCACTTCTACGAAAAAGTCCAACAATGGTTTAAAATCTGCGCATTCATAAAATATATATTAAATTCTCTCCTAGGCCGTGTCTCGTAGATAAATATAGACATTTATAAAGCAGAACTCGCTTCCACCAGTAACAACAGCGTCTCCAAGAAAGAGTGAACGACAAGACAGAAATATTCATGATTCCAGCAGCGGAAAAGATGGAAGGAGAGACGCCATGTGGGCGGGGCTTTGCAGAGTAACACACAGTGATACGTTGTAGAGATGGCAAGTGGGCGGGGCTCCGCAGGGTAACAGACAATGATAGGTTGTAGAGACGCCGTGTGGGCGGGGTTTTGTAAGGTAACAGACAATGATAGGTTGTAGAGACGCCGTGTGGGCGGGGTTTTGTAAGGTAACAGACAATGATAGGTTGTAGAGACGCCGTGTGGGCGGGGTTTTGTAAGGTAACAGACAATGATAGGTTGTAGAGACGCCGTGTGGGCGGGGTTTTGTAAGGTAACAGACAATGATAGGTTGTAGAGATGGCGAGTGGGCGGGGCTCCGCAGGGTAACAGACAATGATAGGTTGTAGAGATGGCGAGTGGGCGGGGCTCCGCAGGGTAACAGACAATGATAGGTTGTAGAGATGGCGAGTGGGCGGGGCTCCGCAGGGTAACAGACAGCAGTCGGATCCAGTCTTTTCTCCCAACAGAAGACAGCGAGTCTTCAGGTGCTGGTCCTCATCGTGAACATGGGCCTCACTCAGGAACCGCAGCAGATGCCACCTCCACTTTGCCGTGCATCACCTGGTCAACTCTGAGGACACAAAGACGACGTTACGAGAGGAATCGCCAAAGCACCGACAGAACTGTGTGAGCCATAGACTGTAAACAGAAGTGGACTAAGAGCGTGACGTCACCCACAGCGTTCGGCTCGATGAAGCTCATGATGAAGCTGAGTTCTGACGTTCCAACTGCGAGTGTCATAGCAACCAAAGAGCCAATCCAGAGCCAGGCTTAGCTCCCTGCTAGACCACGCTGATGGTTTAGCAGGGAGCTAGCGCTTAGCAACGCTGTCAATCAAACCTGTTGCTAACGTTAGCAGGAGCGACGTTTGGGGAAAGAAGGACCTGATGTGTCTGTTAATAATGTTGATTTACAGACACAGGCGTGAAATAAAAACCCCAGGATTATGTAGAGGGTTAATACGAACATTTAAGACCAAAATGACATTTTTTTTTCCAATGTAAAGTGAATTGGAGCCAGAGTCGATGGAGCTGGAGGCGCTCTCATGATCACTTCTGGTTTGTAACATGCGATTAGCAAGTTCGCTATGTCCATTTATATATACAGTCTATGGAAAGAGCTTAGTGACAAGAACATTTTGTACCACTTTAAAATCACATTTAATGACCTTAATAAAGTAAATAGTGAAACTGTTTAGCAAGAATCATTCAGGCTCAAAAAAAAGTTTACAGCAGGGTCGGCTTTTGGTCGCTCATTTCATACAACTTACATACAGCACTTTCTCAAACTATTCACATTCACACACACATTCATACTCCAGTGCACACAGACACTGGGGGCGAGGGGGGTTAAGTGTCTTGCCCAAGGACACAACAACAGCATTCACTGTGGGAGCTGGAATCGCACCGCCAACCTGTGAGTCAGTGGATCTGACCGCTCAACCAATTATGTTGACATCAAGAGCAGGATTCGAACCCCCAACCTTCAGATCAATGGGCAAACGCTCTACCAGCTGAGCCACTGTCGCCAACTGCATCACAAACTCCAGGCATTTTAGTGAAAGCTCAGTTAGTATTCTTAAAACATTCTCCGACACTCATATTATAGATTTATAAACATTCAACATGGCAAAAACCTGAAGAAGCTTTGTGTGAAACTGCAATATCCGCAGTGGAAAGCAAGAGGGAGCCGTTAGCAGAGGTGCACTGTGGGAAGTGAATCAGGCAACAGGCCGTGAGTCAAACGTGCAGTGAAGTTATTCTACGTCAGAGCAGCACCTCACACCAGGACCGTGACATAACTGACGTGAGTTTTACTGCGGGTGACCCTGCTCTAAAGTGAAAGTGCTCCGTGTGTCCTGTTAGTCACACACAAACGCTCCAAAGCCCAGTCAAAATGCTTCTACCTTTTACGGTTTTTCTTATGTTTGTCCTGGTCAAACCTTAAGAGGAGAAGAGGAAGTTAAAGGGAAGGACACAGGGGCAAGACAAAAGAGTGAATCACATTTTTACTCATGAGTTTCAATCCAGTTTCAAGTGTTATTAAAACTTAGCATAGTCATTCAGGCCCGTCATGAGTGATTTCACACCTGTTAGCCTCCTGTCTAGCCCTGTTGTTTTGTTTGTTTTTTTGGTCTGAGGATCTAGTTACAGATTGGAGTTCCTGTTCCTTCCTGTTCAAAAATGGATTCTCTTTCCTAACAAAAATAGCTTCTTTAACTCTCCTCCTGAACCATTTCTTTCTTTGGCAAAGATCTGTACCTCACCATCTTCTTTTTAACATGTTCTCATGTTCTCATGGCTTTGGAGCTGAAGCTGTGGGACGTCACCCACAGCTTCAGCTCCAAATGAAGCTCATTTGGAGTTTCAGATTTGGAATTCTGGCCGGAGTATCATAGCAACCAAAGAGCCAATCCGGAGCACGGCTTTTGAAGTTAATGCCCGTTCCCCCCCACACGCTGGTTTGGGAGGGCGTAGGCACAAACCTGTTGCTAACGCTAACAGGAGCGACTTCGGGGAAAGAAGGACCTGATGTGTCTGTTATTAATGTTCATATGTTGATTTACAGACACAGACGTGAAATAAAAATCCCAGGATCATGTAGAGGGTTTATACGAACATTTAAGACCAACATGAGTCTGACAGCAGCAGCTACAGAGAGAAGGGGACACAGTTTTTCAATGTAAAGTGAATTGGAGCCAGAGTCGATGGAGCAGGAAGTGCACCTTGATCACTTCCTGTTTGGAGCGTAGCGGGCTAGCTATGTCCATTTATATACACAGTCTATGTCACCAACACAGGTAAAAAAACAGGTAAAAAAACAAATGTAAAAATATACTTGTGCTATAATTCCTAGAAGTAAAACTAGATCAACAGTCTGGCTCTCGTGTGTGACTCAGACTTACTCTTTGATGCAGTCTGGGATGGACACGTACTCCATGGGAACCAGTTCTGCCAGGTCTGACAGGCTGAAGACGTATTTGATTTTCTGACTAAACTTTGAGCTGCAGAGAGAGATTTCAGATTCATAAACTTTAATTCACTATGATTCAGATGACTTAAACATGAACTGCTCTCAAACCTTATGAAAGGCTTCGTCAGGGCCAGCAGCGTGCGGATAAACCAAGATGGATGCACAATTATGAGAGATTTTAAATTCTTTCTTAACCTGAAAAACAAGGTCGTTACATAACATAAAAACAGACACTACAACAGAACAGAACGCTGGCTCAGACGCTGAAGGAACGCAGAGGTAATGTCCACGACCAGCCACATTCTACATTTCATACACACACAGAAGACATCACATATATGAAGCCAGATATAACCAAAGGGGGAAGGATATTTTAAGTTATTGTGACTGTATTTTTGTTTGCTTCCTTCATAAACTGTATAAAGAAGTGGACTGAGTGAGTGTGACGTCACTGCGGCGTTGAGCTCCAGTCGAATGAAGCTCTGCGACGCTCGAGCAGGTACAGAGACAAGTACAACCGCGAGTATCATAGCAACCAAAGAGCCAATCCAGAGCGAGGCTGTTGAAGGTAACGCCAAACCTGCTGCTAAAGCTAGTAGGAGCGACCCCGGGGAAAGACGGCGCCTGATTTGTCTGTTATAAATGTTCATATGTTGATTTACAGACACAATAGTGAAATAAAAACCCCAGGATCATGTAGAGGGTTAATACGAACATTTAAGAACAAAATAACGAGTCTGGGCCACAGTTTTCCGGAAGCGCACCCATGATCACTTCCTGTTTGAAACGCGGTGGCTAGCAGGTTAGCTATGTTCATGTTTGTGTCCAACTTCTGCCTGGTCGTGATTCAAGTTTTATCTAGATCTGATGATGTCGTTTAATATGAATGCAGCAGTTTGCTTTTAGTTTTGATAATGTTCCTTTTGCATCTGGGTGTTTGCTTATTCGTTAATCGAGCTCTACATGGGTGCGGCTCTTTGGTGTGTCAAGACGTCTGGGTCAAGTCTCAAGAGGAGGGCAGATTATCAGAATGTCAATAATACCGTGAATGTTGTTTTGAAAATATGCTAAAGTTTAAAGGTCCTATATTACACAAAACAGATTCTCTAATCCATGTTCTAACGCTGTCCCTCCTCAAAAACAGACTGGAGATGTTACAGATGAATTATTAAGTGTGACTCAAACATGTGAATGAAACAAAACACAACTCCCAAGCTCAAAATGCTCTGTTCCACCTTGTGATGTCATGGAGTGGTTTTCAATTTAACAGCTTCTTTTATATAAATGTGTGTGTCTGTGTTGAAGGGTGTGGTACTTTTAGTTCTAACTGCACATGGGCCCTTTTTAAATAAATAAATAAATAAATAAAGTAAAAGAGATAATTCTCTGTCAAAACCACTTTCCACTTAATTAAAAGGCCGTACTCGTGAACATGACTCACCTCCTGTCGATTTGCTGATAACACTTTCGCAGCCAGCCGACAGTTGGCATCTTCTTGCGCGACGTGGCCCCATTCAAATAAACTATCATGTAATTCTCAGCCACCAGAAGCTCTAGTGTCCCGATGACATATCTGCGAGACAGAGGGATGTGTCAGAACACTTTTTCAAACAAAAGGAGACGTTGGGTTTCACTTACTTAAATAAATTGTCCATAATGTATCTGTAGTTTGGTTGATTGCTTTCAGGCATAAAACACACAGCAAACACAATGATTGCGTTCAAACCGTCTCCATAGTAACCTGAAAAAGATATGTGAACAGTACCGTTATGTGTCGTGTGGCTGGTGGGGTTTTTACATCGACCTTATAAGCTGCATAATTTATAAATTAATACAAATAATTCAAAGGAGCACTGTGGAACTTCTCTGGTGAAACGCTTGTCTCCATGACGACAAAAGTTAATGTTTGCTCTGCAGGTGCCTCAATTTGGCATCACTGTTTAGAAATTCACGCATGCTTGCTGCTTGCCGGATTGTCTCTACACAGATCTGACCTGTAACTTGGCCTGGTGACATCATGCGCTTGTCACCAAGGAGATAAATAAGTTTAATACTAAACTGTGTCTCTCAGTCCAGGTATGATCCATGGCAAACAAAAAATTCAATAGTCTCTGTGCACAGTAGCATGTTAGCTAGCTCACTGTATCTCACTTTTATTAAAATCTGAAAACATAATAAACAACCTATTCAATTTAAATAAATTAAAATAAAGACTACCAATTATGTGTATATGTAGAATACTTCAGTCTGTGGCATTGTTTTAATAATTAATATGCCTCAAAATTAGCATTAGCATTAGCACTGAGACACAAACATGTCTTATATAGTGTTTAACATGTTTTCAGTGACATCCACCTGCGGCTCCCTGTCCACTGCCTGATCTTTAAATATTTATTCATTTTAGTGTGACTCAGCAAAAACCTAACTGAGATAAAACTGGACAGGAAGTAGTGACGCTAATCGCTAACAGTGCGGTTGTCGGGTGCTATTGTGCACAGAGCCTAATCAATTCTGTCAACTGGACCGGCTGACAGACTTGGATTTTCCGTTTGTAATGTTAGCAGGAAGCAAACGCAATAACATCACCAAGGAGACAAGCGGGTGGCGGACCGTCCGTCACAGTTAAAGGTTGTAGCATTTCAGGGGATTTTTAAAAATAGTTCAATTTTGGAGGGTTTATCGTCCCTGCAGTTATTGTTGAGTTATTTACACAGACTGTATAAAGAAGTGGACTAAGTGAGTGTGACGTCACCCACAGCGTTCGGCTCCAAATGAAGCTCATGGAGGCTGGAGGAGTTATAGCAGGTATGACCCGTGAGCATCATAGCAACCAAGGAGCCAATCTGGAGCAAAGTGCTGGATTAGCATGGAGCAGGCGCTTAGCAACACTGTCAAACTTGCTGCTAACGCTAACGGGAGCGACCTCGTGGAAAGAAGGCGCCTGATTTGTCTGTTATTAATGTTCATATCTGACTCTGTCCCTTCTCTCTGCAACTGCTCTGTCAATGGAGCTGGAACCACACGGTTACTTCCTGTTTGGAATGCGGCGGCTAGCAGGTTAGCTATGTCCATTTATATATACAGTGTGTGGTGTAAGTGCACACAGTGAAGCGCCCGGGTTCTTAAGGTGTTTGGTGCGGCGTTGGCGGCACAGACCTCCGTGGCTGATGACTCTCTTGTAAGGTTCGATGGCCTTCATGTCCACTTTGTGTTCCTGGTCTCCGATCCTGAAGAGCCTCCACCTGCGCCCCTCCTCCCTCTCCTCTGAGGCCGTGAACTCCTGCACCGAGCCCACGCCCTTCTCCAGCAGCTCCGTGGCTTTGGGCTTCGGCAGGTCATCTGACAGAAAACACCACACGTTAACAGCCCATCCCTCTTTATTTGTGTATGACGTCATGCAGGTAAAGGGCAGGATCAGGGGCCCAAGACAAGAACTATTCAATTTTAATGAGATTATTCAAATTTGAGTGATTCAAAATAGTTTCATCACTTAACAAGACAATTTTGTGGATCATATTTGAATTTGAGAGATCGTTTCATGTGAATGTTTTTATAAATAATGCAATAAATTTCAAATCCACTTCTTTAAGCGATTGCTGTGTGAACTGTGTCCTGGTTTAAGTGTGAGGGGTAATTATTGTGTCTCTATGGAGCTCAACACTGACCACCGCAAATTACTTTTTCTCACAGCCTTTCGGGAAAAAAATGATCTTGAAAGTTCGAAAGCTGCTCAGAGATAATCAGCTATGTGGAGCTAATGACGACAAGAACTATGATTTTATTTCAAATCTGTTTCTGAAATTATATAAACCGCCAAATTATTAAAACATTTAGCAGAATGTTGTGTTTTAAATGTGCTTTTGGACTTAAAACAGACGCGTTATGGATAATAGTTAGCACGTAGCTGGTTAGCACATAGCTGGTTAGTACGTAGCTTGTTAGCGTGTAGCTTGTTAGCGTGTAGCTTGTTAGCGTGTAGCTTGTTAGCGTATAGCTTTTTAGCGTATAGCTTGTTAGAGTGTAGCTTGTTAGCGTGTAGCTTGTTAGCCTCCACAATATCTTTGAACTCTTACAATTTGAATCTTTCTAAAAGTCTGTGGGAAAAATGATCGTAGCGAGCGTCTCTGTTGAGCTCCATTGGGAAGACGTGCGTTGGGGGAGATTTCTGGATTTATTTATTTTTTTGATAAATAATAAAAACATGCATCAAAGTGAATAAAATGTAGGTCAGACAGGTGTCAGACAGAGATTGGGCAGAATTAGACTGGAGTGACATGGGGATGATCGCTCGTCAGCTCTTGGACAAACCTTACCACAAGCAGAGACCTGCAGCCTGTTTCCAGACTGAGAACTGTTCATCCAGACAAAAGGATGGCAGCAGAGTAAAGACACAAAAACAACACTTATTTTCACACTGTGCTGACTCTGTGAACAAAGGTTAGTATGTGAGCAGCAAACAGGACACGCACTTAAACTCTACAGAGCAGTCACATTTCTACTGTAGTTTCAGCCTCCATAATCCCCGTTTCTCCTCTTTAAAAATGTTTCATGAAGTGGTTATAAGGGTTTATTGCTGACTGTAACCCCTAACCCCATTTTCTATAGATTTCAATTATGTAATTAGAGATGCAGCTTTTTGAGTTCTGATACTGATACTTTGACTTCACGTATCTGCACAGACCAACATTAACTGATACCAATGTAGGACAGAAAATGTCTTTTGTTTCCTTAAAACATTGTTAAATTATCACACAAGAGATCTAATAGTGTTACGTCACTGTTATTTACCCTTCAAATCTCTACTGAAGAAGATAAATAAATAAAAGTTCAAACATTATGAGGCGTTTTGGGCCAAAATCAGCCAATTAAAGGCTCAGCCAGGACATGGGCCTAAACGATAAACTGGAACAGATACATGAAACCGCTCGTTTTTCAGTATCAGTGCATCCTTTTATATCATTGTGTCTATGTCCTTCTGTCAGTGTCATGTACAGAAAACGCAGATCTGATCAGTACATTAACAATATATAAGGATATTTCATGTGTTTCTGTGTAAATGCTTCATAAAGTTCCAGTGCATTTTTATGTGAGTGGTTTGAATGTTTATACAAGACAAGACATACTAAACTAAACTAAACTACAGGTAAACTTTAACAGAAAAAGGAAACAGGCAACAGCAAAATACTACAGCACAAACCAAGTTATACAGTATAGCCCAGAAATGAGTACACCCCCTTGTACACCCCATGTAAGATTCAGAAATCATATTGTTTCATAGAAAAAATATGAATAAGGTCTGTTCACACACACTGACACGTTTATTAAGAATACACTTGACAAAATCTAGAATCAATTTTGGTTCAAATTATGTTAACATAAATTTTTATAAATTTAATTACCAGACATGAGTGATTCAAAAATGAGTACACCCTGTGATATATGTATGTCATTTTACTTAATATGCACAATGTACTAGTACTTGGTGTGTCCACCATTGTTCTCAAACACAGCTCTGACTCTTCTCGGCATAGATTCAACTAAATTGACACATATTGTTCTGTTAATTTCACTCTGTTGAATGACCATTTTCAGTGCATTGATGTTTTGTGGTCTGCTGGCCTCCACTTTTCGTTTGAGAACACCCCAGAGATGCGATGGATTCAAGTCTGGAGACATGCTAGGCCAATCAAGTACAGTCACCCTTTTTTGGTGTAGGAACTCAGTTGTGGCCCGAGCAGAATGCTTGGGGTCATTGTCATGTTGAAAAAGTGATCTTCGCCCCAAGGATTGCAGAGAAGAAATTTCACAGTATTTTGCAGCATTCATAATTCCATCAATAAAGCAAAGTTTTCCGACCCCTTTGGAACTCATGCATCCCCAAACAAGCACACTCCCACCATCATGCTTCACTGTGGACACCATGCACTTTTCATCATAGTCCTCTCCCTGTCGACGCCAACCCTCTGGATGCCATCGAACCCAAAAAGATTAATTTTCGTCTCATCAGACCATAGAATAGAGTCCCAAAACTTCAAAACTTTGTCCAAATGTTTCTCTGCAAAAGCCATGCAGTCTCTTTTATGCTTGGGCTTCAGCAATGGTTTCCTGCGAGGTCGACAACCAACAAGACCTTGTCTGTTCAACATGCGTTTTACAGTACTTTTGGAAATCTTTATGCCAGTTTTTTGCTCAATGGTGCTGGCCATTTCTGAAGCACTTGCTTTGCAGTTTTTCTCCAGAACTCGGACCATATGACGCTCATCACGAGGGGAGAGTTTTCGGCCTTCGCCCAGGACGCTTCACCTTCTTGATTATATTTCCAGTATTTTTAAAGCTCTGGATCACCTTAGCCACTGTATTTTTGCTGACAAGCAATGATGAACTGATTTTCTTGTACCCAAGACCTTTTCTGTGCAGCACAACAATCCTTTTCCGAATATCTGGAGAAAGTTCTTTGCCATGCCGTGCCATTTTCAAGGTGTAAAAGCAAAGTGGTTCAAAATGAACTTAAAATGCTCTATTTATGCAACTAAGCTGATCCAGATTTATCTCCAAACATTAAACAATCACCCAAATGTCTGTTGCAGCATTCACAATAAACCATCCTGAATTTTAATCAGTTTGTAAGAAAGGTGTACTCATTTTTGAAACATAACCATACATGAAATCCAGGATTAGAACCAAACATTGGGCTTATATATTGATGTCACCCATCAAAAACAATCTGTATTAGGGAGGATTAAGTGCTTTAAAAAGTATTTCTATTTACGTGCCAAATTGGCCAAACAAATCAAAAATATTCAACATTTTATAGGGGGTGTACTCATTTCTGGGCTATACTGTAATTCATGTATCTTAAAGCTCCTGTAACACAAACTGACTTTTGTAGCTTTAATCCATGTTCTAACGCTGTTCCCTCCTCAAAAACAGACCTGGAGTGTTTTGTTTCATTCACATGTTTCAGTCACAC
Organism: Periophthalmus modestus; assembly: GCA_019594935.1. Taxonomy (NCBI): domain Eukaryota; kingdom Metazoa; phylum Chordata; class Actinopteri; order Gobiiformes; family Gobiidae; genus Periophthalmus; species Periophthalmus modestus. The sequence goes on along the minus strand of JAIEZT010001390.1, from coordinate 13,583,567 downwards.
TTTATTATTAGTCTGTAACATCTCCAAAGCTCAAAATGCTCTGTTCCACCTTGTGATGTCATGACGTGGTAGTTTAAGTTAACACCTCCTTTCAGCTTTTGTTTTGAAAAGCAATCCCAGGTCTGAAATGATCCAAATGATTCTAGTGAAGGTGTGTGGAGTTTAAAAACACAGTGGAGCACTTCCTGTATCACCACATGATGACATCACAGGGTGGAACAGAGTGTTTTCAGTTTGAGAGAAGAACTCAGCCTGAATCTGCAGGTTTGTGAGAGTGAAACAAAACACAGCTCCAGGTCTGTTTGAGATGAAGAAACCTTAGAACAGATCAGAAAACAGCATAATATGGGATCTTTAAACTTAACTTAAATTTCACTCACTTCCACTTTAAAATTAACACACAATTCCAAAGTTCAATCCATCAGCAGATACACTAAATTCATAATATTTGTTCTTTTTTTAATAAGCGTTGCTATACCTCTGGACTCATATTGGCTAAAAGTTTGCGCTGCTTCAGTACCAAACACTGTGGTGTGATAAACGGGCAGAGGCTGGTACCTTCCCACTCAAACTCGTTGCTGTTGTCGGACGGCGTGTCCATGGCGTCCAGGTCCAGCTCCGTGCTCTCGTCCAGCTCGTCCGAGAGGATGGAGCCCTCGCTGCGGTCCAGCGTCAGGCTGATGTCCGGAGCCGCCAGCTTCTTCCTCATCTTCGCCCCCTGCTCGTACTCGTAACCTACGTACAAATACTACAGTGTATATTGATACTTTGCAGCTGATGTCATCAGCATTCCTTGTAGGTCTGATGCTAACTGTAGGCACTGCTCTGTCTGAAGAGTTTGATTTTAACACATTGTGACCATAAAGAACTTGCTTATCTGAACTACAACAGATGAGCTGATCTGTGCTGTTAAATAAGTCCCTCAAATAACATCACAGTCACAAGCTAGCTAGCATTAGCATTAGCCAACAGTTTTTTCAGTGAGTCACTTTCACCTTTTGTGCAAAATCAAACTGAACAGAACCATGAGCTCAGACTGTCCAGAGACCCCTGAACTTGTGCTCTTATAATTTTGTATTTTTTCTTGAGTTTTCAGACTATTTTCCAACGTTTTGTCTGTTTGCTAATGTGTGCATTGTATCGCCATAGTAACTGTGGAACATTTCACCATAGAGACACATGCAGAACACTCCCAACATGACATCACTACACAGTATCACTAGTTAAAGAGCCAGGACCAGGGAGTTTTACTTGGTCTAAAAGCATGGATTTATTTTTGTTTAGCCAACATTAATATTGTTTAAAAGTTTTCTCTGCTAAACTTTCAATATAAGGTATTAAAATTGGAATAAGCATAAGAAAAGGGATGGATAGAAATTGGAATAATGTACCAGTACAATTTTAATATCACCTTTAAAAGCACCTGAATGCAACATGACAGAACTGATCATCACTAATAATGTTATAGAGACTACGCTCAGGCCTGTCCTCCCGTCTAATATAAATTAATTGGATAATTCTGGGTCTCTGAGACACTGGGGCCCGGGACAACAGACTCTGACCCTTTGTCCCCCCCGTCGATGCCCCTGGTTAAAACAGCTGCAGTGTCCTACCGTCCACATCTCCAGAGGTCCCAGCGAAAAGCTCGTCTTCCAGCTCCTCCTCTGGAAGTGGACTGCAGAGCGAGAGAGAAGTGTGTTAGTGCTTTACACAGAAAACACAGAAATCATAAATACTCACAGGACCAGTCAAACGTTTAGACACACGCTCTTACTCAAAGTTTACTACTACTACACTTTATATACAAACAGAAAACATCAAATATATGAAGTAAGATGTGTGGAATTATGAAACAAAATGGTTAAACAACACGTCCTCAGATCCTCAGAGTCTTTGTGGAGCCCAAACCCTCGTCCTTCTCTCAGTGAGCTTCATGATCAAGTCCCTCAAACAGTTTTCACTTCACAGCTGAGCCACGTCAGTGTTTGTCCACCGATCTGAAGGTTGGCAGCTCAAATCCCGCTCAACATAAAAAATATTGGTTGCGCAGTCTAGTTCCCACAGATGATTACTGCTGTTGTGTCGTTTGGCAAGACACTTCGCCCCCAGTGTGTGTGTGCACTGGTGTATGGATGTGTGAGTGAATTTGTGAGTGGTTCCTTGATGTAAAGTGCTCTGAGTGACCTGAAAGTGGAAAAGCGCTGTATAAAAATGTGACCATTTACCAAAAGTGAAACACAGAGTTCAAAGCAAAAAGCTAAAACTAGTTATTTTGAGTTTATTTTTGTTCGGTACATTCACGTGTCGGTCGTAGTTTTGATGCTTCAGTGAGAATCTACAGGGTGAATAATCATGGAAACGAAGAAACACAAATGAAAAGGTCTCCAAACAGCTGCCTCTGTGGGTAAAATATAAAAATTACCGGGGGAAGTCCTCGTCCTGCCACTCCTCCTTCAGCTCCACTCCCTCCATCCGCAGACGTGCTTCTGTGGTGGAGATGGACTCTTGACGCTCCAGGCTGCGGAGGAGAGATGTCACGCATTCACTTCAAGAGTCCAGAAGCTTAAAGGCTCTGAGGTCTTTAAACACAACAGGATCACCATCATCAACTAAAAACCTCAAAATCTACCGTAGAATTCTGATCTGTCGCCAAGAGCTTGTGACTTGTAAATCTGCAGCGGATTAGAGTGAAACCTGATGCTGATCAACAGGAGTCATGGGGATAAGCCCGACTTCCTGGTGCATTTTAAAAAACATTGTTGATGTTTTAAGCTAATCTGTCAAGTAAATTGTGTCGATAATGAACATTTACAGCGCGTGTGTGTGTTCAGATGAGCGTTAACACAATGAAAGTGATCATTTCATTTCATTTCACTATTGTGTCTGTAAATCAACATATGAACATTAATAACAGACAAATCAGGCGCCGTAGCTGTAATGTAATGTAATGTAGTCACGTTTCTGTGCAGTTATCTCTTTGTACTAAAGTGTTTTGTGTGGACTTTTAAGCAGCTGATTGACCAAAACTAAATATCGATCTGTGCTGGAGATTTAAGGCCAATACCCCAGAGGCTAAAAAGTCTGAATATCAGCTAAATTATATATCGGTCTATTTCTGTTGTGATACAATAATGTCTCATTGTAATACTGACGACAAACCCAATTATTTTCATTCTATATAAGTACTGAGACAACCTCGGATGAACATATACGACACATTTACTTATATCAGCAGCAAAGTAACACACATTTACTAATCACACCCAATGTATAGAAACAGCAAGGAGCCTGAACATCTCACCCTGTTTGTTGAATTTTGATAAGGAAACTTTTGATACAAGATCTGTAAGTCTAAAGTCCAGCTGCACCAGAACTGAGATGAGAAGAAGCCCTCTTGGTCATTTTGCTTCCCATAAATGGACTACATTTCAAGTACATGCAAAACTTGATAGATTGGTGCCACTAAAGCACTTTAATAATCTGGAGATAAACATTTATGATCACACCTGCTGCTATTTTAAAGTTTTGAATGAACCCGTGCAGGTGTTTGTATTGTTCTGTATTTGAACAGGGCCCGTGAAAAGGAGAGTCTGGGTGTTTCTCACTGGGCTCTCCCTGTTTAGATAAAGACAGAAAGATGGAGAAATAGATTAGAGATCGACCAATATGTTTTTTCTCAGGGCCGATTGTTTAGGATCCAGAGAAACTGATGGTTGATAAGATCTGCTGATACTGTTGGGCCGATATAGGTAATTTTCCCGAAACTGTCTAATATGGTACAACATCATCCACAGCCATTTTTCCAGGACCATCTTTGGACTAGGTCGGAGGATGGGTGGGTAGATAGATAGATTAAAAAAACACCACATTTCAGTCTGTGTAACTAATGGGATCTGTATCAGCCCTACACAGAGCAGCCTTTGATGGAGTAATCTGTCCTGTACTTGCACCTGACCATACGCACAGAACATAACTGCTCTGTATTAGACGAGCCGCATACTTATGTTCACAACTAATCCTCAGCCTGGAGGTTTCTCTCTGGCAACATGAATGTAAACCTGACTCACATACAGTAAAGATGCAAATAAAGCACATTTGTGTAACTGCTGTTTACACTGACCCCAAACCGGAGCCAGTGTGTTTCAGGTCATGTCAGAAGAACATGAACGAGTCTGTGTGTGGGTGGTGTTTGGTTGGTGTTCGGTTGGTGTTTGTGTCCATGTGTGGATGGTGTTTGGGTGGCGTTTGGTTGGTGTTTGGGCCCATGTGTGGATGGTGTTTGGGTGGTGTTTGGGTCCATGTGTGGATGGTGTTTGGGTGGTGTTTGGGTCCATGTGTGGATGGTGTTTGGTTGGTGTGTGGATGGTGTTTGGCTCCATGTGTGGATGGTGTTTGGGTGGTGTTTGAGTCCATGTTTGGTTGGTGTTTGGCTCCATGTGTGGATGGTGTTTGGTCGGTGTTTGGTCAGTGTTTGGTCGGTGTTTGGGTGGTGTTTGGGTCCATGTGTGGATGGGGTTTGGGTGGTGTTTGAGTTCATGTGTGGATGGTGTTTGGTTGGTGTTTGGCTGGTGTTTGAGTCCATGAGTGGGTGGTGTTTGGTTGGTGTTTGGGTCCATGTGTGGATGGTGTTTGGTCGGTGTTTGGCTGGTGTTTGAGTCCATGAGTGGGTGGTGTTTGGGTGGTGTTTGGCTCCATGTGTGGATGGTGTTTGCATCAGCGACCTGT
>JAIEZT010001390.1:13543842-13571342 GCA_019594935.1 Periophthalmus modestus | reverse complement strand
GCAGCAGGCCTGTCCCTGTCAGAGGACGTGCAGCAGCAGGCCTGTCCCTGTCAGGGGACGTGCAGCGGCAGGCCTGTCCCTGTCAGAGGACGTGCAGCGGCAGGCCTGTCCCTGTCAGAGGACGTGCAGCAGCAGGCCTGTCCCTGTCCCTGTCAGAGGACGTGCAGCGGCAGGCCTGTCCCTGTCCCTGTCAGAACACGCGTAGACTCCGTGTCCACGCGGTACCACGTCCCAACCGCGGGAATAACACTGTTCGTCCGTATTTCCCCTGACGTCGCACGCGTGGCGTGTCCCACGTCGTCCCCTGTCTCTTGCAGGAGCGTCCCAAGTCTGTGGCACCTGTCTGTTCGTCCGGCATGTCCTTGCCCCCCCCCCTCGCTCGCGCCTAAACCTCACGCTCACTGTGTACGCGCGTTCGAGTCCTGCCTTTGGATCCGTGCTCTGCTCTGGCGCATTACGTGCGCTCTTTAAGGTCCGCGCGCGCACACTCTCTCTCTGCTCGGGCTCACGTGACGTTCACTGCACGCACGTGTCGCTCTTTAACTCACCGCGTGCGCACGTGCAGCTGAGACCCGTGCCCGTGCACTTGTGCGCGTGGGACTCGTGGAGAATAAATCACACCAACTGTACGAATAAAGATAAACCGAGCACTTTAGAGCTGAAAATGTGGTTTTATGAGAGTTTTACTGAGACTGTGGTTCTGTTTCCAGCATCAAACAACAAGATGGAGCCCAGAGATCTACTTTGTTCATGTTGATTTGAGTCTGCGTCTTTAGGCCCCAAGAAGAACTCCAAGATTCAAGATTCAGGAATCAGGATTCAGGATTCAAGATTTTGAATTTAAGATTCAAGATTTAACATATAAGATAAAAAAATTCAAGGTTCAAGATTAAAGATTTAAAATTTAAGTTTCAAGATTTAAAATGTAAGATTGAAGATAAAAAAGTGAAGGTTGCAGACGTGAGACTCGTCCTCTCTTCGGTCTGATCTGAGATTGCGTCACTGCTCCTGTCAGGTTACCATCGCAGTATTGAAATATCACCAAACGCAAAGTACATTTACATATTTATTCTGGATCCCAATTAGTTATTACCACAACAGGGTCCAACATTACCTCCGACATTCTTCAGATGGACGTCAGCGTATCCCTTTAATTAAAGTACTCTTAACTGATTGGACCTCAGTGTGTTTGTGTTTGTGAGGCCCGAGGTCCGTCACAGAGATGGAGGAGAAAATAAAACACGAGTGTCACCGAGACGCGACGTCTCATTTTAAATGAAATTAAAATGTTGGACCAAAATAAACAACAAAAAATCACAGTATTTTACATGAAGAGAAATTATATCTGCCTCATTAAGTCCAGTACAACACAAATACAGAAGTGAGACGTCACCACAGCTTCAGCTCCACATGAAGCTCATCGAGGCTGGAGCAGGGACAGCGGCGAATCTGGAGCAGATTTCTGACCACAAGTATCATAGCAACCACAGAGCCAATCCGGAGCGAGGCTGTTGAAGGTCACGCCCCTCCCCGCACCACTGTTTCACAGGGAGTGAGCGCTTAGCAACGCTGTCAATCAAACCTGTTGCTAACGCTAACAGGAGCGACGTCGGGGACAGAAGGACCTGATGTGTCTGTTATTAATGTTCATATGTTGATTTACAGACACAGACGTGAAATAAAAAGCCCAGGATCATGTAGAGGGTTAATACGAACATTTAAGACCAACATGAGTCTGACAGCAGCAGGGACAGAGAGAGAGGCACAGTTTTTATGCAGAAAGTGAATTGGAGCCAGAGTCGATGGAGCAGGAAGTGCACCATGATCACTTCCTGTTTGGAGCGTGGCGGCGGCAGGTTAGCTCTGTCTGTCTCTGCGATGTGTGACTAAAACTGTTTTCAAGCCTGGCTCCAGTCGATCGTTGCTCTTTCCAACAACATAAAGAGTCATGATGAATATAACACAAAACATTACGACACGACCCTGTGGTTATGAGTGAAAAAAACAACGATATAAAGTTATTCAGCGAGTGCCTCAGCCTGACAGAGAGTCTGAGTCCACAGCGGCAGGTAGACTTTTGTTTTTATTTGGTAAAAAGTATTTTACAAAACTCTTCCTCTTCTTCCTCCTCTTCCTCTCGCACTATCAAACTGACGGCAGACGAGTGAAATCAAAGCCCGCTCAGTCCATGTGAAGCTCTTTGAAGAATGCTTTTAATTTCGCCTGTCAGCCGCCCGCCCTCTCCAGGCCGCTCCGTCAGCCGCTCCTACAACCACAAAACTTATAATGACTCTTTCTGTCACGATTTTCATGATAAATGTTTAACTTACCTCCTCAAAACAATAAATAGTCCTCACACTGCTCCGTCTGACTTTCTGCCTCAGAGGAATTCGCTAACTACAAAAATGCTTCTTGTTATTTAAAAAGATGAAATATTTCCCTCTGCCATGTAATTCTGCGCTGTGTGTTTCGAGAATCTGACCTAAAAAGGTTGATCAAAGCTGGTCGGAACTCTGCCTGGAGCAAGTAATAAATTGGTCCATTCCCTGTTTTCCACTGACAAATGATTCTCCAGAGCCTTCACGTTCTCACTGGCAACTCAATTAACAAGAGACCGAGACGCACACACTTTACATTCATGTTTTATACACATTTCAATATTTTATCCTTTCACTCACTATTGGCTCGGCCTCTTTTATGTCACAGCTAATGCTAACTGTTTGCTAACTCTCATGTAAAGCAATAGTTGTTTAGGTGTGTGCCGCGCTGACATCCCTCCAGGGGGCGACGCTGCCAGTGGAGCGGGGCCGCTGTAAAGAGCATGTTTAAGTCCTCGTTCCACTGTTGTGCTGCAGGCGAGCCGACAGAGTACAAAGAACACGCTTTTGTTCGAAGTGGGAAGTGGAGCTTTGAGGAGCAGGTTTGTGTAGGTTTGTGGGGTTCAGTATCTCAGAATGTGACGGTGATTTGTCCGACGTCTGACCATCAACATGTTCTCACGGTGTAATCTACTGAATTGGTGAATTGGTCTCTTTACTGTCCCTGCCCCTGGTGGATGCTGATGGTAAAACAGTCACTTTTTATATATAACACATTTCCACTTTGGAGTCTCTCTTTACACCAAGGAACAGTGTTTATGTTGAGAGTGGGATTCGAACCTCCAACCTTCAGATCAGTGGACAAACAGACCACCTCTCACTCCTCCTCCATCATGTTTCTAATCTTTATTGTTACTGGATTTACTCTGATCATTTCAGCACCGATATCACCTCCCGTCCACTGCTGTTTGTGCTTCATTCTCGCCCGTGTGATTTTCTTTAAAGCTGCCATCTTTAAGTATTTATTTTTTTTACCAGTAGATGGCAGACGTGAAACCTGTTCCCACCTGGCCCCTCCCCCTCCTCTCACCTGGCCCTGGTTCAGACTCACCTGTGCTCTCTGCTCTTCTTCTTTAAATATAAGATGTTTGTGTTGTTGGCAAATGATGGTTATTGCTAACTACAATTTCTAAAACTGTCCCAGAGCGCCCCCTGTCCTTAGACCCTCCTAATGCAGGAACAACAGGACTAAACCAGGACGGACGGAACCACAGACGAGTCCAGGACTAACACACGTCCATTTGAGGATAAAGTTCAGAGTCCACTCAAGACTAAGGGCCAGAGGGGGGCTCGTCCAGAATAGGGTCAGGGTCATCCAGCCAGAGGAGGGAACGAGAGGATCCGGGTCCACAGAACAGGATCAGGGCAGAGGATCTGAGCCCTCTCCCTCAGAAATGGGGCATTTTGAGAGCGGAGTGCAGTCTGATGAGGTCGTGGTCAGGTCCTGGGGTCGGTTATTGTGAATAATCATTAGATCTTCATGTTTCTCACAATGATTCTCACATAACACTAATAACAAAGCCGTGACCTCCCCGGTTGTGGTCCCGCCCGGAGCTCTTGTGCTGTGTGTGTGATGTGGACGCTGGTTCATGAATATGTGGGCGTGGATGTGTATGATGATGAGGGGCTGCTCTGACACACACTTTAGAGAGAGTGATGGTGCTTATGGTCAGACTCCATTTACCTCAGACACATCACCGCATCAATCTTTAACAGTCAAAACACCACAGCAGGTAGGACAAGGGACCACAGGGTGTGTGTCTGTTCAACGAGACACTCAACACATGGCTCACTTTAAAGGGCCCTTTAAAGGGCCCTTTAAAGGGCCCTTTAAAGGGCCCACATGACACTATTCTCTCATCTGTTCTAACGTTTCCTCATCACACACAGACCTAGAGTTGAGTTTTGTTTCATTCTCACATGTTTAACACACAAACTGCAGATTTAGGCTGAGTTCTTCTCTTAAATCCTCTCTCTCTTTTCCACCTTGTGCAGGAAGTGCTCCACTGTGTTTTTAAACTCACTACATGTAGATTAATAGACTGACATGAAAGATAAATCTCTCTGGACTCGGGCCCTTCTCGTAGTCTGCGTACAGGAGGATCTGGCTCAAACACAGAAGGTTTGTGCCATTTTTGAAGTGTAAAACTTTGCAGCTCTGGGATGAACTGCCCTAAACTCTCCACACTGGACCCGGCCCTGGACCTGATGCAGCTTTAAGTTTCATAAACAGCTGAAGTTACCTTTAGGTTTGTAGCAGCCATAGAGCTCAACCCAGTCTGTAAAGTGTGTGTGAATAATCAAAGAAAAGTCAAACGTGAAGAAGCCCTGTTGAGTCGTTCAGAAGACTCTGATGTGAGACGCAGCTCCTCCTCCTGGTTTTATCATGAAACTGTTGAGCAGCAGAACATCTGAGACGAGGCTTTAGTTTTATGAACACGATGTCCAGGTGAAAGATCTGAGCAGCACAGTCAGTGTTATTACTAAGTCTCAAATGAAAAATCTGTGCGACGTAAGTCATCAGGAGTCTGCTTTTCCTCTGCTCCTTTCACTTTTACTCAGGCTCAGGTTTTGGAAAACACATCACACCCAGACTGTGTCGAGAAGTGGACTAAGGGAGCGTGACCTCACCCAGAGCGCTCAGGTGCAACCAAATGAAGCTCATCGAGGCTAGCATTTATAGCGGCTAATCTGCAACCAGGGACTATATTTGGAAATCTGAGAGTGAAACCAGAGAGCCAATCAGGAGCAAGGTGGCTGAAGGTCACGCCCCTTCCCGCCCGCACTGATGCTTTAGCATGGAGCGGGCGTTTAGCAGCACTGTCAATCAAACCTGTTGCTAACGCTAGCGGGAGCAACCTTATTAATGTTCATATCTTAATTTAGGGATGAATTAGCTGAATAAAACCCGAGGATCATGTAGAGGGTTAATACAGATATTCGTGCCCACACTCACTTCCTGTTTGGAATGTTGCGGCTAGCAGGTTAGCTATTTAAATATACAGTCTATGCATTCGTACACTACAATAGAAAGGAAAAGCCGACACCTTCCCCACCCCAAACCTATCTCCAGTCCTCCATCGAATCCTTGCATATTCGCCCAAAGTGCATTTTTGTGTAAACGCCTCCACGTTTGTGCCCACAGACCTGCACCGTACGGGTCATTACCACAGTGCCAGAGATGGATGGGAACTTCCTGCCCATTGTGGAGCGTGGTCCCCAACCTGCCGCTGACCAGCACTGGCTTTTAGTTAACATTCAAAGTGTTGGCAGCCGAACCAAGGTCCCACTCTCCCCAAAGAAATTAGAGGCGGTAATCTTTCAGGAACCACTAACCTTCCAGACCATGTAAATGTAAGCGAAGCTGGGGCGGATTGGCCTGGTTCCTCCGTAGTCCCCGTGTGTCTGCTCACCACGGGCCACGGTACGACTTGTGTCCAATTTATGTGCTCGTGACAGCTAGCAAGTGAGAAATGAAGGCAGAGGCTAAGAGGAGGTTAGCTTTAAACACCGCGCAGGTCAATGGGGTAAGAGGCTCCATGCTAAATCATTGTCAAGGAAACTAATGATCCAACATTATCAGACACCCGGACATGGTCAGAGATTAAGTGCGGCGTGTCAGGCAGATATTATAATCACAAGAGTCCATCCCAGCCACATTTGTCTTGATTTTGCATAGACATTCACATATTCTGAAGGAGGCTCCCATAAGAGCACAGCCTGTGTGCAGCAGAAATCAGAACATATGCTTTCTGGCGATTCCTGTTTCTATTGAGGGAGACTTAGGCCCCTCTCGCTCTGCAAAGCCACTGGGACACTTCGTAATTAAAATCCACTCTATTAAAGATCGCAAACAAATATTTAGCAGAGGATGTGTTCCACCTGCTGCAGTCCGGAAGCAGCGGAGAGCCGGGGAACGCGACTGTGGCATCTTGACAAGGCTTAAGTAATTCTCAACAGAACAAACAGCCTCTGGGCTCAGTGCTGCAGCGCCGATTCAGAACAGACACGAGCGTTTTCAAACTCAATCAATATATGTGAGGAAGTACACACAGCAGAGTCTCATTAAAGACGGGGAGGATAAACCTGTCAGAAAAACACAAATCTGTTAATGAATAGAATTTTGAATTGGATTTTGATTTGAATTTTTAAAACTTTGAACAGACTAAAATATTAAAGTGTTTCTAGTTTTACTTCAGTGACAACCACGAACGTTCCAGCTGTGATTCCTGAATCAGACTCAGAAATGAGCCTGTTCCCCCAGCGACACGGGACTCGCTCCATCTAACCCACCAATCAGACCTGGAGCTGGGTTTTGTTTCTTTCACATGTTTAACTCACAAACCTGCAGATTTAGGCTGAGTTCTTCTCTCAAACTGAAAACACTCTGTTCCACCTTGTGATGTCATCATGTGGTAATACAGGAAGTGCTCCGCTGTGTTTTTAAACTCCACACACCTTCACTAGAATCATTTGGATCATTTCAGCCGTGAACTCAACTAAAGGTAAAAGGAGCTGTTCACTTGAAAACTACCACTTGATGACATCACCGGGTGGAACAGAGCATTTTGAGCTTGATGTAGACAGACTAATAATAAAGTGTTACTTAAATATGTGAGTGACACAAAACACAACTGCAGTGTGTTTTTGAGGAGGAACAGCGTTAGAACATGGATTAAAGCTACAAGGAGTCACTTTTGTGTGACGTAGGGTCTTTAAATGACTTTTATTGGTTTAAACCAGGCACTGTGGCTCTGGGGCCAAATGTGGCCCTCAGACCAACTTTTCTTGGCCCTCAAGCTTCCACGTGAACTGGCCCATATTACCATAAACAGAACTTTTGACTTTACATTTCTGAAAATCTACTTTAACAAGCCCATCTCAAACACTGAGTGTGTCCTGAGGATGAAGGGAGAACAAAGGTCCAGTGGTTCAGTCTAATGTAATAATAACACGGATTTGAAGTATTTATTGTATTTGTGGCCGGTCTATGGCCCTCCATCGGCCCTCAGCTTTGTCTCTGTTTTTATCTGTGGCCCTTCATGAGAAAAGTTTGGACCCCTCTGGTCTAAATCCTGCTGTCTGCCGTGTGACACAGTGTAAAGTGTCATTACTCGTGGGCCTATCCACATATTTGGATGACGAGGCTTTAGTGTCTTTGTCATGTACTTTGTCTTTACTTTTAGCGCACAAACATTGATATTTCTGTGGAGCAGCGGTGTGCAGCTCCTCGCGCGCATTAGTGCCACTGCTGGAGGTTATGGACACGAGCGTCCGGGAAGCTCAAGGACGAGCCTCCGCCGCAGATTAAACAACACTCGGTCTCTGTCACGCGCCCGGGCTCGGATGGGTCCCCAAAGCGCGGGGCCGAGGGGCCGAGGCGCGGGCGGGGAGCGGGCGCGCGCCGTCATCTTTCACGCGTGTCCCTCGAAGGCAGCGCGCGCACCTGTCCTCGTGACGCCGCCGTGAGAGGCCCGCTCATTCTGGGACGGTAATTACACCGCTCATTATTCAGGGCGGTGTGAGGAGATTAGAGCGGGGCTGAGGGCGGGACAGACGACCTCGTGTCACTTTTACACGCGGTACTTTTAGGCAAGAAAGTTTTATTCTGAAAGTGGCAAAGACAAACTGAGAGAAGGACTGTTTCTGTGAAGATGTTAAATATATCATCAAACTCACACGTTCAAGACACTTAAAGCACTTTAGCACCGCCCCTACCCTGTCCCAGTCCAATGTGGCTGTTGTAGGGAGTATTATACTTCTGATGACCAGAGATGGAAGAATACTTTGTAAATGTATTCTGTTACAGAATACAGAATACTGCAGTAAAAAGTATTTTGTAAAGTATTCTGTTACACGTGCCAGTCAGAGTACTGTGTTTTGAATACTTAAAATACTTTTATATTCAGTCACAGTTACATTACAGAGTAAAAACACAACATGGGATTAAAAAGATCTTTATGTTTGTTCTGTGTTTCTCACTGATCAGAAGTTCAGATCTGACCTGCCTCACCACAAGAGTTTTACATTTTTCTCACTGATTCTGTTCAGTTTGATCCTAAACCTTTTGTCATTGGGGCCACAGTGACAGAGGGGCGGGGCCAGGATATGTACATATATACACATATACATATATACATATATACATATATACATATATACATATATACACATATACATATATACATATATACATATATACACATATACATATATATATACACATATACAGATATACATATATACATATATACATATATACATATATACATATATACATATACATACACATCAGTTAAATAAACACAGCAGAAAAACTTTGAACGAGGTTTACCTTTAACTATTTTAACATCATTTGTTCATGTTCGGCTGGATTAATAAACCCAGAGGGCCGTGCGGGGCCCCGGGCGTCCTGTGCTTAAATACCTCCATGTTTTCCTTTGAGTTTACAAAAACCAGAAAACAGATTCTCAAAATAACGTCATCTGAAAATGTCACTGACAACATGCAAAACTCTGCACAGATCAAATAAATACTTCAACAGTCATGTCTCACACTTCAAAACCAAACTCAAAACCCACCTGTTCAAACTCGCCTGTTCACTCCGACACACTGTCATTTTTATACTATATGCTTCATTTTAAATGTGTATATTTTAACTGCTGCTTTTAACTGTCTTAATGTGGTGATGTCCCTGCTGTGAGGCGACCTCGAGTGCCCAGAAAGGCGCCCTATAAATACAATTTATTATTATGTCTGTGTTTAGAAAGAGGCATGTTTGTGTCTCAGTGCTAACGCTAATGCTAACTCTGAGGCATAATCAATATTAAAACAACTCCACAAACTGAAGTATTCTACATATAAAGATGATAGATTAGTTTTATTTTTAATGAATTTGAATGTTAATAAAGTTGTTTAATTCATATATAATAAAAGTGTTAGCTTTGAGACACAGTGACCTAGCTAGCATGCTACTGTGCAGGATGGGACTGGAGTGGGACTAGGATGGGGTAGGACAGCCCTCCTGCTCTGATTCATAATTGATAAACTGGAGCTGTGTTGTTCTCAGGGTTTGTTCATAATCGTGGCTTCGGGCCCTGACGCCTCGAGGACACAGATCTCTAGACTTTTGATGTGGGAAAGTCCTGAGCCGATTATTTCCTGTTCTTTGGTGCATATGGTTTATAAGTAAGAAAATACACATAAAATATATGTATTTACTTGTCAGTATTTGTGGTTTTCATTTGACTGGTTCAACTTTCACCAAAAAAAAAACCCAGCAGATTTTTACACTGTAGACAACTTTAGTTAGACGGGTAAAACAGAACAGAATCCTGTGGTTTGAGGGCAAAGCCAAACTGTCTGTGCCACTGTAGCCCTCACATATATTATAAATTATTTTTTCTATGTATTCTATAGATTTATAATAATGTTGCAGTTTAAATCTGCTCTTGGGTTTTTGTGTCAGTGACATAAAAGAGTTTGAATATTATCGTCTGTATTTCCTTCGGCGACATACTGAAGTTTAAACGTGATGGTGACTCCGCTCGTGTTTGTAAGAGGCACCAGTATAAACGGAGTGTCTGATTGCTTTACTCTCTTGACGATGTCGTTTTAGTGGGAGTGGGAGGTACGTGGAGGGCCCTTGTCCAGGCTGCCGTCTTCTGCCCTGCTCTATTACCCCGCCCCCCATAGGAGTGCGCTTTGGGCCGAGGGCTGGGGAGGAATAACAGCACATTACAGTCTTAATGACTCTGTGATCCTGGGCTCTGGGGAGGGGCTTCTCTGGGGTAATCAGGCTCGTCTGCTGTTCCTCTCTCATTTCCTCCTTTAGCTTTAGCGTTAGCGGAGGAGGAGGTGTTGTACCTCTGAGGAGCAGGGCCTCGCCTGCAGCTACAGCTCACAGCTCATTCATCACAGACTGACCTGTGTGAGAGGACGGCACACACACGGGACCCTGATGTAATTAATTCAGTCTTCACGCAGGATTACCGCCTCTCCCATACAAAGCCTAACGCCATCTGAGCTACAACACTTTCACTTTACCTTAAAAAAGCAGAACAAAAGTGACACAGATACTACACGACTGGTGCTGCTCAGATTCTATAATGTGATGACGTCATACTCCCAGATGGGGGCGCAAGAGCCAGTTTTTCTATTGATCACATTGTTCTTCACCATGAAATATTCAAAATGTGAATAAACAAATGTTGGACCTGATCATTTCTGTCAGTGACGAGACCCGAGACCTCACTGTGTTACAACAAAAATCTGCGTTTTAACTAAATGAATTTGATAGAATGTCGTGATGTTATTACTGCACTTACTACTTCAAAGTCCAACATCTTCTCGTTCAGTACTTTCAATTTACCATGAACAGATATTACACAATTAAAGATCCTGTAGTACACAAAATTAACTCTTGTAGCTTTAAGTCATGTTCTAACGCTGTTCCCTCATCAAAAACAGACTGGAGTCGTGTTTGTTTCATTCACATGTTTGAGCCACACTTTATTATTAGTCTGTAACATCTCCAAAGATCAAAATGCTCTGTTCCACCTTGTGATGTCATGAAGTGGTAGTTTTCATGTTAACAGCTCTACCTTTTACCTTTAGTTCTGTAGATCGGCAACTCTAGGGCTGAAATGATCTAAATGATTCTAGTGAAAGTGTGTGGAGTTTAAAAACACAGTGGAGCACTTCCTGTATTACCACATGATGACATCACAAGGTGGAACAGAGTGTTTTCAGTTTGAGAGAAGCCTGCAGATTTAGGCGAGTCACTGTGTGTTAAACATGAAAGAAAACACAGCTCCAGGTCTGTTTGTGACGAGGAAACATCAGAACAGATCAGAGAGTCGAGTCAAGTGGAGCCTTTAACAATGGGACGCCTCGGTAACGCCCCCTTCAGACCTGGTATTGTCACAGCCTGTATGTAAATTGGGGATAAGGGGATGTTAATTTTGTGGGAGCTTGGGAGTTAGGGGCCCACGCTGTCTGCTCGTCCCCTGTCCCACTCCAAGGGTACAGAGCGATGAGTGAGTGGGGCTAATTCCGGCCCGAGGCGTCATTAATCTGGTGTGTTTGATGAATGGCTCCTAAATGTGCTGTAACATGGAGTTTTGAGGAGGAGCAGGTTGACGATGGACTTGGGATGTTCTCTCCTCCTCCTCTGCCTTTGTCGCGTTGAGCCCACACGGATGTCGCCCGCTAAACCCACCGGTCCGTGACTCTGGCTTTTATATGGAGATGAGGCGGGCCGTGCAGAGCAATATTTTTTTATGTTAACAAGATCTGATGGATCCGTTTACTCGCAATTTAAAGCAGATGACAGATATGACATCATAACGTTTAACAGGAGCAGTTCATAGTGAAGTGAAAACCTTTAAACCTGCCGTGTGCCGCCTCTGTGCTTCATACAATAATGTTTGAAGCTTCTTTTACACTTGTCCTGTCTGGGTCCTAGTTCCAGTTCTAAGTCCAAATGCAGATGTGGTTTAGTCCTGGTCTCGTCCAGATTCAGTCCCAGGTTTGATGTGGTAATTGTGCAACTGAAAACGCGTTATTTCAATATATTTATGATCTCTCGTATTATATCGTTGTTTCCTCATCACAAACAATAATACAGGAAGTGCTCCACTGTGTTTTTAAACTCCACACACCTTCACTAGAATCATTTGGATCATTTCAGTCCTGGATTAGTCACTTATCTCGACTGAACTGAAGGTAAAAGGAGCTGTTCACTTGAAAACCACCACTTCATGACATCACAAGGTGGAACAGAGCATTTTGAGCTTTGGAGATGTTACAGACTCATAATAACAGACTCCAGGTGTGTTTTTGAGGAGATAGAGAGATTAGAACATGGCTTAAAACTACAAGAGTCAGTTTTGTGTCATATAGGAGCTTTAAAGCAACACTGAAACTTTCTGGTGGAGGCACATCACCTGCTGTACTCCATGGAAGGTTAAAACTGTACTTACAAATATTATTTTATTTGGTAATCTATGTTGCCTAAACAGTTGCACAGTGGGTTTTGAACACTCCAGTTCACAGCTCATATCCTGCTGGTTCATTCAGAGCTGGTTCATTTTAGTGCGACTCATTACAGAGTCATGTTTGGTGCCGTGGCCTTGTCCGTGGACCATATGATCCTGCGGCCCCTGCTGGCTCCGTCCTGTTTATGAATTGTGCAGGCACAAAGGCCGGGCTCTAAGTGTGTATTGTCCAATGGAGGTAGCACTTAAAGCTAACGATGTCATAAATTGTTCTGTTAATTCGCCGCATATAAAGATGTGTGTGTGTGATGATGAGATGCACAGGTCTGGTCCAAGCAATGAACTGACGCATCTCATCTCGTCCTCATCAAAGCTCTGATTATTCACGCTGTAGGATCAGAGGGAGCGGGGGCCCTCAGACCCCGGGCCCCGCTGCAGGGACGGGGCCGCCTCCATTTAAACAAAGATTAATTATGGTCAATGGGACGGTTCACATCTGTCACTCTTACTGTGGACGTTTGAAAGAGTCGCCCTGAAGAAGACGAGGGTGTATGAAGTCATCAGCGCGGCCTGACAGGGGACTTAAAGGGCCCATATTACCTTAAAGGGCCCATATTACCTTAAAGGGCCCATATTACACTACTCTCTTCTAATGCTGTTTCCTCGGCACAATCAGACCTGGATTTATGTTTTGCTTCATTCTCACAAACCTGCAGATTTAGGCTGAGTTCCTCTCTCAAACTGAAAACACTCTGTTCCACTTTGTGATGTCATCATGTGGTAATACAGGAAATGCTCCACTGTGTTTATAAACTCCACCTTTACTAGAATCATTTGGATCATTTCAGACCTGGAGTTGCCAATCTACTGAACTAAAGGTAAAAGGAGATGTTCACTTGAAAACTATCACTTCATGACATCACAAGGTGGGACAGAGCATTTTGAGCTTTGGAGATGTTACAGACTAATAATAAAAGTGTTACTCAAACATGTGTGAATGAAACAAAACACAACTCCAGTGTGTTTTTGAGGAGGAACAGCGTTAGAACATGGATTAAAGCTGCAGGAGTCAGTTTGTGTGATACAGGAGCTGGTGCATTTCACAGGGTTTGTTTTTTCACATTTTAACTGGTTTGGTGGGTAGTGCCTGTGGACAGTATTTATTGTAGTTTTACATTGGTGTTATGGTGTAAAGGTGCAAGCATTAGCCGCTTAAGCTTGAGCTGCTAACAGAGCGAGAATTTACACATCTCAGGCAAAAAATATAAAAATCCAGTTTTATGTGTCTGACATAAAGTCAGTATTGACATATAAACTTGTCCAATCTGATCAGGATTATGACACAAATCAACTTTTATCAAAACTTAGACTGTTTCACCCAGACCCAGAGTCACATGACCTGAGTCACATGACCTGAGTCACATGACCTCTTTAGTGAGCTGTGTGAATCTCTCTGTGTGAATCTCTAGTCTGATAAAGAATAGGACTGTGGAGTGAGTGAAGGGTCAGGGGTCAGAGTGAGGGCTCAGGGGTCAGAGTGAGGGCTCAGGGGTCAGAGTGGGTCAGAGCGAGTGAGGGGGTTAGAGTGGGCTCAGGGGTCAGAGTGAGGGCGAGGGGTCAGAGTCAGGGGGGTCAGAGTGAGGGGTCAGGGGTCAGAGTGAGGGGTCAGGGGTCAGAGTGAGGGCTCAGGGGTCAGAGTGAGGGCTCAGGGGTCAGAGTGAGTGGGCTCAGGGGTCAGTGAGGCTCAGGGGGAGCGAGGGGTCAGGGGTCAGAGTGAGGGCTCAGGGGTCAGAGTGAGGGGTCAGGGGTCAGAGTGAGGCATCAGGGGTCAGAGTGAGGGCTCAGGGGTCAGAGTGAGGCGTCAGGGGTCAGAGTGAGGGGTCAGCGTGAGGCGTCAGGGGCTGGGGAGACATTTGGACACAGCCTATGTAATGTTTTTGTGAAATCTTAAATTTACCTGGTAACTATGGTAACGTAACAGAGTTTAGTGAAGCGAGCGGGTCTGTGCTTTAATGTGCTGTTTAATGAATCAACATTCTGGGATTTTTACCTCTCAAATATTTTCCTTTTAGAGTGTCTATATTTAATTAATAACATAAAAATGAGGGATTTCTTATTTAAGTTCCAATAAAATAAAAATGATGATAAGGGTTTTGGAGTAAAATCACACCGCATCAGCACTTTGAGGCGGCAGAGGCGTAAATCTCCTCCTCCTATAGACGAGGCAGTAAAACGTCTGAAATAAATGTGTCCAAACAGTTTAAAGGTGCTGCATGACACAAAACGGACTCTACGAGCTTTAATCCATGTTCCCTCCTCAAAAACACACCTCGAGTCGTGTTTTGTTTCATTCACATGTTTGAGTAACACTTTATTATTAGTCTGTAACATCTCCAAAGCTCAAAATGCGACGTTCCACCTTGTGATGTCATGAAGTGGTCGTTTTCAACAGCTCCTTTTACCTTTAGTTCAGCAGTAGATCGGCAATTCCAGGACTGAAATTATCCAAATGATTCTAGTGAAGGTGTGTGGAGTTTAAAAACACAGTGGAGCACTTCCTGTATCACCACATGATGACATCACAAGGTGGAACAGAGTGTTTTCAGTTTGAGAGAAGAACTCAGCCTAAATCTGCAGGTTTGTGAGTTAAACATGTGAATGAAACAAAAACACAGCTCCAGGTCTGATTGTGACGAGGAAACATTAGAACAGATCAGAGTCGAGTGAGGTGGGATTTTTCAACAGATTTAGATTGTGATTTATATTATGGCTGCACCAAACCCTCTTCAGTATGTCTTGTTAGCCGGGGCCCCGGGGGACTCTGCAGGGGCCACACTCAGGGGCCGCTCTAATGATGCGCAGGCTCCACACCGCTCCTGTCTGCACAATGTTTTTCTCACAGTGAGGTTTGAATCCAGAGCTGAAGGATGTTTTTTAACCTTTAGTTTAAAGGGCCCGTATTACATGATTTCCTGATTTTTTCTCAAACAGAAAACACTCTGTTCCACCTTGTGATGTCAGTTGAACAGGAAGTGCTCCACTGTGTGTTTTTAAACTTTTAAACTCCATTCACCTTCACTAGAATCATTTGGATTCCAGCACTGGCCAATTTCCAAGGAGCCGTTAACTTGAAAACTGCCACTTCATGACATCACAAGGTGGAACGGAGCATTTTGAGCTTTGTAGATGTTACAGACTCATAATGAAGTGTGACTCAAACATGTGAATGAAACAAAACACGACTCCAGGTCTGTTTTTGAGGAGGGAACAGCGTTAGAACATGGATCAGAATAATATGGCTCTTTTAAAAACACATAGACCTATAATTCCGGGCAAACAAAACAAAAGTGAAAGAACTTGTACAGGTGCCTGAAAAGCAGTTTAAATGAGGCAGAGAACAGTAGCTGAAAGTGTGGGCGTTGTGTAACTGTCTCTCTTCCTGTTTGTGGCGTGTGCTCGGTGCAGGTGGGCTGTGATTGGCTGAGGAGGAGCGTCTGTAAACGGCGTCTTTACGACATGAAGCGGCGCTTGTCTAATCCCCACAGATGTCTTTATGTCGTCTGCAGGTTTACGTGATCTATTAAACTCACATCCATCTGCAGGGCTCTGTGTCGCGCCTCTGGATCAGCTCCAGAGCAGTGAGCATAAACATTTACTGCTGAGTGGATTGTAATTGTCAGAGAACGAGACCACAGCCCACAGCCCACGGCCCACAGCCCACGGCCCAGAGCCCACGGCCCAGAGCCCACGGCCCAGAGCCCACGGCCCAGAGCCCACGGCCCAGAGCCCACGGCCCTATATGCCCCAGTCCACAGCCCCACAACCCAGAGCCCAGAGCCCAGAGCCCCACAGCCCCACAGCCCACGGCCCACAGCCCAAACTGGACCCAGACTCCAGCCAGAGCACTAACCTTTGAGTCTTGGTTAAAGTACTCTTTGTTAAAGGGCCAAATTAGACTATTTTTTGATCTGTGCTCTGTTTCCTCATCACAAACAGACCTGCACCACACACCTTCACGAGAATCATTTGGATGATTTCAGTCCTGGAATCTACTACAATCTACTACTGAAAGGTAAAAGGAGATGTTAACTGAAAAACCACTTCGTGACATCAGAGGGACACAGCATTTTGAGCTTTTGTCTGGGTCTGAGCTCCAGGTCTGAGTTCCGTGTAGCATCAATGCTATTAGACAGAGGAAAACAAGGTACTGGACCAGTTATAGATTTGAAGGAAACATGAATGACATGTAAAAGAGCCACAGTCAAGTGAACTGTAAACTGTAGTGTAACTGTCCCTGAAGTCCTCAGAGTGTGAGATGTTCTTGTGGCTCTCACATGTGGGAGATGTTCTTTGGTTCATGGAGAGACTTGTTCACACTGAGCTGCTTTAAAGTCTCTGAGCCACAGGAGCCAGAGACACAGGACACATGTGTGAAGTACTTCACCTGACACAGGACACATGTGTGAAGTACTTCACCAGGACACATGTGTGAAGTACACCTGACACAGGACACATGTGTGAAGTACTTCACCTGACACAGGACACATGTGTGAAGTACTTCCTGGTTCTAGTCAGACTCTCGCAGCAGTGTTCTATCTGGATGTCTGTTCTGTCTTAAGGCTCGTTTGGAGAGGCCAGTGAGACGTTACAGTCGTCTAACCTCCTGGAGACAGATGCAGGATAAGTCTCTCTGAGTCTGGTTTGGACAGTTTACCTTTGATTTTTGACGTGTTTTTAGATGTAAAAAGCTGCAGATGTTATTGATTTGATGTGACTGTTAAAGTTCAAGTCTGAGTCCATTATTACCTCTAGATTTCAGACTGATTTGCAGGTTTTATAGAGACAGACTGGAGGTGACTCTGACACTTTCTCTATGTTTCTGTGGGACCAAAGATGACGACTTGAGTCTTTTCTGAGTTTATCTGGAGTAAGTTGTTTTCATCCACACACTGATCTGATGCAGAGTCAGAGTGAATCCACTGGTCCAGATTCACCTGCAGTGACACATAGATCTGAGTGTCTCTGCAGAGTCGTGGTAGGACACATTATTGTTGTGTATGATCCATGACCCACAGAGTCAAAGGAGACTCAGATCTAACAGGATCAACACTGAGACTTTGCTGCATCAGAGTTCAGGCGGATGGAAATCAAACCCTCTTAAAAATAATGTCTGGTATCGGTTCTCTGTATCGGCGAGTACCTAAAATGAAGTACTCGTATTCATTTTGGAAAAAGTTGTCTTGGTGCATCTCTCGTCAGTAAAATAAATGAGCAGGTTTGGTCCTTTAATCCAAAGGAAAAACTGGCTCTCGACCCCCACCTGGGAGTATGACTAGGGATGGGACAATATACGATAATATCGTAAATCGCAATATAAACGGTCCGCGATAAATCGTTCATGGCATTTTTCAAAATCGCGATTGATTATAATAGTCTTTACGGCACCAGACTGCCTCATGTTTCTGGTTTCAATACAACGTTTAGATGCTAGTTCTGGTGTCTGCTCACAAGGGGGCGCTCTGTCACAGCTATGACACTTGTTGCGTCTGTGTCTGTTCTGGTGCAGTCTGTCAAAAAAAAGTTGCGGGTCCGAGGGCAAAACACGAGCAACATGCACGAGACAAACATCCTGCTGTTTGACAAAGTTGAGCTGAAAATATTCATCGTAAGTGACATAAACTATTGAATGTAGATTGTGTCGTGTGTCGTAGCTAAACAACATTTTACAGAAACACTCACTATATATATTTACCTACAATCATGTCAATAGCAGTCCACACCCGTCTTCACTCTGACACGAGCCGCTCCGGGTCAGAGACGCCTCTAGTTTAACTTGTACAAACATCCACAGTGTCGATCGTGTCCTTCCTTTGTTTTGTCTGTTTCATCATGTTTAGAAGCAAAACAACAGCGCCTAGAACGCGCCGCATTAACACGCTTCGTTTACTCGGTAAAGTCCGTCTGTTTACGGAAAATCTGGGCATGTCACACACGTGTCACACACACGTCACACACACGTCACACACGTGTCACACACGTGTCACACACGTGTCACACACACGTCACACTCATGTCACACACGTGAGGAGTCACACACGTCACACACACGTGTCACACACGTGTCACACACGTGCTCCGCTACATTGGGGCTGTGAGTGGAAAACGTCACTAAACTGTGTGATGTGATTGGTTGTTCTACACGGGGATAGTGGGGCGTAAACTTTCAGTGGCTCGCTGTTTGTGGCTCCAGTGACTCACAACCTCCACCTGATTGGACAAGACTGGTGTCAATCAGAAGAGACACGTGTGTTTATCTCTGAGAAACAAAGGCCGTGTCCCAATTCGTCACATGTACTGTTCATGTACTGTTCATGTACTGTTCATGCACTGTTCATGTACTGTTCATGTACTGTTCATGCACTGTTCATGTACTGTTCATGCACTGTTCAAAGTGCAGGTCGAAGTACTCGCTCGACTTAAATGCGCCTTGAGTCACTTTGGTGAGTTTTTGTTGAATTGAGACACAGCCAAACTCGGTCTGTCTTAAGTTTATTTTGCCTGAAATCGACCAAAGAAATGCAAAAAAGTGACGGAGCAGATTTCACGTGTGGAACTTTCCTGCAGCAGATTGGACATGGAGGATCTGACTTATTTTGTGGACATGATTTCTTCAGTGGGTTATATTCTCTGGACCTGTAGGAACGAATGAGACCGACTTTGTGGAATATGTTGATGTTTGACAGAATCAGAGCCTCAAAGTGAAGTCCACATCCACATTTTTGGCTTTTCTGTAAAAACGTCTTTCCTGTCAGCTCTGTGGTGATTCAGGTGAAAATTTTTTGCATATACGAAAAGAGGAGCTGTAACTTTCATCTGACGTGTAGATTGTTTGTGTGGGTGACACAGAAGTACATGTACATCCTGTAGAGTTGTAAAGTCGGCCCGGGCCGTCAGAACGTTTACAAATTAATAATTTTCGCGATAATATCGTGAATCGCGATAATCGTTAGTCTAAATTTTATATCGTCCCATCCCTAAGTATGACATCATCACATTTCAGAATATCAAACCTTGAAATGAAAAACAAAATCAGTTTGGTCCACTCACATTCTTTGTGTTTTTCTAAGACCAGGTGACAGTCGATTAAAGGAAGCAAATATTCCCCCCTCCAGACACTTCCTGCAGCCTGTGCATGTGATGAATATTAATAATACGTAGAATTTACCACATTAAACCAAAAGGCGGTGTGCGCGTGCCGATGAAGACTGCGGTGGTGAACCTGAGCCTCTCCTTGTGTGACGCCGGTGTGGGTCATCTTTGACAAGGAGAGCCCAGGTCGGCCAGCGCAGGAGGGTTAAGCAGACACTAAATTATGCATCCCACTAAACGCTCTCAAGTGAACACACGCATTTGCACCAGGGCCTATTAGCCGCTGTCAGACATGATGTAGCACCGCCCCCTTTAGCTTAGCGCTTCGTATGCTAGCCGTCTTTATTCTTTGGCCAGTCGCGCGGCGCTCTCCAAAGATTTTGCTTGGACGTGTTCCCCGATAAATCAACACGTCGTTTCACACACTTATTAAAAGCGTTTCGTTTTCGCCGCTAATCTTGATTTACGCCGCCGAAGCCTTCCTCAGGAGAAGGGCTAATTAAATTGATACTTTTTACAAGTCGTACTCAATAAATGTGAATAAATTAGAGGGTATTACTAAGACAGCTACATTAAATTTGCATAGTGTGTTTAATGAATATGCAACGGCAACTGAAAGGTCTGCTAGCACGAACCCCTGGAATTAGCATAACTACTGGCAGCATCTTTCTTAAATAATGCTCTCATTTGCACATCACTGAGTTGGCTAATTCGAACTTCAGTCGGTGGAGCCTGGTAATTAAGAGTCAGGCTTTAATTTTTAATGAAGTTTGCGTTGCATCGATCCTGACAGTAATGAGAGCGACGTGGAAACAAAAAGCCTGCTAATAATGAAACTGGCACACCACTTTGAGGCGCGGTCTAATTCCTGAGGAGAAATTACATGACTAATTATTAATTTGATATTCATGTGGTCTGTGTGTGGGTGCGGGTGCGGGTGTGGGTGCGGGTGCGGGTGGGTTTGCGTGTCTGGCACTGCCCGGTGTCTGGGAGGTCTCATAAGATTTTTAGAGCACAATTAATCATGTTGATGGTCACGGCGAGGTGGGTTTATTTGTGCGTGTTTATGAGGACGCGGCGCTGAGGCGGGGCGGGCGAGCGCCTGTTGAACACAGTAAAATGTGTTTGGGTAAAATGACACACTCTCATTCTGTGTTTTTACTCGTTTCTACATTTTATACACAGAAACATCACATATATCAGGGGCAAACCACAGCCCGGGGCCACGCACGGTGTGACCAGTCTGTGTCCAAATACTTAAAGATAAACTTTGTTCAAAGTTGTGTTTATGTAACTGAAATGTAATAAATTAATTATTCATTTAATTAATGCATTGGAAAACAATTTGTATAATGAGCCTTTTATAGTCATCCTACATGTTACAGGCCAAATCTCTAATGTGTCTCTAATCCATATATATGTGTGTGTGTGTATATATATATATATATATATATATATATATATATATATATATATATATATATATATATATATATCCATATATATATATATATATATATATATATATATATATATATAT
This sequence comes from Periophthalmus modestus, assembly GCA_019594935.1. NCBI lineage: Eukaryota > Metazoa > Chordata > Actinopteri > Gobiiformes > Gobiidae > Periophthalmus > Periophthalmus modestus. The sequence continues at coordinate 13,550,277 of JAIEZT010001390.1, read as the reverse complement.
ATATATATATATATATATATATATATATGTTTATATAATATCCTGGCCCATTTCCAAAAAGGAAAAGACGATTTTAAGTTGTGGTAATTTGTGTTTATTTGTGTTCACCACATTTCACACGTGTCGTTCATAGTTTCGATGCTTCAGTGAGAATCTACAAGCAAAAAGTCTCCAAACGTCTGTCTGGTCTTGGTTTTTTATTTCAAATCCACAGAATCTTTCTCCACAGAATAACTGAATATTTTTCTTGAGAATAAAAATGGTTGAAAGCAGGTTTAATTGTTCAGAAAAAGGACAAAACTCTTCAAACTATTAGAAAATGAACATTTTGTATCATTTTAACCCAGGAGATGATGAGCCTCTGATGGACACGTGGGACGTACAGAGTCCTGAGGGTCTGTGCATTTGTTTGTTTTTTGTCAAAACTGAAGCATATCGATACTTTGCAGCTGATGTCTTCAACATTCCCTGAGGGTGTGAAGCTAACTGGAAGCACTGCTCTGTTAGACTTTTTATCTGATCTTTATTTCAATACAGTCTGACCTGAAATAGCTGCTTTAGCTGAACTCCAACAGGTGAGCTGATCTGCGCTGTTAAACAAATCCCTCTCAGATAACATGACCGTCACAAGCTAGCATTAGCATTAGCATTAGCATTAGCATTAGCATTAGTCACTCTCATCTTTTTGTGTAAAATCAAACTCTGAACAGGACCATGAGCTCGGGCTGACCACAGGAAAATGAGAATGTGCTTTTTAAATCATTTTTTTTTTGTCATTGTTTGCTAATGTGTGCCTTGTGTCTCCATGGTAACTGCTGAACATTCCACCATAGAGATACATGCAGAACACCCCCAGCATGACGTCACTGCAAAATATCAGTAGATGTACAAGTGAATTAACTCAGGCATTTTTTATCTTAATCTTAATCATTGGGGCTTTGTAAAACCTCTTGTGCATGGGGCCCCTCTTGTGCATGGGGCCCCTCTTGTGCATGGGGCCCCTGCAAATGTGGAACCGGCCCTGAATAATGAACATCACCGTCGCCTAAACCTACGTCTTCAGTGTCCGGCTGTTACCACGACAACTGCGTGCTTAAAAATCCATCATTTGGGCTGATAATCTTTGGTCTGATTCTGTTGTTCCTCTGCCACACAAATACTTGACAGTGTGTTTCCTCCTTCTCCAGAGCAGGAGCCGTTCTTCTGATCGAGAGCTAATTCCATTCTTTTGTGTGTGCTCTATTCAAAGGCGCTGATTGTGAAGCACTTGTTCTGAACAGGTCAGAGTCAACAGCATTATTTTCAAGTGGCAGCTCTCGAGGCTTTAGTAATCAGCTCCATCTCCATCTCTTCTTCTGCGCTTTGACAAACCCACTCCTCGTTCTGGGAGTGTTGTTCCTCTTATTCATTTGGTTACTTTGGTTTGGATAATTCACATTGTAAAATACTACTCTCATTCGTCTGATTAACCCCCACTGAAGCGTTAGCAGCTCTAAACACTAAGCTAATGAGTAGGTACCTCGAAATGTGTGAAGGACGTGAGCTACCAGTGGGAGGCGCTGTAAGCTGATAAAGTAAAGACATGTTTCTGTTTCCTACTCATGGGTGACATTTTGAACACCTCTAACTATGTCAAATAAATCATGTTTTTTGACTGTGTTGTTATGGAAATGCTGCTCATGTTTTATCTCTGTAACCCATGGATACGATGTGTTTACCAAAGCAAATATCTACAATGTCACCAGTTTATTTTAAAGGTCCTATATCTCACAAAACTGACCCCTGTGAGCTTTAATCCATGTTCTAACCCTGTCCCCTCCTCAAAAACAGATCTGGAGTCGTGTTTGTTTCATTCACATGTTTGAGTCACACTTTATTATTAGTCTGTAACATCTCCAAAGCTCAAAATGCTCTGTTCCACCTTATGATGTCATGAAGTGGCAGTTTTCATGTTCAGGACATGTACAAGAAATTACAGCTGATGATCCCCTGACTAAAGAGTCCAGTGACGGCTGTGGGGATGTGCCTTCCTGACCGTGTCCGCACCAGCTAAAGATGCTCCAAATAATGTAAAAACAGCAGCGTGTGAGGCTGCTCGTCACAGTCTGATTAGACGATGCCATGTGCCACATTGTAGTTTAGCTTTTAATTTATAAATTCTTTTCTGGACTTTGTTTCTGTTTGGAGTGTATTCTTTGTCTAAGCAGAAATGAAGTGACGAAGCGACTCTTCCCCCCTCACTGTTGCACTGGTACGTTATGTTCATAGCTCCGGGTCTTAAAGTTGTTTGGGAAGTTGCAAGAATTATTGTTCTTACCTTTATGTTTACGTCAAAATGTGATACAGCCTGTGTTCTCATTAGCAGCATTAGCATGCTAATAGAATGTAAACATATAGGAAACAGAGGCTAAACCTCTCGGAGCTCTGTCTCCTCCTGCTGACGTGGGCCAGGTGAGTGGGACAGGCTCGTCCCAGTGGGCCTCTGTTTACAGGAGCACATTGTTATGTTGTTGTGCTGTGTCCTCCTCAGAGACTCAGGCGGCTCCCTCATGGATCAGATGAAAGAGCAGAGCAGAACGCCCCTGGTCCAGTCCCAGTGCGGCGCCTTCCCATCACCACCAAGGTCTGGAGCAGAAACACGCCTCCAACCGTCCTCACCTCAAACATCTACAAGGTCCTCCACCCTGCTCCTTAAAGGGCCCATATTAAACCGTGTTCAGATCTATGTTCTAATGTTGTTTCCTCGTCACAATCAGACCTGGAGCTGTGTTTTGTTTCACTCTCACATGTTTAACACACAAACCTCCAGATTTAGGCTGAGTTCTTGTCTCAGACTGAAAACACTCTGTTCCACCTTGTGATGTCATGTGGTAAACTCCACACGCCTTCACTAGAATCATTTGGATCATTTCAGTCCTGGAATTCCCAAATCTCTACTGAACTAAAAATAAAAGGAGCTGTTAACTTGAAAACTACCACTTCATGACATCACAAGGTGGAACGGAGCATTTTGAGCTTTGTAGATGTTACAGACTCATAATAAAGTGTTACTCAAACATGTGAATGAAACAAACACGACTCCAGGTCTGTTTTTGGGTAAGTAACAGCTTTAGAACATGGTTTAAAGTTCACAGGGGTCAGTTTTGTTCACAGGGGTCAGTTTTGTGTGATACAGGAGCTTTTAAGTGCGTCGTGTGAGTCACATGTCACTGTGGAGCTCTCCTCATGATTATAATTTCAGAATTTGATATTTAGAAACTGAATGTGTGGCATTTTGTCCTCACATTGTGTTGATATTTTGCAGCTGATGTCATCAATATTCCCTGGGGATATGATGCTAACTGTAGGCACAGCTCTGTCTGGGGCTTTATTAGACTTTAATCTGAGTTTTGTTTTAGCGCAATCTGACCATAAAGAGGTGACTTATCTGAACTACAGCAGATGAGCTGATCCCCCCCCGGTGCATGCGATGTCGGTGTAAAGTATCAGTTGCTATAGACACCACTGAGCTAAGCTAGCCGCTATGGATTAAAAGTGGAAGAAGAAGAAAGGCTGACTGTAGGTTCACTTGGTCACATGACCTTTGGAGACCGCTGGCTTTATGGAGCGTCGTTTATTGGGCAAACTTGTAAACAAAATGTACTAACTGCATTCTGGGTAGTGCCTCATGTTAGCGCCCATCAGCTGCCCTCTCTTTAGTGTACTACAGTGGCGGGCCGTGTATTTCACCCTTGGACCTTCAGTGACGTCCCACTTACACATTACAACATCACCTAAATAAAGGCTCGTCAAGCAACACTTAATGTGAGGAGCATTTAAAACCAATAAGCTGCTCTGCATTCACCAATAAGAGATAGAAACTAAGTTCACAGATACTGTCAAAAATTAAAGATAAAAATGTGATTTAAAGATGCCAAATCACGTGCCACCAAAATAACACTATGTGAGCTTAAAAAAGTCTGTCCAATAAGCTGGACAATGTCACCGTTTCATATAAAACACCAACCAGACAATAACACGCCACATTAATATTAACATTATAAACTCATGTTTTCACTGTGGAGCTCCGTCTCCCTGCGCGCCGCTGAGCTGCAGGTCCACTCCACTGTCTCCTCTGTGTCTGTGTCTTACAGTGGACAGGGCTGTTTACTCTGAAGGCCCCAGGGAAATGAAATTTGCCTGACAACACAACAGCTGAAATATAATTGGATAAAAACTCTCCCACAGTAAACAACAATGGAAGCCACTCAACGAAGTGGATATAATATGACAAAGAGAACAGAGAATATTTTTATTTACATATTTATGAAAATAAAATAAATTCACTTTTCTGAGCATGTTTAGGCCAGCAGAGAAGGGCTTGTTGGCCCTGACAGCCCGCCACTGGTGTACTAACTGATGACTAACTAGTATTGATTTATCTGTCATGAGGCCTCAGCAGACGCCTCCTGAGGGAGGTCAGGTTAAACACACAGCTCTGACCCCAGAGGTCACATGATCACCAGAGAACGCTGTGGGGTCATGTGACTTTTCATGTTCTTCTGTGTAATCAAACCTGTCAGATGTTCTCCACATTCTAACGATGTGTTATATTTAATGCACACTCAGTACATACACACTCACAAGGACACACACTCACAAGTACATACACGCTCACAAGTACATACACACTCACAAGTACATACACACTCACAAGGACACACACTCACAAGTACATACACACTCACAAGTACATACACACTCACAAGTACACACACTCACAAGTACATACACACTCACAAGTACATACACACTCACAAGGACACACACTCACAAGTACATACACACTCACAAGTACATACACACTCACAAGTACACACACACACTACACACACGTCACACATCACATACACACTCACAAGTACATACACACTCACAAGTACATACACACTCACAAGTACATACACACTCACAAGTACATACACACTCACAAGTACATACACACTCACAAGTACATACACACTCACAAGGACATACACACTCACAAGTACATACACACACTCACAAGTACATACACTACACAACTACACACTCACAGTACATACACTCACAATACACACACTCACAAGTACATACACACTCACAAGTACATACACACTCACAAGGACACACACTCACAAGTACATACACACTCACAAGTACATACACACTCACAAGTACATACACACTCACAAGGACACACACTCACAAGTACATACACACTCACAAGTACATACACACTCACAAGTAGGACACACACTCACAAGTACACACACACTCACAAGTACATACACGCTCACAAGTACATACACACTCACAAGGGACACTCACAGTACTCACACAGTACATACACACACACACAAGTACATACACGCTCACAAGTACATACACACTCACAAGGACATACACACTCACAAGTACATACACGCTCACAAGTACATACACACTCACAAGGACACACACTCACAAGTACATACACGCTCACAAGTACATACACACTCACAAGGACACACACTCACAAGTACATACACACTCACAAAGAAACACACTCACAAGTACATACACGCTCACAAGTACATACACGCTCACAAGTACATACACGCTCACAAGGACACACACTCACAAATACACACACACACACAAGTACATACACGCTCACAAGTACATACACACTCACAAGGACACACTCACAAGTACATACACACACACAAGTACATACACGCTCACAAGTACATACACACTCACAAGTACATACACGCTCACAAGTACATACACACTCACAAGTACATACACACTCACAAGTACATACACGCTCACAAGTACACACACACACAAGTACATACACGCTCACAAGTACATACACACTCACAAGTACACACACACACACACACACACAAGTACACACACACAAGTACATACACGCTCACAAGTACATACACACTCACAAGTGCATACACGCTCACAAGGACACACTCACAAGTACACACACACAAGTACATACACGCTCACAAGTACACACACTCAGAAGGACACACACTCACAAGTACACACACACAAAAGTACATACACGCTCACAAGTACATACACACTCACAAGTACATACACGCTCACAAGTACATACACACTCACAAGTACATACACGCTCACAAGGACACACACACAAGTACATACACGCTCACAAGTACATACACGCTCACAAGTACACACTCACAAGTACATACACACTCACAAGTACATACACACACACAAGTACACACACGCTCACAAGTACACACACGCTCACAAGTACACACACTCACAAGTACACACACGCTCACAAGTACACACACACAAGTACACACACGCTCACAGGTACGCACACTCACAAGTACACACACACACAAGTACATACACGCTGACAAGTACACACACATAAGT
>JAIEZT010001390.1:13396342-13538842 GCA_019594935.1 Periophthalmus modestus | reverse complement strand
CTAGTTTTACCTGCGCCAAGGCCGGACGCGTCCTCAGTGTCTCACAGTGTCCCACAGTGTCCCACAGTGTCCCCAGTGTCTCACAGTGTCTCACAGTGTCTCACAGTGTCTCACAGTGTCTCACAGTGTCTCACAGTGTCCTCAGTGTCTCAGAGTCAGATATGATATGACCTGAAATGCGCGCGGGCCGCAGGAAACAGCCGCGTCACTGAAATGACACAAACTGAGATTATTGACACATTTACAGATGTTTGTGTTGAAAAAATCCTCCAGCGGTGATTTGTTTGTTTTTTGGGCGCGTAACGTGCGCCGCGTGGAGGATTAAAGCTGCAGCCTGTAACCTGGAGACATGGAGAGAACTTAAGACCGCGCGTAAAAGGCTCGTGATCCAAAATGCGTTAAATGATTTTTACGCGTGGACTTAAAAATGTAACTTTTAGAGAATATTGACTCTGTTTTATTTTTAAAAGGCTAAAAGGAAAAGCCTATAATCTGTCCTCAGTGGCCGCGTGGAGCTTACTCCAGGCTCTGGGTGGCAGGTATCTTCACGGTGACAGTATAGTTGGGCTCATGCTTCTCTGTGGCATCGATTCTCTTTTAACAACATTTGTTTCCTTTTGTGTGCGCGCGCAGCGGCGGAGGGCAGACGTGTGAAAGTGGCTGTTTGATTCTCTTTTTCATCCCGGTGACCTCGGCCTTTGTGTCTCGTCACCCTGGGAATGTCACGCCTCACTACTCTACTTTAAGATGTTCCAGAAAGTGGCTTTTGTTTTGGCTCCGCTCTTTTTTTTAAAGCTCACACAAAATTGTTCTTGGTCCCCTCCCGCTATAAAAGACACTTCAGTCTGAGGCACGGTTCACAAGTGCAATGCAATTTGGCTTATCCCAACCTTTGTCCGAGTTTCTACAAATGACCAAACATGGCGCGGACTTGATCTACTGCCGCTTGAACTCGGACAGTTTGTGAACAGCTCAAAACCCTTTTCACATTCGGAGGTGGTATTTTCACTGTGTGCATTGGACGAGGACAAAAGAGCGACCAACATCCCATAACCCCAGAGCTCAAGAAGCCAGCGCCGCAGAGACAGAGGCTGAGGCAGAGACAGAGACAGAGACAGAGACAGAGACAGAGACAGAGACAGAGACTGAGGCAGAGACAGAGACAGAGACAGAGGAGGTGAAGAGACAGACTCCACGTCATCCAAGAACATTTAAACTCTGCAAACACCAGGCCGAGCGCAGCACTAAAACATCTGGAGATGCACAGTCAAATGTTTATTTATTTCACCTAATCAAACATATTTTTATGATTTTATTTCTTAGCCACTGAGTCGTCTTTTATTTTATTAAATAAACTTAAACCACAAACCATGACCTGGAAAAGGCGCGTGACGCGACGCCACAAAGAGAAAAACATCAAATGTCACAAATAAAAATGTGTGTTTTTAATTCTATACATATATGTAAATAATATATATGTATGTTTTAATTCTATACATATATGTATATAATTGTATTTGTATGTTTTAATTCTATACATATATGTATAGAATTGTATATAATGTATATTTACATTAGTTTAGAAAAAAAAATCCTTTGACAAATAATCATTGTGTCGGCTGTGCACTTTGTCCTGTGCGCTCCTGTGTCCCCCGCATGTCCCCCGCGCGTCCCCCGCATGTCCTCGCGCTTCTGTGTCCCCCGCGCGTCCCCCGCGCTGGTCCGCTCTAATCCGGGAGCGCGGTGATGGGGCATTGTGGATTTATGGGGATAAATTAGCATAAATGATGAGGGTTCTCTGGTGCGTGCGTGTGGTCCGGGGCCATTCTGAACCCTCCGAGCGGAACACGGCGCTGGCCAAAGCGTGAATAGCAGCGGCTCAAAATAGGCTCCATTTGCTTTTCACATTCATATAATTGACTTATGGATATTTTATACAGTTTTCAGCACAACATCCACAAGGCTTTATTTGCATTTGTGAAGAACCCGGATTGGAATGTTTTGACACCGACACAAAGGGCCCTCAGCCTCATGAAGTTTGAGTTTGAACAGGGCTGTGGAGGGCCGTGCAGGGCCGTGCAGAGCCGTGCAGAGCCGTGCAGAGCCGTGCAGAGCTGTGCAGAGCTGTGCAGAGCCGTGCAGAGCCGTGCGGGGCTGTGCGGGGCTGTTTGCTCTGTGCGCTCTGCTCAGATTCTTCCGCTCAGCTCTGGGCCAAATTAACAGAAAAACTAACAACGACGCAGCGGGATGTTTGTATCAGAGAAACGACTCCCAACAAACTCAACATATTTAATATTAGCCTCTGTCTATTACATAATTGAGTCTGATCATTAATTAGACAATCCAATTATTCTGACAGTTTAAGGCCCTTCACATCCGGGACAAACGTGTGGAGAAGGGGACACGGTCATTCTCCGCAGTGATTATTCAAAACATCATTTCAACCCGTAAAATGATTTCATAAACCTGCTCTCTGTAAATGCCACAAGTCCAGACAAATATTTGACAATTCCAGAAATGTTCCATAGATGTGAAATGGCGCTAGTTCAGGTCAAAGTCCGCAGAAAGAGGCGCATACCTTCACACACCGAGCCCCGCGCTCCCATTCCGGTCTCAGAGCCTTTCACCCCTTTTTCTGTCTTCAAATGGAAATGATTCCATTGGCCCAAGGTGTCCATGTAAATAGGTGTAAATGAACGCAGATTATCCTTCCTCCCTCGCCCCCTCCTCCCGTGGCAATTGTCATGTGATAGCGAAGAGGTGGCACATTAATGGAGCGCCACTACAGGGGTCTTTTCTGCTCATGTCACTACATAAAACTATCAGACGCGCACAGGAAGACCATGGAGGCATGCGCAGCGCTCGCCCCATAACAGCACCAGCCTGACGTCCCATCACAGCACCAGCCTCAAGTCTACTGCGGGGGAACTCTCCACATCTGCGCACCGGGCTCTTTTACGCGCAACTTTTCTTCTTTTTCACGAAGAGGCAAAAACGGCGCAGAGGAGCTAAAACGCGCAGACATTTGGAGGCGTTTGTGTGACAGTGTCCAGGATGCCTCGTCCAGGGAGGAACACGTACAGCGACCAGAAGCCGCCGTACTCGTACATCTCTCTCACCGCCATGGCGATCCAGAGCTGTCCCGAGAAGATGCTCCCTCTCAGTGAAATCTATAAGTTCATTATGGACAGATTCCCGTACTACCGGGAAAACACGCAGCGCTGGCAGAACTCACTGCGCCACAACCTGTCCTTCAACGACTGTTTCATTAAAATCCCGCGGCGGCCGGACCAGCCCGGGAAGGGCAGCTTCTGGGCGCTGCACCCGAGCTGCGGAGACATGTTTGAGAACGGGAGTTTTCTGCGCCGCAGGAAGAGGTTCAAGGTGTTAGGGGCCCCCGATCACCTGGCGCCCGGGAAACAGTCAGAGGCAGCTCACTACCTTCAACAACAAGCCAAACTGCGCCTGAGCGCGCTCGCAGCCACGGGCACGCACCTCCCGCAGATGTCCACGTACAACTTAGGAGTGTCCCAGACGTCCACCTTCAAACACCCGTTTGCCATAGAAAACATCATCGCCAGAGAGTACAAGGTCCCGGGGAGTCTGGCCTTCTCCACCATGCAGTCCATGTCCGCGGGGTACCCGCTGCACAACCAGCTGACCAGCGCCTGGCCGCACGTGTACAACAGCAGTGTGATGGACACCATGGCGAGCAGCGACTACGGCGCGTACGGGATGCCCATAAAGAGCCTGTGCCACAGCGGCCAGTCCCTCCCCGCCATCCCCGTCCCCATAAAGCCCACACCCACGAGCATGGCGGGCTTCTCCGCGCTGCCTCCGCACCTGCCCGCTTTCCTGTCAAACTCTCCGCAGTCCCTGAGCCCCACGTCCCCGCAGACAGCCACGAGCCAAAGCAGCCCCGCGACCCCCAGTGACACGCTCACGAGCCCGTCCACACTGCAGTCTGTGGCCGTGCACTGACCCCGGGACGCTCTGGACAGGAGGCTCTGGACACGAGGCTCTGGACACGAGGCTCTGGACACGAGGCTCTGGACACGAGGCTCTGGACAGGACTATGGACCGTGGCTCGCGCACCGGGACTTGTTATAGACTCATCCCAGCGCGCGCTGCTGTCGGGCGCAGGCGAGTGGCGGTGTCGTTCATTTGTGTTCGTGTTGAATGTGTTGCTTTAACCGTGTAGAAGTCCAGCACAAAACGCACAGCGAAGTATTGCTCTTGAAAATAAATTATTTGAGTTTTAATATGTGTTGGAGCTGAGGCGTTCCAGAGGGAGCCGATTCTCCGGCTCTGTGTCCAAACTTTGCACCGTCTTTTCGTTCGCTGTTAGTCCTGGACTGAAGGATGATGCCAAATAGAAGAGGACTACTTTTGTTCTTGAATGAAAATAAATGGATTTTCTTGCAGTAAAGTGTAGAGTTTAAGAGACTGCAGGATGTGGAGAAATCCGTGTTGTCAGATGCACTTTTTGTGTTGGAGACGGGCCTCTGTCTCTTGTACTGTCAGGCTGTGGTGACCCCGTGCCACGCGCTCTATTTGTACTTTTGTAGCTGAAGCATGCGGTAGAAGCCCACATCTGTGTTTCTGTGGATGGTGTCAATGTTTATTTTCACTTTGGACATTCATTTGAATTTGTGCAAAAGCATGCGTGCTTTGACAAAAGTGTGCAACAGTCTGCGGTGGAGAATGTGCTCATCCAAATACTTTCTCATTAAAAGTGGGGTAAACAATCAATATTTGTCCAAGTGTCTTTACGCACAGAAATATCAGGATTTACAGAGTTTGTCTTTACGCACAGAAATATCAGGATTTACAGAGTCTGTACACGCCACGAAACTCTGCACTGCGCGTACTTTTACAAGAGTGTTTCGGAGCAAATTATTATTAATATCAATATTAGTCTTTTAATATTATTAGCAATATAATAATAACAACATAAAAATAATAATAATAATAATAATAATAATAATAATAATAATAATAATAATAATAATAATAATAATAATAATAATAATTCGTATTATTTTCGTGCGCGGTCTTGACATTTGACGCGTTCATTTATTCACACAGTGAACAGCGAGTGGAAACATTTGAGAAGTCCTCGGTCACACATCACGGTCGGCTCACAGCTCCTCTCCCCGGCTCCTCTCCCGGCTCCTCTCCCCGGCTCCTCTCCCCGGCTCCTCTCCCCGGCTCACAGCTCCTCTCCCCGGCTCCTCTCCCCGGCTCCTCTCCCGGCTCCTCTCCCGGCTCCTCTCCCCGGCTCCTCTCCCCGGCTCCTCTCCCCGGCTCCTCTCCCCGGCTCACGGCTCCTCCCCGGCTCCTCTCCCCGGCTCCTCTCCCCGGCTCAGGGCCTCGTCTCATAGAAACACTATTCAACAGTTGCTTGAGGCAGTGACATAAACAAACGCGCTCTATTCTCATGCAAAATAAAAATATAGCGTGTGATTTGTGTCGTGCATAGTGTGAAACAGGCCATTTGAGGCTTTAAACCAATACATTTGAGTCGAGCAAAAGCGCAGATCAAATAAAGGCTCCTGGCCACTTCATTGGGCCTCATTCAGATGAAGTGAAAGCGCAAAGAATGACCTGGACCGGGCCACCAATGTAGACTTAGGCCTTTCTCCAGCGAGACAAAACCTCAGCCTCACAAACACATTTCTGACCGGGGGACTAGGAAACGAGCCGACTCTTTTGGAATTGAAATGCGCCCCTCCCCCGCGCGCTCTACCCCGCGCGGCTCCACTCACTCCACCGCGCTCTCCACCGCGCGCCACTCAGCTCCACCGCGCGCAGCTCCACTCAGCTCGCGCGCGCAGCTCCACTCAGCTCCACCGCGCGGCTCCACGCGCGGCTCCACTCGTGGCGCGTTTGTGGGAATAGCGCTAAAATAATTAAAACAAAAAATATATTCTGAAATAATAAAAACACGCTCCCAGATCCGGGTGTTAAAATATCGGATTAAAAGCAGCAACAATTTTTAATTTGTCTGTGTATTTTTTTCAGCTTCCGTTATTTTATAACAAATAATAAATTAAAAAATACAACAACAACATATATATGTGTGTATGTATATATATATATATATATATATATATATATATATATATATATATATATATATATATTAGTATGTGTGTATATATATATATTAGTATGTGTGTATATATATAGTATGTGTGTGTATATATATGTATATTATAAATTAATAATAATAATAATAATAATAATAATAATTTTTTTTATTATTATTATTTAGTTGATAGGCCAAAAATATAATAATAGAGGAACAAAATAACTTTTTTCCAGAACTTGAGGAGTTTTCTCAGATCAGTCACGTGTCACGGCCCCTGTCCCCGAGCCAAAGTGATAAAGTCTTATGGAAGTGACAGAACGAGAGCCGGTGTGGGAGCCGGTGTGGGAGCCGGTGTGGGAGCCGGTGTGGGAGCCGGTGTGGGAGCCGGTGTGGGAGCCGGTGCGGCCCGGGGCGGGAGCCGGTGCGGCCCGGGGCGGGAGCCGGAGCGGCCCGGGGCGGGAGCCGGTGTGGGAGCCGGTGCGGCCCGGGGCGGGAGCCGGGGCGCATCTCTCCACAGGATGACTTCACTTCACTTGTAAATTGGCGCCTTTCACTCCCGAGAATCAGGTTTGGAACAAAGCGGAACAAAACAAATAATACAACTGTCAAAACTCAAATGAATCAGACACAAGAGCCGCTCCACACCCCACCTCCACCTGCACACCCCACCTCCACCTCCGCACCCCACGCGCCGTTTGAGCGGGTTTGATCCACGCGCGTCAGTGCCTCGATGTCCTCACACTGAGCTGGACTAAAGTGACGCGTCTGTAACGCGCGGCTGACGCACAGATGTGGAAATATACGGATGTATCAACAAAAAGACCAAATGAAGGCAAAAAAAAAAAAAAAAAGAAAATCAAAGAAAAAAACCCAATGAAGTTAAATTAGAAACAAAAGCCCTAGAGTCAGAGTCCTGAGTCCAAGTCTCCTGGACCCTGCGCACGGACTGTGCGCGTGCGTAAACAGACCTGTGGACACTTTGTCCTTATGTGTCTCCACTTCAACAGAGACTGAGGCGTGAAATATAGAGCGCGCGCACGAGCCCAGTGTTGTGGTTTAATTAAAATAATTCATTAAAGTGGCCTTAGGTAATTAACACGTGGAATTTATGACGTGCGTAACGCGCGCGCGAGCTGACCCCGTGCGCGCGCGGAGCCGTGTTATTTACGGCCTTCACTGTTTGTCAAGAGGATCCGAGTCTTTCATAAAACAGAGGCCGCGGTTCGGCTCTTCACAAACACTTTATTTGTTTATGTTTATTTCCTGTTTATTTATGCGCGCGCACAGAGCTGTCAGCGCGCGGCCGCGCGGCTCCGTGTGGCGCGCGCGCTGCTGAAGCTCTGACAGAATGAGGCCGGAGAGCCGGAGCCGCTGACACTCACACGGAGCCGATTCATCAGTGATGGACGTTATAGCGTGCACGTGTCAGTCTCCAGCACGCGCGCGCACCGGCCCACGAGGCGCTGTTTCCTGCGTGAACGTGCACTTTTTAAAAACAACAAAGTTAAACAAATATTTTGCAAAGACCAGAGTAAACACATTTATGTAAGACACTCTCCTGACAGACTCCTCCACCGCCTCCACCGCCCTGCACCACCTCCAACACCGCCCTGCACCACCTCCACACCGCCCTGCACCACCTCCATCACCTCCCTGCACCACCTCCAACACCGCCCTGCACCACCTCCAACACCGTCCTGCACCACCTCCAACACCGCCCTGCACCACCTCCAACACCACCCTGCACCACCTCCAACACCTCCCTGCACCACTTCCATCACTGCCCTGCACCACCTCCAACACCGCCCTGCACCACCTCCAACACCGTCCTGCACCACCTCCAACACCGCCCTGCACTCCACCGCCCTGCCACCTCCACCGCCCTGCACCTCCAACATCTGCACCACACCATCCTGCACCACCTCCAACACCTGCACCACCTCCCTGCACCACCTCAAACACCGCCCTGCACCACCTCCAACACCGCCCTGCACCACCTCCAACACCGCCCTGCACCACCTCCATCACCGCCCTGCACCATCTCCACACCGTCCTGCACCACCTCCAACACCGTCCTGCACCACCTCCAACACCGCCCTGCACCACCTCCATCACCGCCCTGCACCAGCTTCTCTATCGCCCTCCACCACCTCCAACACCGCCCTGCACCACCTCCAACACCACCCTGCACCAGCTCCTCTACCGCCCTGCACCACTTCCTCTACCACCCTGCACCACCTCCTCTACCGCCCTGCACCACATCCTCCACCACCCTGCACCACCTCCTCTACCGCCCTGCACCACCACCTCAAACACCGCCCTGCACCACCTCAAACACCACCCTGCACCACCTCCTACACCACCCTGCACCACCTCCTCCACCACCCTGCACCACCTCCTCTACCGCCCTGCACCATCACCTCAAACACCGCCCTGCACTACCTCCAACACTGCCCTGCACCACCAGCAGCCGACACCACCACCTGAAACACCACACTGCACCACCTCCACCACCGCCCGGCACCACCACATCAAACACTGCCCACCAACACCGCCCTGCACCACCTCCAACACCACCCTGCACCAACACCTCCCAGCACCACCACTTCCTCCACCGCCCTGCGCCACCACCGCCCTACACCAATACCGCCCTGTACCAACACCGCCCTGCACTACCAACAGCACCACTGCCCTGCACCTCCAACACCACTGCCCTGCACCACCAACACCAGCCACCTGTATGACCTCCACCGCCCTGCACCAACACCGCCCTGCACCAACACCGCACCACACCAACACCGCACCACCTCCACCACCCTGCACCAACACCGCACCAACACCACACTACCTCGACCGCCCTGCATCAACACCGCGCTGCACCAGCACCGCACCAACACCACACCGCACCAACACCGCACCACCTCCACCGCCCTGCACCAACACCGCCCTGCACCAACACCGCCCGGCACCAACACCGCCCTGCACCAACACCGCACCACACCAACACCGCACCACCTCCACCGCCCTGCACCAACACCGCCCTGCACCAACACCGCCCTGCACCAACACCGCACCGCACCAACACCGCACCACCTCCACCGCCCTGCACCAACACGCGCCCTGCACCAACACCGCCCTGCACCAACACCGCACCGCACCGCACCCAACCACCTCCACCGCCCTGCACCTCCACCGCCCTACACCAACACCGCCCCGTACCAACACCGCACCGCACCACCTCCACCGCCCTACACCAACACCGCCCTGTACCAACACCGCACCACACCAACACCGCACCGCACCACCTCCACCGCCCTGCACCAACACTGCGCTGTACCTCGTGTATATAAAATATACATGTACAAACATAAAGTCTATGACCTGCCACATAAACATTTGACTTATTATAAAGAAAACAGTTTAAAGGCCCATATCACACTGATCTCACACAGGCTGGAGCTGTGTTTTGTTTCATTCTCACATGTTTAACTCACAAACGCTGCAGATTTAGGCTTAGTTCTTCTCTCAAACTGAAAACACTTTGTTCCACCTTGTGATGTCATCATGTGGTAATACAGGAAGTGCTCCACTGTGTTTTTAAACTCCACACACTTTCCCTAGAATCATTTGGATTATTTCAGTCCTGGAGTTGCCGATCTACTGTTGAACTAAAGGTAAAAGGAGATGTTCACTTGAAAACTAGCACTTCATGACATCACAAGGTGGAACAGAGCATTTTGAGCTTTGTAGATGTTACAGACCAATAATAAAGTGTTAATCAAACATGTGAATGAAACAAAACACAACTCTAGGTGTGTTTATGAGGAGGGAACAGCGTTAGAACATGAGTTAAAGCTGCAAGAGTCATATTTGCATAATGCAGGACTTTTAAGTTAATTCTGGACGAGACTTGGAGCAGAAACCCGCCAGAACGCCCTCTGGAAGATTCCACTCACTGCCACCTCAGACCAAAAACAGAATTCAATTATTTATTTTTTTTAAACCAAAAGGTTGCAATCATTCCATAACAAAGATGACCAGTCAAAAGTTTGGATGGTGTAAATAAAGAAGAAGCAGAAATTAAAGTCTCCAAATGTCTGACTGTCGTATATATTATGTGTAAATACAACATTTTATTTTACAAGGATTTCAGTTCACGCTGTAACTGACCTATGTCCCACCACCAGTTGACGGTTGCCATGTCGACACGCTCCATTGTCTGTTGGGGGGGCAGGAGGGAGAGGCAGAGGGCAGGGGGGCAGAGGGGCAGAACTCCCACATGTGCATGAAATGATGTGTCAGTGTGAGATTTACACGGCACCGAGAAACTAATGAGGGTGACAGGAGCACTGCACCCGCCCTGTCAATCCCAGCTCCTGTCTGCGTCAGGGCTGTGTCCAGACCACAGACACGGGGTAGAGACGTGGACGTGTGACGTCACCACAGCTTCAGCTCCAAATGAAGCTCATCGAGGCTGGAGCAGGAATAGGGACGATTTAGAGCAGAGTTCCATATTTGGAATTTTGAGCACGAGTATCATAGCAACCAAAGAGCCACCCCTTGCTGCCTGCACCGCTGGTTTAGCAGGGAGAGGGCACTTAGCAACGCTGTGGAGTGACCTCAAGAGTGACCAAGGCACCTGATTTGTTTATTTTATTTATTTATTTATTTAAGAAAAAGGAGGAACAGTGCATATTAATGAACATTTATACAAATGTAAATATGCCAGATTATAGCCGAGGGCTCATTTCCATCTGCAGACCCCCTGGCAGGTTGATGTTACAAAGTAAAAAGTTTAAAACATACAGATTTGACAGTGTTAGTGGGACAACAAAAAACAAGACAGCGACAACAAGAAACAGTTCACCCTTTTTGCACACACCCCTGTGCAAGTCCAGACCATATTGCACAGGCTCCTATTTACATCACATATTATAACTCTATTGCACTTGCCCACATTGCACCAACCCCGAATTCACCCCTTTCAGATGGCACGGATTCCCTATTGTACTTTTTACACATTGCACAGATTCCCTATTGCACTATCAAAACATATTTTGGTGAACCTAATGATCACATGCTTGTGAGCTTCGTAGCCATAATTTTAAATGTTTCTTAAATGTTGGGAAACTAGGACTTTCCCGCACAGAAAGTGGTAGACTGATTTGTCTGTTATTAATGTTCATATCTTGATTTAGAGACAAAATAGTGAAATAAAAACCCCAGGATCATGTAGAGCAGTGGTCCCCAACCTTTTAAACTTTTAATCCAGGTGCTTAGTCTCCATGTGCCAAAGCAGTTTTGAAGGTTTCATTGCCTCGTTTGCGTTTCCCTCACATTACGCAGAGCCGACTCGGCGCGTGAGACTCACCTGTAGAGACAAACTCATATTTTAAGCAGGACTCCTGGTGTCGTCTGTTAAATTGATGTTTCTTTTTCTTGGAGGTCGTAGGCTCCTCTTCTGCCTCCTCAGTTTGGCCTTTTCCCCTTTGCAAAAAAGCTCCAAAGACTTTTGTTTTGGCTGATTTTCTCGAGTTTGTGGGTCTATGTTTGGGTGACTTGTCTGATGTGTTATACATGATACGTCGTCGTGGAGACAAGAGCAGATCTAGCACAGATATAATAAACTCGCCGTTATATCAAATGGATTTATGTGGTGATTTACTGTCAGGATTTTCATTATATATCTACAGACGAGCTTATTATGTGTCATGAGGGACGGGCGAATGTTACGTCGGAGAAGCAGAAGATGCAGTCGCTGATAAATTAGCTGTTTTAGTGCGAACCGGTAGCAAATGCGTAACGGACCGGAACCGGTCCCCGGCTCGGTGGTTGGGGACCACTGATGTAGAGGGTTAATACGAACATTTAAGACCAAAATGAATCTGACAGCAGCAGGTACAGAGAGAGGGGACACAGTTTTTCAATAGACAGTGAACTGGAGTTGATGGAACATGATGTTAGCAGGTTAGCTAAGTGTATTTATATAAACAGTCTATGGTCCAGTCTGTGTCCAGGGTCAAGCTAATGGGAAGTGTCATTAAACTTAAACACAGTCAGCAGTGCAAGTATATAAAGAAAATTGTGCTCAGTTTTCAAATGACATCACAGCAGCCATCACCCATCGTCCCATCGCCCACCGTCACATCACCCATCGTCGCATCGTCCCATCGTCGCATCGTCCCATCGTCCCATCGTCCCATCATCCCATCACCTATGGTCCCATCGCCCATCGTCACATCGCCCATCGTCCCATCACCCATCGTCCCATCGTCACATCGCCCATTGTCCCATCGCCTATCGTCCCATCGCCCATCGTCCCATCACCCGTCGTCCTGCGCTCAAAGGGAGCAGATGGTTGTTGGATTTTGTGTTCTTTTATCTCTCATGTAAAACGCTGCACCCAGTTTTGAATTCTGACATTGTGAATCTAATCTCACTCCTCCATTTCTTCCGTATTTCCAGGATTTTTCACACTGTAGATTCTCACTGAAGCATCAAAACTATGAACGACACATGTGAATGTAGTAAACACAAATAAACTCAAAATAACTCAGAACATTTAGAGAAGGACAAGGGTCTGAGCTCCACAAAGAAAAGGGAGGACGCTCTGAGGATTTAGGTATAACACATTATCACTTTCTTTTCTCTATGTAATTCCATAATTCCGTTTGTCTTACTTCATATATTTGATGTCTCTGTGTGCATATGAAATGTAGAAACAAGTAAAAATAGAAAAGAAAACACTTTGAATGACAGGGTTTTTGACTGGTCTATGTGTTTAATCCACTTGCTCCAGTTGAAAATAGTAATTACAGTAACTCAGAGAAGTGAAACACAATCGATCAGAGCCGTTGTTTGTCTGAATGAGTGAGATTAGAGAACAGAACTTTTCATAATTAGCTTTCACTGGTATAATATAGATGTCTGGTTTGTAGGAGCGAACCACATCACAGGAGAGGAGCACACTTCAAGCTCAGAGTCTCGGCCGAGGGAGGAGCCGCTCTGGTCAGAGTGAGGCCAGGACGGCTCCTTAAATGGCTTTAGGAAATGGGTGATAATAGTTATGGGAGATGAGAGCGTATTGTCCCGGGGAGGTCTCACTCTGATGCCAACAGCAGGAAAACGGCTCCTAATGACGCTCCCCTCCTGCAAACAAAGCATTTGTGAGGCGCCATTTCAAAGTCAATCAGCTGCTCTTCCTCTCTCACTGTCAGAGCCATGAATATAACCAAAGACAGGGACACAGAGACAGCGTGTTTCACTCACATCTGGGACAAATATTTATTTCATTTTTACATTTTAATATCCAGAGCCGGGTCTACGGGGGGCAAAGGGGCCACTGGACCTCAGCTGGACCATAATTCACGTGTTCTGTTTGCTGCACCTCAGTCAGTTTGCTCTGCACCCGGATAAAATGACTAAATATTACTCACATAAACAAACAGAACTATTGGGATCCAGAAAACACTTGTCCCGTCCACTAGAGGCGCCCTTCTGGACCTGCCCGACAAACACTAAAGAAGGAAGACGAGTGTTTCTGACCAATGTTACACTCGACACTGATGTTTGTCCTGTTCACCCTCACAGAACACACTGGGCACGAGCAAACAAGAGAGGGGAGAGAAAGAGTGAGGGAGGAGGAGGAGAGAGGGAGAGAGGGGAGAGAGAGGGAGAGGGGAGAGAGGGAAGAGGGAGAGAGAGAGAGAGAGAGAGGGGAGAGAGAGAGAGAGAGGAGAGGAGAGAGAGAGAGAGCAAGAGAGAGGGGGGAGAGGGAGAGGGAGGAGGAGAGAGGAGGAGAAAGAGCAAGAGAGAGGAGGAGAGAGGGAGAAGAGAGGGGGGAGGAGGAGAGAGGGGGAGAGGGTGAGAGAGGAGAGGAGAGGGGAGAGAGAGAGGAGAGAGAGGGAGGTGGAGGAGAGAGGGGAGAGAGGGAGAGGGGGGAGAGAGGAGGAGGTGGAGGGAGAGGGGAGGGGAGGAGGAGAGAGGAGGAGGAGAGAGAGGGAGAGAGAGGGGGGAGAGAGAGGAGGAGGGAGGAGAGAGGAGAGGAGAGAGGAGGAGGAGAGGAGAGAGGGGAGAGAGGAAGAGGAGGAGAGAGGGGAGAGAGGGAGAAAGAGGAGGTGGAGGAGAGAGGGAGAGAGAGGAGGTGGAGGAGAGGGGAGAGAGGGAGAGAGAGGAGGTGGAGGAGAGGGGAGAGAGAGGAGGAGGAGGAGAGGGGCTCTTTGGCTGGGGGCCTGTGAGATCTGTCACTGCATAGTTTACATTACAGCTGTGGGACTCAGTCTCATTCAGTTTTTATTTGTTTGTTTGTTTTTTCATTACTTTCTGCATTTTGTAAACACACAGAAACATCAAAAATATGAAGCACGATTTATGGAATTATGTAGTAAAAAAAAGTTTTACAAAAATTGGTGCTGTTCGTGGGATGGTCCCCTGCTCCGACTTGTCCTGCAGAGACTGTGGCTCTGCTCAGGCCTGTCTCAGGTGGTGAGGAGATAAATCAACCATATTAAAAAGACAAGTCTCACCACAACAGTGAGATCTGGCAACGACATGAGATCTGGCAACGCAGAGAGAAACACACCAGCACCAGCGAGACCAGGGCTTTATATAACCTACATATACACTATATACACTTTATATAGTCTCTATATAGACTTTATACAGACTCCATATAGACATTAGATAAGCTAAATATATAGACTATGTAGACTTTATATACACTTTATATAGACTTCATATAAACTTTATATAGACTTAATTTAGACTATGTATAAACTTTTATATAGACTTCATATAGATTTCATATAAACTTCATATAGACTTCATATGACACACACACACACACACACACACACACACACACACACACACACACACACACACACACACACACACACACACACACACACACACACACACACACACACACTCTGTGTGTCTCAAAATCACTGGGTTTTATGTATGAAACTCAGTGTTGGGCGTCAGGGCCAGCGAGGCCTTCTCTGCTAAACATGCTCAGAAAAGTGAATTTATTTTATTTTCATAAATATGCAAACAAATATATTCTCTGTTCTCTTTATGTCATATTATATCCACTTCGTTGAGTGACTTCCAGTGTTGTTTATTGTGGTAGAGTTTTTATATTTCAGCTGCTTGTTTTTTCAGGCAAATTTCATTTTCCTGGAACCTTCAGAATAAACACAGCAGACCCCGTCCAGTGTGAGTAGACACAGACACAGTCAGTTTAAATAGCCAATCAGATCTTGATTCTGCATTCTAGGGGTAGCTAGAAGGTCCTACGCAAACTGGACATGTGCATGTCCTGTGATTGGATACACACATACACACTCGATACAGCGTGAAACGCGGCAGTTTGCAGAATGTTAAACTAAACCTGGAGATCCAACGGCTATTGCTGTATTTTTAACCCATAAGTCCCGAAGGAGGAGAAGAGATTGATCTGGTTGCAGATATATTTTCCACACCATTTTTAAGACGGACCTTTCATAAAAGATGGATATTATGAGAAGAGGCCAGCCCCTGCCCTAACTAACCTGTCCCAGCAGGAAAAGGGTTTGTCCATCATTTCCAGACGAGCAACTATGACCAGTACTCACGGCTCACAGCTTCTGAGAAACGCTGCAGATTGTTGTTGTTGTGCCGCTGGGCACTTAAAGCTACGGTGCGTTTAAAAACGTTTGGAGACACTGGAGTGGACCTGCAGCTCAGCGGCACGCAGGGAGACGGAGCTCCACAGTGAAAACATGAGTTTATAATGTTAATAATAATGTGGCACACTGAAGTCACCTCAGTTAAAACTGCACTAACGTTTGTTCAATCTCAGCTGTGCCACATTTTCAGTTATTTGCTGTTGTACAGACTATAGACTGTTCTATAGACTATTGTCAAAAAATGCTAATGATCTGTTTACTTTATTTTCAAAGAATAGTTTGTTTTGTTATTTTCTGGTTGGTGTTTTATATGAAACGGCGACATTGTCCAGCTTATTGGACAGACCTTTTTAAGCTCACATAGTGTTACTTTGGTGGCATTTGGTTTGGCATCTTTAAATCACATTTTTATCTTTACTTTTTGACAGTATCTGTGGACTTAGTTTCCATCTCTTAATGGTGAATGCAGAGCAGCTTATTGGTTTTAAATGCTCCTCACATTAAGTGTTGCTTGACGAGCCTTTATTTAGGTGATGTTGTAATGTGTAAGTGGGACGTCACTGAAGGTCCAAGGGTGAAATACACGGCCCGCCACTGATGAAACTATAGCCTCAAATTAACTCAAGTATTTGAAACGATGTTTGTTGAGTATTGAACATGTCAAAACAGAACTGTGTCCGCATCAGTTCAAACTGCGTTTCATTCATGTGTTTGTTGTTATCTCCACATAATGTGCTGCTGTTGATCTCGTTGATAGCGTGGGAATCCAAACAAACTCCCCTAATGAAGCCACTTAGAAGATCTGACACTTGAACATGTCTCTCGCTAAGCGCCGTTAGCTTGTAGGTGCTACGACGTGGATGATCGTGTGGGTTTTAACAGCGCCTTCCCTTCGAACCGTAAACCAACACTTGAGTTGGACATCAAAGGAAAGGCCCAGTCTGCACAGGGGCCACACTCCATCAGGGAGAGTGAGGTGGAGCTGGGGGTGGAGCTGGGGGCAGAGCTGGGGGCAGAGCTGGGGGCCACTGACTGGAGGAGGGCCGGCTCACACACTGCAGCTCTGAGGTCTGAGCTCAGGAAGTCAGAGGTAATTGTCATTTAGAAACTTTGACAACAATAAGAATCCTGCTCTGTTTCCTCCATGTGTGAGGAAGGATGGAGTCAAGTCATAAAGACGTGAGCTGATGCAAAGGTTTGGAAGAGGAAGGAGCCGCTGTGGCCCCAACACATTCTGGAACGAGGGATAGAAATGGTCACAGTGATGGAAGATTTTGAAAAAGTGCTTAGTTACAGAATACTGCATACCCACATTAAAATGCATGTAATGACATATTCCCAATGGCTAATGCTGTGGTTTGTGTGCTTTTTATTTGCACAGGGGCAGTGCACAACACTAAACTAAGACAAAAGTGACAGGAGAGACGCTGGAGCAGGTTACATAATGAACTCACTCACACCTGTCGTCACTGAGGTCGATGGAAATCCTGAAAATGCGGATTGTGGCTCATGTCACTCAAATACTGTTCTAAAAACAACACACAGCCAAACACATGAGCACATGCACTTTGACCCCCTGAGCCACTCCCACCCTCCTGCAAGGCTTTATATATGTACACACACGCACACATGCTTACACACAAACACACAGGTGCATATATACACATACACACACACACGCAGGTGCATACACACACACACACACATACAAACACACACAGGTGCACACATACACACACGCACACACACATGCATACATACACACACACATACACGCACACATGCATGCATACACACAGACACACACACACAGGTGCATACATACACATACACACACACACACACACACACACACACAGGTGCGTACATACACATACACACACAGGTGCGTACATACACATACACACACACACGCACACACATACAGGTGCACGCATACACATACACACACACACACATACAGGTGCATACATACACACAGGTGCATACATACATACACATGCACACACGCGCACGCACACATGCATACACACACACACACACATACACACACACAGGTGCATACATACACACACGCGCACACGCACATACACACATGCACACACACATACACACACACAGGTGCATACATACATACACACATACACACCACATACACACACACACACACACACACACACACACACACTTATAAAAAACACAGGTGCATACATACACACATGCGCACACACGCACACATGCATACATACACATACACACACATACATACACACACACACACACACATGCATACATACACACACGCGCACACACGCACACATGCATACATACACATACACACACATACACACACACACACACACGTGCATACATACACACACATACACACACACACATACACACACACACACCACACATACATACACACACACACATACATACACACACACGCACACATACATACACACACCACACACACACACACATACATACACATACATACACATACATACACACACACACACACACACACACACACACACACACACACACACACACACACACACACATACACACACACACACACACACACACACACACACACACACACACACACACACACACACACACACACACATGTTGTAGAACACTGTAACCAGCTCTATACTCTCCATCTGGTCTATAGGAGTTTGCCACATGTTTTCTGTGGAGCTGGAGAGAGCATTCGACCGTGTCCCTCGTGGTGTCCTACGGGGAGTGCTCCAGGAAAAAAAAACATTTTAATATAGTCAGAAAACTCAAGATAAAATACTAAATTTAAACAGCACATTTTCAGGGACCTGTGGTCAGTCCGAGCGTTCATGGTCCTGTTTAGGAGTTTGATTTTACACAAAAAGGTGAAAGTGACTCACTGAAAAACTGTTGGCTAATGCTAATGCTAGCTTTAAATTAGAGTAAAAACACAACATAGGATTAAAAACAGCTTTATATTTGTTTCACTGTTTGTTCTGAGTTTATTTGTCACTAATGGAGAAGCTCAAATCTCTTCTGCCTCACCACAAGAGCTGAGTTTTAGGTTTTTCCCAGTGATTCTGTGCAGTTTGACTGTGTGATCAAGTACTGTAATGTAATGTATTCCTTTGATTTTAGAAAAGTAACTGTACCAGAAAACAGTTACCCAAAATGAGTAATCTGAGTACATATATTCATGTATGCAGGGCTCAGTGAAAGTCTAAGAAGGCTCCATATAAACAACTGACATCCACAGTGATGTGACTTAAGTTATTTATATATTTGTGTCAGTTATTGGCAGTAAAATCACTCATCTCTCTCTGTAACTGCCAACACCTCCATCTGTGTGATTGGAAAAACGGCGGGATCTCCCTTCAGATCAACCCAAAACTCTAAAGCAATGATTCTCAAAGTTCTCACACCTATTACCGTCTATGCTGATGTTTGTCTCTCTGAGTAACACCAAACCTGGACTGGATCTGGTCTAAATAGGCTCTGTACACAGTAGCATGCTAGCTAGCTCAGTGTGTCTTAAAGGTTCAATTCAATTTATTTTTGTAAAGCCCAAAATCACGACAGCAGTCGCCTCTTAGGGCTGAAACACCTAGCTAACAGACACTTTTTTATTAAAATTGAAAATATAAAATAAAAAAATAATCAAATCAAATAATTAAATTAAGATTACCCAGTTGTTTTTATATGTAGAATACTTCAGCTTGTGGTGTTGTTTTAATATTTATTAAGCCTCAAAATTAGCATTAGCATTAGCATTGAGACACAAACATGTCTCTTTCTAAACACAGAAGTGTCTCTGGTGAAGTATTTATTCTATTTATGTAGTTTTTAAAGGCCCATATTATGCAAAACTTACTCTTGTTTAAGTCATGTTCTGTCATTACAGTCTAAAAAACATACCTGGAGCTGTGTTTAGTTTCATTCACTCCAGATTTGTTTGCGATGAGGAAACGACATTATAACATAGATCAGAACATGTTGTCAGTGACATCCACCCGCAGCTCCAGTCACTGCCTGGTCTTTATTTATTTATTCAGTTTAGCGTGACTTGGCAAAAACCTCATAGTGATAAAACTGGACAGGAAGTAGTGACGCTAACAGTGAGGCTGCTGGGCCAGTGTAAAGTCATTCTAAATGATGATTAACCCAAAAAGGGCAAAAACATTCATAACTTGGTCTAAATAAAAGTTGTATATACCATAGCTTGAGAAATCCTGCTCTGGAGAGACTCACATGTTCGTCTTGTTCAGGTCAGTTAGCGTCGTGTCGGTGAGCAGCCACACAACTATTCAAAACTGTCTCGTTTGCGACTCCCCTCCGTGTTTTCTAGATATTATTCAAAGTTTATTGCAAAGGCGTTAAAACATATGCCTGAACATCTATTGATACTCTGCAGTGACGTCACTCTGGGGGTGTTCTGCATGTATCTCTATTGGCGGAATGTTCTGCAGTTACCATGGTGACACAAGACACACATTAGCACACATTAGCAAACGCTGCCAAAAAAGTTTTAATATTGTCTGAAAACTCAAGATAAAATATAAAAGTAATTTAAAGAGCACATTTTGAGGAGCCTGTGGTCAGTCCGAGCTCATCGTCCTGTTCAGGAGTTTGATTTTACATAAAAAGTTGAGAGTGACTAACTAAAAAACTGTTGGCTAATGCTAATGCTAGCTAGCTTGTGGCTGTAATGTTATTTGAAAGGGACTTGTTTAAAAGCACAAATCGGCTCACCTGTTGGAGTTCAGATAAATCAGTTCTTTCTGGTCAGATTGTGGTAAAACAAAGATTACAGATTAATTTGAGTAACAGAGCTTCAGACAGATCAGTGCTTCCTGTTAGCATCACACCCCCAGGGAATGTTGATAGTATCAGTTGGTGGAGATACACTTTCACTCTATCTGTGAGCGTGTGAGGGGGTGTGGCCAGCGTGACGAGCCCTCCTCTCCTTATCTCTTTGATGTGATCTCATGTTGTCGGGGCCAGTGTGAAAATCCCGCTGAGAGCCTGATCCACGGCACGCCTATTCTCACCGGGATAATCTCCTGCATTCACATCCACTTTGTTCCATTGTTTCTTTGTTAGCCCACACAAAGCAGGGTTAATTAGCAGCCGCTGGTCGCCTGTGCGCTCTGGACACTTCATCACGATGAAGGGCCCTCTGTGAGCGGGCCACACAGGGGCCCGAGCAGAAAAGAAAGGGCCCATCGCACAGGACCACATCAGATCACAGACTCTACATGTCATTAACTGATGGCTCTGTGTAAGAGTAAACACACAGAGACTTAGAGAGCAGAGAGAGAGAGAACAGAGAGAGCAAAGAGAGAGAACAGAGAGAGCAGAGAGAGAGAACAGAGAGGACAGAGAGAGAACAGAGAGAGAGAATAGAGAGAGAGAGAACAGAGAGGATAGAGAGAACAGAGAGAGAAGAGAGAGAGAGAGAACAGAGAGGACAGAGAGAGAACAGAGAGCAGAGAGGGAGAACAGAGAGAGAAGAGAGCAGAGAGAGAGAACAGAGAGGACAGAGAGAGAACAGAGAGAGAACAGAGAGAGCAGAGAGAGAGAGAACAGAGAGAGAGAATAGAGAGAGAGAGAACAGAGAGGATATAGAGAGAACAGAGAGAGAAGAGAGAGAGAGAACAGAGAGAGAGAATAGAGAGAGAGAGAACAGAGAGGATAGAGAGAACAGAGAGAGAAGAGAGAGAGAGAACAGAGAGGACAGAGAGAGAACAGAGAGCAGAGAGGGAGAACAGAGAGAGAAGAGAGCAGAGAGAGAGAACAGAGAGGACAGAGAGAGAACAGAGAGAGAACAGAGAGGACAGAGAGAGAAGAGGGAGAGAGAACAGAGAGAACAGAGAGAGAACAGAGAGCAGAGAGGGAGAACAGAGAGAGAAGAGAGCAGAGAGAGAGAACAGAGAGGACAGAGAGAGAACAGAGAGAGAGACAGAGAGAGACAGAGAGAGAACAGAGAGAAGAGAGAGAGAGACAGAGAGAGAGAACTGAGAGAACAGAGAGAGAACAGAGAGGACAGAGAGAGAACAGAGAGAGAGACAGAGAGAGAACAGAGAGAGCAGAGAGAGAGAGAAGAGAGAGAGAACAGAGATGACAGAGAGAGAGAGCAAAGAGAGAAGAAGACAGAGAGAGAGAGATAGAGAGAGAGAGAGAGAACTGAGAGAACAGAGAGAGAACAACAGAAATAGAGAAGAGAGAGAGAGAACAGAGAGGACAGAGAGAGAACAGAAAGAGAAGAGAGAGACCAGAGAGAGAACAGAGAGAGAGAACAGAAAGAACAGAGCAGAGAGAGAGAACAGAAAGAACAGAGAGAGAACAGAGAGAACTGAGAGAACAGGGAGAGAACAGAGAGAGAAGAGAGAGAGACAGAGAGAGAGAACAGAGAGAGAGACAGAGAGAGAACAGAGAGAAGAGAGAGAGAGACAGAGAGAGAGAACTGAGAGAACAGAGAGAGAAGAGAGAGAGAGAACAGAGAGGACAGAGAGAGAACAGAAAGAGAGAGAGAGAGAGAACAGAGAGGACAGAGAGAGAACAGAAAAGAGGAAGAGAATAGAGAGATAGAACAGAGAGAGAGAACAGAAAGAACAGAGCAGAGAGAGAGAACAGAGAGAACTGAGAGAACAGGGAGAGAACAGAGAGAGAAGAGAGAGAGAGACAGAGAGAGCAGAGAGAGAGAACAGAGAGGACAGAGAGAGAACAGAACAGAGAGAGTACAGAGAGAGAAGAGAGAGAGAAGAGAGACACAGAGAGAACAGATAGAGAGAGAGCCAGAGATAGAGAGAGAGAGACTACAGAGAGAGAACAGACAGAGAGAGAGCCAGAGATAGAGAACAGAGAGGGAAGAGAGGGAACAGAGAGAGAGAACAGAGAGACAGACAGAGAGAAGAGAGAGAGAGAGAGACAGACAGACAGAGAGTGAGAGAACAGAGAGATACAGACAGAGATACAGAGAGAGAGACAGAGAGAGAACGAGATAGAAGAGAGAGAGAGAACAGAGAGAGACAGAGAGAGAGAGAACAGAGAGCAGAAAGAGAAGAAGAGAGATAGAGAGAGAGAACAGAGAGAGAGAGACAGAGAGAGAGAACTGAGAGAACAGGGAGAGAACAGAGAAAGAAGAGAGAGAGAACAGAGAGAGAACAGAGAGAGAAGAGAGAGAGAAAGAGAGAGACAGAGAGAGAACAGAGAGAAGAGAGAGTGAGCAGAGAGAGAAGAGAGAACAGAGAGAAGAGAGCAGAGAGAGAAGAGAGAGAGAGAGAGAGAAGAGAGAACAGAGAGAGAGCAGAGAGAGAAGAGAGAGAGAGACAGAGAGAGAGACAAGAGAGAGATAGAACAGAGAGAGAGAGAGAGAGACAGAGAGAGAGAACTGAGAGAACAGGGAGAGAACAGAGAGAGAGAGAGAGAGAGAAGAGAGAGGAGAGAGAGAGAGAGACAGAGAGAGAAGAGAAAAGAGAGAAAAGAGAAGAATAGAGAGAGAGAGAGAGAGAGAGAGAACAGAGAGAGAGAGAGAGAGAGAAGAGAAGAGAGAAAAGAGAGAGAAACAGAGAGAACAGAGAGAAAGAGAGAGACAGAGAGAGAACAGAGAGATAGAGACAGAACAGAGAACAGAGAGAGAACAGAGAGAGAGACAGAGAGAGAGAAGAGAGAGAGACAGAGAGAACAGAGAGAGAACAGAGAGAGAACAGAGAAAGAGGACAGAGAGAGAATAGAGAGAACAGAGAGAGAGAACAGAGAGAGAAGAGAGAGAACAGTGAGAACAGAGAGAGACGGAGAGAACAGAGAGAGAACAGAGAGAGAAGAGCGAGAGAAGAGCGAGAGAAGAGAGAGAGAACAGAGAGAACAAAGAGAACAGAGAGAGACAGAGAGAGAACAGAGAGAGACAGAGAGAGTACAATATTTCCATGGAAACAGGAGGAGACCCTCCTCCACAAGTCAGGTTTGTGGAGATGTGAG
This sequence comes from Periophthalmus modestus, assembly GCA_019594935.1. Lineage (NCBI taxonomy): Eukaryota > Metazoa > Chordata > Actinopteri > Gobiiformes > Gobiidae > Periophthalmus > Periophthalmus modestus. The sequence continues at coordinate 13,515,088 of JAIEZT010001390.1, read as the reverse complement.
CCTGCTCACTGTAAGGACACAGTTTATGTTTTTAAGTGCAATTAACTCACCCGTAATGAAAACTCATCATTTTATTTTAGTTAATTTTTTGGGTGGAAAAAAGTGACCAAGGACCTACCAAGGCCTGAGAACGGCTTTGGGTGAAAAAAGAAGTCAGATTTATTTTAGTCATTTTTTTGTTGAAAAAAGTGACCAAGGACCTACCAAGGCCTGAGAACGGCTTGGGAGCTGGAAGAAGTGTCTGGGGTGAGGGAAGTCTGGGAGTTCCTGCTTAGACTGCTGACCCCAAGCCCGGATAAAAGGAAGAACATGGATGAATGGAAAAAAAAGTTACATTCTATGGCCTGAAATTTTCAGTTTGGGTTTTTGCTTAAATACAAACACCAGAAGTGAAGTAAATGCAAAGATCTGTGGTGACAAATCTTGGTCTGAGGCTGGATAATGATTTAAAACTTGATGTCCAGATTAGCGCTGTTGTCAAAACGAACTTTTTTCAAATTTGTCAACTCGCGAAAGTCAAACCTGTCCTTTCACAGCATCATTTTGAGATTTTAATTCATGCTTTTATCAGTAATCGTTTGGATTATTATAACGCTCTTTATATTGGTCTGAACCAAACTTCTCTTGCTCAGCTTCAACTTGTTCAAAACGCAGCTGCTCGACTTTTAACTGGTACAAAAAAACGGGAACACATTACAACTGTTATGATGTCCTTACACTGGCTCCCTGTCTCATCGAATAGATTTTAAAATCCTTTTGTTTGTCTTTAAATGCCTCCATGGCCTGGCTCCACAGTCTCTGTCCGACCTGCTCCTCCCTCTGCTCCTCCCTCTGCTCCTCCCTCTGCTCCTCCCTCTGCTCCTCCCTCTGCTCCTGCTCAGGTCTGCAGATCTTTCACTGTTCGTGTCCCACAAACCAGGAGGAAACTTCTCTGGGACCTTCTCTGTGGCTGGTCCCAAACTGTAGAACGTGATGCCCCTGCACCTTAGACAGAGTCACTTTATACTTTTAAATCAGCTCTTAAAACACACTTTTTCTCTTTAGCTTTTTATTGATATGTTGATTTAAATAGTGAACAGTTTGTAGTTATTTATTTGTATTTGTCTGTCACATATCTGTGTTTTTAAAATGACTGTTGTACTGCAGTCTGGTCAACTCTGTGGTTTTTAAAGTGCATTAGAAATAAAGTTGGATTGGAAATACAGTAGATAGGTTTAATGCCATACTGTGGACCATTCTAGGCAAAGTATCATCTCCATGGAGACAAGCAGGTGACCAATACCCAATACCTGAAAAATAGTGCACATTAATGATGCTTTGCAGTGACATCATGTTGGGGGTATTCTATATGTATTTCTATGATGGAATGTTCAACAGTTACTATGGAGACACAATGCGCACATTAGCAAACACTGAGAAAATAGTTTTAAAAATTGTCTGAAAACACAAGTAAAAGTACAAAAGTGATTTAAAGAGCACATTTCAGGAGCCTGTGATCAATCTGACCCTTCATGGTCCTGTTTAGGAGTTTGATTTAACAAAAAGTGTGTCTGACAAACTGAAAAACTGTTGGCTAATGCTAATGCTAGCTAGCTTGTGACTGTAATGTTATTTGAGCGGGACTTGCTTGACAGCACAAATCAGCTCACCTGTTGTGGTTTCAGATAAATCAGCTGTTTCAGGTCAGATTGTGTTAAACATAAAGCTCAGATTAAAGTCTAATAAGGCCTCAGACAGAGCAGAGCCTACAGTTAGCATTACACCCGCAGGGAATGTTGATGACATCAGCTGCAAAGTGTCTATACAGAAAGGAAACACCTCCATTTTGTCTCTTTGTGCGAATTCAAAAACCTGTTCTGTGCTCTGTTTTCACATTAGCTCCCTGGTACAGTGTATACAGCATTACACCACACACCAGAGGCTACGCGGTTCAGACCTCAAGTTCTCTGGCAGGGCATCCAGAATAAAAACAACAAAATCTCTGGAGGTTATTATTCGAAAGAGTGTCCAGGGGCTGTTGAATGTTTGCGATATATTTCTGCCTCTCTGCGCACTGGGCGTTTGTGTGGGACGTGCCCTCCTCCTCCAGATGCCCGCTCCCTGGTGGTCTAATTTATGTTAAGTCACACACCTCCTTATAGCTGTTTTGAATGGTTTGGAATGGGACGCCGCTCGGAGCCTCAATCCTCGTCCCTGCGATTGTTCTCGATGGGAAAGCCCGGCAAGTCCGTGGGGCAGTTTGTGAAGAGGGAGAGCTGCTCTGAAGGCCCATTTTCTCCTCTGAAGCAAGTAATTCATTCAAATCTCAGGAAGTCAACAGCGGCAGATCAGAGGCTGGAGGGGCAGCTGTCTGGGGTCCTGCACACAGTGGTCACCTACGGAAGTCACACACACAAAGGTCACAAAGGCTTTTCCCCCTGCAGGTCCCATATACACTCCACTGCAACATCCCATATACACTCTACTGTAACGGCCCATATACACTCTGGTGTAATGTCCCCATATATACTCTACTGTATTGTCCCCATAGATACTCTACTGTAATGTCCCTATATACACTCTACTGTAACAGCCCATATACACTCTACTGTAACCTCCCCATATGCACTCTAGTATAATGTCCCCATATATACTCTACTGTAATGTCCCTATATACACTCTACTGTAACAGCCCATATACACTCTACTGTAATCTCCCCCATTTACACCCTACTGTAATGTCCCCATATACACTCTACTGTAATGTCCCTATATACACTCTACTGTAACGGCCCATATACATTCTACTGTAATGTCTCTATATACACTCTACTGTAACGGCCCATATACACTCTACTGTAATGTCCCCATATATACTCTACTGTAATGTCCCCATATATACTCTACTGTAATGTCCCCATATATACTCTATTGTAACGGTCCATATACACTCTACTGTAATCTCCCCATATACACTCTACTGTAATGTCCCCATATATACTCTACTGTAATCTCCCCATATACACTCTACTGTAATCTCCCCATTTACACTCTACTGTAATGTCCCCATATATATTCTACTGTAATGTCCCCATATACACTCTACTGTAACAGCCCATATACACTCTACTGTAATGTCCCCCATTTACACTCTACTGTATTGTCCCCATATACACTCTACTGTAATGTCCTCATATACACTCTACTGTAATGGCCCATATACACTCTGCTGTAATGTCCCCAAATATACTCTACTGCAATGTCCCTATATACACTCTACTGTAACGGCCCATATACACTCTACTGTAACGGCCCATATACGCTCTACTGTAATCTCCCCATATACACTCTACTGTAACGGCCCATATACACTCTGCTGTAATGTCCCCATATACACTCTGCTGTAATGTCCCCATATACACTCTATTGTAACAGCCCATATACACTCTACTATAACCTCCCCATATGCACTCTACTATAATGTCCCCATATACACTCTGCTGTAATGTCCCCATATACACTCTATTGTAACAGCCCATATACACTCTACTATAACCTCCCCATATGCACTCTACTATAATGTCCCCATATACACGCTACTCTAATGTCCCCATATACACTCTACTGTAATGTCCCCATATATACTCTACTGTAATATCCCTATATACACTCTACTGTAACGGCCCATATACACTCTACTGTAATGTTCCCATTTACACTCTATTGTCCCCATATACACTCTACTGTAATCTCCCCATATACACTCTATTGTAACAGCCCATATACACTCTACTGTAACCTTCCCATATGCACTCTACTATAATGTCCCCATATACACTCTACTGTAATGTCCCCATATACACTCTACTGTAACCTCCCCATATGCACATTGTAGTGTCCCATTGTAATGTAGCTAGTCCATGCTGTTACATGGGCCTAACCTTGAAGCTAACAGGAATGTAATTGGAATTTCTACTTACTTTTACCACGTTGTCTGCCATCTTAGGTGTTCGGGCCAAATGAGTCCTCAGGGAGCCGGAGCACCTTAAGAGGGTTCCAGGGCAGACAACTGTGTGCTGAGGAGGAGGGGCGTAAAAATATTTTAGCTTGTTGTATCTTGTTTGGTTTTTCTTTCTGTAACAGGTAAAGTAAGGTAGAGCTCTACTTGTAACAACTGATTTGACTAAATAAAAATTTACACTGTTTTGTTATTGTTGTTATATTGTTGTTGTTGTTATAATTTTTAACAATAGCATTGGATACGCTGAAACGTACCTGTGCTATAGTGTGGGCACAAACAATTAAGGGAGGTGCTCTATAAAAGGAGCAAACCTCAGTCTGCTCGAGTGAGGGTGCTGTGCGTACAGGAGGCCATGCTGATTTTAAAATTTTCCTGTCTTTGTAAATATTTTTTGTGTCAGAAATAAATGCACTTGGATCTGCACTGGACAAATTGTCTCAACTCTGCTCTGTTCTTCGTCAGAGCGCTAGGGTTGCTATGCAGGCAATTACACACATATACACTCTACTGTAGTGTCCTATATACGCTGTACTGTACTGTCCCATATACGCTCTACTGTAATGTCTCCATATGCACTCTACTGTAACCTCCCCATATGTACTCTACTGTAATGTCCTCATATACACTCTACTGTAATGTCCTCATATACACTCTACTGTAATGTCCCCATATACACTCTACTGTAATGTCCCCATATAAACTCTACTGTAATGTCCTCATATACACTCTACTGTAATGTCCCCATATAAACTCTACTGTAATGTCCCCATATACACTCTACTGTAATGTCCCATATACACTCTACTGTACTGCCCCATATACACTCTAATCTAATGTCCTCATATACACTCTTCTGTCTGTACTGCCCCATATACACTCTAATCTAATATCCTCATATACACTCTACTGTAATATCCTCATATACACTCTACTGTAATGTCCCCATATACACTCTAATCTAATGTCCCCATATACACTCTACTGTACTGCCCCAATCCGTGTAAAGAACGCCACATCTCCCGATCATTTTAAAACTCTATACTCTGACCTTAACTTAACTTTTAAGTATTTTAAAGGGCCATACCACACTTTTTCTGATCTGTTCTGATGTATCTTCATCTCAAACAGACCTGGAGTCTGTGTTTTGTTTCATTCACACATGTTTAACACACAAACCTGCAGATTTAGGCTGAGTTCTTCTCTCAAACTGAAAACACTCTGTTCCACCTTGTGATGTCATCATGTGGTAATACAGGAAGTGCTCCACTGTGTTTTTAAACTCCACACCTTCACTAGAATCATTTGGATCATTTCAGAAGTAGAATTGTCAGTCTCTACAGAACTAAAGGTAACAGGAGCTCTTAAGTTGAAAACTACCACTTCATGACATCACAAGGTGGAATAGAGCATTTTGAGCTTTGGAGATGTTATAGACTAATAATAAAGTATTACTCAAACATGTGAATGAAACAAACACAACTCCAGGTCTGTGTTTGAGGAGGGAACAGCTTTAGAACATGCATTAAACCTCATAAGAGTCAGTTTTGTATGACATAGAACCTTTAAGTCAAACCAACATGGAGAAATCACAGAACCAGAGTGACCCCCGGTGCCGCTGACCTGACCCGTCCCGTGCCCAAACAGCGCCCCCTCCTCCTCACTGCCCCCTCCCTCGTCTCTCGGCTGCTGTCTGCTGCTGGAGATCCCCAGATACTCATGGGACAAGTGTCTCTGTGGGTGATGTAATGTTCTGTCATTAACGAGCTTTCAAGGTTTACTGCCTCCTCCAGCTATAATTAATTTAGCTGCAGTGGAGGAGGTCGGGCTAAAATGTAAAATAAAAGAAATATTTTGCATATTTCATAATTAGCTTCGTCAAATATCAGAGTTTGTGATATGGTTTCTGAAATTTCTTGCTGAGTTTAACTTCTATATAAAGTTGCGATTGGTTTAACGGCTCCATTGGAAAATCTATGGCACCGTGCGTTTCTCATTAGCAGAAGAAGAGAATGATGAAACATGGAGAAAGAACCAGAGCAGCACATTCTTTTGTCACAAATACAAAGAGAAGAAGAAGACGCAACTACCAAAGTTTCAATCTGGAAGTTTTAGAGGAGCCACAAAGTGTGTCAGATACATTGGAAGTGTATGGATCTAATAGAGAAGAGACACAGCGAGAGGCAGGGGAGTCGACAGGAGGGTGAAGGGGTCTGCTGTCCCGGGCCTCAGCGTCTTAGGGGCCCACAACTGGATCCTCCTCCAATATAATTATATATATGAATTTATATTAGAGAGTGGCCCATGTGAGGCTTCTTGTCCTGGGCCTGAAAAGAATATCACACAGGTTTAGTTTGAGCATCCAACAGTCACATGGTTTAGCAACGCTGTCAATCAAACCTGCTGCTAACGCTAGCAAGCACGACCTCAAGGAACGAAAGCGCCAGATTTTTCTGTTATCAATACTTACAACAACAAACATTTAAGACCAAAATGAGTCTGACAGCAGCAGGGACAGAGAGAGAGAGACACAGATTTTACACAGAAAGTGAATTGGAGCCAGAGTCAATGGAGTCGGAAGTGCGCCCGTGACCACTTCCTGTTTGAAACGCAGCGGCTAGCAGGTTAGCTATGTACATTTATAAAAACAGTCTATGGTCACGAGCTAAAATACAATACGACCAAGATTTGCTTTGACCAAACTGATTAAACGTTTAAGTTTTACACTAACTACATTTACATGGCCGGTAAAATGCAGATAACTGGAGATCTGATTACTGATACTTTGCAGCTGATGTCATCAACATTCCCTGGGGGTGTGATGCTAACTAGAGGCACTGCTCTGGCTGAAGTTTCCTCAAGTTTGACTTTGATCTGAGCTTTATTTAAGAACTGACTTATCTGATCTTGATTTGTGCTGTTATACAAGTCCCTCTCAAATAACATTACAGTCACAAGCTAGCATTAGCATTAGCATTAGCCAACACCTTTTTGTGTAAAATCAAACTTATAAACAGGACTGTGAGCCCAGACTCATCACAGGCTCCTGGAAAAAATGTGCTCTTTAAATCCATTTTGTATTTTTTTTCTGAAGTTTTTAGTCTTAAAACCTTTTTGTCAGTGTTTGCTAATGTGCGCATTGTGTCACCATGGTAACTGCTGAACATTCCACCACAGACATACATGTAGAACACCCCTCCAGCGTGACGTCACTGCAAAGTATGAGTTGGCACATTTCATTCTATTTGAACATCTCTGGTCAGATTATGGGTGTGTATGGAAACACTCTTTGTCCCTGTAGAAATGTGAAATTACAGCTGGTTTTGGTGTTTGCTTTTATTTGCTTTGCCCATTATCTGTCCATGCCGTCCCAAACCACTTCCACTTGACCCCTCTCACACATGTGCCCCCCGCGGAGCTGCACCTGGCCCTTTAAGAGCGGCCGGGATGAGCTCAGAGACATTCAAATGTACTAGAGCAGATTAGGAACACTCAATCTGCCCGTGCCCCCCGCGTGAGGAAATGCTACTTCAAAGACTGCGGGAGAAAACATATAGAGCTGCTAACACGCTGACAAAGCCCTGCTAACTGTTAGCTCGCATTTCAAAAGGCTCAAAGTAATGCAGTATCTTTGTAAAGTAATTCCACTGCTGCTACAGCCAAGGCTTTAGAATGAGTCTAAACATGAGTCTGTTTGTTTGCTGTTTATATAAGCTCATTCTCTCACTGTGGACTTTAATTAAACAAAGACAAGTAGTTAAAGGGCCCATATTACCTTAAAGGGCCCATATTACCTTAAAGGGCCCATATCACACTATGTTCTGATCTGTTCTAATGTTGTTTCGTCGTCACACACAGACCTGGAGCTGTGTTTTGTTTCATTCTCACATGTTTAACTGAGTTCTTCTCTCAGACTCTGTTCCATTTAACTGCTATTTTCCCAACTCCACTTAAACTATAATTCTTGGGATATGGATATTAATGAGTTTAAAGTCTTCCATGTGTATATAACGTGTGGAGCACCTGAGGGTCACGGGGTTCGTGTATGTGAACGTCTGTGTGAGTAAAAAAAACAGCTTTGGGAGCCACATTAGAGCTTCACTTTGTTCCACATCATATTAACGACGCCTGAATGAGCCTAAAGACGCCACAATGAACAAACAGCTGATTAAGACTTTATTAAGAACAATCCAGGCTCAGGAGAAGGACTCAGTAACATCATGGTCAGTGTGTAAATCAGTGGGGTAAAAGTAGTAAAGTACTCACTCTGTACTCACTTACTGTGGATACTTTTTACTTTTACTTGAGTACATCTGAGAGCAGTATCTGTACTTTCCACCCACTACATGTTTGAACTGGACTGAAAAGTAAAAGTATTTTTATTACTGTGTGAGAGCTGCTGAAAAGTAAGTTCATTTTTAACACGTTCAGAATTTGAACAAAACTAAAATGGAAAAGATGGAGAAAAAAAAAACAGTAAGTATCGATTCAGTTGTTTCTGTTGAACAAAATTCAGCTCAAATCTTTATCAAAATCACCACATTTGAAGCTTTGGAAATACTTTTACTTTTTACTCTTTAAGTACATTTTAAACAGGTACTTTAATACTTTTATTTAAGCAGTTTTTCATGTGATACTTTTACTTGAGTATTTTGTACTTTTCCTTCAGTAACAGTCGAGTTCTTCTTCCGTCTCTGCAGGTTTGTGGCTGGGTGGCTCGTGTTGAAATTTGACCTTTGACCTTTGGGAGCAAAACCACTACATTTGAAGTTTATTTTTAAATGAATACTTTAATACTTTTACTTAAGTAGATTTTTTCAGGTGATGTCTATTTGTTGCTGTACTCTTATTTAAGGCATAAAATGTAGAACTTCTTCCACCTGGTGTTAATGAATCAGTTATTAACATTGTTCCTGACACATGAAATATCAAGTCTTTTTTTATGTTTTATGATACCGATATCGATACTTCAGCTTGAATTATCTGCTGATACCTGATATTAACCAGTGTAGAGACAGAGAAAGTCCTTTTCTCCAAAAACACAGTTCACTTTTTACACAACTCCAGATCCAGTTGTGTTACGTAATGGGTCAAAGGTCATTTTTATGTAGCACTTTTCCACCTTCAGGAAACCACATACACACATATACACACACAGAGACACATACACACACACATACACATACACACATATACACACACATATACACAGACACATACACACACACCAACCGTCGAGTCAGTGCATCTGACTTTACCAGTGATGTTTATGTCGAGAGCAAGATTCAAACCGTCAACCTTCAGATCAGTGGGCAAATGCTCTACCAACTGAGCCACAGCTCCCCTCCTGTTTATCCTGCAAGTTCTGAACCGCTTTGTTTGAATAAAAGTTCAAACATTCAAAGGCGTCGTGGGCGACATCACCCGTGAATATTCACTATTCTTATTACATCACATTAAAGGTCCAGCCAGGATATCGGCCGATATCAGGGAGCCGATACCAGGGAGCCGATACCAGATCCACCAAAATGTCCCGGATTGGTGCCAATTCCTACTTCATTCTGATCGATTTATCAGCTGTAAGTTTTGGCAAAGACTCAGTGTAAGTGTTCCTACGATACTTCAGTCCTGTTTTGATCAAATTCATAGGGAAGATTTTTCTGTGTAAACGGTTCCCGTAAACGGCTCCCGTGTCCATCTCCATCAGGCCTAAACTCAGCCCAAAGTGCCCGCTCCTCGGCGGAGATAAACTGGCTCCCTCTTTCTCCCTGAATGAGCGCTTTGTGCTGTGCTCTCCTGAATCAGGCTTTAATCCCTGGAGAAAGAGCGGCCTGCCTGTCACTTACTCCACCGCCGCCGCCAGCACCGGCCGTAAATGAAGTCAGTCTAGCATGAAGCTCATTGGGAGGATGTATGGTGCGCTTCTGCTCGCCGGACGGTAACCCATGGTGAAGACCACCCACTCGGGGCAAAGGGGGGATTATGTGTGCCCGCTCATTCCTGGGGCAGAGCGTACACACTCGGAGCTGAAAGCTTTGTCAATGGGAGCAGGAGCCGTCTGCGCGGCTTTGAGGAGATCTGAAAGAATTCTGTAGGATTTGCTTCCTAAAAATCTTCACTTTATTTGGATATTATAATTGTAAAGTTCATTATTAGTAGTTTAAAAAAGGAAACTCGCAGAGTTCAAAAGGACAGAGCTAAGACTGTTCTTTACATGGCAAACAAAGTGTTTGGACCTGGACGACTGCAGGATTTACTCTGCTGCACAGCGAGTGTGACAGAAACAAGACACGGAAAATATGACTCAAATGATCTGGATCTGTGCAGCACGACGGGTAAAAAGAGATTTATGAAATAAAAATACATTAAAATCACAATACAACACCAGCAGGAGGCCAGGACTAAACCAGGACTAAACCGGGACTAAACCGGGACTAAACCGGGTCTAAACCAGGACTAAACCAGGACTAAACCAGGACTAAACCAGGTCTAAACCAGGACTAAACCAGGATTAAACCAGGACTAAACCAGGACTAAACCAGGTCTAAACCAGGACTAAACCAGGACTAAACCGGGACTAAACCGGGTCTAAACCAAGACTAAACCAGGTCTAAACCGGGGCTAAACCAGGACTAAACCAGGTCTAAACCAAGACTAAACTAGGACTAAACCAGGACTAAACCAGGACTAAACCAGGACTAAACCAGGTCTAAACCAGGACTAAACCAGGACTAAACCAGGACTAAACCAGGACTAAACCAGGTCTAAACCAAGGACTAAACCAGGACTAAACCGGGGACTAAATCGGGACTAATCCAGGACTAAACCAGGACTAAACCAGGACTAAACCAGAACTAAACCAGGACTAAACCAGGACTAAACCAGGACTCCATCAGGAGTCGGTCCCTGAAGTCCTCATGGTGTGAGATGGTTCTTGTGGCTCTATGTGGGAGATGTTCTTTGGTTCATGCAGAGCTGCTTTAAAGTCTGTGACGTTCTGTCTTTATTTCATGGTGATACGATCAGTCCAAACCCGAACCAAATATGGAGGCTGAAAAAGAAAAAAAAAAAAAAAAAAAAAAAAAAAAACCCAAACATGGTAATTAGTTTGCTGGAAAAATATGGAAAAAGGCAAAAAAAAAAACCCAAAACATTTATCCCATGTTATTCTGGTTTCCATTTAAGTTCAGTCTGTTTTTTTACCACTGTTCTACAGAGTAAATAGAGACTTTATTGTATTTCATGATCACTTCCTGTTTGAAACGCGGCGGCAGGTTTAGCTCTGTCCATTTATATAAACAGTCTGTGGTTTATTCATTCAGTTTTCAAATCTCTATTTTACAGTTTTCATAAAAGTCACACGGAGAGAATGCAACAGTGACGATTATTCTTCACTTCAAGATTCAAGATTTCATTGTCGTTGTCATAGAAACAACAAAAATATGCTTAGACCGTCAAACACTGCGGAGTTCAAACCCGACGGTGCCGTTCACATCAGAACACAGTTTGATGTTTGCAGTGAGTTCTTGTGTGTTTGGTTTCCCTCCACGTTCTTCTCCGCAGAGCTCATCCAGAGGGTGGGCGGGGCCTGGTCACATGGGGAGGAGCTCGGGGGGCGACACGGCTCTTCTGCACACAAACCCTCCCACATACGCAGCCGGGGTCACCAAACTCACTCTGCCGCTGCTCTGGGGAAACAGATATTCTTCAGCACTGACACAGAAGTAATCCAGGTCTGACCGAGCTCTTTCACTGGGCCTTTGTGTCCCGCGAGAGCTGACCCACAGGTCCATGTCAGAGCCCATGGTAATGTGGGCCGCAGAGGAGTGACGGATCGACAAAATAAAAGTTTTTACTGCTAATCGTGGGCCTCTAGAGGGTCCGGCATAAATATTTCAGTGTCTCTCCCTTGTCCTGAATACTGGGGGGTCTCCATGGTGCGTTTATCTATAATGCAAAATAGAGCAAATATATCCGACTTGTAGAGAGGCACACAGAGAGGGTCTGAACATATCGAGTCACCCAAGACGGACCTGAGAACGAGCCTTTTAAATCAGACCTATTCTGCAAAATGGACTTTTCAGATGTTTAATTATGTTCTGGTCGTTTCTTCTCGTTGAGTCTCTGAAGTTGTGTTTGGAGTGATTTGGAGTGAGTTTAATCTTTAATCCACTATTTTCAAGACGCCATTTTGTTGATCTTCCCCCATTTAACCTCCACTGTGCCACACCCACTGTGCCACGCCCACTGTGACACGCCCCCTGTGACGTCCACACTTCCTTCTTTAGTTTTATTTTCTTAATCGTTGATACTCGTAGGATTCGGCAGCATCACGTCGTCATTTTGGTCCAAATGTTAAAAAAGTGCTGCTCTAGTGTGGCGTGTTCTGTCCATAGGGGGCGCTACAGCATGTGACGCTTTGTTGTGATGATGTTTACGGCGACGTCAGTTCCACAGTTTTCTAACTTGAAATCAACTTGAACTGTTTCCTTTATAAAGTTGTTTTAGATGAATATTCTGATTTAAATGTGTAAATTATAACAGAATGATCCACAGAGATGAGAACCATAGAGACACAAGCTCAGTAGCACTGGTTTTGATTTGAGACGTGTGACTGATTTGAACTAAAATCACCCGAACACAGGGCTAACCTCTTTGTGAAGCTAACGCTCTTCAGCTGTGGCCTCTTCTGTCTCATTTACTCTCATTATAAGTGGGAATAATCTCTGTACAAAAGAACATCTTGTGTAGATTCTTTGGGGAGTAAATATAAAATGTGAAGCTGCTGTTGGGAGATAATGATTGACAGACAGTAGAATGAACATTTGATGGTTTTAATATCGTACAATCACATTTCCAAATCTGACGTCAGTAGAACTAAAAATGAAATTAAGGGACTTGTTTCGGCTTATTTTGTATTTGTGGGTCTGGACCAAACAGGAAGTGATCATGCACTTCGGCTCCGATTCTGGCTCCAATTCACTTCCCATTGAAAAACTGTGTCTCTCTCTCTGTACCTGCTGCTGTCAGACTCATTTTGGTCTTAAATGTTCGTCTTAACCCTCTACATGATCCTGGGGCTTTTATTTTACTTTTTTGTGAACATTAATAACAGACAGATCAGGCTCTTTCTTTCCCCGAGGTCGCTCCTGCTAGCGTTAGCAACAGGTTTGATTGATTGCTCTGCTAAGCTCCTGCTCCCTGCTAAACCAGTGCGGGCGGGAAAGGGCATTACCTTCAACAGCCTCGCTCCTGATTGGCTCTTTGGTTGCTATGATACTCGCGGTTGGAATTCCAAATATGAAACTCTGCTCCAAATTGGCCGCTGTAACTGTTCGCCTCACTCGCTTCGTCCACTTCTTTTTACAGTCTGTGGTTGGGAAAACTACAGCTTTGCGTTTGTTTCGTTTGATAGCTCTCTTTTATCAGACGGTTGACGAAGGGGAATTAATTTTTCTCCACAGTCAGAAGGCGAGATCGTTCTCATGGTGCTATAGACGTTCTTCAGATATGTTCATTAAGATTTCAGCTCTGCAAGACTGATGTTGAAACTGGACAATGAAACGGCTACAGTGGGGGTCAGCTGGACGTCCAGACTGCCCAGAGCGTGGAGAAAGTATACCCCACATTTTTTAAAGTAAACTTCATTAAAGCGAGAGTGACTGGTGAAGGTGCCTGACGCAGCCTGAATAATGGTGTGGCCAAACAAAGCTGCTACACAAACCTTCAAATTATCTCAGTCAAACTTGGGCGTAATCTGAGCTGATCCTCTTAAAATTTGTGAATGAACACATTAGCACATGAATGGGTCTCCACGGCGACGCGGCCCGCATTCGTCTCTGCCTCCAGCCCATAAAGGAGCACCCTCCATCAGCGCTGTGTCCACAAACAACAAAACAAACTACAAAACAAACAGGAGTCAATGGAGGAGCAACACAATGACGAAGGAGAGGAATGTGGAGCGCAGGAAGAGGAATGAGGAGAAGAGGAAGAGGAATGAGGAGAGCAGGAAGAGGAATGAGGAGCACAGGAAGAGGAATGAGGAGAAGAGGAAGAGGAATGAGGAGAAGAGGAAGAGGAATGAGGAGAGCAGGAAGAGGAATGTGGAGAGCAGGAGAGGAATGAGGAGCGCAGGAAGAGGAATGAGGAGAAGAGGAAGAGGAATGAGGAGAGCAGGAAGAGGAATGAGGAGAGCAGGAATGAGGAGATCAGGAAGAGGAATGAGGAGAGCAGGAAGAGGAATGAGGAGAAGAGGAAGAAGAATGAGGAGAGCAGGAAGAGGAATGTGGAGAGCAGGAAGAGGAATGAGGAGCGCAGGAAGAGGAATGAGGAGCGCAGGAAGAGGAATGAGGAGAACAGGAAGAGGAATGAGGAGAAGAGGAAGAGGAATGAGGAGAGCAGGAAGAGGAATGAGGAGAACAGGAAGAGGAATGAGGAGAGCAGGAAGAGGAATGAGGAGAAGAGGAAGAGGAATGAGGAGAAGAGGAAGAGGAATGAGGAGAGCAGGAAGAGGAATGAGGAGAAGAGGAAGAGGAATGAGGAGAAGAGGAAGAGGAATGAGGAGAGCAGGAAGAGGAATGAGGAGAAGAGGAAGAGGAATGAGGAGAGCAGGAAGAGGAATGAGGAGAAGAGGAAGAGGAATGAGGAGCGCAGGAAGAGGAATGAGGAGAAGAGGAAGAGGAATGAGGAGAGCAGGAAGAGGGAATGAGGAGAAGCAGGAAGAGGAGAGCAGGAAGAGGATGAGAGAGCAGGAAAGAGGAATGAGGAGAGCAGGAAGAGGAAGGAGGAGCACAGGAAGAGGAATGAGGAGGAGAGCAGGAAGAGGAATGAGGAGCGCAGGAAGAGAATGAGGAGAGCAGGAAAAGGAATGAGGAGCGCAGGAAGGAATGAGGAGAGAAGAGGAAGAGGAATGAGGGAGAGCAGGAAGAGGAATGAGGAGAGCAGGAAGAGGAATGAGGAGAAGAGGAAGAGGAATGAGGAGAGCAGGAAGAGGAATGAGGAGAGCAGGAAGAGGAATGAGGAGAGCAGGAAGAGGAATGAGGAGAGCAGGAAGAGGAATGAGGAGAGCAGGAAGAGGAATGAGGAGAGCAGGAAGAGGAATGAGGAGAACACAGGAAGAGGAATGAGGAGAGCAGGAAGAGGAATGAGGAGAGCAGGAAGAGGAATGAGGAGCGCAGGAAGAGGATGATGAGGAGAAGAGGAAGAGGAATGAGGAGAGCAGGGAGAGGAATGAGGAGAAGAGGAATGATGAGGAGCGCAGGAAGAGGAATGAGGAGAAGAGGAACAGGAATGAGGAGAGCAGGAAGAGGAATGAGGAGAGCAGGAAGGAAGAGGAATGAGAAGAGAAGAGGGAAGAGGAATGAGGAGAGCAGGAAGAGGAATAGGAGAGCAGAAAGAGGAATGAGTAGAGCAGGAAGTGAATGAGGAGAGCAGGAAGAGGAATGAGGAGAGCAGGAAGAGGAATGAGGAGCGCAGGAAGAGGAATGAGGAGAAGAGGAAGAGGAATGAGAGAGAGAAGAGGAGAGGAAGGAGGAGAAGAGGAAGAGGAATGAGAGGAGAGCAGGAAGAGGAATGAGGAGAGCAGGAAGAGGAATGAGGAGAGCAGGAAGAGGAATGAGGAGAACAGGAAGAGGAATGAGGAGAGCAGGAAGAGGAATGAGGAGGAGAAGAGAATGAGGAGAGCAGAGGAATGAGGAGCGCAGGAAGAGGAATGAGGAGAAGAGGAAGAGGAATGAGGAGAGCAGGAAGAGGAATGAGGAGAAGAGGAATGAGGAGCGCAGGAAGAGGAATGAGGAGAAGAGGAAGAGGAATGAGGAGAGCAGGAAGAGGAATGAGGAGAGCAGGAAGAGGAATGAGAAGAGCAGGAAGAGGAATAAGGAGAGCAGGAAGAGGAATGAGGAGAGCAGAAAGAGGAATGAGTAGAGCAGGAAGGTGAATGAGGAGAGCAGGAAGAGGAATGAGGAGAGCAGGAAGAGGAATGAGGAGAGCAGGAAGAGGAATGAGGAGAGCAGGAAGAGGAATGAGGAGAAGAGGAAGAGGAATGAGGAGAGCAGGAAGAGGAATGAGGAGAGCAGGAAGAGGAATGAGGAGAAGAGGAAGAGGAATGAGGAGAGCAGGAAGAGGAATGAGGAGAGCAGGAAGAGGAATGAGGAGAGCAGGAAGAGGAATGAGAGAGAGGAAGAGGAAAGAGGAGTGAGAGAGAAGAGGAATGAGGAGATGAGGAATGAGAGAGCAGGAGAGAGAATGAGGAGAGCAGGAAGAGGAATGAGGAGAGCAGGAAGAGCACCTGTCTCACCCTCTGCTCATGTCTCACCCTCTGTTCATGTCTCACCCTCTGCTCATGTCTCACACTCTGTTTCACCCTCTGCTCATGTCTCACCCTCTGCTCATGTCTCACACTCTGTTTCACCCTCTGCTCATGTCTCATCCTCTGCTCATGTCACACTCTCTGCACCTGTCTCACCCTCTGCTCATGTCTCACTCTCTGCACCTGTCTCAGTCTCTGCTCATGTCTCACACTCTGCTCATGTCTCACCCTCTGCTCATGTCACACTCTCTGCACCTGTCTCATGCTCTGCTCCTGTCTCACTCTCTGCTCCTGTCTCACGCTCTGCTTCTGTCTCACCCTCTGTTCATGTCTCACCCTCTGCTCATGTCTCACACTCTGTTTCTGTTTCACCCTCTGCTCATGTCTCACCCTCTGCTCATGTCTCACGCTCTGCCCCTGTCTCTCCGTCTGCTTCTGTGTCACCCTCTGCTCCTGTCTCACTCTCTGCTCCTGTCTCACTCTCTGCTCATGTCTCACGCTCTGCTCCTGTCTCACCCTCTGCCCCTGTCTCACCCCCTGCTCCTGTCTCACTCTCTGCCCCTGTTTCACCCTCTGCCCCCGTCTCACTCTCTGCTTCTGTGTCACCCTCTACCCCTGTCTCACCCCTTGGTCCTGTCTCACCCTCTGCATATGTCTCACCCTCAACACCTGTCTCACGCTCTGCTCCTGTCTAACCCTCTACCCCTATCTCACCCCTGCTCCTGTCTCACCCCCTGCTTCTGTCTCACCCTCTGCCCCGGTGTCTCACCTCTGCTCCTGTCTCACCCACTGCTTCTGTCTCACTCTCTGCTCCTGTCTCACTCTGTCCACCTGTCTCACCCTCTGCCTGTCTCACCCTCTGCTCCTGTCTCACCCTCTGCTCCTGTCTCACTCTCTGCTCCTGTCTCACCCTCTGCACCTGTCTCACTCTCTGCTCCTGTCTCACTCTGTCCACCTGTCTCACTCTCTGCTCCTGTCTCACCCTCTGCACCTGTCTCACTCTCTGCTCCTGTCTCACTCTGTCCACCTGTCTCACTCTCTGCTCCTGTCTCACCCTCTGCCTGTCTCACCCTCTGCCTGTCTCACTCTCTGCTCCTGTCTCACTCTCTGCTCCTGTCTCACTCTGCTCCTGTCTCACCCTCTGCACCTGTCTCACCCTCTGCTCATGTCTCTCTCTGCTCTGTCTCACCCTGCTCCTGTCTCACTCTCTGCTCTGTCTCACCCTCTGCCTGTCTCACTCTGTCCACCTGTCTCACTCTGTGCCTGTCTCACCCTCTGCCTGTCTCACCCTCTGCCTGTCTCACCCCCTGCCTGTCTCACTCTCTGCCTGTCTCGCCTCTTCTTTAAAGCAGACAGTGTTTCTCGTGTATAATCTGATGCAGTGGTAGTGGAGGCACAGGACTCGTCTGCAGCAGTTGCACCAAACGTGGTTGTGTTTGTGAACATAAAGGCTTCCTCTGCTCTTCCTGTGGGTTCGTGGGAGCAGTCTGTGTATTAATTTCGCTCGTGGCCTCATCGGGTTTTGGATGGTACATTAATTAATTTGTTGCTAATAGGCACAAACACGAGAAAACAAACTTCTTTACTTTAGGCCCGGCTGTGCGTCTGTGTAACCAGTGTAAATTATGCACACTCTGTTGGTTCTTCTGACAAAGCTTTTTGTGTTGGATGTTTATAAGATTCCTCACGTCCTGTCGTCTTCACAGAACGTGAAGAAGACAGAAGTGATGTGATCCTGCTCCTGTCTGACACAAACACGACTCGCACCTGTGAACGAAACACTTCTGTCCTTCAGCTGTTTGTCTGGAGAAATAATCACATCAGTGTGTTTTTATTAGTTTGGACAAAATAAAACTATTCCCTGTTTGACCAGTGAAATATGAACAGAGGAGGAAGAAGTACTCAGCTCTGCTACTTAAGAAAAAACATCTACTTAAGTAAAAGTATTAAACATGTACTTAAAGAGTAAAAAGTCAAAGTCTTTCTCACAGATTTTGAGTCTTATAAAGCTTCAAATGTAGTGATTTTGATAAAGATTTGAGCAGATTTTTGAGAAACAACTGAATTGATTTGATTGATTTTTTTTCCTGTAAAATGTACTTAAGTAAAGTACAAGTACCTAAAATGTGTACTTGAGTACAGGACTTGTGAAAACATATACTCCACTGTACCATCTTTGTATTCTACAAAAGCCAAATACTGTAAACGTGAAATGACACGCCTCACTCCTGTCTTTACATTCTCAGGATTCTTGTTTTGTGTTTTTTAATTACTGACTCTCGTTCTGCCCTTTGTCTCTTTCTCAGTTTCGGTCTTTTCTGGCGCATCGCCATAATGTTATTTAAAACTCCTGTATTACGCAACAATGACTCCTGTGAGCTATAAACCGTGTTATAATGCAGTTCCTCAAAACAGACCTGGAGTTGTGTTTTGTTTCATTCACATGTTTGAGTAACACTTTATTATTAGTCTGTAACATCTCCAAAGCTCAAAATGCTCTGTTCCACCTTGTGATGTCATCAAGTGTGAGATTTCAAGTGAACAGCTCCTTTTACCTTTAGTTCGTTCAGTAGACTGGCAACTCCAGGACTGAAATGATCCAAATGATTCTAGTGATGGAGTTTAAAAACACAGTGGAGCACTTCCTGTATTACCACATGATGACATCACAAGGTGGTTTTCAGTTTGAGAGAAGATCAGAGAATAGCGTAACGTGGCCCTTTAAAAAGTTGGTTTGCTGTGTGGTGTAATCACAAAAGTACGTTATGCGAAGATATGCAGTGAAAACATGGTGCAGCTCCTGGATCACCACATTTATTGTCTGCAGAGGCAGACAGCCTGATTATGCAGGAAAACTCAAACTGAAGTATTTCATGAGGAGAAGGCATGACTAAAATCTCTAAAACGTTCATTTAACATAATAGTGAAGCTTTAAATCCTCCCTGTTCTTCTGTTCGAACTGTTCAGATGTTTCTCCAGCTTCTCGTCGTTTCTTCTCGTTGAGTCTCTGAAGTTGTGTTTGGAGTGATTCGTGTTTGAGTTTAATCTTTAATCACTATTTTCAAGACGCCATTTTGTCGATCTTCCACGTTTAATTTTCAAGACGCCATTTCCCCACTGTCAATCTTCCCCGTTTAACCTCCACCGGCACACGTGACACGCCCCCGCCCACTGTGATACTCCCACTGTGACACGCCCACTGTGACACGCCCACTGTGACGCCCACGCCCACTGTGACACGCCCACTGTGACACGCCCACTGTGACACGCCCACTGTGACACGCCCACTGTGACACGCCCACTGCGACACACTTCCTTCTCCAGTTTTATTTTCTTAATCGCTGATACTCGTAGGATTTGGCAGTGTTCCTTTGTCGTTTTGGTACAAATTTTAAAAATGTGCTGCTCTAGTGTGATGTGCTCTGCCCATAGGGGGCGCTACAGCATGCGGCATTTTTTTTGTGATGATGTTTATGGTGACGCCAGCTCCCACTGGACACCAAAGTTTTCTAACATGGAAGTCAGTGGATTTATTTGTTTTATGAAGTGGTTTTAGATGAACATTGTGATTTAAAATGTGTAAATTATAACAGAATGATCCACAGAGATGAGAACCATAGAGACACAAGCTCAATAGGACTGATTTAACAATCAGCTCTTTGTAGACTGAATGTAACTTTTACTTCCACAAGAACATTTGAAAGTGATGCGAGCAGAGGAGCTGTGTGGCTGTCAGCTCCACCTCTCTGTGTGATAACTCTTCAAAGTTAAACAGCCATAAACGCTCGGAGATCTCTGACCTTCAGCCCCAGCGCCGCCGCAGTATCCCGGTGATAATGTACGCCCCGGCTTTGCTCAAAAATAACTGTATGTCTTCTGTGACATATATAGCGGCGGCATTTCAATACGCTCCCAATTTATTTTGCACTAAAGCAGTTTACTGTCAGCCATAAAGCATGTGCCGAGGTGGAGGCGAGGTGGAGGCGAGGTGGAGCGGAGCGGCGCAGAGACTGTCTCAAAGGCACATTGTTCTTGGTGCATTGCTCAAGAGCGCGCCTTCAGTGATGTGCACAGCTCTGGAAAACGCTCGTAAAAACTATCAGAACTTATAAAGCTTATCATTAGCTCAGCGCATGTCACTTTCAGAGCCTGTTTTATTCACACTTTTGTCAAACAACTTTAGTTTTTAACCAACTCGAGGAAAAAGTTGTACATTTTGTCAAATGGAGACACAAACAAGAGTGAGAAATAAATGTAGCAGCGTTTAAGAGATCAGAGTGAGACTTTGATCAGAGTGAGACTTTGATCAGAGTGAGAGACAAAGTTTGATCAGAGTGAGACTTCGATCACAGTGAGACTTTGATCAGAGCGAGACTTCGATGAAAGCGGGATGTGGATCAGAGTGAGACTAGGATCAAAGTGAGACTTTGACTAGAGTGAGACTTCGATCAGAGTGAGATGTTGATCAGAGTGAGACTTTGATGAAAGTGAGACTTTGATCACAGTGAGACTTTGATCAGAGTGAGACTTCGATAAGAGTGAGATGTCGATCAGAGTGAGATGTCGATCAGAGTGAGACTTTGATCAGAGTGAGACTTTGATCAGAGTGAGACTTTGATAAGAGTGAGACTTTGATCAGAGTGAGACTTTGATAAGAGTGAGACTTTGATCAGAGTGAGACTTCAATCAAAGCGGGATGTGGATCAGAGTGAGACTACGATCAAAGTGAGACTTTGAATAGAGTGAGACTTCGATCAGAGTGAGATGTTGATCAGAGTGAGATCAAGATCAGAGTGAGACTTTGATTAGAGGTAGATGTCGATCAGAGTGAGATGTTGATCAGAGTGGACTTTGAGAAAGTGAGACTTCGATAAGAGTGAGACGTCGATCAGAGTGAGACTTTGATCAAAGTGGGATGTGGATCAGAGTGAGACTTCGATCAGAGTGAGATGTTGATCAGAGTGAGACCAAGATCAGAGTGAGACTTTGATTGGAGTGAGACTTCGATCAGAGTGAGACTTCAATAAAAGTGACGACTCGATCAGAGTGAGACTTTGATCAAAGTGGGATGTTGATCAGTGAGATGTGGATCAGAGTGAGACTACAATCAAAGTGAGACTTCGAATAGAGTGAGACTACGATCAGAGTGAGACAACCATCAGAATGGGATTTCTATTAGAGTGAGACTTCGATCACAATGAGACTTCGATCAGAGTGAGATATGGATCAGAGTGAGACTATGATCAGAGTGAGACCTCAACCAAAGTGAAACTACGATCAGAGTGAGACTATGATCAGAGTGAGACTTCGATCAGAGTGAGACTTCGATCAGAGTGAGACTTCGATCAAAGCGGGATGTGGATCAGTGAGATGTGGATCAGAGTGAGACTACGGTCAAAGTGAGACTACGATCAGAGTGAGACGTCAATCAAAGTGAGACTGTGATCAGAGTGAGACTTCAATCAAAGTGAGACTGATCAGAGTGAGACGTCGATCAGAGTGAGATGTGGATCAGTGAGATGTGGATCAGAGTGAGACGTCGATCAGAGTGAGACTTTGATCAGAGTGAGACTTTGATAAGAGTGTCTTTTGATAAGAGTGAGACTTTGATCAGAGTGAGACACAATCAGAGTAAAGACTTCGATCAAAGCGTGGATGTGGATCAGAGTGAGACTAGGAGCAAGTGAGACTTTGACTAGTGAGACTTTGATCAGAGTGAGATGTTGATCAGAGTGAGACTTTGATGAAAGTGAGACTTCGATCAGAGTGAGACTTTGATCAGAGTGAGACTTCGATCAGAGTGAGATGTGGATCAGAGTGAGACTTAATGCTTCTGTCTGATCCCGGGTCATTTACTTCCTCACAGATTCCGACATTACCCATGATGCCTCTGTCTTTCTGTCCTTCACACTTGTCATAGCACAATTAAAATCATAATTAAGTGTGATTTTGAGACACGGCAGCAGCCCCGAGCGAGGGCACACTTTCACCAGCTGCGTTTCAAGTCACAAAAACATTATTGTAGCAGCACGCCACACGATATCTGCGGGATTCGTCTCATTGTGCCGCCATCAGCTCCGCTCAGAATGAATAATGCAGCGTTTAGCGAGAGCCGTGTACTATTTGTATACTTGGAGGAGGTGTTCCCGTGTAGCCCAGCAATTAATCATAATTAAGAAGATTTTGACAAGAGCTCAGGTCTTTGGACAAAGACATCCAGGTCTTGAATGCAATAGCACGCCAGGTCTGTGGCACCAGGTCTGAATGTGGCACCAGGTCTGAATGTGGCACCAGGTCTGTGGCACCAGGTCTGAATGTGGCACCAGGTCTGAATGTGGCACCAGGTCTGTGTGGTCACCATGGTCTGAATGTGGGCACCAGGTCTGTGGCACCAGGTCTGTGGCACCAGGTCTTTGGCACCAGGTCTGAATGTGGCACCAGGTCTGTGGCACCAGGTCTGAATGTGGCACCAGGTCTGAATGTGGTACCACAGGTCTGAATGTGGCACCAGATCTGTAGCACCAAGTCTGAATGTGGCACCAGGTCTGTGGCACCAGGTCTGGATGTGGCACCAAGTCTGAATGTGGCACCAGGTCTGTGGCACCAGGTCTGGATGTGGCACCAGGTCTGAATGTGGCTCCAGGTCTGTATGTGGCACCAGGTCTGTGGCACCAGGTCTGAATGTGGCACCAGGTCTGAATGTGGCACCAGGTCTGTGGCACCAGGTCTGAATGTGGCACCAGGTCTGTAGCACCAAGTCTGAATGTGGCACCAGGTTTGTGGCACCAGGTCTGTGGCACTAGGTCTGGATGTGGCACCACCAGGTCTGGATGGCACCATGTATGTGGCACCAGGTCTGTATGTGGCACCAGGTCTGTGGCACCAGGTCTGTGGCACCAGGTCTATGGCACCAGGTCTGTGACACCAGGTCTGAATGTGGCACCAGGTCTGTGGCACCAGGTCTGTGGCACCAGGTCTGTGGCACCAGGTCTGTGGCTCCAGGTCTGTGGCTCCAGGTCTGAATGTGGCTCCAGGTCTGTGGCACCAGGTCTGAATGTGGCACCAGGTCTGTGGCACCAGGTCTGCACCAGGTCTGTGGCACCAGGTCTGTGGCACCAGGTCTGTGACACCAGGTCTGAATGTGGGCACCAGGTCTGTGGCACCAGGTCTGAATGTGGCACCAGGTCTGTGGCACCAGGTCTGTGGCACCAGGTCTGGATATGGCACCAGGTCTGTGACACCAGGTCTGAATGTGGCACCAGGTCTGTGGCACCAGGTCTGTGGCACCAGGTCTGTGGCACCAGGTCTGTGGCTCCAGGTCTGTGGCTCCAGGTCTGAATGTGGCTCCAGGTCTGTGGCACCAGGTCTGAATGTGGCACCAGGTCTGTAGCACCAGGTCTGTGGCACCAGGTCTGGATGTGGCACCAGGTCTGTGACACCAGGTCTGAATGTGGCACCAGGTCTGTGGCACCAGGTCTGAATGTGGCACCAGGTCTGTGGCACCAGGTCTGAATGTGGCACCAGGTCTGAATGTGGCTCCAGGTCTGTGGCACCAGGTCTGAATGTGGCACCAGGTCTGTAGCACCAGGTCTGTGGCACCAGGTCTGGATGTGGCACCAGGTCTGTGGCACCAGGTCTGAATGTGGCACCAGGTCTGTGGACACCAGGTCTGAATGTGGCACCAGGTCTGTGGCACCAGGTCTGAATGTGGCACCAGGTCTGAATGTGGCTCCAGGTCTGAATGTGGCTCCAGGTCTGTGTCTCCAGGTCTGTGGCTCCAGGTCTGAATGTGGCTCCAGGTCTGTGGCACCAGGTCTGTGGCACCAGGTCTGAATGTGGCTCCAGGTCTGAATGTGGCTCCAGGTCTGTGGCTCCAGGTCTGAATGTGGCTCCAGGTCTGAATGTGGCTCCAGGTCTGAATGTGGCTCCAGGTCTGAATGTGGCACAGACCTGAGCCTCCTCAGATCTATTACAGGCGTTTCAAAAGGCTAAGTACCATTTAATCCAGAGGCCCTCCCATATTAATCTTCTGGTTGATTTATGGGCTGCAGATGCAGCGCTGGGACAGACTCACTGTCACCTGCAGAGTCTCTTCTTTGTCTTTTGTCGGTCGGAACACAACCAAACACAGGTGGCACTGCTTCAAGTTAAAAACACTGAAACATCCGGAGCATAAGAGGGCGCCGTGGCGTTCACGTGGGTCCTGGAGCGGCGGCGTCTACAGGGTTTGGGAGCTGTGGATATAGTGTGAAATGTAATTAAAATATCATGTTTCCTGAGTGTCTGTCAGAGCTGAATGTTTGAGTGTTGTTTTCGTGAGAAGAGCCTCAGAGCCAGAGTCAGGTCAAAGGTCAAAGGTCACACTCTGACGGAGGCGAGGTGTGAAGTGGTGTCGTCTTATCAGCTCTTCAAAGCAGCAGAGTGATGGACGAGCGCAGTTCATGAGGAGAAGTGTTCATGAGGAGAGAGGGAGAGAAGAGAGAGGGAGAGAGGAGAGAGAGGCAGAGGGAGAGAGAGAGAAGAGAGAGGCAGAGGGGGAGGGAGAGAGAGAGAGAGAGAGAGAGGCAAAGGGGAGGAGAGAGAGGGAGGAGAGAAGAGAGAGGAGGAGAGAGAGAGGGAGGCAAAGGAAGGAGAGAGAGAGAGAGAGTGAGAGAGAAGAGAGGGACGGGGGGAGGGAGAAGAGAGAGGCACAGGGAGAGAGAGAAGAGAGAGGAGGAGGGAGAGAGAGGCAAAGGGGGAGGGAGAGAGAGAGAAGTGAGAGGGAGGCAAAGGGAAAGAGAGAGATAGAGGGAGGGAGGCAGAGGGAGAAAGAGAGAGAGGGGCAGAGGGGGAGCCAGAGGAGAGGCAGAGGGTGAGACAGGGGGAGCCAGAGGAGAGGCAGAGGGGGGGAGACAGGGGGAGACAGAGGAGAGGCAGAGGGGGAGACAGAGGGGAGACAGAGACAGAGGCAGAAGGGGGAGGCAGAGGGTGAGACAGGGGGAGGCAGAGGGGGAGGCAGAGGGGAGGCAGAGGCGGAGCGCCCTCTGTAGCAGCTGCTGCAGGCTGCAGGCTGTGCCCAGGGCCACATACTGTCCTGACAGGGTGTTTCACTCTCAGCCGCGGCCTCAGACTCTGAATTATTCAGCTGGTCCTGTGCGAGTCACTGGTGATCACACGCTACGGTGGCCTGGAGGGAAACGGCCCGGGGCCAGCATCGTTTACACATGTTCCTCTCACTTTAGAAGATGTTCACGTTTAAACACATCGCTGCCTTTGTCTAAACGAGCTCTGAGCAGCTCAGACATTTTAATGTGTGAAAGAACTCATCACTCACTGACATGTGCAGCTGGCTCGGCAGGTTCTAAAAGTATTTCACAGGTCGAAACTTCTACTGTCCAAATTACTCTCAAAATAAAGGCCCAACACTCACTCCTGTTCAACAGAAAGGTTTCAGCGCCATTTATGACAAATACTAATTATGCTATACTAATTATGTACAGTAACTCACTACTGCCCCCTTCTGCAGCAGACTGGACTTACACGACACAGGACAGAGGACCGAGGACACAGGACCGAGGACACAGGACAGAGGACAGAGGACAGAGGACAGAGGACACAGGACAGAGTACACAGGACAGAGGACACAGGACAGAGGACAGAGGACAAAGAACAGAGGACAGAATACAGAGGACTCAGGACCGAGGACACAGGACAGAGGACAGAGGACAGAGGACACAGGACAGAGGACAAAGAACAGAGTACACAGGACAGAGGACAGAGGACACAGGACACAGCACCGAGGACAGAGGACAAAGGACAGAGGACAGAGGACACAGGTCAGAGTACATAGGACAAAGGACAGAGGACGGAATACAGAGGACTCAGGACAGAGGACACAGGTCAGAGTACAGAGGACACGACAGAGGACAGAATACAGAGGACAGAGGATGGACCCTGAGGTCATTCAGGAGGAGGACTCACATTTACAGATGTTTGACTTTACGTCACAGATCCACAGCTCTGTCCTCAAACACATGAACATGAAACAGCTGAAGTGTCTTGTTCAAGGACACAACATCAGCATGCATTCATGAGAATGGGAATTGAACCGCTAACTTTTAGTAGACCCAATGCAGCTCAACAGAGATGCTCGAGCAGGTTTCAGAAGTAAAATTTCCCATGAATTTTTCCCATAGACTTTATGAAATATTAAAATATTAAGCGTTCAAAGACATCGCGGAGGCTAACCAGCTACGTGCTAACCAGCCACGTGCTAACCAGCCAAATGCTAACCAGCTACGTGCTAACCAGCCATGTGCTAACCAGCTACATACTAACCAGCCACGTGCTAACCAGCTACATGCTGACCAGCTACATGTTAACCAGCTACATGCTAACCAGCCACGTGCTAAGCAGCTACATGCTGACCAGCTATGTGCTAACCAGCCACGTGCTATACAGCTACATGCTAACCAGCTACATGCTAACCAGCCACGTACTAACCAGGAACATGCTGACCAGCTATATGCTAACCAGCTACGTGCTAACCAGCTACATGTTAACCAGCTACATGCTGACCAGCTACATGCTAACCAGCTATGTGCTAACCATCTACGTGCTAACCAGCTAGATTCTAACCAGCTACATGCTGACCAGCTACGTGCTAACCAGCTACGTGCTAACCAGCTACATGCTAACCAGCTACGTGCTAACCAGCTACATGTTAACCAGCTACAAGTCAACTAGCTACATGCTAACCAGCTACGTGCTAACCAGCTACATGCTAACCAGCTAGATGCTAACCAGCTACATGCTGACCAGCTACATGCTAAACCAGCTACATGCTAACCAGCTACGTGCTAACCAGCTACATGTTAACCAGCTACAAGTCAACTAGCTACATGCTAACCAGCTACGTGCTAACCAGCTACATGCTAACCAGCTAGATGCTAACCAGCTACATGCTGACCAGCTACATGCTAACCAGCTACATGCTAACCAGCTACGTGCTAACCAGCTACATGTTAACCAGCTACAAGTCAACTAGCTACATGCTAACCAGCTACATGCTAACCAGCTACATGTTAACCAGCTACAAGTCAACTAGCTACGTGCTAACTAGCTATGTGCTAATTAACGCGCTCGTTTTAAGTCCAAAACACATTTAAAACACAAGATTCAGTGAAATGTTTGAACAGCATCGCGGTTTCCAAAGTTTCAGAAGCAGATTTTAAATAAAATGATCTTGATCTTGTGTCGTTCCACAGAGATGATTATCCCTGAGCAGCTTTCACACTTTGATTATACATTTTTTTCAGAAAGTCAATGGGAAAACTGAATGTTAAATCTGCTCTGCATAAAGAAACTGAACTGAGAGGGACCAGGAGAGCCGTCCCACTTGGCGACGATCCGTGTTTGATTTCATAAATAATTGGCGTCATCGGGGAGTGCATTGTTTTAGGCTTAAGCGTGTTGTTTACCCACGCCACATGTCGAAGGCAGAGACAGGGGCCCTCAGGAGCCTCACCCGGGGCCCAGCACTGGCTCCGCTCCCACAAAGACACAAAAACAACATGAGCTATTTATGCAAAGCTGAGAGCAAATACATCTGTACTTAATGAGACAGTGAAGGATGATCCAGTGCCCGTCACTGAGACACAAGTACGACAGAAGAAACGGCACGAGCAGAACCACCGAACAGCACAACATTTGGACAAAGTGAAACAGAGAGAGGATTTGCAGTTCCCCAGACTCTCTCCTGTCACAGAAACACAATCTATAAGATGGAAAGATTAATGCCCAAATGTGAGTTGACACAAAAGAGAAGTCACCCACAGATCTGCCGGACATGTGACCAGGGGGCGGGGCTTCAGAGACGATCCACCTGAAACATGAAGCTACTATCAGAACATATGGATCTGCACAGTGTGTATATATATATATATATATATATATATATATATATATATATATATATATACACAAATATATAAATAAGTACATGATTAAAAAAATATAAAAATAAAATAAATCAATAAAATAATAAAAATGCATTTTATTTATTAGGTGCCTTCCTAGACACTCAAGGTCGCTTTACAACAATAAAAAATACAAAAGCATAATTATACAAAAGAAAAAAAAAATACATGTGTAAATTATAACAGAATAATCCACAGAGATGAGAACCATAGAGACACAAGCTCAGTAGGGCTGGTTTAAGTTTCTTTCGGCCCTAATCTCATGATGTGCAAACATGTAGCTCATGGGATTAGACATAAGAGCGTTTGGTAAATATTACAGATTACTCTCATTTATCTGAATTTGTTCATTTTGGCCACTTTGTTTTAGAACTGAATGAATGTGCAAATGAACAAAACGGAAAAAGTCTCTCAATACTAATATCTGGGCTTTAAAACAAAAAAAACCAAACACTATTGTTGCCAGCAGAGGGCGCCTGGACGAGCGTGAAGCAGGTTAAATGAGGCTAAAAACAGTAGCTGGCAGGTGTCAGAGGGAGAACAGAGCGTCTGAAGCACTTCTTCACTGAACCACGGTGGTGCTGTGTGATGTTTCAGTTACAGGATAAAGAGATGCAGCTAATTTGCATGTTCAGATTTATTCACAACCATGAAATTGTGATTTACATTCAGCAGATACTCTTTAAATATTTATGTAGCTTTTAATAGTGGTAATGGATTCTCTGAGAATCTTAATCATAAACAGCAGCCGTTGCAGAGGAGGAGTGTCCCAGTAAAGACTATATATTCTCTTTAATTTGACCTGTCCTTCATAAGTGTTGCCAAGGAAACACGTTAAGAACAGTGTGCAACCTCAACAGAGCGTCCCGGGACCTTTATCGAGCGAGGATCTTGTGCCAGGACAAAGACGGGTATTTAAAGACCCTGTGTTACACAAACTGGCTCTTGTAGCTTTAATCCATGTTCTAATGCTGTTTCCTCTTCAAAAACAGCTGCAATTAGCTCAAAATGCTCTGTTCCACCTTGTGATGTCATGAAGTGGTAGTTTTCAAATTAGACGCAACCTTTCATCTGTAGCTCAGTAGAGATCCGCAACTCCAGGACTGAAATGATCCAGATGATTCTAGTGAAGGTGTGTGGAGTTTAAAAACACTGTGGAGCACTTCCTGTATCACCACATGATGACATCACAAGGTGGAACAGAATGTGTTAAACATGTGTGAATGAAACAAAACACAACTCCACGTCTGTTTGTGTCGAGGAAACTAGATAAAAAACGGTGTGATTTCTTTTCTTGCTGCGGTTGGACTGAGCTCTTTCTCACAGACACAGACTCTTGGACTGCACCCCCCAAACTGGAGCCTTGTTTTTGAGCGAGATCACAGAAAACAGAGGGGGCTGTGATGACCCCGTCCCAGAGGAGCCTGTTTTGCCTGCGAGGTAAAGATGTGGGATTTAATCACCCTGTGCTGCAGTGCACTGTGGGTACGAGGAGGAGAGAGCAATTACAGCGACGGATCAGGCAGGCTGTCCTGAACAAGCTGCATCCCCCGAGGGAGGGGCGGGACAGGGGGACGAGGGGACACCTCAGAGGGGGAGGGGCGGGACAGGGGGACGAGGGGACACCTCAGAGGGAGGGGCGGGACAGGGGACGAGGGGACACTCTCAGAGGGGAGGGGCGGGACACGAGGGGACCTCCTCAGGGGGAACAGGGGCAGGGGGGGACAGGGGGACACCTCAGAGGGGAGGGGCGGGACAGGGGGACAGGGGCGGGACAGGGGGGACACCTCAGAGGGGAGGGGCGGGACAGGGGGACACCTCAGAGGGGAGGGGCGGGACAGGGGGACAGGGGCGGGACAGGGGGATACCTCTGAGGAGGGGTTGGGGGTGTGTAGGAAACTAAACAAGAACCTTCTCAAACTTGGTTAGTACTTGGACGAGAGGCTGCTGGGAATTGTTACTTTGCAGCCGATGTCATCAACTTTCCCTGGAAGTGTGATGCTAACTGTAGGCACTGCTCTGTCTAAGGCTTGTTAGACTTTAAATTAGGCTTTATTTTGCCATAATCTGACCTGAGAGAGCTGACTTATCTGAACTCCAGCAAGTGAGCTGATTTGTGCTGTTAAACAAGCCCCTCTCAAACATGACAATTACAAGCTAGCATTAGCATTAGCATTAGCATTAGCATTAGCCAACAGTTTTTCTGTGAGTTGCTCTCACCTTTTTGTTTAAAATCAAACTCCTGAACAGAACCATGAGCTCGGACTGACCACAGGAAAATGAACATGAGCTCTTTAAATCACTTGTGGATTTTATTCTTCAGTTTTCAGACAATCTTAACACTTTTTGTCTGTATTTGCTAATGTGTGCATTGTGTCTCCATGATAAACATTCCACCATAGACATACAGGCAGAACATCCCCAGTGTGATGTCACTACAAAGTATCCGGTCCCACAGTGGGGCAGCAGTGGCTCTAGTGGAAACTGTTGTGTCCTCAAGCAGGACATTGAACCCACTTTGCCTGGTATGAATGGTTTGTGTGCAGAGTTACCTGCCAATTTTAGCCACTTTGCCACTCACACAATCTGTTTGAGCTTTACCCTCCAGCACCATCACTCCATCTCCCCCAGCAGCAGAATCATCAGCCCCCCCCTATTATGAACTAGTTTTACATCAAGTTCAAGTCTCTCCAAGTTGCCGTATCGCTTCCAGTCCAGAGCTTACCTTTTGAGTGAAGGAACAGCGTTATCGACGTCCATTTTGTGTAATATTGGACCTTTAAACACGTTTAGAGCAAATATTTCCATAAATGTTCTGACTCCGCCGTCTTCCTCACACTGAGATCAACAGCTGCATGTCAGATAAGCCCGAGCCCGAGTGCTGTTGTTTATTGGCACACATCCTGACACATCACACACAGTGGAGCCGTAGTGAATAATGGAAGACGCTCACACAGAGAGGGCTCTCTACGGCTCACTGTGGCTCTGCACTCGGCTCAGCGCTCAGGCGAGAGGCACAGACAGAAGAGGAAATCCGCCACTTCAGAGCCACGGCCCACAGCAGCTTTCATCACAGCAGCCATTTAAATATCTCATTAGGGAGACGCCATGAACGAGAGGATCTGCACTGATCAAGGAGGAATTACAAATATGATGAGTGCAATGTGTTACAGGAACATAGTGACGACGCAAAACCTGAATGAATAAACAGGAGCAGAGATGATGTCACCAAGGCGGGGTTTGTTCTAGTTCGGATTTTCTAAAACTTTCAAAAAAATTCCAAACTCTATAAAGTGCGTAAAGTCCATAGACTGTATAAAGAAGTGGACTGAGTGTGACGTCACCCACAGCGCTCAGCTCCAGTCTATGATAAAGATACAGAAGTGTGCAGAAGCTACTCAAACATACACAAAACTAACACTATGGACAGAATGAAACAGCGGCGCCGTGAAGTGGACGATGAAGTGACCAGTGCGATGAAGAGGTCATGAATCCGACAGACGCAGAGACTGTTCTGTCTGATTGAAGGTGGAGGAGGCTGTGGACAAGTGGAGGTGACATTAAGCAGGGTGCAGGGCCGCAACATCAGCCAGTACAAACAGGGCATTTACACTGGGCCCCCAGGCTCTAAGGGGCCCATTAAGCTCCACCCCTGTGGTTACTGCTCTATTTGTGTCATCACACACTTATTATGATTTAGTAAGACTCGCTCTGAGTGTTACAACAGCGACTCTGTGGAGGACAAATATGAGCAACGTCGTCCTCCTTCACTGAGTCTAATGCTCCAGTGTCTGCTGTGTACTCGTGTATGTACACGTGTATGTACACGTGTATGTACAAGTCTATGTACATGTGTACGCACATATGTACATACATGTGTACATACATGTGTATGTACACGTGTATGTACACGTGTATGTACACGTGTATGTACACATGTATGTACACGTGTATGTACATGTATGTACACATGTATGTACATGTGTACACACATATGTACACACATGTGTACACACATATGTACACACATGTATATACTGTACATATGTATGTGTACTTGTGTACCCGTACCACAGCTTGCAGTGGGGCCCCTGAGTACTACCTCAGATCAGTGTAAAACAGTGTGATGAGAAGCTATAATAAATATTTGCTTTATGTTTAATTGTTTCATAAGATTTGAGATTCCTCTCGTTCTGTTTGGTTCTTGTTGAGTTGGTTCTACAGTGAGGCGCTGCAGAGTTTGAACAGAGTTGTCTCTGTGTTCTCTCTGTGTTGTTTCTAATGTCCTGTTCAGCAGGATTAAACCCACAGGCTCCAGTGCTGCTGCTGTGTGAGGCTGTGGTAGACAGCAGCACATCTGAATATGAAGCACTGATCACAGCCCTGAGGAGACATCTTTGAGCCCGACACTCGTTCTGCCTCGGAAGTCAGTGGCATCGCTCCGTCAAACTCACATCTCGCTTCCCGCCTTTCTTTCATTCCCCTTTCTGAGCATTCCCGATCCTCCCACAGCCCGGAGCGCCGAGCACAGCCCCTTTTAGAGCACGTCCGCTCTAGACGGGAAGAGGGGGCGCATCCTGGGCCACCCTCACCAGGGAAAGTGACAGCACAGATAATTGGCACTAATCAAGTGAGTGGCGCATTCACTCAGTCTGTATCTACACAAAGGGAGTGACCCTCTGCAGCGCCCACGGCCCAACATCTCCTACACAAGTCTGTCAATCGCTGGTGCCACAGTCGTCAGGCTTTGGTCAATATGCAAAGACGCGGAGCAGGAGGAGCGGGAGGAGCGGGAGGAGTGGGAGGGGAGGAGGCGCTTCCATCTCTCCTGGAAACTGGGATGTTATGAGTGCGTACTACATAATTCTTTTTTATAACAGCTCTTACAGCGATAGCTTTGAATTACACAGGACTTTTTGTCAAAAGTGAGCAGAAGATAAATCAAAAATTCATCTGAAGAGCAGGGCGAGGCGAGGATACCTCTGGTGGAACCAACATTTGCAAAAGTTCTATCTCCTAAAGCAATTATTAGCGGTGATAGTTTGACATGTACCAGAGTTGTCAACAACTGACTTTAAACAAAGTACAAAGCAGGAGTAAACAGAGCCGTGGGCTAAATTAACTTGGGGGACTAGCCACCTCATGAATTATAAATGCCCATTACTGCAGCGGCACCAGGAGGCGGCTTGGGAAGAGTCTAACCTATTTTCACAGCATCTAAAAGTCAGCTCCCACACAGGCGCCAGCGAGAAGGAAAAATGAGCTTGTTATTTAGTAAACGAGTTGTGTAATTTCTAAATTGTAGCAAACTAAGCGTGGAACACCCCCGGGGCCTGTGTCATCTGCTCAACATGTTTGCCGACTAACTGCCATTCATTTGCAAATGAGCTCCCTCCCAGAGCTGATTTTAATCCATCTCATTAGCAAAGTGGCCCATGCATAAAGCTGCTGTTGTGTCTGTTTAATCCAAGATGGTCCAGTGAGCAAACATCTGAAACAAGGCCGAGCACAGGCCGGGTCAGAGCGCAGGCCGGGTCAGAGAGGAGGCCGGGTCAGAGAGGAGGACGGGTCAGAGAGGAGGACCGGGTCAGAGAGGAGGGCGGGTCAGAGAGGAGGAGGAGGAGGGGGTCAGAGAGGAGGGCGGGTCAGAGAGGAGGCCGGGTCAGAGAGGAGGCCGGTCAGAGCGAGTCAGAGCGCAGGCCGGGTCAGAGAGGAGGCCGGGTCAGAGAGGAGGCCGGGTCAGAGACGGAGGCCGGGTCAGAGAGGAGGCCGGGTCAGAGAGGAGGCCGGGTCAGAGAGGAGGCCGGGTCAGAGAGGAGGCCGGTCAGAGAGGAGGCCGGGTCAGAGAGGAGGCCGGGTCAGAGAGGAGGGCGGGTCAGAGCGCAGGCCGGGTCAGA
The DNA here is from genome assembly GCA_019594935.1 of Periophthalmus modestus. NCBI lineage: Eukaryota > Metazoa > Chordata > Actinopteri > Gobiiformes > Gobiidae > Periophthalmus > Periophthalmus modestus. The sequence continues at coordinate 13,480,930 of JAIEZT010001390.1, read as the reverse complement.
GAGGAGGCCGGGTCAGAGCGCAGGTCGGGTCAGAGCGCAGGCCGGGTCAGAGAGGAGGCCGGGTCAGAGAGGAGGCCGGGTCAGGGAGGAGGCCGGGTCAGAGAGGAGGCCGGGTCAGAGCGCAGGCCAGGTCAGAGCGCAGGCCCGGTGTCAGAGAGGAGGCCGGGTCAGAGAGGAGGCGGGTCAGAGAGGAGGCCTGGTCAGAGAGGAGGCCGGGTCAGAGAGGAGGCAGGGGTCAGAGAAGAGGTCCGGGTCAGAGAGGAGTCCGGGTCAGAGAGGAGGCCGGGTCAGAGTGCAGGCCGGGTCAGAGAGGAGCCGGGTCAGAGAGAGGCCGGTCAGAGAGGAGGCCGGGTCAGGAGAGGAGGCCGGTCAGAGAGGAGGCCGGGTCAGAGAGGAGGCCCGGTCAGAGAGGAGGCCGGGTCAGAGAGGAGGCCGGGTCGGAGAGGAGGCCGGGTCGGAGAGGAGGCCGGGTCAGAGAGGAGGCCGGGTCAAGGAGGCTCAGGCCGAGGCCGGGGAGAGGAGGGCGGGTCAGAGAGGAGGCCGGGTCAGAGAGGAGGGCGGGTCAGAGAGGAGGCCGGTCAGAGCAGGCAGGCCGGGTCAGAGAGGAGAGGAGCCGGTCAGCAGGCCGGGTCAGGAGGAGGCCGGGTCAGAGGAGGCTAGGTCAGAGAGGAGGCCGGGTCAGAGCACAGGCCGGGTCAGAGAGGAGGCCCGGGGTCAGAGAGGAGACCGGGTCAGAGCGGAGGCCGAGTCCAGAGAGAAGGCCGGGTCAGAGAGGAGGGCCGGTCAGAGGGCAGGCCGGGTCAGAGCGGAGGCCGGGTCAGAGTGCAGGCCGGGTCAGAGAGGAGGCCGGGTCAGAGAGGAGGCCGGGTCAGAGAGGAGGCCGGCTCAGGGAGGAGGCCGGGTCGAAAGAGCCCATATTACAGTTTTTCATGTGGTGATACAGGAAGTGCTCCACTGTGTTTTTAAACTCCACCTTCACTAGAATCATCTGGATCATTTCAGAGCTGAAATTGCCAGTCTACTGAACTAAAGGTAAAAGGAGGAGTTTACTTGAAAACTAGCACTTCATGACATCACAAGGTGGAACAGAGCATTTTGAGCTTTGGAAAAAGCCACTCCCGTTAAAAAATACTGAATCGCTCTTGTCTCCTTAGTGATGTCGACCTGTACAGGCCCAAATCTTTGAGCTCAGCACTGATCACGGAGAATCAATATAGACATAAAGAAATGTACCGGCTCTGTCCAATCTCCAGACTCAGTTTAAACACTCAAACACCTCGAGTGACAGCAGGACTGGAGCCTCCCCTGTGTGAGCCCAGTCAGACGAGGTGTCTGTCTAAGGCCCTGGTGGAGACGTACCAGGATGTGGACTCCAGCTCAGCCCAAAGACATGTCCACAAAGCCACCAGAGAGACGGAGACAGAGGGAGGGAGAAGGAGGGAGAGCGCTCTGTGGACAGCCTCAAGACACATCAGCTCAACTGACTCTGATCATCATGTTGTTACAGATGGTGAATGAAGAAAATGCTGAGCTACAATTAAACACACATGCAAAAACCATACATGAATCCAGTAATGCACATGTAAGAGGGCACACGAAAGAGGGCACATGTAAGAGGGCACATGTAAGAGGGCACATGTAAGAGGGCACATGTAAGAGGGCACATGTAAGAGGGCACATGTAAGAGGGCACACGAAAGAGGGCACATGTAAGAGGGCACATGTAAGAGGGCACACGAAAGAGGGCACATGAAAGAGGGCACATGTATGAGGGCACACGTAAGAGGACACATGTATGAGGGCACATGTAAGAGGGCACATGAAAGAGGACACATGTATGAGGATGTATGTAAGAGGACACATGTATGAGGGCACATGTATGAGGGCGCATGTATCAGGGCACATGTATGAGGGCACATGTATGAGGGCACACGTAAGAGGGCACACGTAAGAGGACACATGTATGAGGGCACACGTAAGAGGGCACACGTAAGAGGACACATGTATGAGGATGTATGTAAGAGGACACATGTATGAGGGCACATGTATGAGGGCCCATGTAAGAGGGCACATGTAAGAGGGCACATGTGTGAGGGTGCATGTATGAGGGCCCATGTATGAGGGCGCATGTATCAGGGCACATGTGTGAGGGCCCATGTATTAGGGCGCATGTATGAGGGTGCATGTAAGAGGGCACATGTATGAGGGCACATGTATGAGGGCACATGTATTAGGGTGCATGTATGAGGGTGCATGTATGAGGGCACATGTATGAGGGCCCATGTATTAGGGCGCATGTGTGAGGGCCCATGTATGAAGGTCCATGTATGAGGGCGCATGTATGAGGGCCCATGTATGAGGGCCCATGTATTAGGGCGCATGTATGAGGGTGCGTGTATGAGGGCACATGTATGAGGGCCCATGTATTAGGGCACATGTATGAGGGCCCATGTATGAAAGAACATGTATGAGGTCATATGTATGAGGGTGCATGTATGAGGACCCATGTATGAGGGCGCATGTATGAGGGTGCATGTAAGAGGGCACATGTATGAGGGCACATGTATGAGGGCACATGTATGAGGGCGCATGTAAGAGGACACATGTATGAGGGCGCATGTATGAGGGCCCATGTATGAGGGCGCATGTATGAGGGTGCATGTAAGAGGGCACATGTATGAGGGCACATGTATGAGGGCACATGTATGAGGGCGCATGTAAGAGGACACATGTATGAGGGCGCATGTATGAGGGCACATGTATGAGGGCACATGTAAGAGGGCACAAGAGGGCACATGTATGAGGGCAAATGTATGAGGGTGCATGTAAGAGGGTGCATGTACACATTCATGTAGACTTGAGGGCAGCGGAGTCAAGTGCCATTGTGTCCATAGACATACAAATGTGATAGGACCAGCAGACTGCACTTAGTCCTGTCTCACACAGATACACTACATTTCAGATCCTGCTCTTCTCTTCTGTTCATCTCTTTTACAATTTGCAGTCTTTGCAGCCTGTGCCGCATCTCTGCTTCTTCAAAGGCCCAGTAAACACAATCCAGTGAAACAAAGGCGAGGCAGGATCCAGTGCCAGTCTGTGATCTGCTCTGCTCACAGAGTGATTGGCAGCTGGAGTGCCATCCGAGCTCAGCGCTGCTCTGTCATTGTAGTGGATGTTAACCAATATATATTCAACACTCTTTTTAGACGCACAGTTGTGAGGAATGCTCTTCAAGCATCCGGAGCCACTGCAGCGGAGATTCCAGGAGAGACTTGAAATAGCACCTTTTGAGTCGCTACACAACAACATCCCCCCAGCTGTTTATCAGCAACAAATAAACTAAAATAACTCAAGTTTGTTTTGAATTGAAAGTCTCCTTAAATGAAAATAAACAGCGCTGCAGCTATGCGCTGCGGAGCGCTTTATATTTATATATACTATATTTAAGGTAGGCATGAATATTTCATCTCCTCTTATTTCTGATTGTTCTGACACAGCACAGAATTATTTATTAACCTGGACAGGGTCAGACGTCTGTTGTGCTTTTATTATGGGTCACTATGCAAATGTTCACAAGACTCAACTTGGATCAAAGTCTTCAACTCTGAATAAAATCATCAAGGTATGTGCTGTCATAATTGTCCAACGTGCCTGGAAGACACAGGAAGACACAGGGAGACTCAGGAAGACACAGGGAGACACAGGGAGACTCAGGAAGACACAGGGAGACACAGGGAGACACACAGGAAGACACACAGGGAGACATACAGAGACATACAGAGACACACAGAGACACACAGAGACATACAGAGACACACAGGAGCACATTCCAAATTCGTCTTGATGTTTTGCATAATGCCACATCGTGTGTGAGTGGGGGGGGGGTTCAGTGTCTCCGAGTCATTTTGTTTATCATTCAGATTCAAAGCTGGTTCCATTATGTGTGAGAGCTCACAGGGGAGTGTCTGACAGCACAGAGCAGCACTCCATGGGCAGGTCATTACCTCCACACTCCTCCACGCTCTCAGGACAATCAGCCTCACACTACACTGTTCAGATAATGTGATCATGCTGCTGTATTTGAAATCACATAATGGATAATAGTAAAGGGAATTCTCTTTGAATATGAGCCCATAACAGAAGCTCAGGACGAGCGTTTGTTCTCACTTTACAGTCCGTGTGGTGTAATCACAGGCCGGAGTGTGTCAGACGTGATCGATGTTGATACAGAGGGGACTGTGTAATCCCTCAGTCGTCCAGGTGAGACGTCTTTTACTAAAGGAGACTTTTATACCACATTATAGATATAGGCCTGTATTTCCAGTCACTGTTGTCACATGTAGTTTGATTCTGCAAACCTCTGGTTAGTGGGAGAAGAGCCAAATATCATGAAGTATTATTATAAAAACACCAAAACAGCCGCAGTGTTCTCACTCTTAATGTGAAGTATGACTGAGGTAACTCTATATGAGTATGTTTTGTACTTTTACTACCTCTGAGTAAAGCAGATTGTGACGGGGGCAGGCGTCGCACTCTGCCGGGGCTTTCATGATGCTCTATGTGATAGATTATTTAGTACAAAACTGTAGTTCTGGAATTAGTGCGAGCTGCAAACCCTGTGCAATAACAAGGGAGAGCGGTCTGAGGATCTGGAGATGTTTTTGAAGAGCGGGAGTAGCCACGGGCGAGAGCAGCTTTGAGAACGAGCTCCTAATGATGTGCTTCCTCTCCCCGAGTACAGTTCTCCAGCGCCCGCCTGCTTTTAGCCAGAGAGGATTCCACTCTCTCTTTGAAATCAAATGTAAGTATATATTTAGTCTCCCAGTTAAAGGCGTGCAGGCCAAAACAGAAATCCAAATTTGTGCTTTATAAAATTGCATGTTGACGCTTGGCGATTTCCAAAATATTAACAATATATTTTACAAGAAGTATCTGGAGGGTTGTGTAGCTTTACTCTATAAAATGAAATTAAAAAAAATAAAAAAACAACACTCATGACATGATTAAGTTGTTTCCTCATCAAAATACTCGTGGAGACCATAGATATGTGTGTGTGTGTTAAAGGTGGTACATCTGGGTGAGTGAAAAACTGCACTGCACTGTGACAGTAATGTTATGTGAGAGAGACTTGTTTAACAGCACAAACCAGTCAGGTCTGTCTGGTCAGATTGTGTTAAAATAAAGTTCAGATTAAAGTCTAGCAGAACGTCAGACAGAGCCGAGCCTCTAGTTAGCGTCACACCTCCAGGGAGCGTCGATGGCATCAGCTGCACAGTATCAATAGTGTTAGATTTGAGTATCTGCCTCACACACGAGCAGAGTGGAGCTGGTGGAGCTGGTGTTGTTGGAGTTACCTCTGGCGTCGGCTCCTTTGACAGCGGCTTGTCTGGAGGCTGTGATGAAGACGGTGATGAAGACTGTGATGGCCGCTGACGAAGGGCTGCTTCAGGAGTGCGTCTGTGGGCATGCCTTTGATCACTCCTCCCGTAGACTCCACCTACGGCACCGCGGCTGATCACACTTCCTGTCTTTGTCTTATGTGCTTTCTTCCAACAAGCGTCAGATAGAAAACTAGACAGAAACGCCCCGAGAACACGGAGCCTGAAGCCCGCGGTGCTGCTCGCAGTTTGTCTTCTACAGCACATTTGCTCATGAATGTTTCGATTGCCAAAGTTGCTCCAGGACAAAATCCTCTGACTTCAAATTCTACACGATGAAATGTAGTTTGCGTATAACAAAAGGTTAAGCTAAAACTTTTTTGTTCCCATAGGAAATTTGCTCTCTATCTGCAAATCTTCACTGGTTCTGGGGGAATTTTTCCAGAGCAGTGGGTGAGGACAGTGGGGAACCTGGGAAGCCCTTCTTCCAATCTCGAGCCGGATTTTTGTTAGGAAAACCCAGATGGAGGTTAGGTTGATGTGCAAAACTGGAGGAAACAATTGATCCTTCGCAGTGACATCGCACTGGAGAGGTTCTACATGTATGTGTATGGAGGAATGTTCAGCAGTTACCACGGTAACACAATTAGCAATAACAAAACAAGCAAAAACATTTTAAGATAGTCTGGAAACTGAGGAAAAAATGCAAAATGTATTTAAATATTACAAAATGTATTTAAATATTTGTATTGAAACAGCACATTTTCATTTTCCTGTGGTCAGTCCGAGCTCATGGTCCTGTTCAGAGTTTGATTTTACACAAAAAGGTGAGAGTGACTCACTGAAAAACTGTTGGCTAATGCTAATGCTAATGCTAATGCTAGCTTGTGACTGTCATGTTAATTGAGCAGGACTTGTTTAACAGCACAAATCAGATCACATGTTGTGGCTCAGATAAGTCAGCTCTTTATGGTCAAACTGTGTTAAAATAAAGCTCAGATTAAGTCTAACTTGAGTAACAAAGTTTCAGACAGATCAGTGCCTTTAGTTAGCATCACAACCACAGGGAATGTGGATGACACCAGCTGCAAAGGATCAATAGAAATCCAGCTACGGTCGCGTGTCACCCTCCAAATGATTGAGAGTTTTTTAAAAGTCTATAGCCGATACAGTCGATCCTTTTTCAGTTAAAGCTTGTGGTGTGGAGTTCAGATTTTGGACGGCTAAATATGACTATTTATGTGTAAAACGATTAAGTATTTAAAGAGGAGGTATTCTGCAAAATGGATTTTTTGAGCTTCCTCCCATGTTATGAGTCTGTTCCCTCATCAAAAACACGCCTCAGGAGGTTGTGGATGTCATCCATGCATGTTTGAGTAAATTAGCGATCTCTCCTGAGCCTTATTCAAACCCTTCTTATAGTTTAGCTGTAAGATTCTGTACGAGGCTCCGCCCACAAGCCTACATCATCCATACTCCACTCCACAATCCTCCATAAATATACAAAAACATGGTACAAACTGTAGCTTCACAAAGCGGATGTGTGTGCTGTCGTTTCTTTAGTGGGATGCAGCTGACTGTGTTGTGAAGGGGGAGTGACTCAGTGGAGAGAAACGGAGACTCAGAGCCTCAAAAACCAAAGTGAAACTGATTAAACATGTTAATATGTTGTTTCGGGCCAATATATCATTTTCAAAAGAATAAAAGAAAACATGGTGATCTAAATACGTTACAGTCAGTAGTAGGGCTGGGTATCACCAAGAAGCTGCCGATACGATACGTATCTCGATACAGTGCCATTTCGATACAATACGATTCGATACGATATATTTCAAATCGATACGATACGATTCAGAAAAAAACAAAGGCCTTCAACCTTACTTAAATGGTCAACCCAATTTTCACAAAAAAATCAACAAAAAAAACCAAAACATTAAATGGTGCATTTATCTTCCATTTATTGAAGATTAAAAAACACAAAGTGCTTTTTGCTTAATGCATGTTTCTAACTCGAGGAGGAAGGCGGTTCAAACATTTTTTCTAACATTTTCGTTTCTCTTGCTTCTCGCTTCTCTTCACCCGTAAAGAGTAACGTCTGGGGGGATATCGATATTGATACTAGGAAACAAAGAATCGATACCATATCGATTTTAATAATATCGATACATATCGGTGTATCGATATTTTAGCACACCCCTAGTTAGTAGCTCCTCTTTAAAGGTCACGCTGTGTCTCATGTCTGTCACTCAGACCTGGAGCTGTGTTTTGTTTCATTCACATGTTGAGTTCTTCTCTAAAACTGAAAACACTCTGTTCCACCTTGTGATGTCATCATGTGGTAATACAGGAAGTGCTCCACTGTGTTTTTAAACTCCACCTTCACTAGAATCATGTGGATCATTTCAGCCCTGGAATTTCCAATATCTACGAAAAAAAGATAATAAAAAAATAAGAAAATAAAACACAACTCCAGGTGTGTTTTTGAGCAGGTAGCAGCGTTAGAACATGGCTTAAAGAGTCAATTCTGAGTAATATGGGACCTTTAAAATAAAATAAAAAGTTTGCTTGATGCTTTGTGTGTTCTACAGCTCATCTGCTCATTTTTCTTCATGCCCATCACTTTTATGATGGTTTCCAGTTAAAGATGGAGGCAGCTGCTGGACATGAAGCTCTTTCTCAGTGAGTTTGTGGCATACGAGAAACTGTCCAAACTTAAAAACAACCGGCTGAATGGACTGGACTCTGTTATAGATGGACAGCTCCAGAGAATTTCAGTGACTATATGTGTCCTACAGCCCATTTTGTGTCATATAGGACCTTTAAATCCAAAGGGAAACAGATCAGTCTCCTGCCTGTATTACCACTTTAGGTCCCATAGAAACACTCTCTGTCACTGAGTGTCACCAGAGCTTTGTGTCTTTCATAGCTCACCCAGAAAAGACCAATCTTCAGGCGCTGAAAAGAACGGGATGAATGGTCACGAAAACGAGTAAACAGAAGGCTATTAAAAAGCCGTCCCTGCTCTATTTCAGTGGTCATTTCCATATGCAAGGCCACCTGAGGACGACTCCGCTTCGGCCAGCTCCTCACGCCGGGGTTTGACAGGGACACAAACGGACGCACATCCCCGAGACCTGAGCACAAGGCGAAGCTCTCATCTCCACAGACCGACACGCCGCCTCCACTTCCTCCTTCTGCAGACGAGAGACGACAGGGACAAACGCAGGGCCAGACGAGAGACGACAGGGACAAACGCAGGGGCAGAATTCACCCGCCGTCGCTACGGAGACGCGATTTGTGTTCATGTGCACGGTTTCCATCCAAATTACAGGAAGTAGACGTCTGAATATTGAGGCTGGATGGATAACACTAGAGCTTTGTGACAGTTTCCAAGTCTTATATATGATCATACATATATTTTTCAGGAACCACTCACCCATTCATACACCAGTGTACGCAGGCAGGATGTTCAGATTTGGTCAGAAACTGGGGTCTTGGTTGAACTTATAACTCCCAAAAATGACCCTCAGAACTGACAAGAGCTGGACAGGGATTGACAAACTGATACTAAAGTCCTGATACTTTAGACTGAGTTGATTCAGTTCCTGACAGTGACAGAGAAGTCCACAGGGAGCGATGTTGTCCTGGGCCCCAGGGTTTTAGGTGCCCAGAATGGGACCCTCCTTCTATTAATTTAAATTAGAGGGGGGCCCATGTCAGGCCTCTTGCCCCAGGCCCCCAAATGTCTATGGCCGGGCCTGTGTACTGATGCTACTGTGAAGCTAACAAGCCGTGTCTATCCCAAAAAAAAGTATTCCCATTAAATAACAGTATGAGAAAGTACTTTTACTCACATAATTCTTTGTAAAGAATCTTTCAAGTGGAAAGATAATTTTAAATACTTGTAACGTCTTCACTCCTACAACGTTTTTTCCAGTTGGCATATTTTATTTCTCTTTTGCTATAAAATACTCGTACGTAAAAAGCGCTAGCAAGTCATAGCCTGTACAAAAAGTGGAGTAAGTGAGTGTGACGTCACCACTGAAGCTCACCGAGGCTAACACAGTTATAGCGGCTAATTTGGACCCGAGTTCCATATTAGGAATTCCGTCTGTGAGTATCACAGCAACCAAAGAGCCAATCCGGAGCCAGGCTGTTGAAGGTAACGCCCCTTCCTTCCCGCACTGATGGTTTAGCAGGGAGCGAGCGCTTAGCAACGCTGTCAATCAAACCTGTTGCTAACGTTAGCAGGAGCGACGTTTGGGGAAAGAAGGACCTGATTTGTCTGTTTTTAATGTTCAAATGTTGATTTACAGACACGATAGTGAAATAAAAACCCCAGGATCATGTAGAGGGTTAATACAAACATTTAAGACCAAAATGAGTCTGACAGCAGCAGGTTCAGAGAGAGGGGACACAGATTTTCAATAGAAAGTGAATTGGAGCCAGAGTCGATGGAGCTGTAAGTGCACCCATGATCGCTTCCTGTTTGTAGCGCGGAGGCTAGCAGGTTAGCTATGAAAATGTGTTTTTTGAAGTCCAAACGTGGTGTCTCTCATGCATCAGTGTTTCAGTGCTGGTGTAATATTGACCGAACCCTTTACCCGCTCGTCCACTGCGTTTGGAAGATGAAACGGATCAAATGATTTTAACGGCTTAATATCAGAAGTTATTTTTCCAAGACAATAGACCGGAGAGAATCAACTGCCATAAAAAGAAACATTTGGCATGGGAGCGAAACACGAAAACATCATCTTTCTGTTCTTCCATTCTGTGCTTCAAAGCCCTGTGAGGCACTTCAGGGTTAATTAACACAAAGCGAATAGTGAGTGATCCGGGAAGGTGAGGTGTCACATGGGAAGCGTCTACACAAAACTCAGCGGAGACGCCGGTGTTTTTCCCTTCAAACCCGTCTGAAAAATCCGCGCCAACATCCAGACACCTTTCCAAAACTTTGCATTCGCATCGTCGGGAGCACAAAGGCTTGCAAACTTGTTACACACGATATTCCGGTGATGATGATGAGCGAAATCCGGAGCCTCGTTTTTACAGATACAAAATGGTTTAAAACGTAATAAAAGAAAAAATCACAGCGTTAATGAGTGTTTTTCAAGACCCTGTGAAATTGTCGGCTCTCCTCTTCCTCGCAATGGAAATGAACGGCTGATCCGGAGTTATCCCGGACACGCGGCTTGCTGTTGGAATACTGGGATTGGGAGCAGTAATTAACAGGCCCTCTTGTGGCGCGGCTGACATTTGGTTCATGCTCGAGTGTCTGGCCGCCTGATTTGCGTCTCTTGCATGAAGGTGAGGCCGAGGCGGCGGCGGTGCGCGGTGTAGTGTCCAGTTTGACAAGGACGCGCCGTGCTTCTCCGGGAGGGATTACGCCTCCTGACAACACGGATTAGCGTTCCCGAGGGTCGTTTTTATCCTTAGCCACGACACTGTTAGCATTGGGAAGTATGTCGTCTCTGTGCGCAAATAAACAGGGATATTTTCTCGAGCAAATGTCGTCGACGAGCGAAGGTTTGATGGAGATGTAACGAAATCCGAATTTTAGTTTCACAGTATGATAATTAGTGCGACGGTCTAATTATGGAGAGGTTTACAGCGCAGTGAAAAACAACCATTTGTCTAAACTAGCTCAGTTAGTGGAGTGTTTGTTCGCTGGTCCAAAGGTTGCCGGTTCAAATCTCGCTCTCGACACAAACATCATTGGTTGAGCGCCGACATCCACTGACCCACAGGTGCAAATCCAGCTCCCACAGATGAATGCTGACACTTAACCCACCTTTCTCCCAGTGCGGGTGCTCTGTGTGGGTGCTCTGTGTGGGTGCTCTTTGTGGGTGCTCTGTGCAGGTGCTCTTTGCTGTACTAAGAGGTTTAATGTACAGGTTGATCTACAGCTAAAAAAGTTAGAAAAATTCATAATAATGTCGCTCACAAATATAAGATTCGGTGCAATAAATGTTTTAAAGCCACCCACACGTTGGTTTGATTTGAACTCGATCTGGGCTTTTAATGATTTTATACTTTTTGAGTGCCCCAGTTTTTATCGTGTTTGTACTTGAGACCGGCCCTAACACTGAACAGCAGAACCTCTACACATCCAAGCAGAACGTCACAAAATGGACCATGACTCTAAGTAACGATGAAATAAATGAATCTTATGACACTGAGGCTGAAAAACTGACTTTAAAAATACATCAATACATCTAGAACAAGATTTGGTGACATGCTTTAATATGTGGTTTATAATGTGCTTTTGGAACTTAAAACAACGGCGTTATGGATATTAGCATGTAGCTGGCTGGCACATACCTGGTTAGCACGTAGCTCGTTAGCATGTAGCTTGTTAGCACGTAGCTGGTTAGCATGTAGCCGATTAGCGCATATCTGGTTGGCATGTAGCTGGTTAGAACATAGCTGGTTAGCACATAGCTGGTTAGCCTCTGCGATGTCTTTAGAGCATAGCTCGTTAGTACATATCTGGTTAGCATGTAGCTAGTTAGCCTTTGCGATGTCTTTAGAGGCTAATTAGCTGGTTAGTACATATCTGGTTAGCATGTAGCTGGTTAGCACGTAGCTAGTTAGCCTCCAAGATGTCTTTAGAGGCTAACTAGCTGGTTAGTACATATCTGGTTAGCACGTAGCTGGTTAGCACATAGCTGGTTAGCACATAGCTGGTTAGCACATAGCTGGTTAGCGCATAGCTAGTTAGCCTCCGCGATGTCTTTAAACTGTTATATTTGAGTTTTTCTAAAGGTTTATGGGAAAAATAAATGTAAAATGTACTTCCAGCAGTTGAGTGTGTCCGTGGGGCTCGGGCGTCACACCGTATTGTCCCGTCAAAACCTTCTTGTTCTCTGCCCCCCAACAGACGTCCAGCTCTACGACTGCCGCACAAATGAACGCTCGGGTCATATCTCTTGGAGCTTGTGAGCACATATTTTGACAATTCCCAAATTTATCACAGGCACCTCAATAGATTTTGTCTGCAGTGACACTCTGTTCTGATTTACGCCGAGAGGGAACACCTCGCCGTGGTCACCTCCGGCGCTCGCCTTATTTAGCATGATTACATTAGCTATGCGCGCCCGGGTACAGCTAATGGATGCATCGAAAGCAAAGCAGTTTAATTAGCTGCCATTATTCTGTCTCCGCTAGCTGCTGCTCACATCTTACTTGCCACGGTGTAAATAAACATTAATATGCCAGCGGGATTAGCAGCTAGCCCTTCGTGTTATTGCTATATCACTGTTGCTACACAGTCCACACATGGTAAGAGGCGGAGAGCAAACAGAGCAGCCAAAGATCATTAGCCGCACTTCACCTGGAAATATGGCGCTGGGAGTGGGCTCAGGACCTGGTGCAGCCGTTACGAGGGTTATATCGATATCCAGGTGTCACAATGTGTTAGCATCAATGTCCCGTGGTCTGTGAGTTTTTACTTATGACGTCGTTCTTGTGCTAGAACAAAACTCTCCTGTGTTTGTCCTGTGATCCGAAAGTTGCCGGTTCGAATCCCGCTCTCGACGTGAACATCGTTAGTGGAGCGGGTCAGATGCACTTGCTCACAGGTTGGGGGTGATAAATGCTGTCGCTGTGTCCTTGGGCAAGACACTTATCCTACCTCGCCCCAGTGTCTGTGTGCACGCTGTGTGAATGGGTGAACTGAATTTTAATAGTAAGACCTGAGCACTGGAGCTGCCTTTTATCAGTCGGGGTCCCTGCACTAGCTCCTACTGCATATTTACTATTTAACGCAAATAATGAATCTTAAAAATGTTTAAATTAGTGTTTACCGTCTCATTAAAACAGCAGGAAAATGGTTCTAGTGGCAAAACAACAGTGAATCTTTTTTGGGAAACTGCAAAAGTTAAATGTTCTCAGGGTCCGAAAGTCTCCAGAACAACACAAACACAAAGTTTGTTCCCCGGCCACAGTCTCAGAGGTGCCAATATTAGCGGCACGATAACTATACATCCTTTAGCTCAGATGCTGTTGTATGTAAACTCCAGCTACTGCACTGAAGTCAAGAACTCAGGCATCAAACCAGCTTTTTCTCCAGGAGCTGACAGGACGAGAACTCTTCAAAGACGCCAAACACTGAGGCCTGTGCAGCGAGCGCGCCCATTGGTTCAACTTCTGGGGGTCTTTGGAGTGTCGGACAGTCTGAGAGCAGCGCCAGGAGACAGCGAGGCCTTCTCCGCTTCTGTCACTCCGACGTCGACTGGTACAAAGCCTCATCTTCCCCGTCTCAGTGTGAGCCTCATGAAAGGAAACGGCTCTGCTAATGCCACGGGCTCCACAAGCACAAACTTCAGCTTTGGAGCCAAATGTCCTTCAGAGCGCTGCCAACTGCCCGCGGGCCAAGCTGCTTTTATTTACCGTATACAGCAGCGGCAGCAGCGGCAGCAGCAGCTACCCCTCTGAGGTCTTAATGAGCACCCATATTCAGACAGAAGAAGGCACCCTCTCACTCAAGACGCGAGCAAGGGAGGAATTAAAAAATCATAATTAAGAAAATATTAATCAGACTGGAGCTGTGCAGAAGGGAGCGTCGCCTGTAGGAGTTAGGGTGGAGGTGGCGGTGGTGGTGGTGGCGCTGGAGGCCACACACACAGCTTTAAAGGAGACCTCTGTGGCCCAACACTCCATAATTAAACAGAGGCAGTGAAAATGCTTTGATTTCAGTAACAGTAGAAACAGAATGGGTTTGTGGGTGCTATAGCTCCAAATGACTAATATTGGCATTATGTAAATTTTCAGGGTAGTGTGGAACAAGCACAGACACATGGTTCTGTTTCTTTTCATATCAGCCCACGTGAAGACATTACATAATTTTTATATTAATTAATGATTAATGATAGTGCTAAAGGTGAGTCAGGATGTTAGAAAACAGTATCGCTCTGTAACTGCACATCACTAAGGTCAAGTCGGATTATTTCTAAAGCACAATTTAAAACACCCACGCAGTCCCACGCAGCTCGTGTTTAAACTCAGACCAGACAAATGAGATTTCAACAAAGATTTAAAAAATATTTACAGATTGGGCCGTTCTAATAAGATAAGAGATTATAAAATTGATCCAGAGTCTGCAAAAGCCCCGCCCCCTCGAGTTTTTAGCCTGGACCTCGGAACATCCAAAATCATCTGGTGCTGATGTCAAAGTTCGACTGGGACATGGACAGAGGCTCAGACAGAGACGAGAAGAGGCCAAACCCACGGAGACGTTTAGAAACATCATCACAATCTTACAATCTGTCAAATCTTAAAATTACTAAAGCACAAATCCACTTTTGTACAGCACTTTTCCAGCTTGAAGTTTCAAAGCCTCAAGAAACCGCTCACACACTGACACACCAGCGCACAGACACTGGGGATTCGAACCAGCAACCTTCAGATCAGTGGGCAAACGCTCGACCGACTGAGCTGCTGAGCACGAATCAAGACTCCCACGATCAGATTTTACATTTAAGACAAGTTTATATGTACAGAATAAAGACATTAAAGTCACAATACAACAAACATAAATAATCACAAATTAGATTAATATTAAAGGAAAAGTGCAGAATAAAAACATTTTAAATTTAATTCTGTGACTGTACCATTCCAGCCGTGTGTCCTTCTTCAACACAATTTCTGAAGTTGATGTTTAGAAATAAAAATGTCCTTTGGGAGACGTGTTTCTGGACTGAAGTTAAAGATGCTTCACACAGTATCAGAACATTTGACTCTCCTTGGACAAACTGATCTTTTTGCTTGATCTACAGGGCGTCCACAAAGTCTCGTTCTTATTTAAAACATTATTACAAAGGCAGTTGATCAGATCCATCACTGAGATTTGCTTCCTCAAACATCTCCAGATGGTTGGA
The DNA here is from genome assembly GCA_019594935.1 of Periophthalmus modestus. Lineage (NCBI taxonomy): Eukaryota > Metazoa > Chordata > Actinopteri > Gobiiformes > Gobiidae > Periophthalmus > Periophthalmus modestus. The sequence goes on along the minus strand of JAIEZT010001390.1, from coordinate 13,465,675 downwards.
CTGAAGAGATGGTCCAGTCCTGTGTCCTCCGTGTCCAGCAGACGTCACACCTCTGGGTTTGTTTCTCTGAGGTTGTGTTAAAGACGTCGAGACATTATGAACTAAAAAGAAACAGATGTGACTGAAGCATCGATGAGGCTCTGCTGCAGCGAACACGGCAAAAAATCCAGTCCCGTCTCAAAGCTTCGTGAGACTAACGGAGCCGTAACGAGGTGAAACACTTTGGAAACCACCGAGGAACAAGTCTGAGTAATATATCTGATCTACTGCCTGTGTGAGACGCTGTAAAGAGACGCTGTATGTCTTGATGGTCTCTCTCATGATCAATGTTTTCTCTCGATGACTGAAAAAAAAAACCTGAACATTCGTGGCTGAAGGTGCCAAGTTCTGACAGAAAGTGAAGCATAAATATAAGGACACTAGACCCTAACTTTTATTTGATTTAATCTTGGATGAAGTAAAGGAGGTAAAACTGTGTGAAGGCCCCGTCTCCGGAGACTCTGTCGATGTGAACTGCCTATTTATTTGTGGCATTAAAAGTAAAAAAGAAATACAAACTGCCTGTTGTCGTCCAACGCAGCTCCCGCATCCATCAGCGCTGCTCCTAATCGCTCTGGAAACCCTGTCAGACAAAGAGCTGACAGCGCTGAAGGAGCTGATGTTTGTGAGGAGATCTACCAACTCTACAAATGAATATCTTCCCGCAGCGCAGTTGGCGTAGCTGGGGGACAGTTGGTATGTCTGAGGGGGACACAGCTGGAGAGAGTGAAACTTTAATGGAGCCAACGCCTGGAGCCTGGAGCCTGGAGCCTGAAACGGGCCGGGCTCGGAGGTGAAGAGGGGCTCCAATCCACCTGGTACCTCCTGCTGCCGATGGGGTCACTCTGAGAAGGTTGTAGCTCCAGCAGAACGGGCCTGGAGCGGTGTGCGTCTTACACCCGGAGCAGACGTGTCCCCCGCAGAGCGCACCGCGGCGTAACCACTGACCCAAAGCTGGTAATGACAGGCTGTAGTGAGGTGATTAGCCCGATCAATGCGCGCTCGGGGCCCGCACAGGCTGTCACCGGCGCCGTAACACGTGCTGCTCCATCTCCGTCCCTGTTTGACATTCATGGGCTTAAACTTGTCGGGATGATGAAGTGGCGGCGTTCCGAACAGTAAATTGCCTCGTTTCAATTGAGAAGAGAGTTCCCCTTGGGTGTGCCCCGGTCCCGGCGGGCTGGCCTTGAACACAACAGCATGTTGTACATCCATATAAAAAAGGAAAAATATGGGAGCACTTTCGTCTTTATGATGGGGAGATTAAGCTGTCATCAAAGCGGCGCGTAAATCCCACCCCGCGCTTCACAAAATACTGTTTTAGAGCACTTTGGTCTATATTTTATTTTTATATTCACAATAAACATAAAGCATCACAAAGGGCTAATGTTCTCATCAATATTATTACAAAATGATCATAAATCCGTTGCCTTGTTAAAATTTCAGCTCGTTCATTTTGGCTCATCCAGCCGAGGACGACTCCACCTGAAATATCCTCCTGTTTCACTCTTTACGACACGAGGAAACCTGCTCAGAGTCTGAGGCGCCATGTTTCTGCCTTTGAGCGGGAAGAAGTGCACCTGCGTCCTGAGAGAGCGCAGACAGAACACACGCAACAATCACGCAAACACACGCAGACACACGCAGACGCACGAGAAAACACACGCAAATGTATGCAAACACGCACACAAACACACGCAGACACTCACGCAAACACACAACAAAACACACGCAAAAACACGCAGACACTCACGCAAACACACGCAAATACACGCAGACGCACAAACAGACGCACAAACACACGCAGACGCACAAACAGACGCAGACGCACAAACACGCAGACGCACAAACACACGCACAAACACACGCAGACGCACAAACACACGCAGCACAAACACACGCACAAACACACGCACGCACAAACACACGCACAACACACGCAGACGCACAAACAGACGCACAAACACACGCACAAACACACGCAGACGCACAAACACACGCAGTGCTCGCTCTTGTTTAGTGCGATGCAAATCAGCCCCGCCGCGGGTCAAATTAACATTTTTAATTAAAATATTAGCGCCGAACAAACACAGAAAAACACACTAATGATTAAAAGATCTTCAGACAAGCAGAGACTCAAAGGACAAAACACACAAGTGAATCTGTGTGAAATAACACAACTTACACCGCAACGCACCGAGAATCACGATGAGCATCATTATTAGTAGTATTGACATTATAATAATTATTATTACTATTATTATCATTGTTATTGGTATTATTATTATCATCATTATCATTATTATTATAGCTATTATTATTATATTAATATTAGTAATCATAATAATAATAATAATATTATATCATCACTATTATTTTGTTATTGTTATTGTTATTATTATTATTATCACTATTATTTTTTTTATTATTACTGTTATTATTTTAATTAGTATAAAATTATTACCCTCAGCTTTAACGCGTCTGAACTGAAATCAGTAATAATAAAATATTATTAACAGGCTCCTGTTAAATAAAAGGCAGCACCAGATGTAAATGTGTCTGTTTAAAGTGTCTCCTCAGTGAATGAAACTAAAATACAAAATACATCTAAAATACCATAAAATATAATAATAAAATATTGTTATGATTATTATGGTTATTATTAGTGCTACTTAAGACTACTACTACTAATGATAATTAAAAATATATATAATAATAATAATAATAATAATAATAATAATTAGTAATAATGATAATAATAATAATAATAATAATAATAATAATAATAATAATAATATAATAATAATAATAATAATAATAATGATGATAATAATAATAGACCTTGAGATATTTAAAAATTTGAAGGTACCATTTAATTTCAAAAATCTAATAAAAGAGAGATGTCTCTGGACGCGCGGCGGCGGCTGGAGGACACGGTCTAGAGCGCCCTCTGCTGTGCGTCTCTGTGCTGCATTTTCACACTTTGCCACAGAGTCGACGCCCAAAATGAAACAGTCAATTATTGTCAAGTTTGTTTTATTTTTGGGTGATTGGATTATACACATTTACTCATTATAACGATGCCACGAGTCATTAAAGCTCCTGTGTCACACAAACTGACTCTTATGATTTTAATCTATGTTCTAACGCTGCTCCCTCCTCAAAAACAGATCTGGAGTTGTGTTTTGTTTCATTCAAATGTTTGAGTGACTCTTTATTATTAGTCTGTAAAATCTCCAAAGCTCAAAATGCTCTGTTCCACTTTGTGATGTCATGAAGTGGTAGTTTTCAAGTGAACAGCTCCTTTTACCTTTAGTTCAGCAGATTGACAATTCCAGGATTGAAATGATCCAAATGATTCTAGTGGAGGTGTGTGGAGTTTAAAAACACAGTGGAGCATTTCCTGTATTACCACATGATGACATCACAAGGTGGAACAGAGTGTTTTCAGTTTGAGAGAAGAACTCAGCCTAAATCTGCAGGTTTGTGAGTTAAACATGTGAGAATGAAACAAACACAGCTCCAGGTCTGTCTGTGACGAGGACATTTTTCCCTCAGATAAATAAATCCAAAATCGCCGTTGGTTAACTTCAAATGATGTTTTTATTGAATTCTTGTTTACACAGAAACCATGATTGTAATACTTCTACAGGTATAAAAGGTAGCATGTCAGGCGTTTTGTTGCTGTTGTAAGCATGTTGTCCAGTTGGTGGTGCTGTTTCACTCCTCTGGGCCGCACAGGCTGAGCAGGGCCTTCTGGTAGTCGCCCTTGGTGTGCTCCTGCAGGGAAACACGAGTCAGTCAGCCACACATGAGACCAGCGTTTTTGGGGGTCAGTGTTTATGCTGGGACTTTTTTTTTTGAGCTAGTGGTGAACTTTTGGTTATTCTTCTGTTCTACGATGAGGTTTGAGGTGAAGAAAATTGAATTAAAACTTCTACGACTCATTATAGATTATAGACTGTGTAAAGACGACACCACAGCTTCAGCTCCACATGAAGCTCGTCGAGGCTGGAGCAGGTGTAGGGACTAATTTGGAGCCGAGTTTCACGATTATAATTCCAACCACGAGTATCATAGCAACCAAAGAGCCAATCCAGAGTGGCGCTTAGAAACGCTGTCAATCAAACCTGTTGCTAACGCTAGCAGAAGTACCTGATTTGTCTGTTATTAAAGTTCATGTAGAGCGAGTTAATACGAACATTTAAGACCAAAATGACAAGTCTGACAGTTACAGAGAGAGGGGACACAGAGGGGAGAGAGGGGACACAGTTTTTCAGTGTAAAGTGAACTGAGCCAGAGTCGATGGAGCAGGAAGTGCACCCTGCTCACTTCCTGTTTGGAACGTGCTGGCTAGCAGGTTAGCTATGTCCATTTATATAAGTAATCTATGATAAAAATACAAACTAACGACTAAGGTGTTGCATTCTGCTCATTTATTGTAGCTCATGTTTTTTTTACTTTTATCGTAGATTTAGGGAAGTTTAGGGATAATTTCCCTTTATGGTTTGAATATTATTGTTTATCATTTATATTTACTTAAACAATATATCGGTCTTCAAAATGTGTGGCAGGTCACTGTTCAAGAAGAATATGGTAAGCGTTCAGCACCAGGTTAACAGTTCAGCACCACTGGGGGGCCGGTCCACTGACCCGCAGGTTGCCGGTGCGATTCCGCCTTCCACAGATGAAGGCTGAACGCTTTGAGTGTCTGTAGTCAGTGGATCTTTATTGTAATAGTTATGAACAAAGGTAACTTAAACTTCTTGAGAAAAGGAAATCATTTGGAATATCTCTGAAAATAATCCACGTGTCAGTGTCTGTGGCATTAAAATAAATAAATATAATGTAGATGAAATATAAACTGTATTTGTCAAGGGGCCAGTTTAATCTGAGGCTTTTAATCAAATCAGACGTGTTCTACAAACTGTTCAGATGTTTCTCGTCGTTTCTTCTCGTTGAGCCTCTGAAGTTGTGTTTGGAGTGATTCATGTTTGAGTTTAATACAACACAAGCGCAGTAGCACTGAGTTAAAGCACTTACAGATATGGTTCTCTGCAGGGACTGTCCAAACTGGGCTTTGTACTCGGTGCAGATCTTCCTCAGGTCGACCTCACAGCGGGACACGATGATCCTCGTCAACACCTTCTCTTTGGCGCCTTTGCTCTGCGGAGACAAGCAGACGTCAGCGCTTCAGTCGCGGCTCCTTCACAGCCCGACGCTGCGGCTGATGCAACGCTATGGTAAGAAAACTTTTGCCAGCTTCAGATTCTGTGTTCCCCCAGCAAAACGTCACTTTCACAAGAACAGCAACTATCAAATGCATTTCCGTCTTTTTGTGGCGGTGAATAAACCCACGACTCAATAGACGCCGTACCTTCATGGCGTCGTGCAGGCGGTTGGCGAAGAACATCTGTTTGTTTTCAATGCACTGAACTGGAAACACAAGGATTAAGCACAAGTATTAGTACAACGGCTTTGGTTTAACTCAAAGAATTTGACCAAAAAATACATATTTCTTCACATGGTTGGAAAGTGGTTGTCACGATCACACATTTTGAAGTTTGATAACGTAAATATAGACGATAAGTGATAATATTGAGACTAATTGACACCACTGACACAAAAAAACAAGATTTAAACCACAAAAACTATTCTAAATCTATAATATTGTTAAAAAAGCTCCAGTCAAATGAAGCTCATAAAGGCTAGCAGTTAAAGCGGCCAATATGGAGACGATTTCTGACTGTGAGTATCATAGCAACCAAAGAGCCAATCCAGAGCCAGGTTGTTGAAAGTGATACCCCTTCCCGCTCTGTTGCTAACGCTAGCTGGTGCGACCTCGGAGAAAGAAAGCCCTGATGTGTCTGTTATTAATGTTCATATGTTGATTTACAGACACAGACGTGAAATAAAAAGCCCAGGATCATGTAGAGGGTTAATTCGAACATTTAAGACCAAAACGAGTCTGGTACAGAGAGAGGGGACACTCTCTTTTCAATAGAAAGTGAATTGGAGCCAGATGTCCATTTATATATACAGTCTATGGTTGTCCCTTTACTTCAATAAACTGATTACTATTAAAAACCCACGGCTGATGTGACAATACAAAAACACATCAATAATAAAAATATATTTCACCTAAAACCAGGAAAGAGTTCTGCAGATCCCCTTTGACCTCCTTCCTGATGCTCTCCTGCATGTCGTAAGGGCTGTAGCTCTTGTACCTGTCGAAAACTGAAACAAAATCACATAAAAATACTGAAACAAAACACAAAATCCATTTTAGCTTGATCAAGAATAATTATCTTGTTAAAATAGTGACATAATGTAGTGCGGTACCTTTCTGCAGGTGGGGCACGCTCCTCTCCGTCATGATGGAGATCCAGGTGGGGACATCGGTGCCTTTAATCTTCACTCCAGATTCATAAAGTGCCTGGATTTGAATAAAAAACAACATTAATGACATGTTTACTTCCTTTCAAACACAAACATATATTTATACTCGTGTGTACTCACTCGTGCGTCTTGATCAATCCTTTCGTAATCTACCATGGGAGACGGGTCGGCTCTTTTAGTCTGCAGAAAAAATATATCACTGCATTAAGATTACAGGGACTGATCCAGCTTTTTCAGACCTGATACTGATACGATACTGTAGCTTTAAGTATCTGCTGATTCCCGATATCAACAGATACCAGCACAGAGACAGAAACAAACAGCTTTTATTTTCTTTAAACTAAAATAAGACAAAACTGATCCAGATGTTTATGCAGCTGTTATTTCTGTCTCATGTAACGACAGAACAACTTTGTGTAATTAAATGTTCAAATATTATGAGACTTTCTGGCCCAACTTTGACCTGTAAATCGTCTTATTACATCAGTTTACATGTCCCAACAGGATATCGACTGAACCGATATTTGAAAGTCAAAATCCACCCAGGAAAATGTTCAGTATCGATATGTTACCAGAATCAGATCGGTGCATCCCCAAAGTTTATAAAATAGAGTTTCGACAGTTATTTTAGAATTCAAATGAGTTTTTTGTTTATGTAAATACCTTGGAGTTAATTCATTTCTATTTAAAATCAATCAATAAATAAATGGATTAACAAGTGAGACGTGTTCAGCTGCTGTCCAGTTGAGGTCAGTCATCCTCCTGTTTGAGCATTTCAGAACACGCTTAACCCAACGTGACAATCATTTAAATGGCTTTACAAATGATGAGTTACGTGAGTTATAACAGATCTGATTATAGATGAACAACAACAGAGATCGATCGATACGGGTTTTTTTGTGGCCGATATCGATGCAACGGGTGAAGAATCCAGAGCAACGGATTTACTACAAACTCCCCCAAAGCCGTGGTCACGTTTTGTGTCTCTTCATATTACAAAGATTTAAGGCCGATACCTCATACGCTAAAAGTTAAAAAATCGGCGAGATACATCGACCAGCTGATGTATTGTTGTATCTCTAGACAATCGTACAGCACTCGCCTGGACCAGGGCCAGAAGCAGCTTCCCGAAGTTTCCAGACGTGTCTCCGGCGATGTCCTTCTCCACATCTTTTTTGAACACTGTGAAACGAAACAGGTTTGTGAGTGTAGAGTGTGCTCATGTCTGGTATAAAACTATAGAAACTGTGCAGTGAAATCCCTCTGGGGGTGTTCTACATGGATGTCTATGGTGTTAGTTACCATGGTGACACAACGCACATGTTAGCAAACACCACCAAAAAGTTTTAAAGATCGTATGAAAACTCTAGAAAAATTCAAAAGTGATTTAAAGATAATTTTTTGAGGAGCCTGTGGTCAGTCCGAGCTCATGGTCCTGTTTAGTTTTACAGAGTTTGATTTTACACAAGAAGGTGACAGTGACTCACTGAAAAACTGTGCTAATGCTAATGCTAATGCTAGCTAGCTTTTGACTGTCATGTTATTTGAGAGGGACTTGTTTAACACAGATCAGCTCACCCAAGTCACTTCTTTCTGGTGAGATCGTATTAAAACAAAGCTCAGATTAAAGTCGAACTTGAGTGACAGAGTTTCAGACAGAGCAGTGCCTACAGTTAGCACTATGACATCACTATGATCACACTTACACTCCTTGTAGACTCTCTTAATCTCCACCAGTTCCGAGTTGCTGCGGGAGCACACGAGCTCGATCAGTGTGTCTTCATCCGTCCCCAGTCCCTTCAGACAAAAGAACAGCTGCAGTTCAGAGCTTTCCCCAGGAGAGGGCAGTGTTACCTTATGTTTCACCACACTTCTTACCTTAATAGAACCTCGAATCTCTGAGGCGTCAAACTGGGATGGGCTCTTCATGAGTCCCAGGATGACTGACTCCAGAGAGCCTGACAGCGCCCCCTTCAGGGCTGAGATCATGTCCTGACAAAGAACACGTTAGACACTTTGTACGTTAGACACTTGTCAAAGTACAGAGAGTTTAGTGTTACATAAATCCACACCTTCTTGGCTCTCCTTTCGTAAGCAAATGCGATCTCTCGTCTTTGGGAGTAGGTCCTTTTTGTTAGAATATCGATGATGGTTTGTTCATCTACTCCTGATGTTCAAAATACAGAAACAATCAATCAACCAATCCATAAACTGGCCTAATCAGATTATCAATAACCTCAATGACGCCTTCTCATCTCACACTGTGACGATACAGGATTAACATGTCGTTATTCGCCCGGATGAGAGTCTTATGAGAGTTTCAGGCAGAGCTGATACAAGTGGGACATTGTTATATTATCTCACGTTGTAAATTCAAATGTACTGGACGCATCGTTTTGGGTTCTTCTGTCAAACAAATGGGGTGGGATTAAATAAGTTTTCTTCTTCTCTCTCTTTTTTGAGCTTAAATAGGAAAAATATGTGAAAAGTGTACTGGGTATGTGTATACTGCCCTCTTGAGGTCATTAATCTGCTCAATTTTTCAGCTTTTTCTGTTCCCAAACCGATTCAGATACCAGAACAGACTGAAAAAAACATTTATTTCCTTAAAAACTAAACTAAAATAAGACAGAACTTATGCAAATGTGCTATGAAACTGTTATTTCTCTCTAAAGTAACGAGCAGCAAATGTGCGTCACTGTTCATCTGTTCATCTGTACAGGGTAATGGGTCATTGTTAGCACTGTTAGCATAGCATTAATCAATGACAAAAATAAACAGCCAAATGTTAACGATCGCAGTGCAGGCCGACGCTCTCCCGACTCCGCTCCCCCTGGTGTTTTTCCCTTTCAGCTTTTAGCATCGAGGTTGAAAGTTACACACTGAATTGTTAGTTTGCACACACACTGACTCAGGACTCAGGCCGACGCGGCGGTGAGGCCTTCAAACTGGTGATTTTACCCAACAAATCCTAAAATACCCCATGACTCAGAGCCTCCAGTGGCTCGTTTGGCCAATACAATGGATCCAAACTGGGAAATAGAAAAAAATGGACATGCCTTTGGTTTTGATGGCGGTTTCTATCCTCGCAGCATCTCGGTCGGGGTCAAAGTCTCTGGCCGGCAGCACCGTGGGGCAGGTGGGCTCGACCTGAGAACGGAAAAAATCCACAGATTATTTTTAATTTAAACTTAACGACTGTTTTCTGATCTGTTCTGACGTTTCCTCGTCACAAACAGACCTGGAGCTGTGTTTTGTTTCATTCTCACATGTTTAAACTCACAAACTCTGCTCTTGACTCAAACTGAAACAACTCTGCTCCACTTTGTGATGTCATCATGTGGTGATACAGGAAGTGCTCCACTGTGTTTCTATAAACTAGAATCATTTGGATAATTTTAGCTGTGGAATTGCCAATCTTCTACTGAACTAAAGGTAAAAGGAGCTGTTCACTTGAAAACTACCACTTCATGACATCACAAGGTGGAACAGAGTGTTTTAAGCTCCAGGTGTGTTTTTGAGGAGGTAACAGCATTAGAACATGGATTAAAGCTTAAAGAGTCAGTTTTGTGTAGTACAGGACCTTTAACACTTAATGACTCATAAAACACATATATTGTACCTTACCCCGACATTTAGGGTGAGTTGACCCAAGAACTCGGCCACCAGCGCCATTGTGACTGACCTGGAGAAACAACAAAAGTGTGGATGAATGAAACCTTTTCACAGACCTGAGACAGTGGAGTCATGTGGCATATTTAGTCAAACTGGAGATTATGTCACACTGTGGAGAATATAAACAGATTTAAACTGTTTCAGTTACAAACACTGTCTGAACACGGCCCATTCAAAGCTCTGAGTCTCCCACAGAGCAGAGCCACACCCTGAGACGGGCCTGCACACTACAACACCACCTCTGAGAACAGCACATCTCTCTCACACTTCTGTTTACTTTTTGAGCCCAAGAATGAACCTGGATAATCCAAACTCAAATCACATGCACCAGGGAACGATGCCAGACACGTACACTCCCCCGTCCCACTCTCTGACTTATGTTTGAAACTTACTGAGCTGAATCTGTGTATTTCCAACAGAAAACAGGGTTACTTACCACAGTAGATAAAGTTCAAATAAGGTGCAGAGTCCTGGACAGAAAAGGCTGTGGTGAAATGGTGGAAGTTTAAGGTTGTGTTGTGTCGAGGGAAAGACTTCCCTTTACAGCCCCTCCCCTTTCCATGTGCTCACGGCTCCACCCTGTTCCACAAGAATCTGCAGACTCCTCCAGACAGGAGGCTCCATCATACACACAAGTACTGACATAAAGTGCTCAAATATTCAGAATGTTATTGAGGTAATAATATTTAATATTTACAGAAAACAAATACAGAACTCTGTACATATAAACATCTGCATAAATGAAGCTTTAACCCACGTCACTATAAACATGAGCTCATCTTTTAAACTTAGGAGTGTATTTGTTCTTTGCGTTCTTCTTTTTGGCGTTCTTTCCTCCAGGCTGCCTCCCTCTCTTGTTGTGAGGCTGTGGTGGGGTCACACCTTTCTGGGGCTAAAACGACAGCACACAAACCCATTAGCACAGTATGAACAGACCATGATCTACTGAGTCAGACACACTTCTCCTGGGGTAAAGAATGAGACAGGAATCTGATGAATGTGTAGAGTCAACACTCTGTTCAGTTTCCAGTGTAAAAGCATGAACTACTTTCAGGACTTTTTCTTTCGGTGCTTGTACTTGTGTTCTGGTTTAACCCGTCTTATGAGAGCCAGGGGCTAAGACTAGACTGAAGTCCCAACAGCACAGACACTGTGTTAGCTTAGCGCGTGTGTGTTTCTGTGTGTGTGTGTGTGTGTGTTTGTGTGTTTGTGTGTTTGTGCGTTTGTGCGTGTTTGTGCGCGGTGACAAAGGGACACACCGGAGTGAAGTCTGGAGGGGGAAAGGTGCAGGGCACACGGCCATGTTGGCGGTGGAAGGGCAGGCAGACGGATGGGTCCAGGGGTATCCAGGGAACGGCGGGGGCGGAGGCAGAGGCGGGGGCGGCGGCGGGGGGCTGGGGCATGTGGCTGTGAGCCTGCTGCAGGTTATAGACGCCCTGTCTGCCATTGCCCTGAGCTGCCTTCAGTATGTTCACAAACGGCTCTCCAACCTTGTGCCGGAGCAGGTACTGCCCTTCATCCAACCTGCAAATGAATCAACATGTTTTTAATGTGACGTGGAAACACAGATGTTTATGGATGTTTTTGAGAATATGGCAAATGAAAATTCAACAAACAGTATCCAAATAAAAGGCTGCTACAGACCCGGTGTCAGAGCTTTCAGCACAAAACACCGTGGTCCAGGGTCAGATTATAACGAGCCATGGGACAATATTCAAATTTGGTGCCACGATCAACATTATTACATGGCCAAAATTATTACAATGAGCGATTATCTCACGATAATGATTAGTTGCTGACAGTTTAAAAATGTTCTGGATCTGATAAATTATAATTTTCATCCCGTGAGCAGGTTCCATATTTAAACAGCTGTTATGGTGTTGTACTTTGTTATAAGTGAAAACCACAGTGATCCAGACGAGGTCATCCGGGGCACAGGCCTTTTTCTGATGTAATGACGATTATCTCTGTTGGCGATTCTCGTGTATCAAAAGCTTATTGTTATAATTTATCCATGTCTTACTCACTCAATCAACTCACCCAACTAACTTCTGAAGGAGATGCTGCAGGATGTTGAGAGACTTTGCAGGCCTGTCGATCAAACAAACACAACATATAGTTTTAACTCACATGAACTGAAACGGCTGGAGCAGGTTAGATCTGGTCTGGACTCGGGAGATTTCCAGGACGACCCACAGACGGTGTTTCAGGAGCGTTCACACTGGCCCTTTTTGAGTCCTGATTTGAACCCATTTTAGTCCAGATGTGGCCTGGTCTGATCTAGGCCTGTCACGGTAACATTTGAAGTAAGACATACGGCTGAAGTTAATATAGACGATAAACGATAATATTGTGCCATAAACACGATTCTAAATCTGCAATACGAAACACTTTAGCACTTTGTTTGCATCCGTTATTGTCGCCTTATGTATTATTTTCCGTGGGCGCCGCCATCGTCACTTGGGTTGTATAATGTTGTATGAAGCCGGAGATTTAGACAGTAAACAGGGACTAAAGAGCCGTCTCCAGAGCAGTTTTAAAGCCTCAGAGAATCGTGAGGCGTTAACTCGTTGGTGCACATCAACACCACTTCAGATTTCAGAATCAGATTTTTGAGGTGAAATTTTTCTGAATTCAGCAGTGAAAAAAATGGGATTCTGGGATTGCAAAAGTGGGTGGGGCCAAATAAGGTCAATAGAGAAAGACCCAAAATGTCCCAGTAGAGCGAACAAAAAGTACATGAGTACACAAGATAAATGTACACCGCAAAATACTATAGTTCCAGCTTCAGATAAAGAACAACGATCGGGAAGACGATCCTGTGATCGAGACAGGCCTAGACCCGTGTTAGTCCCGTGTTAGTCCCGTGTTAGTCCCGTGTTAGTCCCGTGTTAGACCCGTGTTAGACCCGTGTTAGACCCGTGTTAGTCCCGTGTTAGTCCCGTGTTAGTCCCTGAACTTAGTCCAGTTTAGTCCCGTGTTAGTTCTGAACTCGGTCCCAGTTTAGCTGTGGTCTCTGCGTAAGTGTGAGCTCACTCTCCACACGTGCTCACTCTCACTCTCTACACACACTCTCCACACGCCCACTCTCCACACGCTCACCCTACACACGCTCACATTCCACATGCTCACCCTCCACAGGCTCTCTCCACACTCTCCACACGCTCACTCTTTACATGCTCACCCCAAACGCTTACTCTCTACACGTTCACCCTCTCCAGGCTCACTCTCTACATGCTCACCCTCCACACGCTCACTCTTTACATTCTCACCCTCCACAGGCTCACCCTCCACACGCTCACCCTCCAGACGCTCACCCTCCAGACGCTCACCCTCCAGACGCTCACCCTCCACACGCTCACCCTCCAGACGCTCACCCTCCAGACGCTCACCCTCCACAGGCTCACCCTCCACACGCTCACCTTCCACACGCTCACCCTCAGTACACGCTCACCCTCCAGACGCTCACCCTCCAGACGCTCACGCTCACCCTCTCAGACGCGCTCACCCTCCTCCACTCTCCAGAGGCTCACCATCACACGCTCACTCTCCACACGCTCACCCTCCACACGCTCACCCTCCACAGCCTCACCCTCCACACGCTCACTCTCCACACACTCACCCTCTACACGCTCACCTTCCACACGCTCACCCTCCACACGCTCACCCTCCACACGCTCACTCTCCACACACTCACTCTCGACAGGCTCATGCAGAGACAGGTCTGGAGTCTAGAGTGTCTGGGGCTGACGTAGGAGGGCAGGTCGTGTGAACATCTGATCCACCGCCACAGAACATGTTCACGCTCATTTACAAAGATTTACTGAAGCGGCTCTCACTTGAATCCACAGGAGATGTTGTGGATCCAGTCGTCTGGCAGCTTCCTCACCAGTGCCAGTCTGGATGTGAGGGCGTCGATGTGAGCTGTGGGCACACACACACAGAGCTCATTTAGACCGCGCTCCTCTTCATCACAGCTTTAGAGAGTAATTAGTGTGATGATTAGCAGCCGTGCGGGCTCCATAGCGGCTGGAGAGGGGGGGAGTGCCGCTCGGTCCTCTGTCTCCCTCTTGAAACACTAATGCTGCTTTCAATACCACATCTCAACAGTAATGGAGTTCTGAAGAGCCTGTAGTCACACCCACAATACACACACAGAGGACGCCTCACGAGGGAAGCAGCTAAACAAACCTCAGATGTAGAGCCTCCTCTTCATCCATAATAATAATAATAATGATGATCTTATGGTTACATTTTTATACAGCACTTTTCCACCTTCAAGACACTTAAAGCACTTTACACCAATGAACTACTCACCCAGTCACACACACATTCACACACCAGTGCACACAGACACCGGGGGCGAGACGGGTTAAGTGTCTTGCACAAGGACACAACAACAGCATTCATCTGTGTGAGTCATTACCTTGGACCTAATTAACTTCCATGTTGCAACACTGACATTCCTCCATTGTGTGACAGACAGTGGTTTTCTCATCTTATCAAAACTATTGTAATACTATCTGTGTATTCCTTACGTGGAGCATGTTTGTGGTCAATACGACGCGCACACGGCTAAACAGCATCAAAGTCACAAAAATCATAGTTTACATAGATTACATGAGGATTGTGCAAAACGGGTGATTTATTATTACCCAAACCATGTGTACGCGGTCGCCATGGCAACAGAGTAAACCGACTACCACAGTCATACAGCAAGAATGAGTCATCCTTCCTCAGAGCTGCGAGGGAGGCTCCTGCTAACCCGAGTTCAGCTTACTCATCAGCGTTTTAGGAGAACGGAGACGTCGCCTTCAGAGTTTGGGGTTTTCTCTTACATTTTTTTTCTTGTAGTTATAATTGTAGTTACAGTGAGTCTCTGGTGTAGATACATAAACAGGGATTACATGAGATATGTTTTGGGTTCATGTGGCATTCTGAAGAGCATAACATAGAGGAGCACCTCAAATTAAACCAGTTGCTATAGTAACATGCTAATTATTCAAGTCAGAGTTCATACAAAAGTATTCTAACAATGAAAAACAAAACATCCAGTAGCTAATGAGTTAAGGAGTGTCCGCACGTCTGGTTCTAGTTTAAAGCCTGGTTTAGTCCTTGTTTAGCCCAGGTTTAGTCCTGGTTTACCTCCTGGTTTAGACCTGGTTTAGTCCTGGTTTAGTGGTTTAGTCCTGGGTTTAGTCCTTTAGTCCAGGTTTAGTCCTGGTTTAGTCCTGGTTCAGTCCTAGTCTAGTCCTAGTCTAGTCTTAGTCTAGTCTATGAGTCCTGGTTTAGTCCTGGTTTGGTCCAGTCCTGGTTTCTGAGTCTATGAGACGGTGACTTTGGCCTTGGTTCACTTGTCTCACTCACGCTTTGGCAAAACTGAACAAAGACGAGTGAATCTGGAACCGTTTCCCGTCTCCCTGATTCCAAAGGGGGTGTGATTAACAGGTGGATTAACCAATCAGAGAAAGTCGGTTCACAACAAAGGCAAAAATAACCCAGAGGAGTGAGATTCCTGCAGAGTCAACAATCCAAGCAACAATGGTTTACTTGAGGTAAAAGGAGATACAGCTGAATCCAGAAGTTTACATACACAACATAAAAACACACCTTTTCTCACTGTCTGACATCAAATCAGACAAAACTTTTCCTGTTTTAGGTCAATTAGGATGAACAAAATTATTTCTATTTGGTAAATGCTGGAATAATGAGAGAAGGTAAGTAAGACTATGACTTTAAATGATTTGGGGAAATCCAGATCATGATGTCATGTCTTTGGAAGCTTCTGATTGGTTCCTTGACAATATTTGAGTTAATTAGAGACACACCCGTGAATGTATCTGAAACCACACCTGAAACACTCTGCAGCTTTGTGTTACATCATGGGAAAGTCAAAGGAAACAGCCAAGATATCAGGAAGAAAACTGTAGACTTGCACGAGTCTGGTACATCCGTGGTGCAGTTCCCAGATGCCTGAAGGTGCCACATTTATCTGTTCAAACAATTATGCACAAGTATAAATCACTCCGCTCAGGAAGGAGACGGGTCCCAGA
This sequence comes from Periophthalmus modestus, assembly GCA_019594935.1. Taxonomy (NCBI): domain Eukaryota; kingdom Metazoa; phylum Chordata; class Actinopteri; order Gobiiformes; family Gobiidae; genus Periophthalmus; species Periophthalmus modestus. The sequence goes on along the minus strand of JAIEZT010001390.1, from coordinate 13,449,509 downwards.
GATGAACGAGCTTTGGTCTGAAATGTGCAGATCAACCCAAGAACAAAAGCAAAAGACCTTGTGAAGATGCTGCTGAAGCTGCGAGAGTGTGTCATTATCCACAGTGAAACGAGGACTGTACGACATGGACTGAAAGGACATTCTGCAGGAAGACATGACTCCAAAAGAAACAGGAAAGACAGATTACAGTTTGTAAATGCACAGGGACAAAGACCTTCCTATGCTCTGACCAAACTAAATTTGAACTGTGTGGCCATGAGGAGCATCGTTACATTTGGAGGAAAAAGGTGCACCATCCTGTGAAATACGGGGGAGGCAGCATCATGTCGAGGGATTGTTTTGCTGCAGGAGGGACTGGCACACTTCATAAAATGGATGGTATAAATCATTTTGTTAATCCTAATTGACCAAAAAAACAAAACAAAGCTGAGTCTGATTTCAGGTGTTTCACAGTGTATGCAAACTTCTGGATTCAACTGTATGTTTCCTTCTGAATGATACGAGACATTTCGAGCATTTGTGAGACATGTGACACAAATTCTGGGCTGTGATTGGACCGTTCCACGTTTGGACGGAGGATTGTTAGTTTTGTCCCTCTGTGGTTCCACTCCGTCACAGACCCTCCTGGATTCAAACAGGATGCAGAAGTAACTGGCTGTTCAGGCAAAGCTTTGGCCTATAATGTGAGCGTAGAGAGGCAGCCTTTTAATTTGGTTTATGGCTGATGACCCTGTAATTGCTGCACTTAACCACGTGAAACCAGGTCGGCATTAAAGGCCCTATATCACACAAAATGGATTCTAGTAAAGTTTAATCCATGTTCTAACGCTATTCCCTCATTAAAACAGACCTGGACTTGTGTTTTGTTTCACACATGTCTAAGTAACGATCTCAATCTAAATCTGCAGGTTTGTGTGTTAAACATGTGAATGAAACAAAACACAACTCCAGGTCTGTGTGTGACGAGAAAACAACATCAGAACATGGAGAACTTGGCCCTTTAAGACACAAACACACTGTAAGAGCAGTGACATCATTTAAAGACACAGGTGAGACTATTTTGACTCGAGGAAATTTTACCTATGAAAACCTCAGTGCTTGAGTGAAGTAATCCCTCAGTCCACAGCTGGCACGCCTCGCTGCTGCTCAGGCATTCGACGCCGTAAGTCAACTGGTATTCAAGCTTTGGCAGGATTTTCAAAGGCACGCACTGTCAAAAGAAGAGGAGGAAAACAAACACTCCTTTCATTCAGAGTCAGAACACAAACATGACTCTGGTGACGCCGTCTGTCGACAGTACCTGGGTTCGGTTGTCTATGTTTCGGTTGTGTCCGAGAGAGATGGAGGAGCGCACCAGAAGCAGCAGCCCGTCCAAACTGTAGAGTTTAAACAAGACATTCCCCTCCTCGGGACAGTCATAATCACACTGGTCTTCAGAGACCGCCTGGAGAGCCGGGGACAAGATTTCTGTGATGAGAACAGAGAATGTATAAAGAAGTGGACTGAGAGAGTGTGACGTCACCCACAGTGTTCAGACCACGAGTCTCATAGCAACCAAAGAGCCAATCAGGAGTGAGGCTGTTTAAGGTAACACACCGTCCCAGGATCATGTAGAGCAGGTTAATAAAAACATTTTAAGACCAAAATGACGAGTCTGACAGCAGCAGTTATAGAGAGAGGAGACACAGAAACACAGAGACACAGAAAGTGAATTAGAGATTAGAGACTCGATGGAGCCCATGATCACTTCCTGTTTGGATCGTAGCGGCTCGTGGCTGAGCTACGTCCATTTACAAAGTCTATAGTTAAGAAGTTAGGACAAACACACTAAGAGAAGTACCAAAGTACTGTCAATATTTTTATCATAAGCTCTGAGATATTGGCCTTTTATCTGGTGTAGAGCTGCACACGATTATTTTAGTGTCGACTAGTCAAAACAATTATTTCTAAAAAAAGAACTGATTAAGATCAATTTGCTGATAAATAATGATCTGTTCTAATGTTTCCTCATCACAAACAGACCTGGATCTGTGTTTTGTTTCATTCATATGTTTAACACACAAGCTCTGCAGATTTAGAGTTCTTCTCTCAAACTTCATTAACAAATGAAAGTCAGTGAGAGTGATATTCTCATTCGTAATTGCAGCTCTGACGTAATCTTAAAAACTTAAAATTTTCCCAACCTTGAGTTTAGTTCCACCATGAGGCTAAAAATAAGGAGGCGAGTCAAACTTGAGGACATGTCGTTCTTTTAAACCTACATCAAACCCAAAATCTGACAGAAACTGACTTTTAAACTCAGTCGTCTTTGGAGCAGCAGCGACAGACTGGAGCGCATCTCCCGTCTCTTCTTCCTGGTTTGGATTTCTCTCCAGGTACGAGGACACGCAGGCCTTCACCAGAGAAGTGGGGTGGAGGTGGGTGGGTGCAGTTTGTCTGACCGGAGGGCTGGTGTCTTGTGGTGAGCTCGACGATTTGGCGCCATCGTTGGGGTTTGAAGTGAACATGGCCGTTTGCATTTGGAGAATCTGACCCAGCTGATCCCCAGAAGAGCACGTTTTCATCTTTGGGTTCTTGCTCCTCCTGGTTGTGGGAGAAGGCGACTCTGGAGTCTGAGACAGCTTTGGGACTTTAGGAGACACATCATCGATAAACAACTTGTCGTCATCTGAATCTGCGATTAACAGAACACTGCTGTCGCTTTCCGGGTCACTACTTTTGCTCTGAGAGACTTTGGGTTTAACAGGATCAGACTGAGAACTGTTTGTTTCCTCATTTAAATTCCTGCTTACATTTTTGCCTGAACTCCTTGTCTGACCCAAACTATCTTTAGTCTTTATATGTTTTTTAGGTGTTTTATTAGATGCATTTTCTCCAAAAGTTTCCAGATCACTTAAGTCCACCTCAAAGTCAAGGCTGTCTGTGTCCAAAGGGGCCGAGCTTCTCTCCTGGAAGAAAAACAGCAGATACAGATACACATTAAACTTCAGGAGATGTATTGAAAGCTTGTGTCAGCACCACAGACTGTGTAAAGAAGTGGACTAAGTGAGTGTGATGTTCCATATTTAGAACTCCGACTGCAAGTATCATAGCAACCAAAGAGCCAATCAGGAGCGAGGCTGTTGAAGGTAACGCCCCTTCCCGGCTGCACCGCTGGTTTAACAGGGAGCAGGTGTTTAGCAAAACAGGAGTGACCTCAGGGAAAGAAAGGACCTGATTTGTCTGTTATTAATGTTCATATGTTGATTTACAGACACAATACGTGAAATAAAAACCCCAGGATCATGTAGAGGGTTAATACGAACATTTGAGACCAAAATGAGTCTGACAGCAGAAGCAGCATGTAAAGTGAATTGTCAATGGAGCCGGAAACACGCCCAAGCTCGCTTCCTATTTGGAACGTGACAGCGAGCGAGCACATTCACAGTCCAAGGTCCCTGATATGGAATGCCCTCTACTGGCAACACAGGAATGTCGCATGTTAAAAAGTGAAATTAGTCACATAGATATTCACAGCATGATGCCAACAGACAGGCGTGTTGTAGGTGTTTTAAACATTTAACTAAGCATTTTAAATCAGTTCAGAAAGACAGACAACCTCATGATAATCAAGATTTGTGAAGGAAAGGAAAAAAATTGCATTGTACAAACATAATATTAAACTGTGTAAAAATAGAAGCTTCATCTGAACTTACGAGCGCCGGCTGCTCGCTGGCAGGGAGCTCGGTGATCACTTCAGACACGCTCGTGGTCCTGGCTTTACTGATGAACATCTTCAGAGACTCCTCGTGGTAAACATGGCTCCTCTCTCGTACCGTCACTTCAGTCTTCAACAGCGGCGAGTCGATGAATACGGTTTTCTTCTGAGTGTTGTCTGTGGAGAAAACAAACATCACATACAACCGTTGGACAGCTATTTGATTACATCACAACAGTCTCAACTACCGGAATTTTAAAAATACATCATATACTAGTACTTCACATACAGTGATATAGGTCTGTCAAGTGTTGCGGTCCTGTCTTGGCTGCCCTCTTGTGGCCATGTATTTAATTGTTTTGGTCTGTACAGGTGGAATTGGGGAGTGGCTTGGCCGTGTGTGTGTCACGGGCCCGGACGCACAGCACCTGTATAAGAACTGCCTACAGCCACTGGCTCGTGCTGAATCTCTCCACTCCCTGCCCTGCGCCTGCCCTGCACCTGCCCTACACCTGCCCTGCACCTGCCCTGCACCTGCCCTACGCCTGCCCTGCACCTGCCCTACACCTGTCCTACACCTGCCCTACACCTGTCCTACACCTGTCCTACACCTGCCCTACACCTGTCCTACACCTGCGACATATAGTTTATTTTCTTTAATTTACCTGGCACCCTACAACACACCTCTATATCCTGACATTTCCACATCTCATTAAACCTAAACCACCTGAAAGTATCAATACGTTTTCTAAATAAAGACTAACTTAATGGACAGCTGTTGTTTTTTTGTCTTTGGGGACACAGCTCAGAGCGATGTCATGACACAGGATCCCTGTATCCACTTCTCGTTCAGTATATTAAAGCTCGAACTATATTTTTGGGGGCTCAGTATTTAATGTGGGGACTTTTTGTTTGCAATAATGGGGAGGATTTTTTGCCATTTTTATGTAATAATGTAAGATTTGTGCTGTGGAGAGTAGAATAAATAACTTCTATGGCTTATCATCAGTTAATTTGGTGTATTATTGGCTACAGTTCAGGCTTTTTAATGATACCGTCTCTTTAAATCTTGTTTTGTGTCACTGGCATGAAGTATGTTTTAATATTATCTTCGTTTTATCACAATATTTCGCTGTCTCTTAATATATATCGTGCTTCAAAATTCTTATCATGACACATCACAGTGATGTGATAATGATAATGTCTGTCCGACATAAATCCCCAACTTAAATCTGCTCAAGCAGTTAGTCCTGGTTCAGGCCCGGTTCAGGCCCGGTTCAGGCCCGTCGTTGTGCACTTGGCCCACAGAATGAGTGCGTTTGTCAGAGTGAACTGAGCCCGTGGCTCATTCTAATAATAAAGCTTCTGCAACATTCTTGGCTCTTTTAATAATTAATCAAAATGCTACATTACCACGTTTGTGGCCCCATACAGCTGTTTACAAAGGGAGTACCTTTAGAAGGATTGGTCTTGATGAGGACAGGAAGCTCCCACTCTTCCCTGAAGTCAGGGCCGTGGTTGTTGAGGAGCTGCACCAAAGCGTCTCGAGTCAGACACACATGAGGCTCGTAGCTGCTGCACAGTTTGGAGGCGTTATGGTCACTGCTGATGGACTGAAGGGACAGAGACAACAGTTTACTCACTAAAAGATGAGAAAAATATGACACAAATCAGAAACAGCTGACACTAGTCTGAAATCTCTTCATCTTTCCCTTAGACAACTATTGTTTTAAAGATGAAGACTTTAACACCCTCTGGTGTCTTTTATGAAAACTGCAGAAGCTCATTACAGCAGACCTGCGGCCACGACTGCAGCTTCAGCAGTGACTCATTCTATTGGAGTAATTAAAAAAGTAAGACAATGACTTACAGCGTGCAGCTCCGCAGCTTTTCTAGCTGGAGGACAGAGTGATGAAACAGTCTGATAATCCGATGCAAGCTGAGCCCCAGCATTCACTGGCCTGTAGTGTGCAACATCCACACTGCCCTGGAGCAACAGGGAGAGAACAAAGGGCCATGTATCTACAGCTGCTGGGACCGAACCGGGCTGAAGAACTATAAAAGCATTAGAGTGACAGCGGCAGGTTAAACCTCACCATGTGCAGAAGCTGCTTTTCAAACGTGAGACTGAGCTCTGGGTTGAATCTGCCTCCGGTCAGACTGGTCAGCTCATGGATCTGATAGAGTGAAGGAAGGCTCTGTATGTACTCCCAACTGCAGCGGAAAACCTCCTGAGAACAGTTACATTACACTTACACAACCAGTAAAAGTCTGGACACACCTGCTTTTTCAGAGAATTTTCCATTATGTTCACTACTTTCTACATTTTATATACACATGTTATATACAGTACATATGCTGTTGTGGTGAATTGTCTCACTGAACAAAAGCCGTGTGATGTGGTACCTCAGAGTACTGCTGTGCTGCCTGGGGTATGACGCTGTAGTCTCCAGCACACATTCGGGACACATCTTGCAGATACATCATAAACTGCATTATTTCATTATTAACTTTATTCAAAATGACCTGTTGACAAAATAAATAAAACATATAAATAAGCACCAAACATTTTCTAAAGGACCACACTCAAACTCAGACCTGAGACAGAGGAATCTCCTTCTTGTGAGAGAACGTAAAGTTGAGATATTTCCTCTGCTCGGTTTTGGACAGTGCAGACAAACACGGGTACGGGACTCGGGGCTCAGGAAACGGAACTTTGCCCTTTTGTTTCTTTTTGCAAGGTTCCGTAACGTCTTTAGGGTCTTGGGTTTCCAGGGGGGAGTCCTCAGAGTCACCACTGATCCAGCTGCTCTCCTCTCTGAGCCTGTCATCCTGCACAGGCTCTTGTGCAGACGGGCTCTCAGTCTGAATGACGCTCTGGTCTTTGGGAGGGCTGTTAGTTTGTGGGCTGATAAAAACATTCAGATCTTAAAGAGATGGTCCAAATAAATAACTCCAATACACAGCACAAACACATGTGAGATGTTCACCTCTGCAGGGAGCTCCACAGCTCTTGAATGGTGGGGCCAAAGCCGATTTTGTCATAAAGATCCCTGGAGAAAATGGGACCTTCTGGGACTGGGGGATCTTCCCTTCACAGGCAAAACAAAGTTAAAGTTTGTAGTTAAGGTTCATTTAAGGACACACAAAACTATATTAAACAGAAATAACCTGGTTTAATCTCATCACAAACTGCATCTTGTCTTTACACTAGTTTGTCATAACAGTTGTTCAGTGTGTACATTGTAGACACATCTGCCTCAAGTCTCAAGTCACAACCACAGACCCAGAAAAACATATTTAATAAACCAGATGAACTTTGCTCAAAACTCACCAAACAATCTCCATCAGTGTTTACTTCTCTTTAACTTCTCTCCATCAGTGTTTTTTTCTCTTTAACTTCTCTCCATCAGTGTTTACTTCTCTTTAACTTCTCTCCATCAGTGTTTACTTCTCTTTAACTTCTCTCCATCAGTGTTTTTTCCCTTTATCTTCTCTCCATCAGTGTTTATCTCTCTCTGTTTCTCTCCATCCACGCGTTCATCCGTCAGTCTCGATGCTACATGCTAAACATGCTAAACATGCTACACAAACACAGACTTCTTCTCGTGTCACAGAGGAACACGGTGAACAGGCAGCGCGCGAGTCCGCCACCTGCAGGTGCTGGGCGGTACTGCACTTGTAAAAATGTGCTTGTTTTACACTTGTACATGATCTTAGATAACAAAAGCAAATCAAGTTTAATTTATTCAGTCCAGTTTTTTTTTTTAATTAACTTTGAGATTTATTTGAGTAACTGTTTAAAATGATTTGCATGTCTGTTTGTGTATTCTAATATTTATAATAAGAAAAAAATATTAGAGGAAGAAGAAAAATTCAATGCTGTGACTGGACAAAAAGTTTCAGAGTGAAGACGTTTGGCCGCTTCTTCAGTTCTGCTCAGATTACTGCTGGACACTGCCTTATATCTGTCTGAAGGTGGCGCTAACACTGTTTACAGTTTGTTACAGGTTTAATGAACGACACTGTAAACTTATTTTATATAGATATTGTTTGCATCATGATAATATATATATTATTTGCATGATATAATCACTTTTGTAGAGTGAGACTAAGCAACCACAGGTATAAGAGACACTTCAGAAACAAATAAAAGTTCTATATCATCTAAATAATACTAATATACAGTTTATGGAGTAGTACAGGACGTGTTTTACCACCTTCTTCTAAGATTATATAAGATTATAATTTGCAGGTTTATCTCAACTACACAATTTATTTATTTACCACAATAAGCCAATCTCTGACTGGTTTGGTCATTTCAGGAAATTACACTTACACTTTTTTTATTTTTTTTTTTAAAATTTTTTATTGAATCAATTATCTTAAACTGGTCAGAACATTTTTCCCATGAAAATAAATGTCCCTAAAATGTTTTTACAGGGCAAAATGAATCATTTAATTTAATTTAGTTTAGTTCACTCTATGAACATCTTTATCAGTGAAATACTACTACTACTACTAGTACTACTACTAATAATAATAATAATGATGTGTTTTATTGAGTCGTACAGGCTCTATTCTCACCACCTTCTTTTAAACTTATAATTAACACAGATATTTAAAGTACTGTAGACCTGCAGTACTTCAGGTGCATCATCAACTGGTTTTGTATTTTATGTTATTTTATTCTCTGCTTTATGTTTCATGTTGTTCGGTGCAGTTTACTCAGGAGTTCTGAAAAGCATTTATGAATATAACATGTGTAATGACTTTTTGTATTTTTGTAATAAAGATGCTCCACCTCTGACCTGCTCCTGTCAGACGATCTTCCCTTTTTTAACATCCAAAACTAATGTCATTTTAAAATGATTTCAAAAGTCTCTGTGGAGATGCAGATCTGTGTCAAAGTGTTTTTAAAGTGAAACAGAGACGTGCACAGACATGGACCTGCTGCAGTCAGTAAAGAGACGCCCGGTACAAGCGGTAAATTTTATTATGGGAGAACAGCACATAAAGCACATCAAAAATCGATGTGTCCAATGCACTTATCATAAAGGTGATATTAAAGGTACAGTTTCTAAGTACAATATAACAACATTCATATTAGAATGAAAAGTATTTAAAAGACAACATTAAATTTCTTATTCTTCTTTACAGCTGTATTTACAAAATGAATTAAAATACTTATTTTTATTTAAGAATCAGACAAGAAGGAGCAAAAACTACACTTGTGAGTCTACCCGCTAAAGAGATCAAAAGAGCGGCTTAAAAACATGCTCGTCTGTCCCCAGTTTAACATCAGTAGCAAACGTGTGAGGGCCGCCTGACACTGCCCCCTGGTGCCCTGGAGGACACCCTCCAGCGGCTCCGGCCAGTGCCCTGCTGCTCCCCCAGCGACAGAGTGCACAGCAAACACAACGAAACACTGACCCGAACGAGACGCACCTTCACTCAGGTCGTCTGGGAAAATGGAGGGTTTTCAAAAGAAAGAGACCGAAGCCTGGTCAGCCGCACCGTCCACTCTCTGACCACTGCTCCGAGCATCAGACCTGTTCATTTACCCCGGGTTCCTCAGGTTAAAGAGCTCGGACAGGGGCGTCGCACTGGGGGGTAAAGGGTACTGTTTACCCAGGGCCCAGTGCAGCGAGGGGCCCAGTGCAGAGAGGGGCCCCTCACCGACTCTGTAATGTGCATCATTTTCATAAAACAAGATGATTTTAACAAGGGCCCAGAATTTATAGCAACACTCCTGAATTAGAGAGTGACTTGTTCTGAGGTTTGTTTAAAAGATCCGAGCCTGAACCTGAAACTGACCAGGTTTTCGGAGTTGTTTGATGAGCTCCGACATAACGGATCAAAAGGTTCACAGGGAAAATGAACAGGAAAGTTTACTTTTCAAAGCAGATTCTCAGAATGACTTAAACATGAGGGTCACATTTTTTTGTTCTAAAACCTTGAGACTGAGGTAAATTTTATCATTAACAAAATGAATAAATATCCACGAGCGGTCAAAAGTCTGAACACGCCCTCTCAATCAATATTTTTTGTCTTTATTTTTACTTTCTACATTTTAAATACACAGAAAACATGAGCTTCATGAAGCGCGACGTGTGGATGATTCAGAAAGAAAAAAAAGTGAAACTCTATAAATATTGTTTTTGAAATTGTAACGATCTGACATTTTGTGTTTAGTTCAGAGTTGACACTTCTGTTGTTGTTTATGTTGTTGTAAATAATTTTGTTTGGACACTTGGTTCCTATGACGACAAGTTAATGTAAATATTCATGTTGACTGGTCAGTTACTGGTCAGTTCTGTGGACTGGCTCTAGTGCAGGGGGGTGTTTTTGACACACGGGCCACAGAGGGGCGGGGCCAGGAGATATTATATATATGTATATATTACATAAAGAATTTGTCCTGTAACATGTAGCAAAACATGAATATACAAGGATCATTGTACTAATTGTTTTCCAAATACATTAATTAAATGAATAATTCATTTATAAAATTTCAGTTAAACAAACACAGCAGCAAAACTTTGAACAAGGTTTTACTCTGACCTATTTTCATATAATTTGGTCACGTTCGGCCCAATTAATAAGTCCAAAGGGCCGAGTGTGGCCCCAGGGCCGTACTTTGCCCATGTCTGGTTTAGTGAGTTGAGATTCTTGTTGTTGCGGCCTAAAGGAGCCCTTGTGTTCACAAAAAAGACAAGAATTTTAATATTCAAATTCTCAAAGTAGTCGCCCTTTGCTTTGTCGAAAAACATTTAGTAAAGTTTACCTTTTATTTTTTTTTTTTTACATAATTCCATAAATCGTGCTTCATGTATCTGACGTCTTCTGTTTATAAATAAAAAGTAGAAAGTGTTAAAAAAAAAAAAAAAGAGCATGAAAAACAAATTTGAATTGAGAGAGAAGGCGTGTCCAAACGTTTAACTGGTCGCGTCGTCCAATCAGAAGGCAGTCTGTACCCGGAAGTGATGTGGGCGTGGCTGACCAGGCCCAGGAAGTGACTACAACACTTTTACAAAACTGTGACCAGACTCATGGGGCGAGCGCTTTACCGGGCCCCTGCACCGGGGGCCCTGCACCGGGGGCCCTGCACCGGGGGCCCTGCACCGGGGGGCCCTTCAGACATGTTCTCACAAGCAAAATGGACGACATGTACATTTATAAAAAGATCTGAGGAACACGTGAGTGAGAGTAGAAAAGTACATCGTCACAAATCACACAAACAGAAATAACAATCACTCCGCGTGCATCTGCCGACACCGCGAGGCACTCAGCGCCAGGGCGACTTATTGCGTGGACTTCCTGCTACGGCGGAGACCCTCACTGAGTTTGAACACTGAGCACGCGGGAACAAACGCCCCAGCCCCACAATGCACCGCTGCAAAACTGGGCCGACAGAAGGAGGTAAAAGACTTATTATCTTAAACAAACTACAGCCTCAGTGAGTGTTACAATCAGACAACAGAAAATTATTACGCTAAAATGCAGTTTCAGTCGGAAAATTATTAGTATTATTCCACAAACCGGAAAAAAGCGTCTTAAAATATCGTTAATAGCAGATTCTAGCTTTGCTCTACAACAGAAACGAGAGCCCGGTCCCGTTGGCGCACACTGATACAGGTGCCCACGAGGGACATCTCTTATTATTAATATTCATTATTATTATTATTATCCTTTACCGAATCCTATTGTCAGTAATACATGAATGTGCATATGATGAAACGGCTGGGCTGATAAGGGCGACCTGGGTCTGAGAAGTGCACCGACCCCCAGGCCAAAAACACCAAATCATAAACGTCCACGCCCCTTTATTACGTAGGGAAGTACGGAGCAGTATTTTCCTCTTACCTAAACAAACAGAAACTACTTTTATACAAGTGAGGATTTTTAAAATGTCCAAAAATGAGGGAGAACTGAGGGTTTAATACAGCACGCTAACGAAACATCCACAAGTCCAAAGCAAAAGATTAAAAAAACGGGTATTTACATGCAGATGCGCCCGGTCGTGTGCACAAAAACAATCGTATTAAAATGAGAATACACACACATTTATTATTGCTTGACAGTTGATTATGGCTAATAGTTGCTTTTTCATTTTTTAAACTATATTCTTAAACATTTTTATTTTAATTATAAATTTTTGACGCTGTGCTTTGGGAAACAGAACGTGTCCAGCGTGGCATGAGCACTTTAGGCCTGGTCTATGGTCGAAGAAGAGGGAAGAAAAGATGGATTTTTAAATAAATAAAGATTGTAGCATCGTTTTAGGATTAAACAGACACAATTTCTGCAAAATATGGATTAAAAAAAAGCTCCCATTTCATTTTATTTCTGTGGGTTATGTTTAGTTTAGTTTGAAGATTTAATTTGTAAAAAAAGATGCAAAAAAAAAGAGCAAAAAATACAAAAACCCTGTTGACCACAGACGCTGTAAAAAGCTCTATGCCACGCGCTCAGTTCTTCAGCTCAGCATATTCATAACTCTATAAGAAAAAACGTAGCAAAACAAAAGCTCACCTTTGTGACCCTGTTCCTCTGTAATTTTTAAAGCCTTGTCTGGGATTCACACACAAACATATGTACACACGAGTATTGCTTTGTACAGACAGAGACACAGCGGACACGATTTCCTCTTATAGGCAACAGATTTACAAAAAGACATCACTTTACAACTGGTTATCGCAAAGGCTGAAGTTTGTCACATGGCCATTTTACTGCTGCACACACACACACACACACACACACACACACACACACACACATACACACGCACATGCACATACACACACACACACACACGCACACACACATACACACACACAGACGCACACATACACACACACTCACACACACACACACACATACACACACGCGCACACACGCATACACACACACACATACACACGCGCACGCACACACACTCACACACACATACACACACGCGCACACACGCATACACACACACACATATACACACATATACACACACACAGACACACAGACGCACACACAGACGCACACATATACACACACACGCACACACACAGATGTGGATGTGGTCCTATATTTCATGTGAAGTACTGTACTGTACTGTACTGTACTGTAACTGTACTGTACTGCACAAAGTAAGCACTATACGTACTGTATATTAACACAACTGCTGTACTGTACTGTACTGTACTGTACTGTACTGTACTGCACTGTACTGTACTGTACTGTACTGTACTGTACTGTACTGTACTGTACTGCACTGCACTGCACTGCACTGTACTGTACTGTACTGTACTGTACTGTACTGTACTGTACTGTACTGTACTGTACTGTACTGTACTGTACTGTACTGTACTGTACTGTACTGTACTATACTGTACTGTACTGTACTGTACTGTACTGTACTGTACTGTACTGTACTGTACTGTACTGTACTGTACTGTACTGTACTGTACTGTACACACATGTATTGCTTGTCTCGTTTTAAGACACTGAAAGACTTTTATTTTATTTTGAAAGTGGTTTGAGAAATGAAGGCAGCACTATGCAACGTGGAACCAAAGCTGGACTCGAGATTTTGTCATAAAGAAAAGACGGCGCCGCCACAGACTCAATGGGATAAACATCGAGACAGTTTTGTTAGTGCAAATTTTGAGTTTGAAGGTAGTCACACGGTACGTCTGATCTGGTGCTGCGTCTGACCCACGTCCCCACACCGACACGAGCTCATCACACACTCACAAAGGCCAAATACTGTATTGCTCATTTTCCTGATGACGAAGGATTCTTTACAGTTTCATTTTGTTCTGAGATGGGGGACAGGGATGAGCAGACGTGCACAGGGCCCCACAGAGCGCTGGGGCCCCGATGGCTTTAATGTTGTTTTAATGTTTAATTTAAATATTAGACCAGCTCAACGCCTCGGAGCCTCGAGGAAACACTGCACCGAGCTCCCGTGTTGCCAGATTCGACCTCGGTTGTGATAATTTTGTAAAAAAAAGCCAGTCCCCCATCTCAGAGTGTGACATCATCATCATCATCAGATCTGAAACCAAACCAAAGTGAGATTTAAAAGCTAACAGTCGTCTTGAGCTCGGACACACTATGTTCTGCTTAGTTCTGTGGCCCTGAAGTTACATAGTGTTGCTCTTTATTTTAGTTTTTTGCAAATGAAAAGAATCCGCCGACCTGCCGCGATACCAGGCCGGTTGTGCTCTGCTAGCGTCTGCTCCCTGGATTGTCTAGCTGTGTTCCAGACGTGTTTTTCGGGGGAGTTTTTAGGACTTGTGCATATCCAAACCCCATTGGATCAAAACTTGAAGCCGTGCACCACCTGTAACCACGACAACTACCCATTCGATATTGCATAAGAATATTTGGTTTGTCTATTTAATAACGAGGGTTGCGGTTTTCGGGACCCTGATGACACCGTTTAGAACCAAGGTAGAATTTTGTGATGCTGCATGTGCTAATGGGCATAGATAGAGAGAGAGTTTTTTTTTTTTCTCGAAAAGTAGGTTGAACCAACAAAACGGAACAGTTTCCCCAGAGAACGACACGGAATACAAACGTCATCAAACAAACATATTATAAAAACAAAAATAAAACTTAAAACAAAATGATTTTTTCCCTGAGGGGTGACAGCGCGAGGCTTGGTACAAATTGCACAACACCAATGTAAAAAACAAATGGGAAACAGAAGCTGTACGGTGCAGAGGGTGACGCATGTGTTTTTCACTTCCTAAAGGGACAGCACATGTATTTTTTTTATCATTTTATATTCATTTTTTTAAATTTTTTGCTGCTACTAAAATTGGAATGTCTGAGGAATCCACTCTACTTCATAGACTGGAAGAGACGACAGTTGTTTGGCACATCTAGGGTGTGTTTTTCCTACATTTTTTTGTACAATACAGACAAAAGACAACGAAACATAAGCACAACAACAAAGCGATCTGAAAATAGCTTCTCGAAGCATTTTTCTCCCTAAACACACAAACAACGGCTAGTCTAATTATTGCGCAGATACAGTTAAGTGCTACCTGACACCTTCCCCCTTCCTCCTCTTCCTCCTCTTCTTCCTCTTTCATGAGTTTATTAACCAAAATACAAAAATAGATGCTTCACTACCAGACAAGGCTTTGAATATTCACGGTCGTTCTTTTGTTGTCCCGCTGTGGCTGAGGCAGCGAGGAGGCAGATAGAGTCACTCTGACAGAAAACGCTTTTGAGTGCATTTGAGTGCATTTGTGCTTGTTCGCTTAAACCCTGCCTTTGTGGCTCCGTTTCAAAAAGTGGCTCTTACAAACTCAGAGTAAAAGGTACAGTGGGCTTGTTTAGGTTTTTGTCTCGTTGGATGTTTGAACCTGTCGGTGGAAATACTCAGGACGTTTATTTTAGAAAAAAACTAATCTGTAAAGCCGTTCTTTGGAGCTCCCCAATTTCAATTTACAATTAAGTGAACAGACAGAGCTACCGCGCTAGCCAGGTCCAAACAGGAAGTGAGCACTTCTGGCTCCAATTCACTTTCTATTGAAAAACTGTGTCTCTCTCTGTCCCTGCTGCTGTCAGACTCATTTTGGTCTTAAATGTTCGTATTAACCCTCCACATGATCCTGGGGTTTTTATTTCACGTCTGTGTCTGTAAATCAACATATGAACATTAATAACAGACACATCAGGTCCTTCTTTCCCTGATGTCGCTCCTGTGTTAGCAACAGGTTTGATTGACGTCCGCTCCCTGCTAAACCAGAGGTGCAGACGTGAAGAGGCGTGACCTTCAACAGCCTCGCTCCTGATTGGTTCTTTGGTCGCTATGATACTCGTGGTCAGAATTACCAATGTGGAGCTGGGCTCCAGATTCGCCGCTGAACCTGCTCCAGCCTCGATGATTTTATGCCACTGAGGCAATAATAAGATCATAAGATAATCCTAGTAAACGTGTTTTAAATGGACAGTGTCATGAAGTGGCCTGAGCTGCAACAACTTCAGAGCAGAATGAAGTAATAATTCACCACAGAAGTGACTTTTTCAATCCCTCCACAGCCCAAATCTTATTGTTTAACACCAAAAATACCCCAGATATTCACACCTCTGCAAAGAAACTGAGCACAAGAAATTTTGAGCCCCAAAATATAGTTCCAGCTTTTCTAAACAGAACGATACATTAAAATAGTGATTATTGCGTCGTCTAAGTCAAAATGATCATGTGACGCTTTGGCTCAGAGCCCACACAAAACCTTTATTTTAGAATCAACATTTCGTTTGAACATCTTTTGTGCTTTTTTAGAATAATTTTGGTTATGATTTGGTTACACTTCAGTTCTACTTCAGGCCTGGTTATGAAGGAGGTGGAGGTGGAGGTGGAGGTGGTGGTTAGTTGCCAGATAAGACACTGGATGTTTTAAAGTGGCACTTGAATAGTTCTACTGATGTGGTCAGTGCAGGTTTTATACATATTTGACACTATTAAAACACTGTGTATAAGTTTAAATATCTGAGACGTCTGAAACGTTGAAGTAACTTAAATGTTTTTGAAAGTGCAGCACGGCTCCAGTGGACGGGTTTAAAAATAATAATGAGTTAAATATGTTTCCAGCTGTGCTCGTCCCAAGATAATCAAACCCATGAACCCAGAGGAGTTCAAATCTTTGTTTTCCACTAAGTTAAATCAACGGCGTCTACATTAAAACATTTATTTAGAAACACGGCTGCAGTGTTTTAACGCTGTCATGGAGAATACTGTAAAAATACTGTCTCTCGTAGCCCGCTGGACCCAGTTTAAGGCTGGGTTTAAACTCTGAGTTTGTTAAAGCTGCTTCTTGAATCAGGGCCTTGGTGAATGGGATGTCTCCTGCTGTCATATCCACATCCACCAGCAGATGGAGCAGTTAGATCACTGTTGGCTGTCTCTCCACCTGCTCAAACTCCAAACTTGCATAACTCCATAAAGCCACTGTTAAATAATAAAAGTATTATTTGAAAACACTCTCGCGGTTTGAACGTTTGTGCTGATGAATGTTTGTGCTACATTTGAATGGCAGTTTTTGGCTTAGACCATGACTCTGACCTGCCTTCTCCCCTGACCACGCTGTCGCATCTTCAGCCCCAGGATCCTGGACGAGCCACGTGACCACGCCCCTCAGTTTGTATTTCTTGTGCACATGCAACATATTACTAGGTAAATATACAAGTCTTAAATTAAACAAAGGTGTAAATAAAAGTGCCTTATCAATTCAACAATTAAGAATGGTCTAACTACTGATATAATACAAGTTATTTAAAATAGAATCTATAAACATTACTTTTTCTGTATAGTAAGTACTTACGACCATATACCCTGTAGCGTATTTAAACAGGTGGAATGGACTCTTTTCATTGTGGCCTCCAGGGGGCGCCTGTCCAGAGAAGGATTAATAGCAAATGGCCTTACATGATTTCACTACGATGCATGAAGTCTTTGACAGCTAAAATCTGTGATTTCATAAGAATTTCCAGAATTCTGTGTCTCTTTTTTAAACGATTGTCCGAAGAGAGAAGCTGATGGAATCAACATGACTCCTCTCAAAGTGGCTGTGAGCTCTGCTGCACACGGAGACAACTGAACTGGACCGAAGTGTGCGTTTCAAACAAGAAAAGTCCCCAAAAAGAGGTTTTATAATTATGTTTTATGAAATAATACTGATTATGTTAGTGCTTATACTGTATGTAAATGTGGGCCTGGCTTATTTATTTAAAAAGATGCACAAATAAAGCATCATCCAATGCAGACAGTGGTATGAGTGAGGGGCACACGGGTCCAGTTCAGACGCACTGCAGTGATGAGGATGTAGGGGGCGCTGCGCCGTGACTCTTCAGGCTGAACAGTGTAACAGCAGAACGATCCTGTAGCCATCTGCCAGTGAAGTGCCTCCAGCCCAGGTCAGCAGGGCTCTGCTAAAGTGTCTGATGTTCTCCTGCTCCTCCTGCGGCTCACGGCTCTCAGGCTGCTACCCGTCCACCGGCATGGCCTGCTCAAAGTCCGAGCCGAACAGCTCCTTGTATAAGGGCGGGAAGTGGGCGCGCACAATGTCTGGGTATATTGCTTTGAAAGCCGTGAGCTTCTCTGTATGCCTGCTGCACAGCGCTCGCAGTGTAGACACTTTGCATATCAACTGTGGAGAGAGAGAAAGAGAGAAGGAGAGAAAGAGAGAAGAGAGAAAGAGAGAGAAAGAGAGAGAGCATGTTTAGACTCACAGGACTCCAGCACAGAGGGGCACAGGGTGTAAATATTGAGACTCTGAGCCACGGGAACATCACACTTCACACTTTTCACATTCAACTATTGATAAATTGCCAGTTTGCAGCTCACAGAAAAGGCGTCGTTTCGGATGCCACCCTGAATCTGTGCCAGTGTAAGACATCACGAGTGGCACACTGCTGTACTTTTGTGAAATATCGTCTCGAGTGGCAGACTGTGGCGTGTACCTGTGTGAGAACTGCTCTGTGCAGCGTCTGGCAACCTCACTGTTACACTCACTGTTTCCTGTCCCACTGTTTGTCTGTGAGGCTTGTGCTGAGTAATAAATATTTAAAGATCAGACGGTGGACAGTGACGTGTCCTGACCACATGTTAAAGACTAAACAAATGAAGTGAAAATATGACCAGAGAAACAGAGGAGTTTGTGTCTCTTAACGCTGTTCAGTGTGTTCATAAGGTTTTTCTTTTTATAAAGTGTCCTTTTTATTGCTAGGATATATAAGTGCAAAAATAAATAAATAAATTCTCATTTTGAAGCATGACTAATAATAAAATAACACAACAAACTGAGAAAGTCTCCATATAAAAACACTCAGGGAGTCTTTACATGTTTTATGTTGTATGTTTTAAATCAGAGTTAGCATTAGCTTTGAGACACAGTGAGCTAGCTAACATGCTGCTGTGCACGAGCCTGTACAAGCGACTCACTGTGGTGTGTGTGCGCTCGTGTGCGCACTTCTGTGTGCATGTGTACATGTGCGTGTGTGTGTGTGCACGTGTGTGCATGTGCTCATGTGCGTGTACGCATGCTCGTGTGTGTGCTCGTGTGTGTGTGTGTGTGCTCGTGTGTGCATGTGTGTGTGTGTGTGCATGTATGTGTGTGTGTATATGTGTGTGTGCGTGCAGGTGTGTGCATGTTTTTTTTTTTTTTTTTTTTTTTTTCATCTGTGAGCGCTGGAATTGCACCGCCAACCTTCGAGTCAGTGGATCTAACCACTCAACCAATGATGTTTATGTAGAGAGCGGGATTTGAACCGCCAACCTTCGGATCAGTGACAAACACTCAACCTACTGAGCTACTGTCGCCCACACACATGTATGTGTGTGCGTGTGTGTATGTGTGCTTGTGTAAGCGCGTGTGTGCGTGTATATGTGTGTGCTCGTGCGTGTGTGTGTGAATGTGTGCGTGCAGGTGTGTGTGCGTGTGCATGTGTGCGTGCAGGTGTGTGTGCATGTGCATGTGTGCATGTGCAGGTGTGTGTGTGCATGTGCAGGTATGTGTGCGTGTGCATGTGTGCGTGCAGGTGTGTGTGTGTGTGTGTGTGTGTGCATGTGTGCGTGCAGGTGTGTGTGCATGTGCAGGTGTGTGTGTGTGTGTGCATGTGTGTGTGCAGGTGTGTGTGTGTGTGCATGTGTGCGTGCAGGTATGTGTGTGTGTGTGTGTGTGCATGTGCAGGTGTGTATGTGTGTGCATGTGTGTGCATGTGTGCGTGCAGGTGTGTGTGTGCGTGCAGGTTGTGTGTGTGTGCGTGCAGGTGTGTGTGCGCGTGCAGGTGTGTGTGTGTGCATGTGTGCGTGCAGGTGTGTGTGTGTGTGTGTGTGTGCATGTGTGCGTGCAGGTGTGTGTGTGTGTGTGTGTGCGTGTGTGTGCGTGCAGGTGTGTGTGTGCGTGCAGGTGTGTGTACTGTACCTTTGTGAGAATTCCGTCCTCTCTGTGGTTCTTCTGCAGGACGTGCTGCAGAGCCAGCTGGATCTTCTGCTGTAGCTTCTCCACCTTGACCTTCTCCTGGAGCCAGGAGCGGTCTGTGAGGGACAGAACCAAACCTTTACACGTTAATGGTACCAGCTCTGTTCCTTCTCTTTGTGGTAAGATTAGCTGACCCAGACTGTGTCATCTGTTATGTTAGCTAAAGAATACTATTTCCAAAGTGTCACTATTCTTAGTCAAATTAATTGGTTTGGGAATATGTTTGGGGAGAAGCGTGGGTATGTGTGTGTTTGCTCAGTGCGCTGACACCTACCAGCAGACATCAGCACGAAGGCGGAGAACAGGGCCATCTCATCCTCAGACAGGTGCATAGAACACAAGTTTTTCCCAAACTCGAAGACGGAGCTGATCAAGTCGTCACAGCCTGCCACAGCAAAGGACACAGAGCGGAGTGAGGAGGAGGGAGACCAAAGAACAACACAAATGCTTGATCTTTATTGGGAGTGAGGCGCTGGGGAGGCGAGAGGAAGGATGCTGACAGCACATGGGAGTGTCTGCTGCACAAACACATAGCTTTATACCAACTTTTGCTTCTCGATGAGTCCCTTTTGGCAGTTTGGTGTTGTTATGACAGGCAAAACTATTTTAAATCAATTAAATGCAGGGCCATGGAAAAGAGTCAAAATACAAAATGTTAACCAATATTTTTTTTTAATAGTTATATTTAATGCCCAAATTTGAATAATTATTTTAGTCCCCTGGACAGGCCCTGTTGTGCTTGTGTCTCTATGGTTCTCATCTCTGTGGATCATGCTGTTTTAATTTACACATTTTATATCACAATATTCATCATATTCAGAAAACTGTGGTGTCTAATAGGAGCTGACATCGCTGTAAAGTCACAACAAAGCGCCCCCTATGGACAGAGCACGTCACACTACAGCAGCACATTAGTTTATATTTTTATCAAAATGACGATGTGACGCTGCCGAATCCTACGAGTATCAACGATTAAGAAAATAAAACTGGAGAAGGAAGTGCGGACGTCACAGGGGGCGTGTCAGAGTGGGTGTGTCGCAGAGGGCATGTCGCAGTGGGCGTGTCGCAGTGGGCGTGACGCAGTGGGCGTGTCTCAGTGGGCGTGTCGCAGTGGCCGTGTCACAGTGGGTGTGTCTCAGTGGGCGTGTCACAGTGGGCGTGTCGCAGTGGGCGTGTCGCAGTGGGCGTGTCTCAGTGGGCGTGTCGCAGTGGCCGTGTCACAGTGGGCGTGTCTCAGTGGGCGTGTCTCAGTGGGCGTGTCGCAGTGGGCGTGTCACAGTGGGCTGTGACGCAGTGGGCGTGTCTCAGTGGGCGTGTCACAGTGGGCGTGTCACAAACATACTTTCTAAACTACACCATTGTTCCCAACGAGCATTTAGGCACCGGAGCTCCCCCTGCTGTCAGCAACGGGAATGAACCTTATCCACTGTGAACAAATGAATGAGAGCTGTGGTGGTTTAGGGTCTTAAAACTCTATAAAAGAAGTTTGGAGTTTTATCTATGACAAAACTAAATTGGCAAAATGCAAACAAGGCATTTTTGAGAGCTCAGAGAAGACGACATTGTATTAATGAAACAAGCGTGAATCAAAATACAACAGCAGGTGTTTGATGAGGGGACAACAGTGTAACACGGTGAATTTTTTACATGAGAGTTTGGATTGAGATGCTGGGGCTGAGTAATGCACAGTCCCTCTGCGTCAATGCTTTGCTTATACATGGAAGTGTATGGCAGAATGTTCAGCAGTTACCATGGAGGCATAATATGTATAGTCGGCAAAAATGTTTTAAGATCGTCTGAAGAAAAAATACAAAATATTTATTTTTAAAAACACATTTCCAGAAGCCTGTGATAAGCTCATGGTTCTGTTCAGGAGTTTGATTTTACACAAAAAGGTGAGAGCGACTCACTGAAAAGCTGTTGGCTAATGCTAGCTAGCTTGTTATCTGAGAGGGACTTGTTTTAACAGCACAAATCACCTGTTGTAGTTCAGATGAGTCAATTCTTTATGGTCAGATTGTGATTAAAAAAAACTCAGATTAAAGTCCAACAAAGACTAGTGCCTACAGTTAGCATCACAGCCCCAGGGAATGTTGATGACATCAGCTGCAAAGTATCGTTTGGACCGTCCAGGATGTTGGTGAGGCGTGGTCAGAGCGAGGACTTACCTAAGGACTTGAAGACATCGGGCCCAGCGTACTTCCCATCAAAGTAGACTGTGTTGTTTTGCGAGTCAAAGGCACGGCACATCCTGACAAATACCACCTCCAAAGAACCTGGGGAGACAGGAACAAGAACGACTTTGAAATCAGTGTGTGCGTGTGTGTGTGTGTGCGTGTGTGTGTGTGTGTGTGTGTGTGTGCGTGTGTGTTTGTGCATGTGCGTGCTTTATACTGAAATGAAACTAACAAGAGTGCTTTGAAATGTGCTGTCAGGAGTAGTACACTTCTATGGCTGGTAATATCTGACATAAGAATAGTCTTGTGTAATGGCCCCCGCCTCAGTCAGCAGTGACAGAGCCAATTCACTCACGCTTTATTTAGCAGGAAAAGACTGAAAGACTTCTTCAGCCTTTGTGTGTAGTGCTGGGGGTGAGTCTACAACGATATACAGTCCGTATATTTATAAAATGTGAAATAATTGATGATGGTCAAAACACAATACGGGCTAATGACTGTTTCAATGATATTTATTTCAAATGAACTCAAAAAGGGTGCTCCTGACAGCTGCTCCCTGATAAGTCCCGTACAGCCTTGTATCCGTGGGAGTGGACTGAGGTAGTGTGACGTCACCCACAGCGTTCCTCTCCAGTCAGATCAAACTCATCAAGGCTACAGCAGGTATTTGGAGCTGAGTTTTATATTTGGAATTTTGTCAGCGAGTATATATAGCAACCAAAGAGCCAATCTGGAGCTAGAATGGATGGAGCCGGAAGCGTGCCCATGATCACTTCCTGTTTGGAACCATGTGACTAGCAGGTTAGCTCTGTCCATTTATATAAACAGTCTCTGGTGTGGTATCGGGCAGAGCATCGTGGTCCATATTTAAAGCTGAGCTACGCACCAGGGGCCATGGTACGAAAGGTCTGAGAGGATTTACACTAAAACACAAAACTCATAAATGTGACAGAGTTCTGTAAAGTGTGAGATATGCACAAAACACACAACAAACTAACAGGAGCAGAACAGGGACAGTGAGGTTAGACTCATGTAAATGTGAACATAATGCTGATATGAAGAGTATATGTGAGTGTGTGTGTGTGTGTGTGTGTGTGTGTGTGTGTTTGTGTGCAGTTGTGTTTGTGTGCAGTCGTGTGTTTGTGTGCAGTCATGTGTTTGTGTGCAGTTGTGTGTTTGTGTGCAGTTGTGTTTGTGTGCAGTCGTGTTTGTGTGCAGTCGTGTGTTTGTGTGCAGTGTGTTGTGTGCAGTTGTGTTTGTGTGCAGTTGTGTTTGTGTGCAGTCGTGTGTTTGTGTGCAGTCGTGTGTTTGTGTGCAGTCGTGTTTGTGTGTGCAGTGTGTGTGTGTAGTTGTGTTTGTGTGCAGTCGTGTTTGTGTGCAGTCGTGTGTTTGTGTGCAGTCGTTGTTTGTGTGCAGTCGTGTGTTTGTGTGCAGTCGTGTTTGTGTGCAGTCGTGTTTGTGTGCAGTCGTGTGTTGTGTGTGTGCAGTGTGTTTGTGTGCAGTGTGTGTTGTGTGCAGTGTGTGTGTGGTGTGTGCAGTGTGTTTGTGTGCAGTCGTGTGTTTGTGTGCAGTTGTGTTTGTGTGCAGTCGTGGTGTTGTGTGCAGTTGTGTTTGTGTGCAGTCGTGTTTGTGTGCAGTTGTGTTGTGTGTTTGTGTGCAGTTGTGTTTTGTGTGCAGTCGTGTTTGTGTGCAGTCGTGTCGTGTGTGCAGTTGTGTGTGTGCAGTTGTGTGTTTGTGTGCAGTTGTGTTTGTGTGCAGTCGTGTTTGTGTGGTTGTGTGCAGTGCAGTCGTGCGTTGTGTGTGCAGTTGTGTGTTTGTGTGCAGTCGTGTTTGTGTGCAGTTGTGTTTGTGTGTTTGTGTGCAGTGTTGTGTGCAGTGTGTTTGTGTGCAGTGTGTGTGTGCAGTTGTGTGCAGTCGTGTGTTGTGTGCAGTTGTGTGTGTTTGTGTGCAGTCGTGTTTGTGTGCAGTTGTGTGTTTGTGTGCAGTGTTTGTGTGCAGTCAGTGTGTGTTTGTGTGCAGTCGTGTGTGTTTGTGTGCAGTCGTGTGTTTGTGTGCAGTTGTGTGTGTGTTTGTGTGCAGTCGTGTTGTGTGCAGTCGTGTTTGTGTGCAGTTGTGTTGTGTGCAGTCGTGTGTTTGTGTGCAGTCGTGTTTGTGTGCAGTGTGTTTGTGTGCAGTCGTGTGTTGTGTGTGTGTGTTTGTGTGCAGTCGTGTTTGTGTGCAGTCGTGTTTGTTGCAGTGTGTTTGTGTGCAGTCGTGTTTGTGTGCAGTCGTGTGTTTGTGTGCAGTCGTGTGTGTTTGTGTGCAGTCGTGTGTTTTGTGTGCAGTTGTGTTTGTGTGCAGTCGTGTTTGTGTGCAGTCGTGTGTAGTCGTGTGTTTGTGTGCAGTTGTGTTTGTGTGCAGTCGTGTTTGTGTGCAGTCGTGTTTGTGTGCAGTCGTGTGTTTGTGTGCAGTCGTGTGTTTGTGTGCAGTCGTGTTTGTGTGCAGTTGTGTTTGTGTGCAGTCGTGCTTGTGTGCAGTTGTGTGTTTGTGTGCAGTCGTGTTTGTGTGCAGTCGTGTTTGTGTGCAGTTGTGTGTTTGTGTGCAGTCGTGTGTTTGTGTGCAGTCGTGTTTGTGTGCAGTCGTGTTTGTGTGCAGTTGTGTGTTTGTGTGCAGTCGTGTTTGTGTGCAGTCGTGTTTGTGTGCAGTCGTGGTTTTGTGTGCAGTCGTGTGTTTGTGTGTCGTGTTTGTGTGCAGTGTTTGTGTGCAGTTGTGTTTGTGTGCAGTTGTGTGTTTTGTGTGCAGTTTGTGTTTGTGTGCAGTTGTGTTTGTGTGCAGTTGTGTTTGTGTGCAGTCGTGTGTTTGTGTGCAGTCGTGTGTTTGTGTGCAGTCGTGTTTGTGTGCAGTTGTGTTTGTGTGCAGTCGTGTGTTTGTGTGCAGTCGTGTGTTTGTGTGCAGTTGTGTGTGTGCAGTTGTGTGTTTGTGTGCAGTGTGTGTGGTGTGCAGTCGTGTGTTGTGTGCAGTGTGTGTTGTGTGCAGTGTGTTTGTGTGCAGTCGTGTGTTTGTGTGCAGTAGTGTGTGTTTGTGTGCAGTCGTGTTTGTGTGCAGTGTGTTTGTGTGCAAGTGTGTGTGTTTGTGTGCAGTTGTGTTTGTGTGCAGTGTGTTTGTGTGTGCAGTGTGTGTTTGTGTGCAGTAGTGTTTGTGTGCAGTCGTGTGTTTGTGTGCAGTCGTGTGTTTGTGTGCAGTTGTGTTTGTGTGCAGTTGTGTTTGTGTGCAGTCGTGTTTGTGTGCAGTCGTGTGTTTGTGTGCAGTTGTGTTTGTGTGCAGTCGTGTGTTGTGTGCAGTCGTGTTTGTGCAGTCGTGTGTTTGTGTGCAGTCGTGTTTGTGTGCAGTCGTTGTGTTTGTGTGCAGTGTGTGTTTGTGTGCAGTCGTGTTGTTTGTGTGCAGTGCAGTGTGTTTGTGTGCAGTAGTGTTTGTGTGCAGTCGTGTTTGTGTGCAGTCGTGTGTTTGTGTGCAGTCGTGTGTGTGTTTGTGTGCAGTTGTGTTTGTGTGCAGTCGTGTGTTTGTGTGCAGTCGTGTGTTTGTGTGCAGTTGTGTTTGTGTGCAGTTGTGTTTGTGTGCAGTCGTGTTTGTGTGCAGTCGTGTGTTTGTGTGCAGTTGTGTTTGTGTGCAGTCGTGTGTTTGTGTGCAGTCGTGTGTTTGTGTGCAGTCGTGTGTTTGTGTGCAGTTGTGTTTGTGTGCAGTTGTGTTTGTGTGCAGTTGTGTTTGTGTGCAGTCGTGTTTGTGTGCAGTTGTGTTTGTGTGCAGTCGTGTGTTTGTGTGCAGTCGTGTTTGTGTGCAGTCGTGTGTGTGTTTGTGTGCAGTTGTGTTTGTGTGCAGTGTGTGTTTGTGTGCAGTCGTGTTTTTGTGTGCAGTCGTGTGTTTGTGTGCAGTTGTGTTTGTGTGCAGTCGTGTTTGTGTGCAGTCGTGTTTGTGTGCAGTCGTGTGTTTGTGTGCAGTTGTGTGTTTGTGTGTGCAGTCGTGTGTTTGTGTGCAGTCGTGTGTTTGTGTGCAGTCGTGTTTGTGTGTGCAGGTGTGTTTGTGTGTGCAGTTGTGTTTGTGTGCAGTCGTGTGTTTGTGTGCAGTCGTGTTTTGTGTGCAGTCGTGTTTGTGTGCAGTCGTGTTGTGTGTGCAGTGCAGTCGTGCTTGTGTGCAGTTGTGTTTGTGTGCAGTCGTGTTTGTTGTGTGTTTGTGTGTTTGTGTGCAGTTGTGTTTGTGTGCAGTCGTGTTTGTGTGCAGTCGTGTTTTTGTGCAGTCGTGTGTTGTGTGCAGTGTGTTTGTGTGCAGTCGTGTTTGTGTGCAGTTGTGTTTGTGTGCAGTCGTGTTTGTGTGCAGTCGTGTGTTTGTGTGCAGTTGTGTTTGTGTGCAGTCGTGTGTTTGTGTGCAGTCGTGTGTTTGTGTGCAGTTGTGCAGTGTGTTTGTGTGCAGTGTGTTTGTGTGCAGTCGTGTTTGTGTGCAGTCGTGTGTTTGTGTGCAGTCGTGTTTGTGTGCAGTTGTGTGTTTGTGTGCAGTCAGTCGTGTGTTTGTGTGCAGTCGTGTGTATTTGTGTGCAGTTGTGTTGTGTTGTGTGCAGTGTGTTTGTGTGCAGTAGTGTTTGTGTGCAGTCGTGTTGTGTGTGCAGTCGTGTGTTTTTGTGTGCAGTAGTGTTTGTGTGCAGTCGTGTTTGTGTGCAGTCGTGTGTTTGTGTGCAGTCGTGTGTTTGTGTGCAGTCGTGTGTTTGTGTGCAGTCGTGTTTGTGTGCAGTCGTGTTTGTGTGCAGTCGTGTTTGTGTGCAGTTGTGTGTTTGTGTGCAGTCGTGTGTGTTTTGTGTGCAGTAGTGTGTTGTGTGCAGTTGTTGTGTTTGTGTGCAGTCGTGTTTGTGTGCAGTTGTGTGTTTGTGTGTGCAGTCGTGTTTGTGTGCAGTTGTGTGTTTTTGTGCAGTCGTGTTTGTGTGCAGTCGTGTGTTTGTGTGCAGTAGTGTTTGTGTGCAGTCGTGTTTGTGTGCAGTTGTGTTTGTGTGCAGTAGTGTTTGTGTGCAGTGTGTGTGTGTGCAGTGTGTTGTGTGCAGTCGTGTGTTTGTGTGCAGTTGTGTTTGTGTGCAGTCGTGTTGTGTGCAGTCGTGTTTGTGTGCAGTCGTGTGTTGTGTGCAGTCGTGTTTGTGTGCGTTGTGTGTTGTGTGCAGTCGTGTTTGTGTGCAGTCGTGTGTGTTTGTGTGCAGTGTGTGTTTGTGTGCAGTGTGTTTGTGTGCAGTCGTGTGTTGTTGTGTGTCGTGTGTGTTTTGTGTGCAGTGTGCAGTGTTTGTGTGCAGTGTGTTTGTGTGCAGTCGTGTTTTGTGTGCAGTAGTGTTTGTGTGCAGTCGTGTTTGTGTGCAGTCGTGTGTTGTTTGTGTGCAGTGTGCAGTCGTGTGTTTGTGTGCAGTTGTGTTTGTGTGCAGTTGTGTTTGTGTGCAGTGTTTGTGTTTGTGTGCAGTCGTTGTTTGTGTGCAGTCGTGTTGTGTGTTGTGTGTGTGTGCAGTTGTGTTTTGTGTGCAGTCGTGTGTTTGTGTGCAGTCGTGTTTGTGTGCAGTCGTGTTGTGTGTGCAGTGTGTGTTTGTGTGCAGTGTTTGTTGTGCAGTCGTGTTTGTGTGCAGTCGTGTTTGTGTGCAGTTGTGTTTGTGTGCAGTCATGTGTTTGTGTGCAGTCGTGTTTTGTGTGCAGTCGTGTTGTGTGTGCAGTCGTGTTTGTGTGCAGTCGTGTTTGTGTGCAGTCGTGTTTGTGTGTGCAGTTGTGTTTGTGTGCAGTCATGTGTTTGTGTGCAGTGTGTGTGTGTGTGCAGTTGTGTGTTTGTGTGCAGTCGTGTGTTTGTGTGCAGTGTGTGTTTGTGTGCAGTTGTGTTTGTGTGCAGTCGTGTTTGTGTGCAGTCGTGTGTTTGTGTGCAGTCGTGTTTGTGTGCAGTCGTGTGTTTGTGTGCAGTCGTGTGTGTGTGTTTGTGTGCAGTGTGTGTGTTTGTGTGCAGTTGTGTTTGTGTGCAGTAGTGTTTGTGTGCAGTTTGTGTGTTTGTGTGCAGTAGTGTTTGTGTGCAGTTGTGTTTGTGTGCAGTTGTGTTTGTGTGCAGTCGTGTGTTTGTGTGCAGTGTGTGTTTGTGTGCAGTCGTGTTTGTGTGCAGTCGTGTGTTTGTGTGCAGTCGTGTTGGTTTGTGTTGTGTTGTGTGCAGTCGTGTGTAGTTGTGTGCAGTTGTGTTGTTGTGCAGTCGTGTTTGTGTGCAGTAGTGTTTGTGTGCAGTTGTGTTTGTGTGCAGTCGTGTTTTGTGTGTCAGTCGTGTGTGTGTGCAGTCGTGTTTGTGTGCAGTGTGTTTTGTGTGCAGTCGTGTTTGTGTGCAGTTGTGTTTGTGTGCAGTTGTGTTTGTGTGCAGTTGTGTTTGTGTGCAGTCGTGTGTTTGTGTGCAGTCGTGTTTGTGTGCAGTCGTGTTTGTGTGCAGTTGTGTTTGTGTGCAGTTGTGTTTGTGTGCAGTTGTGTTGTGTGCAGTTGTGTGTTTGTGTGCAGTTGTGTTGTGTGCAGTCGTGTGTTTGTGTGCAGTTGTGTTTGTGTGCAGTTGTGTGCAGTTGTGTTGTGTGCAGTCGTGTGTGTGTGTTGTGTGCAAGTTGTGTTGTGTGCAGTGTGTGTGCAGTGTGTGTGTGTGTGCAGTTGTGTTGTGTGCAGTTGTGTTTGTGTGCAGTTGTGTTGTGTGCAGTTGTGTTGTGTGCAGTTGTGTTGTGTGCAGTGTGTGTTTGTGTGCAGTCGTGTTTGTGCAGTGTGTGTTGTGTGCAGTCGTGTTTGTGTGCAGTTGTGTTTGTGTGCAGTCGTGTTTGTGTGCAGTGTGTTGTGTGTTGTGTGTTTGTGTGCAGTTGTGTTGTGTGCAGGTGTGTGTTTGTGTGCAGTCGTGTTTGTGTGCAGTGTGTTGTTGTGTGTGTGTGTGTTGTTGTGTGTGTGTGTGTGTGTCAGTGTGTTTGTGTGCAGTTGTGTTTGTGTGCAGTTGTGTTTGTGTGCAGTCGTGTTTGTGTGCAGTGTGTGTTTGTGTGCAGTTGTGTTGTGTGCAGTCGTGTGTTTGTGTGCAGTTGTGTTGTGTGTGTGTGTTTGTGTGCAGTTGTGTTTGTGTGCAGTTGGTTTGTGTGCAGTAGTTGTGTGCAGTTGTGTGTGCAGTCGTGTGTTTGTGTGCAGTTGTGTTGTGTGCAGTCGTGTGTTTTGTGTGCAGTTGTGTTGTGTGCAGTTGTGTTTGTGTGCAGTCGTGTTTGTGTGCAGTCGTGTTTGTGTGCAGTTGTGTGTTTGTGTGCAGTTGTGTTTGTGTGCAGTTGTGTTTGTGTGCAGTCGTGTTTGTGTGCAGTCGTGTTTGTGTGCAGTATCGTTGTGTGCAGTTGTGTTTGTGTGCAGTTGTGTTTTGTGTGGTAGTTGTGTGTTTGTGTGCAGTGCAGTGTTGTGTGTGCAGTGTCGTGTGTTTGTGTGCAGTTGTGTTTGTGTGCAGTTGTGTGCAGTTGTGTTTGTGTGCAGTCGTGTGTTTGTGTGCAGTTGTGTTTGTGTGCAGTGTGTGTGCAGTTGTGTGTTGTGTGCAGTTGTGTTTGTGTGCAGTGTGTTGTGTGTGCAGTGTTTGTGTGCAGTCGTGTGTTTGCAGTGCAGTGTGTGTTTGTGTGCAGTTGTGTGTTTGTGTGCAGTTGTGTGTGTTTGTGTGCAGTCGTGTTTGTGCAGTTGTGTTGTGTGCAGTCGTGTTTGTGTGCAGTTGTGTTGTGTGCAGTCGTGTTTGTGTGCAGTTGTGTTGTGTTTGTGTGTGTTTGTGTGCAGTTGTGTTGTGTGCAGTCGTGTGTTTGTGTGCAGTCGTGTTTGTGTGCGGTCGTGTGTTTGTGTGCTGTTGTGTTGTGTGCAGTCGTGTTTGTGTGTGCAGTTGTGTGTTGTGTGCAGTCGTGTTTGTGTGCAGTTGTGTTGTGTGCAGTCGTGTGTTTGTGTGCAGTGGTTGTGTTGTGTGTGCAGTCGTGTGTTGTGTGTGCAGTTGTGTTGTGTGCAGTTGTGTTGTGTGCAGTCGTGTTTGTGTGCAGTTGTGTTGTGTGCAGTCGTGTGTTTGTGTGCAGTTGTGTTGTGTGCAGTCGTGTTTGTGTGTGTTTGTGTGCAGTTGTGTTGTGTGCAGTTGTGTTGTGTGCAGTCGTGTTTGTGTGCAGTTGTGTGCAGTTGTGTTGTGTGCAGTCGTGTGTTTGTGTGCAGTGTGTTGTGTGTGCAGTTGTGTGTTTGTGTGCAGTTGTGTTTTGTGTTCAGTTGTGTTGTGTGCAGTTGTGTTTGTGTGCAGTCGTGTGTGCAGTTGTGTGTTTGTGCAGTTGTGTGTTGTGTGCAGCAGTTGTGTGCAGTTGTGTTGTGTGTAGTCGTGTTGTGTGCAGTTGTGTTTGTGTGCAGTTGTGTTGTGTGCAGTCAGTGTGTGTTTGTGTGCAGTTGTGTTTGTGTGCAGTCGTGTGTGCAGTTGTGTTTGTGTGCAGTTGTTGTTGTGTGCAGTCGTGTGTGCAGTTGTGTTTGTGTAGTTGTGTTGTGTGCAGTTGTGTTGTGTGCAGTTGTGTTGTGTGCAGTTGTGTTTGTGCAGTTGTGTTGTGTGTAGTTGTGTTGTTGTGTGCAGTTGTGTTGTGTGCAGTCGTGTGCAGTCAGGTCAGTTCGTCCCTGTGACAGTAGCTGCAGTGGGCCGTGCTGACAGCCTGTCATACCTGCTTTCAGCAGCACTATCTGATCATTCTGGCACAGCTCCATGAAGCCGTCGATGCGCTTGGCGAATTCCCACACATACTGAATGGCTTCTGTTATTTTGATCGCACACAGCCACATGACTTCCCGAGGCTAAAGACACACACAGAATATTTAACAGTTTTAACAGTGGTATGATCGGAGCGCACGTTTAACACTTTAAACAGTGGTGTGGTGGGAGCGCATAGGGGCGCTCTCGGGACCGCTCTCGGGACCGCTCTGGGGGCCGTTCTCGGGACCGCTCTCGAGACCGCTCTCGGGGACGCTTGGACCGCTCTCGTTCTCGGGACCGCTCTCGCTCTCAGGACCGCTCTCGGGACCGCTCTCGGGACCGCTCTCGGGTTCGTTGTTTACCTTGCTCTGGTAGCTCTCCACCTCCTCTGGAGGAAGGCTGCCAGGTCATCTGCTGCAGCTCCTCCCTCAGATACTGACACGTTTCCATGTGCGACTTGGAGATGTTCTGGGCCAAATGCTCTGAAAAACAAGCATTGTTTACCGGTGCTGAAGATCACAGCACCATCTCAAAGTTCCTGTGATAAAATGAGGACTGAATGTGAAGAGCACATTTACTGAGGCAGGAGAAAAGGCAGAGCGCGTGGGCTTTTTGACTGAGAAAAGGCTTGTTGACATTTGCTTTTACTGCCTCCGGGAGGCTCAGAGCTTAAGGTTGAGGCAAAACCAATCTAGTTTTGACACAAATGTTTGAGAGGAGGAGGGGCCACACCGTGCTCACTTAAACAAAGGTCACATTTTCTTTCAAAAACACATTGAGCAGAAGAAGTAAAGTGCTTTTGAAAACACATCTGGTAAAAGGAGTTCCTGGCCACGGGGGAGCCAGAGCGTGATTTTCCCCAGACACCTGCCCTGCTGGATCCTGATTGGCCCTAATTAATGGAAACTAATTACAAAAAAGAGGCTCTTTTAATGAGAGAGTTGGAGATGAGTCTCCAACCTCCTGCTATTTTAAGACACCTTTGTGTGGTTTTCCCCATGCTTAAGTGGTCCCACCCCTCTTCTTACCCAGTTCAGCCATGGACACAGTGGGGGAACTGTCTCCATTAGAGAAGGAGCAGTAGGGGAAGAAGCCGGAGCCAGGGGCAAAGTCACGATGGGCTCTGGTTTGATGCCGTTGATGTCCAGGCCGGACTGGTCAGGTGAGGGTTGGATGTCCAGATAGAAGCTGCTGACCGCGGAGTCCGGTTTTGCCGTCAGGGGTGTGGCCATCCATGTAGCCGCTAAGGTCGTCGTCGTGCAGCTCTGTCAGCCCGTTGGCTGAGAGGCCGTAGCCTGGGGGGTGAGAGGCTCCGCCTCCCCGGCTGCTGTTGGTGGTCACGTTGCTGTTGCTGGAGCCGATGTTTCTGCACCTCTGCGTACAGGCTGTCACGCTGCTTCTTTGACATTCGCCCAAACTTTACCGCTGTTAGAAAAAAACAAACACTTTATTACTGACCCAGGCCGACTAGAGCCCCGCCCACTTAACTATGTAAAACCGCCCCGGTTACAGTATGTTGCCCGCCCCTGCCTTCTATAGCCCGCCCCCCCACTCTATAGCCTGCCCCCCCACTCCCAGCCCGCCGTCTCTTCCAGAGCCGTCTCTCCTCTATAGCCCGCCCCGCTGTGTCTCTGTGGGGGTCTGTGTATACTGGGGCACCTGTGCAAAGCCATTACTGTTTCTCAGCTGCAGCTCCTGTGATAAAAGCTCGAACCTCGACTTTCATCAAACCACAAAATATCAAATTAAAGCAGGACAAAGGCTCACCTGCCGCGTCCTGAACGCTCCACACTCAACACTGTTTGTTTGCTCTGTCCCAGTTTAATAAACACTGCACTCAGCAAGTGGAACAGTTATGCAGGCCCACTGATGTGCCCCTGTCTTACACTGTATCTGTCTTATGTCTGTACTGGTCCAGTGCTGTGCCTCACTGTGTCCGGGACTCTGGTCTTATATTGTGTCTGTCTTATTTTGTATTGTACTGTTTTATATTATTGGTCAGATGAGGAGGTCCAGTGTTGTGCCTCACCGTCCCTGGACATGCCCACGGGCCAGACACTTCTGGAGCGGCAGTGCTGGCAGCGGTTGCGGCTGGTGCGGTCGATCAGGCAGTTCTTCTGACGGGGGCAGGAGTAGGCTGCATTGCTCTGTTGACTCCTGCGGAAAAAGCCCTGAAATCACAGAGACAGAAGGAAACATTACAGTGTGTGGTTATATTAAATCCTTTTTATTGTTAAAGTCTGACATGGTTTATTTTTGTTGC
The DNA here is from genome assembly GCA_019594935.1 of Periophthalmus modestus. Taxonomy (NCBI): domain Eukaryota; kingdom Metazoa; phylum Chordata; class Actinopteri; order Gobiiformes; family Gobiidae; genus Periophthalmus; species Periophthalmus modestus. The sequence continues at coordinate 13,416,665 of JAIEZT010001390.1, read as the reverse complement.
TGGAAAAAAAAAAAATAAAAAAAAAAATCAATCAATAAATAAAAAAAAATAAATAAATAAATAAAAAATAAATAATATAATATATATTGTATATAATATATATATATATATATATATATATATATATAATATATATATATATATATATATATATATATATATATATATATAATATATATATATATATATATATGCTTATACATATATATATAACACACACACACACCACACACACAACACCTACACACACACATATAACACATACACACACATATATACACATATATGGGAAATATGTGCTTGGGGAGCTTTATAAAATAACATCATAAAGACACAACCAGTCAAAACTACTACTTTTCAACATTAAATACACGTAGAAAACATCAAATATATTAAAGTAAGATTGAAGTAAGATATATGGGATTATATAGTAAAGAAAACATTTTACAGAATTCTACGTAGATACACTATGTATTTTATATTTTAAATTCTCTGGTGCATGCTTTGCTGAAAAAAAATTTGTGTAGTTATTTAACATTTTTCTTTTAACATGTGTGCAGCAGTCTGTGTGTGCATTGGTCTTCAGTGCACATATGTGTGTATCTGTGCAGTGTTCAGTCTTGTCTTGTTAAAGAGCAGTGGTCTCTGTGTGCAGGGGTCTCTGTATATGCAGCGGTCTGTGTGCAGAGGTATGTGTGCAGCGGTCTGAGTGCAGTGGTCTGTGTGCAGAGGTCTGTGTGCAGCGGTCTGTGTGCAGCGGTCTGTGTGCAGCGGTCTGTGCAGCGGTCTGTGTGCAGCGGTCTTCAGTGCACATGTGTGTGTATCTGTGCAGTGTTCAGTCTTGTCTTGTTAAAGGGCAGTGGTCTCTGTGTGCAGGGGTCTCTGTAGATGCAGCGAATTTGTGTGCAGTGGTCTGTGTGCAGCAGTCTGTGTGCAGCGGTCTGTGTGCAGAGGTCTGTGTGCAGCGGTTTGTGTGCAGTGGTCTGTGTGCAGAGGTCTGTGTGCAGCAGTCTGTGTGCAGCGGTCTGTGTGCAGAGGTCTGTGTGCAGCGCAGCGGTTTGTGTGCAGTGGTCTGTGTGCAGAGGTCTGTCTGTGTGCAGCAGTCTGTGTGCAGCGGTCTGTGTGCAGAGGTCTGTGTGCAGCGGTCTGTGTGCAGTGGTCTGTGTGCAGCAGTCTTCAGCACATATGTGTGTGTATTTGTGCAGTGTTCAGTCTTGTCTTGTTAAAGGGCAGTGGATGGATGAAATAAGCAGGTCTTTTCTTCCCAGGGTTCTTAGGGGCTGATTAACACATGTGAAGATGGAGAAGGCACTCATGGATTCTCATCCTTGGACTTAATGAATTGATTCCAGCGCATCATTAACATGCCCCACTCCACTGCTCCATACACATATGTCTTAATTAGCTGCTCATTGGCTGTTTAATTACAAGAAAACAGCTGACAGCTGCCAAGTCGCTTTATAATGGCGGCCATTATGGAGCAGACTATAACTGCCAGTGACAAGCAGCACTCCTTAATAATGGTGTGATTTATGGTCCAAACTTTTGTACTCACACATATCGTTAAAAGCCCCTCTGCCTGACTAATTAGCCATCATTAAAGCCATATTTCAGGCCTTATTTTGGACTGTTTGGACCGTGTTGGTATGAGCCACAGCAGCTACAGTGAGCAGAAGGGTGCAGGCAGAAGAATGCTAATGATGAGTGTGTGACAAGCTCAGGGACAAGAACACACTCGGCTCTAAACTCTGAGGATGGAGCTGCATCGGAAACAGCAGAAAAACTTCACACTGGAGCAAACAGCAACATTCTGCTGTAACTCAAAGGCCTGTGCTTTTGATCATTTGGTGCAAGAACGGCAGTCTGCAGCCAGAACAGAGAGGGCGCCACTAAGAGAATGGGCCCTGAGATGTGCCAGAGATGAGCCATAAACTGTATGAAGAAGTGGACTGAGTGTGACGTCACCCACAGCGTTCGGCTCCAGTCAAATGAAGCTCATCGAGGCTGGAGCGGGTGTAGGGGCCAATATGGAGTCGAGATCAGACCTGGAGTATCATAGCAACCAAAGAGCCAATCCGGAGCCAAGCTGCTGAAAGTAACACCCCTTCCCACTCGCACTGCTGGTTTAGCAGGGAGCGGATGCTTAGCCCACGCTGTCAATCAAACCTGTTGCTAACACTAGCAGGAGTGACTGATTTGTTTGTTATTAATGTTCATATGTTAATTTACAGACACAATAGTGAAATAAAAACCCCAGGATCATGTAGAGGGTTAATACGAACATTTAAGACCAAAATGACAGAGAGAGGGGACATTGTTTTTCAATGTAAAGTGAATTGGAGCCAGAATCGATGGAGCTGGAAGTGCGCCCATGATCACTTCCTGTTTGGAGCGGGGCAGCTCGCAGGTTAGCTACGTCCATTTATATAAACAGTCCATGTGTGGGACGAGCGTTTGGTTCTAGCCTGAACATTTAAAGACGTTTATTGAGACATTAATCGCTGTGCTCAGACTCACCTTGCAGCCTTCACACGTGATCACTCCATAATGGATGCCTGATGATTTGTCTCCACAAATCTTGCAAGGAATTATTTCGATTTGAGCTGTAAAGAAAACACAGAGGAGAGAACATGAGACGGTTGGTGCAAACAACAGCACAATAAAACATTTGATCTGGAGCACATCTGAGCACGCCTCACTTTGGTTTATCAAAGCGCTTTGACATCAGCCCTTCTTATGTTATTCACAGCATATCTACTGCAAATATCAACCTTGTACTGCATGTGACTGTCACTGTGGGGTAAGAGATAATAGAAACATGCACACACACGCACACACACACACACACACACACACACACACACACGCACACACACACACACACACACACACACACACACACACACATCTGCCTCCACCATCAGCCCGGTCTGACACGCTCTTATCTGATCTCTACCAGGAAAGATCTTCACCATGGGGCATTTTCTCACTGTGTCACACGACTCTGCATCAGACTCACAGCCGGCCACAAGTCTCTGTCAGTCTGAACGAGAATCGGATCCTTCTGTCTTAATATGATAATGAGTGTAACAGTTGCTGTGTGTTTCATCAGCCTCTCCTCTGCGGTCAGCCCTAATGTGGGCACTTTGAGTGGCTCCTCCCTCCCCATGTAAACACCTTCATACATCAGGTAGTACATCTGAGGAAAGCTCTTAACGCTCCCTGTAATCACACAAACCAGTCGTGTTTACATGGCATCAGTCACATCAGCTGAAAAAAAGGAGAGGTGGAACATGCACCATTAAGCCTCCCTCAGACAATGGCTGCTGCTTGTTCTGCCTGTGCCGCACAAAGGAGGCCGTGCTCCTCGTCAGGCTGATTATTGTGGGAGCTGGCAGGAGGCGGGCTGGGACAGGCTCACAACACTGCTGCACACTTCCCCAGGGCGGCCGGCCTCAGTGTGGGGCCACTATTGTTTGTGTGGTGAGCTCTGTGTGTTAGCATTAGCGCGCTCTTTTGACTCCTGTAGCTTTTTCAGCCTCATTACTTAGATAATTTCTTCAGACGTGCGCTGACGACAAGTGAAGCATGCGGTAATTATGGCAGTGTGGTCTGGGAGGCTGTAGTCTCAGATACCGCCGTTAGGTGGAAGTGCAGGGCTGTTCCACTCTCACTTAAGCCTCCTCCCCTCCCCTCCCTCCCCTCTGAGCAGCAGCCTCTGAGCGCTCCGGGCTTAGGGCCCCCTCCCCCACACAGGAGCTCAGAGATGCCTTCATGTGGAAGGCTCAGAGCCGGGTCTCTCAGGCCGGAGCGACAGTAGGTGAAGAGAGCAGGGTCCTTTCTGCACACGCTCAGTGTGAGTCACAGGCAGAGCCTCAGAGCCACCTCCACAACTGAGAAAACCCTGTGACCTGAGCGGACATGATCTCACATTCACAGAGCTGCTTTTAAAAACACTCTGCATGTTCTCTCCCGTCTGCTGCTTTGTGTCTAACCCACGACATTTATACTGTTCGAGATGATCAAAATATGTTTCATTTTTAAAACAAAAAACATGTCCTTTATATGTTCATATTTTTCCAACACTATGTTCTGTACAGAATATTTAATTATCTGAGGTCGTTTCAACAACAACCTTTACACCTCAATTTAAAGAAAATGTGAAAAAGACAAAGTTCATTGAGTCAAACAAAAGGCTCAAACTGCCTCAAACACAGGAGCTGCTCTCGGAGCCGAGCAGCTCCACAGCAGTGCTGCTGATCACACTCGTCTTTTACTCAGCCTCCCCCTCCCTCTGTCTCCCTGTCCCTCCTCCTTCATCTCTCTCTTCATCCCTCCCCCTTCCATCCCCCTCCACTGCTTCTGCTAGCCCTCCGTTTCTCTCCCTCCCTCTGTCTCTCCCTCCAGTCTCCCCATTTCTCGCCCTTCTCCACCCTCTCTCTCCATCCTCCTCCCCCCTCTCTCTCCACTCTCCCCCTGCTTCTCTCTCTCCATCCTCCTCTCTTCGCGGTCGCTGTGTTTACTACATCAAAGTGGGCGCACTAAGACTCTGGCCAGGCTCAAGCCAATCTCCAGAGCTGTGCGAGAAGACGAAGCACCGGCGACTTCAAAGACACCTGCGGAGAGCCCAATAATGTGCTCAGTCTGCGCAGACGTGATCCCGCTGTGCAGACGTAATCCCGCTGTGCAGACGTAATCCCGCTGCGCAGACGTGATCCCGCTGCGCAGACGTGATCCCGCTGCGCAGACGTGATCCCACTGCGCAGACGTGCTCAGTCTGGACAGGGGGACCGCGGGAAACGGCAGTGAAGAAGACAGCGGCGTTTGTTCTTTATCGTATGTGGCCGCAGTTCAAGGTCGGTGACTCAGTGTGGCGCTGCGAGTGTCTCAGGGACAAAGGAGCCGCTAGCCCTCTGCCCTTCACTGTCTACACACTGTCGTCACCGCAGCCGCAAGATCCGAGCAACACGAGAAGAAAGGCCCACGCCACCAACGCACACGCCACAAACCAGGGTTTAAAAAAGTCTGGATTCAAACTCGTCATCTGGTAAAACAGAGCCTGGTTATAAAACAAGTCGACAGAAATAAAAAGTCTTGAAATAATCGTTTATGTTTATGGTATAGTTTAATCCATGTTCTAACACTGTTCCTCCTCAAAAACAGACCTGGAGTCGTGTTTTGTTTCATTCACATGTTTGAGTCACACTTTATTATTAGTCTGTAACATCTCCAAAGCTCAAAATGCGACGTTCCACCTTGTGATGTCATGAAGTGTTAGTTTTCAAGTGAACATCTCCCTGTTACCTTTAGTTCAGTAGATTGACAACTCCAGGACTGAAATGATCTAAATGATTCTAGTGAAGGTGGAGTTTAAAAACACAGTGGAGCACTTCCTGTATTACCACATGATGACATCACAAGGTGGAACAGAGTGTTTTCAGTTTGAGAGAAGAACTCAGCCTAAATCTGCAGGTTTGTGTGTTAAACATGTGAATGAAACAAAACACAGCTCCAGGTCTGTGACGAGGAAACAACATTAGAAAAGACATGAGAGTAAAATCATATGGGACCTTTAAGAATTATTACCAGTTGTAAAATAAATATATAAAATATGTATTTAGAAAATAAAATAATAACACATGCTTGCACACACACAAACACACACACTCACACACACACACACACACACACACACTCACACAGCACACACACACACACACACACACACACACACACGACACACAGACTCACACACACACACACACACACACACACACACAGACACACAGACTCACACACACACACACACACACACACACAGACACACACACTCACACACACACACACACACACAGAACACACACACACACACACACACACACTCACACACACGCACCACACACACACACACACACACACACACACACACACACACACACTCACACACACACACACACACACACACACGCACACACACACACACACACACACACAGACACACACACTCACACACACACACACACACAGACACACACACTCACACACACACACACACACACACACACACACACACACACACACACACAACACACACACACACACACACACACTGCTCTGGTCCGCTCTGATTGGACGATAGAACCTGTTTCCACTGGTTCCTGCAGTGAATCATGGGAGATGAGCGTCCGTGTCGCCGCAGTGTTTCTCGTTTGGCTCATTTACTTCACATCAGTCCAACAGAAACACGCAGCGAGCGCAGCCAATCACGAGGCGCTCGGTGACAGCTGTCAGAGCGGTGACGCAAACTGTGGCCACGTTATGCAACGGCCTGGACAGAGCCGACGCCACATGGGACCACACAGCCTTTAGAGCCTTTTCCACCGCCGCGGCCTCCAGGGGCCGTCTGTGTGGGGCTGTGTGGAACGGGTTCTGTTTGGAGAGGTTCTGTTTGGAGCGGGTGGGCTGTGTGGAACGGGTTCTGTTTGGAGCGGTTTCTGTTTGGAGCGGGTGACTTTGGAGCGGTTTTCTGTTTGGGGAGGTGCCTGTTTGGGAGTTCTGTTTGGGGAGGTTCTTGTTTGGGAGGGTTCTGTTTGGAGAGGTTCTGTTTGGGGAGGTTCTGTTTGGGGAGGTTCTGTTTGGGGAGGTTCTGTTTGGGAGGTTCTGTTTGGGGTTCTGTTTGGGGGGTTCTGTTTGGAGAGGTTCTGTTTGGGGAGGTTCTGTTTGGGGAGGTTCTGTTTGGAGAGGTTCTGTTTGGAGAGGTTCTGTTTGGGGAGGTTCTGTTTGGGGAGGTTCTGTTTGGGGAGGGTTCTGTTTGGAGCGGGTTTCTGTTTGAGCGGGTCCTGTTTGGGGAGGTTCTGTTTGGAGAGGTTCTGTTTGGAGCGGTTCTGTTGGAGAGGTTCTGTTTGGGGAGGTTCTGTTTGGAGCGGGTTCTGTTTGGGGAGGTTCTGTTTGGAGACGTTCTGTTTGGAGCGGTTCTGTTTGGGGAGGTTCTGTTTGGAGCGGGTGCCTTTGGAGCGGGTTCTGTTTGGGGAGGTTCTGTTTGGAGAGGTTCTGTTTGAGCGGGTTCTGTTTGGGGAGGTTCTGTTTGGAGCGGGCCTGTTTGGAGAGGTTCTGTTTGGGGAGGTTCTGTTTGGGAGGTTCTGTTTGGAGCGGTTCTGTTTGGAGAGGTTCTGTTTGGAGACGTTCTGTTTGGAGAGGTTCTGTTTGGGGACGTTCTGTTTGGGGAGGTTCTGTTTGGGGAGGTTCTGTTTGGAGCGGGTTCTGTTTGGAGACGTTCTGTTTGGAGACGTTCTGTTTGGGGAGGTTCTGTTTGGAGAGGTTCTGTTTGGGGAGGTTCTGTTTGGAGCGGGCCTGTTTGGAGAGGTTCTGTTTGGAGAGGTTCTATTTGGGGAGGTTCTGTTTGGAGCGGGTTCTGTTTGGAGCGGTTCTGTTGGAGCGAGTATCCTCATGCAAGTACCCACATAAAGACTAGAAAAAAGCAATTTGTTTGACTGTTCAGTAAAATGACACAAACGGCACAGTGGAGCGGGTCTGAAGCAGGTTCGGGCCGATCCTGAGCCAGAACCACAGAAACACGACCAGATGTGGGTCACTGTGTTTTGAGATGTTTTTTGCACATTCCACTGTGATCCTTCACAAAACTGGTCATTTCCAGTTTGGTCTGTGAGCTGTGACAGGTGAAATTGTGCTCCTGACATAACCAGCCCCGTCTCCTCTTATCTGCACCTGTCACACACCGGACAGGCCCCTGCTCACACACACCGCTCCACAGAGGTTACTCCAATGTCAGCAGAGAAGGATCCAGAACACACAGAGAACATGGAGCACACAGAACACGGAACACACGGAGCACACAGAACACGGAACACACAGAACACAGAACACAGAACACACAGAACACAGAACACACAGGACACGGATCACACAGGACACAGAACACACAGAACACGGAGCACACAGAACACGGAGCACACAGGACACACACAAGACACACAGAACACAGAACACACAAGACACACAGAACACACAGAACACAGAACACACAGAACACAGAACACACAGAACACACAGAACACACCGAACACACAGAACACGGAGCACACAGAACACACAGAACACAGAACATGGAGCACACGGAGCAGACAGAACACGGAGCACAGAACACACAGAACACACAGAACACAGAACACGGAGCACACAGAACACACACACAGAACACACAGAACACACAGAACACACAGAACACACAGAACACGGAGCACACAGGACACACAGAACACACAGGACACACAGAAACACCACAGAACACACAGAACACACAGAACACGGAGCACACAGGACACACAGAACACGGAGCACACAGAACACACAGAACACACAGAACACGGAGCACACAGAACACACAGAACACACAGAACACGGAACACACAGAACACACAGAACACGGAGCACACAGAACATAGGACACAGAGCACACAGAACACAGAACACGGAACACACAGAACACACAGAACACACAGAGCACAGGACACGGCGCCAGGATGAAGACATTTAGGAACAACACACGACTGTTTATTTTAAATGCTTCAGTGGCACTTTTGGGTTTGCAGCTCTCATAAATCCACCTGCCGACCAAAACTCCGTCTCATCGTTTTGAGACGCACAAAAACACACTTTATTTAAAATGACCGTCCCATTCTCCTCAGTAACAGTCAGATTTAGGCAAAATCGAAAATATTCCATTTGAGAGCATTTTTCTGCATAAAAGTGTTTGTTATTTTTCTGATATCAGTGTTTTTCTGATGTCAGTGATCGACAGAAACAGTAAAACTGACACCTCCACGTGTTTGTTTCCTGTTCAGCTTCAGTGTCGGCCTCAATATCTCGATCAATACCACAATTATGTGACCACAATTACGTTATTACAAGGTGAGGGCCTCTCCTCCCTCCTCATCTGTTTCCTTTTCTCCTTTTCTCCCCCCTCCCCTGTCCTCCTCCCGTTTTTCCGTCTCCCCTCTTCTCTTTCCTCCTCCCTTTTCCGCTCTTCCCTCGATCCTCTCTTCGTGCTCCCTTTCTCGCTTCTCCTCTGCTCCACATCTATAAAACCATTTGCTACATCTGTTATTAGTCCCGTGTTTAGCTGATACACAGACAGACTGGTCACACACTGAACATTACACACACACACACTCACACACACACACGATACACACACAGACACACACACACGATACACACACACACACGATACACACACACACACAGACACACGCACACACACACTGTCCAGTCGCGTCAGGCCGAGCTGCAGCGGCAGAATTAGACGAGAGACAGAGACAAAACAACAACAACCGCACACTCCAAATCCTGAGAGATTCAGTTTTTAAATGTTTTTAAATGTAAAATATATAAACTTAAACATGCAAATCTCAAAACACGACGCTGGAAACTACAGCAGCACAATTTTAGCTGAAAAGAAATGTGATAATTGGGACATTTGAACGATTTAAAACAAAAAACGCTTTAATGACAGGAGTCTGAACAGCAAAGGATCATGGTCTTTTTTTTGTACTTTATCGGCAGGAGCTTCATATTCAGACAGATGATGATATACTACTACTACACTTGTAATTACGAAGATAATACGACACGTGTTTCAGATCTCATACTGCCCATATCAAAAAAACACAACGCAAACAAGAGGGGCGACCCCAGGGGGCGCTCAGGAGCCTAACTGCCCCCCCCATAGTCCCCAAAGACTTAAGCCTCCTTTTCACGGGACAGTTCATCTAAAAAACGAATGGAGGTCAAAAGAATAGCACAGCGGATTCTACATTATGTTTTAAAACTCACTAACTGCATTTAAACAGGAGAGGGGGCGCTATGGGCACCGCTGTTAAAGATCTAAAATGTGAGCACCAGCGTGGAAGAGCTAACAGCGCCCTTATGGAGACACATTTTAAATCACAATATTCATCTAAAACCACTTCATAAAACAAAACAAATCCACTGACTTCTGCGTTAGAAAACTGCAGTGTCCAATATGAGCTGACGTCGCCATAAAAGTCACGACAATAAAGAGCCATGTAGCTGTGCGCCCCCTATGGACAGAACACGTCACACTAGAGCAGCAGCACATTTTTATTTTGTGCCAAAATGACGATGCGACGCTGCCGAATCCTACGAGTATCAACGATTAAGAAAATAAAAACTGGAGAAGGAAGTGCGGACGTCACGGTGGGCGGGTCACAGTGGGGGTCACAGGGGGCGTGTCACAGGGGGCGTGTCACAGTGGGCATGTCACAGGGGGCGTGTCACAGTGGGCGTGTCACAGTGGGCGTGTCTCAGTGGTCGTGTCAGAGTGGGCGTGTCTCAGTGGGCGTGTCACAGGGGGCGTGTCACAGTGGGCGTGTCACAGTGGGCGTGTCACAGTGGGGCGTGTCACAGGGGGCGTGTCACAGGGGACGTGTCACAGGGGGCGTGTCACAGTGGGCGTGTCACAGGGGGCGTGTCACAGGGGGCGTGTCACAGTGGGCGTGTCACATGGGGCGTGTCACAGTGGGCGTGTCACAGGGGGCGTGTCACAGTGGGCGTGTCACAGTGGGAGTGTCACAGTGGAGGTTAAACGGGGGCAGATCGACAAAATGGCGTCTTGAAAATAGTGGATTTAAGACTAAACTCAAACATGAATCACTCCAAACACAACTTCAGAGACTCAACGAGAAGAAACGACAAGAACCTGGAGAAACATCTGAACAGTTTGTAGAATCGTTCTGGTTTAATCTTTCTGGTGTTTATGTGAGAGTTCGGGGTCAGTGTGTCACGTACAGAACAGCTGACAGTAATTGTCCCTCTGTGGCCTCTGTACAGAAACCATGTGTCATCTCAGCCAGACACTAAACGCTCAATGAGACACACAACAGTCTTTAAATATTTAAAGGTGAGGTCAAGGTTCAATCAGTTTCCACATGATTCAGACACAGACTTCAGGTCCCGTCAGGGAAGTTTGCAAATGTTATTTTGAAATTTATAGAGCGGCTGGATGGCTCTGACTTTAACCTTCTGAGCAGTTCCCACCTCTCTGCCCCTCCGCCCCTCTTCACCTCCACCCCTCTGCCCCTCCACTCCTCCGTCTCTCCGCCCGCCTGCAGACTTTCATCAGGCCAAATCGAGCGCCAAGGACAGGGAAGATGGACGAGGAGGATGGACCGCCGATACTTCCACAGGAGCAGAGATTGAGACAAATGAACCTTGTTATGTTAGCGGCATGTTCCACCTCAGAACTCAGCCAAGCACCGGACCAGAGACCGGACCAGAGACCGGACCAGAGACCGGATCAGAGACCAGAGACCGGACCAGAGACCGGACCAGAGGACCGGATCAGAGACCAGAGAACGGACCAGAGACCGGACCAGAGACCGGACCAGAGACCAGAAACCGGACCAGAGACCGGACCAGAGACCGGACCAGAGACCAGAGAACGGACCAGAGACCGGACCAGAGACCGGACCAGAGACCGGACCAGAGACCGGGCTGGAGACCAGAGACCAGAGGACCGGACCAGAGAACCAGAGACCCGGACCAGAAACCGGACCAGAGACCAGAGACCAGAGACCAGAGACAGAGACCAGACCAGGGACCAGAGACCAGAGACCAGAGACCGGAGACAGAGACCAGAGACCAGAGACCGAGACCCAGAGACCAGACCAGAGACAGAGACCAGAGAGACCGACCAGAGACCGGGACGGACCGGAGGACAGAGATAAGAGACCAGAGACAGGGACCAGACCCGAGACCAGACCAGAGACCAGACCCGAGACCAGAGACAGTTTCCAGAGGCTCTCCTCCTCGGCCCTGTCCCAACACTGAGTCTTGAACAGTGAAAATCTGAATGTGTTTTTTTTTCTGTTCAGACGTACACTCGTCATATACATGAAATATACAGTATTCCACACAAAACTTTGTGCCAAAAAATATATTTCAAAATAGATATAATTTAAGTCCATTGCAGATTACCACAGATTAGACACTGATAATCCCACTGTGGGACTCTGAGTTTATGGATTAAACAACAGTGTGGAGGACGGACAACAGGAGGACAGGGACAACAGGGAGACGAGGACAACAGGAGACAGGGACAACAGGAGATGAGGACAACAGGAGACAAGGACAACAGGGAGACGAGGACCAACAGGAGACAGGGAAACAGGAGATGAGGACAACAGGAGACAAGGACAACAGGAGACGAGGACAACAGGAGACGAGGACAACAGGAGACAGGGACAACAGGAGACAAGGACAACAGGAGACGAGGACAACAGGAGACGAGGACAACAGGAGACGAGGAGAACAGGAGACGAGGACGACAGGAGACGAGGACAACAGGAGACGAGGAGAACAGGATGTGAGGACAACAGGAGACGAGGACAACAGGAGATGAGGACAACAGGAGACAGGGACAACAGGGACAACAGGAGACAAGGAAAACAGGAGGTGAGGAAACAGGAGACAAGGACAAAAAGGAGAACGAGGACAACAGGAGACGAGGACAACAGGAGACGAGGAGAACAGGAGACGAGGACACAGGAGACGAGGAGAACAGGAGACGAGGACGACAGGAGACGAGGACAACAGGAGACGAGGAGAACAGGATGTGAGGACAACAGGAGACGAGGGGACAACAGGAGATGAGGGACAACAGGAGACAGGGGACAACAGGAGCAAGGACAACAGGAGACAAGGACAAACAGGAGGTGAGGACAACAGGAGACAGGGGACAACAGGAGACGAGGACAACAGGGAGACAACGAGGACAACAGGAGACGAGGACAACAGGAGGTGAGGACAACAGGGTGGTGAGGACAACAGGAGACCGAGGACAACAGGAGACGAGGACAACAGGAGACAGGGACAACAGGAGGTGAGGACAACAGGAGGTGAGGACAACAGGAGACGAGGACAACAGGAGACAGGGACAACAGGGACAACAGGAGACAAGGACAACAGGAGACGAGGACAACAGGAGACAAGGACAACAGGAGACGAGGACAACAGGAGACAGGGACAACAGGAGATGAGGACTTGGAAACATAATGGTGCGTGGCCTGTGAACATGAGAAACCACGCACGCTTTGGCCCACGTCCTCCAAACCAGGTCCAAGTCTGAGCCAGGTCCAAGTCTGAGCCAGGTCCAAGTCTGAGCCAGGTCCAAGTCTGAGCAGGTCCAAGTCTGAGCCAGGTCCAAGTCTGAGCCAGGTCCAAGTCTGAGCCAGGCCAAACGTTTGTCATCACACTGGACAAAACGTGAATGAAGGGACTGGGCTGAGAAACTTTAGACGCTCAGAGCAGTGAGTGAGTTTGTGCTGATGCTCATGGACCTGTATGTTCTCCTGCTCCTCTGTCTCCTTCACTCTCCTCAAACATCTCCAGACTGTGTCAGGAGGACGTCAGGCACTGCCCAAGGTGCTGTGCTCGTAATCAGGCTTTTTTACACTTCAATAATACATCTGTAAGTTCCATTAGAGCATAAAAAAAAACACACAGCATGAAATATTAACTTTTTAGCAAAAGCCGTTTTTAAAAATCAACTGTGTTTGGGTCATGGCCCCGGGCGTGGATCTGCTGTCCACGTCCACATGTCTTATATCAGACACAGGAGAGGCTGAGGTGAGCATCTGGACCTGCTCTCACGTCCACAGGGACCGACACGGGATTACAAAACCAATCCCAACCCCCTCACCAGTGCTCAGATTAAACCATACAGTGTGAATATCGAGGACGAGAGCGGAGCGGATACCTCAAAATAAAACAAAAAACACACGAAAAAAACACGTCAAAGGCTGTGTTTGGTAAACACTCATCTGCAAAAAACATCATATATGTTGTTGACGTTGTGAAATGCAGGTGATTCTTGTGGTAGACAACGAGACAATTATCAGTACGATCAGAACCAGACACTAAGGTTAACTAAAGAGAGTCAGATATTTAATTTAGAAAAAAATAGGTAAGAAAAATAACAAAAAAATATCCCAAATTTTGTTCAAAATTATTTCCACAAATAAAAATAGTTTATAAAGGGATGAATAAATAAATGTAAAAATAACTAATATAAACTACGCAAGCTAACTAACTGGAGTCAACTAATGACAAGCGATTTCAAAATTATAAGTTTGTAACATAATACACAAAAATAATAATGATAATACTAATAATAATATAATAATAATGAATAAAGAAATAAATAAATAAATTAATAATAATATAATAATAATAATAATAATAATAATAATAATAATAATATAATAATAATAATAATAATATAATAATAAGAATAATGGGCTCAATGAAAAATGAACAAAAGTCACTGCAGTTTTTAAAATAAATAATAACATAATAACTAATGAGATCGCAGTGAAGCGGGTGGAGAGAGTGGAAACAGAAGTGACCCCTGCCTACGAGCGGGTGGCAGTACTGTTTAAAGGGACGCTGCCATCAGGAGCACCCACCTATTCAACCAACACAGGGTGTCCACCGGTGGGTGCTGCATCACTGAACATTGTAAATATAGCGTTTTTGCCTATACCGAGGTTATAAAAACCTAACAAGGAAAGTGTTTTATTTTTTATTATAGGTCTCATTTGAACAGTTTTAGTCGGGACGGAGTTATCCTATGAAAAGTGGGCTAAAAATCGGGGGGGGAGCTAAGGTGGGGAGCACTGGCCGTTTTAAAGGTAGTGCCCCCCACGCCCCCCTCTGGCGTCGCCCTGGCCCAGAACAGAGACGGACAACGACCGAACCACAGCCCGGGCGTAAGGCAAATCGGCCAATCAGGATCTGGGGGGCTCTACAGAAAATTTGCAGACCAGGGCGAAGAGAACACGGGAGCGGGGAAACGGCCTGGATTCAAACAATGAGTAATTCTGACTGTTGATTTCTAGGTTAAGTTCATGTTGGACGTCAGAATCTCTCACAAAAATATTCTTAAGGATGTGAAATTGTCCAAAGTACATTTGATTTCAAACGCTTCCAATGTTCACCTTTCCATTTAATCTGGAAATTTGAAGTGCCCCCCGCTACGTGTGCAGGAGCGACTGACTCCCCCAACCCCCCCCACAATCCACCCCCCCCCCCCCCCCCCCCCCCCCCAATCCTCACCCCCCCCCACCCCCCCCCTCCCCGGTTGAAAATATACATTGCAAATTTTATAATCGCTTTGGAATACTTGTCAGAAAAATTGTTGGAGATTTCCTTCCAAAATATGCAACTGGAAACTGCCCCATTTTTTTTTTATGAATCTTCTGCCTGGGATGATGAATAAAAAAATAGAAAATTAGCTGGTAAACAAGTTAAATATCCGAACTGCCAAAGCTTCTGCACAAACTGAGGACTGGGGCGAAATGGAGATGTGGTCTGAACACGACGACTAGGGCGGCAGGTGAGCAGGACCCCCCACCACTGGTGGTGGTTGGAGGGTGAGGGGTGAGCCGGAGGAGGTGGGAGGGAAGCCGCTCTCCTCAGCATGGAGGCACAAGCAGAAAGTGCCTAATGATTTTGGGGGTGCACTGAGCCCCTGGGAGGCCCTCCGGAACGCTCATTAGGAGATGAAAAAGCGTTTTCCTCACTCACTGACGGACAGAGCTTCTGGCTGGGCGAGGTCTAGCTCGCTCACTCCAGTGTCATCACGAGCTCTTGGACATTCATCATTTGACAGACCACAGAACCGTATTAGATGAACCTGATGATCTGGATTAACGGAGCTAATATGTGGGAGGGCGGCGGTTTGCACAACGCTAACGGGCAGTTAGCTGGTTTAGCATGTGTCTTTATACCATATGAACGGCAGTTTTTGATGATTATTACAATTGTGACCTTAATTGGTGGGATTAAAAACCATAGACTAAATATTTAAATGGAAATAAATAGACAGTGATCATCGGTGCGCACTTCGGCGTCGTCCTCTCTCTTGCTGTCACTCTCATTTTGGTCGTAAATGTTCGTATTAACCCTTCACATGATCCTGGGGTTTTTATTTCACTGATTGCGTCTGTAAATCAACATACGAACACTTAATAACAGACACATCAGGTGTCTTTTCGGTTGATGACAGCGTTGACTAACGGCCGCTCCCTGCTATCCCAGTGGTGCGGGCGGGAAGAGGCTACCCTCGACAGCCTCGCCTCCTGATGGGACTCTTGGTTGCTATGATACAACACTGTGTAATTCCAAATACTATGCTCAAATTGACCGTGTACCTGCTCGAGCCTCGATGAGCCTCATCCGAGCTGAACGCTGTGGGTGAGTCACATTTAGTAAAATTCTTATACAGTCTGTGCTATTACACAGGTTTGAAGTTTGGATTTTGGTTCCAAATAGGAATAAGTCGGACATGTTTCTTCGTCGTCTCCAAACACATTCTCATTGTTAAGCTCATTTAAGGCCTTTCATTACAGTTAAAAGTGATGGGAATTGGTGAAATCTATTGTGTCCGGTTTCTCGCGTCAGCTAAACTCTGCCAAAGATTAATACGCTTTAGGCATATCAAAACTCCGTTTATTGCGTTTTTTGCCATTTGTTGCATTTTTTCCTGGAGGCAAAAAGTTAATAGATTCATTTTAGCCAGTGGAGGCTTTCTGTGAGGAACCAAGGATTATGGGAATGTGCCACTGAGCGCTCTAAGCCTAATACAGGTGGGTGGGAGGAAATGCAGCAGTCACATTTGGAGGTTGGTTTTTTTTGGAATAATAAATGGGAGCTCCGTCCTCAGGTTGTGGCTCTAAGAGACAAAAGAATGGTGCTGTGGTTCAAATGCACAGCGTAGCAGCCTCGTATCCACGCCCTGGATGTACTCTTATAAGCTCCGTTGCTCGCGTTGTACTCCATACTTCCTGAATTAGATAGCCATTCCCCGCTAACCTTCGGGGCGATTTAATCCCGCTTTCCTTTTTTTCCCATGAATTGGGGATTTTGTACATCAAAGCTCCCTCTCTCTCTCTTCGTACAGCGGCTGTGGAAACGATTGCTCTATTTCAAAGCTGAAATTATGGTGTACAGAGCGATGTTCGAGCTTCTCTCCTGTCTCGAGGAATCTATGGCTTTGCAGAGGGGAAAAAACCCAAGCCACTCTCCACAGGTGCCAAATAATAGAGTTAGGCCTGATGCCCCAGCCGGGATCCTGCTGCGGGCTCACGAGTCGCCAGCAAAATGCTGTTTTCTGTGTCTCTTTACGCACTCTTGGTTTTAGAGGCCCCAGCAGAGCTGAGGGTCACCACGGGGGAGATTGCGATCGGGAGCATTATAGATGGTCTTCAAGAGATGCCCGAGCATAAAACCAATCAGCACAGCGCTGATGGGGGACTGCGGCACCTCATGCTCGCTGGGCCTTTGGGACATTTTCAGCTGAGCAGGTTTGAGTCCAGGTTTACGAGCACATGGCTTAACACGCTCTTTAATCTCTGAATTAAAGTGTAATTGAAAAGGACATTGTTGATTAAGCAAAAATTATGAATCACATTTGACACCAACAAAGCACACTGAACATAACCCCATATTACCAACCGTGGACCTAAGACGCTGTAACCTGAGGGTTCATAGAGGTCTTATTCTGTCGGAGCCTTTTAATCACAACCATCAAACTTCAATACAGTTTGAATTATCTTTGTGGGTCTCTTCTATGGTAATGTTCATATTTATGATGATATATTTGTGATTATTTATGTTTTGATTGTGTGTTTGTGTTTTATGTTTTTTCCTACGGAAAACAGGGCAGGATAATTAAAAAGGCCTGTTTTCAGTTTCCAGTTTGTGTGTGGCTTTTGCCTTGGATCAGACCTTGGTCAACGACTGAGGCGTCTTTATTATTCTGGATATACAACACTTTGGTATTTTAGTTGACTTTGTGTCGACACAAATAAAAATATGTTTGCCTCAATATGTTCATTCAGTTTATTTTTTCAGCTTATTTCTCTGGAATTTGAAGAGCCAGGCTCTTGACCATGACCACCTTCTATAGCTCATCAGAAAATAAATGTTTCATTCGTCATATTTTTAAACACAATTGTACGATTTAGCATGAGATTCGATTTCGGTTCCCGTGGGCCTCAATATATCAGAGTTGCGTTTATATTTTCTTGAGAAAGCCATAAAGACTTCAATTCAACTTCAATTGTCATTTATTTTGTAGAGCACAAAATCACGACATAGCAGTCGCCTTAGGACTTGCAACATGAGAGTTGATGAACGCAACAGACTTAGAAGGAATACAACAGTGAAAACAGAAACTTGGAGACGTGAGATGTGTCGTCATGAAGGCCCAGCTCTCCGAGACTGGCGCGATTGTGTGTGTGTGTGTGAGTAGGAGTCGTGTGTGTGGAGGTGTGTTGGGAGTGTGTGTGAGTTAGGTCTGCTGTTGTGAGGTGTGTGAGTGTGTCAGTTTGTGTGTGTGACGTGTTGTGTGTGGGTGTGTGTGCGTGTGTCCGTGGTGAGTGTCGTGTGGTGAGTGTGTGGGTGTGTGGAGGTGTGTTGGGTGTGGTGGATGTGTGTGGAGAGTGCTGTGTGTGAGTGGTGTGTGTTGTGGTTCTTTATATTGTAAAATCTCATTAACGAACAAAGGCTCTGTTATACACGTTTGTAATTAACATTACAGACCCACTCACATAAGCACCGCCGAGATGAAGTTCGTAATACAGACCAAAAAATCTCTTGTTGTTTTGGACGAGGTTAAAAGCGTTACGTCAGCAGCGGGCGTAATGGGAACGTGAGGTTGAATTACTTAAAGGCTGATGAAAAACGTGGAGTGACTCTGAACGATTCTTTTAAGTGGCAGGCACAGGCTTTGACATGTGAATGTGAGGAAAGCGGCGTCCTTGACAGGCGCCGGGGGTACAAATAACCTGGCTCGCAAACTAGACCCATCGTTGCGGCTTGAAGGAATATCGCTTGTGCCGTGGATGTGACCCAGCGGAGTGACCCGAAAGGAAACTAGATCAGCTGCGCCAGAAGAGCAGGTGCAGGAGATGTAAACTGAATGAGGGTCGGAACATGTGGAGTGCAGCAACAGCGTTGAGCGGCTCCCCCTTACAGACGAGGAGTGCAGCGTTGGTGAGCGGCTCCCCATATCAGACGAGGAAGTGTTACAGTGTTGAGAGCGGCCCCCTACAGACGAGGAATGCAGCGGGATGAGCGTGTCCCCCTACAGACGTAGAAGCGCCAGCGTGTGTGCAGCTCCCATACAGGCGAGGAGTGCACGAATTGTGACGTAGTCCCCCCAACAGACGTAAGGGTCGCACTGTCCCGGAGAGATCCCTACAGAAGAGCAGGGCATCGGTGACAGCTCACCTACAGGAGCGAGTGACACAGCGTGTGAGCGGATCCCGATACAGACCGAGGAAGTCAGAGGCCGACTCCCTACAGACAGAGGTATGCAGGTGTGAGCCAGCTTCCCCATTCAGACGAGCGAGCGCAGCATGTGAGCGGCTCCCCCTACAGACGAGGAGTGCCAGCATGTCTGAGCTGGGCTCCCCCTACAGACGCCGGAGTGCAGCGTCGTGAGCAGCTTCCCTACAGACGAGGAGGTAGCGTCCAGAGCTGGTACCCCTACAGAACGAGGAGTGCAGGTGTCAGCAGCTCCCCGATACAGACGAGGAGTTGGTTGTAGCGTTAGTGAGCGGTTTCCACCTAGAGACGAGGAGTGCAGCGTGCTCGTGAGCGGTGTCCCCTACAGACGAGGAGTGCGCGTGTTTGTGAGCGGCTCCCCCTATCAGACGCGGAAGGTGCCAGGTGAGTGACTCCCCCTACCAGTACGAGGAGTGCAGCGTCGCTGAGCAGCTCCCCCTACAGACGATGGACGTGCAGCGTTGTGAGGACTCCCCTACAGCGAGGAGGTGCACAGGTAAAACCTTCCCGTGAGCGGCTCCCCCTAAGAGCGAGCGGAGTGCAGCATGTGAGCGGGCGCCCCCTACGGACGAGGCGTGCAGCATCGTGAGCGGCTCTCACCCCTACACGACGAGGAGTGCAGCGTGTGAGCAGCTCCCCTACGACGAGGAGTCGCAAGAGGTGTGAGCAGCTCCTACAGACGAGGGAGTGAGCATGTGAGCGGACCACCTACAGGCGGGAGTGCGCTGTGAGCCGGCTCCCTACAGACGAGAGTGCAGCGCGGGGAGCAGCCTCCACTACAGACGAGTGAGTGCAGCACGCAACTGTGAGCAGCCCCTCACAGACGAGGAGGCAGGATTGTGACAGCTGCTCCCCCTACAGCCGAGGAGTGAAGCATTGGAGCGGGCTTCCCCCTAAAGACGAGGAGGCAGCGTGTGAGCAGCTCCCCCTACAG
>JAIEZT010001390.1:13386207-13396242 GCA_019594935.1 Periophthalmus modestus | reverse complement strand
TTTGGAACCATGTGACTAGCAGTTAGCTCTTCCCATCTTATAATAACATTCATCATGGTAATGTGTGGTATCGGCAGAGCGTCGTGGTCAGATTTAAAAAGCTGAAGCTACCCACGCATTGGAGTCACAATGGTACTGTGGGCTTGAGTAGGATGTTATGCAACGGAACAAACCAACAAAGATCATGAAATGTGACGAGATTCTGAATAAAAGCGCTGAGACAGATTGCACAAAACGTGCACAACACTCAACTACACAGGTATCAGAACAGTGACATGTGAGGTTAGACCTCAGCATTAATTGTGAACATAATGCTGATATGAAGTGATTTAGTTGTGGTGAAGTGTCTCTTGTGTGTGGTGATTGTAAGTAAGTGTCTGTGTGCAGTATTAATGTATGATGCTGTGCACGTGTGGTGGTGCCGTCATGTGTGTGTGCAGTTGTGTGTTTGTGTGCAGTTGTGTTTGTGTGCAGTCGTGTTTGTGGGCAGTCCCGTGTGTTTGTGTGCTCGGGTGGTTGTGTCCAGTTGTGTTTGTGTGCAGTCGTGTGTTGTGTGTAGTCGTGTGTTTGGGTGCAGGTCTTTCCTATATGCTGTGACAGTTGTTGTTGTTTTATAACTTTCGGTGTTGCGATCGTGCGTCAGTGTTTGTGTGCAGTTGTGTTGTGTGCTCGTGTTTGTGATGCAGTTCGTTGTTTGTTGGGACAGTTCGTTACGTGATGTGTGTGGCAGGATTGTGTCTTGTATTGCAAACGTTGTGTGGGATCTTTTGTGTCGACCGCTCGTTGTTTGTGTGCAGTCCGTCATGTTTGTGGTTCAGGTGTGTTGTGTGCAGATTGTGTTTGTGTGCAGTCCATGTGTTGATGTGGCCGGGTCCGTCTCGTTTGCTGTGCAGTCGTGTTTGTGTGTTCTCAAGTCGTTTTGGTGTGCGGCTTCGCATGTGTTTGTGTCCAACGAGGCTCCTCGGTAGGCATGGTGTGGGCAGTTGGTTTGTGTGTGACAAGCGGTCTGTGAGTTTTGATGGTCTTTGCTGTGCGAGGTATTCCTGTGGTAAGTTTGTGTCGAAGTTGATGTACAGTGGTGTTGGCAGTATCATAGCAACCATCACATGGTCTTTGCTGAGTGCAGTCATCGTGAGGCGCGTTGGTTTCGTTGTGCGATCTCGGTGTGTATAACTGTTCGTGCAGGTTCGTGTTGTTTTGTGTGGCAGTCTCCCTGTTTGTGGTGCAGAGTCTGTGTTTGTGTGCAGTAGTTGTTTGTTTGTGCAGCCAGGTCGTGTTTGTGTGCAGTTTGTTTGTGTGCACTTGTGTGTTTGTGGTGCCCACTCGTTTTTGTGTGCGCAGCCTCGGTTGTGTCCTGCAGCGCTGGTCTTGTCCCTGTCAGTGTGTTGTGTGCAGTCGGCTGTTTGTGTGCATTCGGTGTGTTTTGTGTGCAGTCGTGTTTGTGTGGCTAGTTGTGTGTGTTTGTAGTCAGTGGGCGTTTAGTGTGCGTAGTTTGGGGTGCAGCCGGTTAGCAACGCTGTGCAAGTCTTTGATGTTGTGTGCAGTGCCGTGTTTGTTGTTGACAGTCGTGCTTGTGTGCAGATTGTGTTTGTGTGCAGCGTTGTGTTGTGTGCAGTAGGTTTGTGTGCAGTCGTGTTTGTGTGCAGTGTTTGTGTTTGTGTGCAGTGTGTTTGTGTGCAGTCATGTGTTTGCCCTGTGCAGGTCGTGTGTTTGTGTGCAGTCGTGGGGTTGTGGTGCAGTCGTGTTTGTGTGCTCGGGCGTGTGTGTGTGCGTTTGACGTTGATTAGCGCATGTGCATTGTGTTTGTGTGCAGTCAACGTGCATAGTTTGTGTGCATGAGTCCGATTGTATTGTGCAGTTTGTGTTGTGTGCAGTCAGTGTTGGGATGCTCGTGTGCACTCCGTGTGTTAATCGCTGTTTTGTGCAAAGTGTGTTTGTGTGCAGTGGTTGGTGCAGTATTGTGTTGTATGACAAGAAGTGTTTGTGTGCAGACCATGTTTGTGACAGTTGTGTGTGTGCAGGTGGTTCTGTTGTGCAGTCGTGTGTTTTGTGTGCAGTCGTGTTTGTGTGGTGGTGACAGGTCGAAGTTGTGCTGTGCACCGTGAAAATCCTGTGTTGCTTTGTTTGTTTGATGTCAAGTCGTGTTTGTGTGCAGTTCGCTTGTTTGTGTGCAGGTCCAGTTTGTGTGCAGTCGGGAGTTATTTGGTCTGTGCGAGTTGTGTTTGTGTGCAGTCGTGTTTGTGTTGTAAAAAAAGTGTGGGGTCGTTGTGTGGGTCGTCGTTCATCCGTGTAGTCTGTGTGTGGGGCCAGTGTAATTTGGTGCAGGTAAGTGTTTTGTGT
Organism: Periophthalmus modestus; assembly: GCA_019594935.1. NCBI lineage: Eukaryota > Metazoa > Chordata > Actinopteri > Gobiiformes > Gobiidae > Periophthalmus > Periophthalmus modestus. The sequence continues at coordinate 13,393,902 of JAIEZT010001390.1, read as the reverse complement.
AAAATGTGTGTTTGCAGTCGTGCCAAGGTGCATCGTGCATTCGTGTGCAGTTGTGATGTTGTGATGCGAGTCGTAGTGTTTTGTTGCAGTGCAGTTGTTGTGTGCAGTTAGTTTGTGAGTGCAAGTGATGTTAGTGTGCAGTGTACAAATGTGGCATGTTATTGTAGTGCTGAGCAGTGCGTGTTTTTGGTAAATGCAGTGTGCGTGTTTGTGTGCAGTGCTGTTTGTGTGCAGTTGGGTGTGTTGTGTGCAGTCGTGTTTGTGTGAATTGTGTGTGAGGGTGGAGTAGTGTTTGTGTGTGCAAAAAATCGTGTGTTATAGTAGGAATGTGCAGCTAAGTGATGTTTGTGTGCAGTCGTAATGATTTGTGTGCAGTTGTGTTTGTGTTGCCGTTGTGTTTAGTTGCATGGGGGGGTGTGTGGTGTGTTCACACTTGATTGTTGTGTTCTGGGTGTTGTGCGGTCGTGTTTGTGTGCAGCCTACGTGTTTGTGGATGCAGTGTGCTAGTGTGTTTTTGTGTGCAGTCGTGTTTGTGTTGCAGTCGTTGTGGGTTGTGTGCAGAAAGGGGTTGTGTGCGCGTGTTGGTTGATGGTTAGTGTTAGGATGACAGTCGTGAATTTTAAGTATGTGTGGTTTGCTGTGAAGGTGTGTTGTTGTATTGCAGTGTGTGTTTGTGTGCAGTAAAGAACTTGGGTGCAGTAATGATTTGTGTTGGCGGGGGTGTTTGTATGTGCAGTCTGTGCTTTGTGTGGGGGAGTCGTTTGGGGTGCAATTGATGTGTTGCAGGCGGTGTTGTGTGCAGTTGTGTCTTGTGTTATGTCGTCAGAGTGTGAAGTTGGGGGAGGGGGAGGTCTGTGTTTGTGTGCACACATGTTTGTGTGGTGTCGTGTTTGTGTGCAGTCCGTTTGTTTGTGTGCAGTGTGTTTTTGTGTGGCAGTTTGTGTTTGTGTGCGTTGGTGTTGTGTGAAGTCGTGTTTGTGTGCAGTGTGTTTGTGTGCAGTCGTGTGTGTGTGCAGTCCGTGTTTGTGTGCAGTCGTGTGTTTGTGTGCAGTCCGTTGTGTTTGTGTGCAGTCGTGTTTGTGCGTGCAGTTGTGGTTTGTGTGCAGTTTTGTTGTGGCCAGGTCGTTGTGTTGTGTGCAGTCGTGGTTGTTGCAGTTGGGTTTGTTGCAGTCGGTGTTTTGTTGTTAGTGGTTTGTGTGCGTCGTGTTTGGTGCAGGTCGTGTGTTTGGTGCAGTCGTTGTGTGTGTGTTCCCGTTGTGTTTTTGTGGTGCATGTGTTTTGTGTGGCAGTCGTGTTTGTGCTTTCAGTCTTGTGTGTGTGTGTTTTAGAACGTGCATCGTGTGTGTTGTGTGCAGTGTGCAGTGTGTGTGTTTGTGGGTGCAGTGTGTGCATTCTTGTGTTTTGTGTGCAGTTGGTTTGGTGCAGTCGTGTGCAGTGTTGTGTGCGTAGTGTTTGTGTGCAGGGTGTTTGTGTGCAGTGTTTTGTGTGCATTGCGTTTGTGTGCAGTGTGTTTTTTTTGTGTTGGGGGTTGTGTTTTGTGTTGTCAGTGTAGTGTTGTGTGCAGTCGTGTTTGTGTGCAGTTGTGTTTGTGTGCAGAGTGTGTTGTGTGTTGTGTTTGTGTGCAGTATCCATGCAGTTTGGTTTGCAGTCGTGTTTGTGTGCCATAGTCGTGTGTTTTGGTGTATCAGGTCGTGTTTGTTGTGCAGTCGTGCTTGTGTGCAGTCGTGTGGATTGTGTTTGTGTTGCAGAGGTCGTTTTTGTGGCATTGTGTTTGTGTGCAGTCGTTTTTGTGTGTGCATTTTGTGTGTATGTGTGCGGTGTCCCGTGTCAGTTGTGTGCAGGTTCGGTAGTGTTTGTGTGCAGTCGGGTTTGTGTGGCATAGTGTTGTGTGTTTTTTGTGTTCAGGTCGTGTTTGTGTGCAAGTCGTGTTTGTGTGCAGTTTGGTGTTTGTGTGCAGGTCGTATGTTTGTGTGCATCCAGTTGTGTTGCAGTGGTGTTTGTGTGCAGTCGTGTGTTTGTGTGATAAGTCGTTCTGTGTTTGTTGTGCAGTCGTGTTTGTGTGCAGTGTGTTTGTGTGCAGTCCTGGTTTGTGTGCAGTCGTGTGTTTTGTGTGCAGTCCGTGTTTGTGTGCAGTTGTGTGTTTGTGTGCATCGTCGTGTTTGTGTGCAGTAGTGTGTATTTGTGTGCAGTTGTGTTTTGTGTGCAGTCGTTGTTTGTGTGCAGTAAATAGTGTTTGTGTGCAGTCGTGTTTGTTGTGTGCAGTCGTGTGTTTGGGCAGTTAGTGTTTGTGTGCAGTTGTGTTTGTGTGCAAGTCGTGTGTTTGTGTGCAGTCGTGTGATTTTGTGCGGTGTTGGTGCAGTTGTGTTTGTGTGCAGTCGTGTTTGTGTGCAGTCCGTGTTTGTGTGCAGTCGTGGTTGTGTGCAGCTGTTTTTGTGTTGTTTCGTTGTTGGGATTGTTCGTCTGTGTTGTGCGTGCAGTTGATCGTGTTTTTGTGTGGCCAGTTGTGTGTGTTTGTGTGCAGTCGTGTTTGTGTGCCTCGTGTTTTGTGTGTGCAAGTCGTTTTTGTGTGCAGGTGCAGTGTGTTTTGTGTGCAGGTCGTGTTTGTGTGCAGATTCGTGTTTGGTGTGTCGTAGTGTTTGTGTGCGTGTGAAATTTGTGGTGCAGTTGTGTTTGTGTGCAGTCGCTGTTTGTGTGCAGGGTGTTTGTGGGTGCAGTTGTGTTGTGTGTGTGCAGTCGTGTCTTGTGTGCAGTTGTGTGTTTGTGTGCAGTCAGTGTTTGTGTGCAGCAGTGCGTGTGTTTTGTGTGGCAGGTCGTGTTTGTGTGCAGTTGTGTTGGTGTGCAGCCACGTCTGTTTTTGTGGTGTGTCGTTGTTGTGTTTGTGTGCAGTCCGTGTGTTTGTGTGCAGTCGTGTTTTGTGTGCAGTCGTGTGTAGTTTGTGTGCAGTTGTGTTGTTGTGGCGTCGTGTTTTGCTGTGCAGTCGTGTTTGTTGTGCAGTCGTGTTTGTGTGCAGTTGTGTTTGTGTGCAGTCTGTGTGTTTGTGTGTCAGATCGTGTGTTTTGTGTGCGTTGTGTTTGTGTGCAGTAGTGTTTTGTGTGCAGTCGTGTGTTGTGTGGCAGTAGTGTGTTGTGTGCAGTTGTTTGTTTTGTGCAGTCCCGTGTTATGTGTGTAGTTTGTGTGCAGTTGTGTTTGGTGTGCAGTCGTGTGTTTAGTGTTTGTGTGCAGTCGTTTTTGTGTGCAGTCGTGTGTGTTTTGTGTGCAGTTGTGGTGCTTTTGTTGTGCAGTCCGTTCGTTTTGTGTGCAGTCGTGTTTTGTGTGCAGTTCGTGTTTGTGTTGTGTGCCAGTCGTTTGTGTGCAGTTTGTGTTTGTGTGCAGTCGTGTTGTGTGTGTGTCGTTGTTTGTGTGCGTTGTGTGTTTGTGTGCAGTCGTGTTTGTGTGTTTGTGTGCAGTTCGTGTTTTGTGTGCAGTGTTGTTTGTGTGTGTGTGTCAGTGTGTTTGTGTGCAGTCGTGTATTGTGTGCCGTTTGTGTTTGTGTGCAGTAGTCGTGATGCATCCTGTTTGTGTGCGTTGTCGTTTTGTGTGGTGTGTGTTTGTGTGTGTTGTGTGCAGTGTAGTCGTGTGTGCAGCATTGTGTGTGTTGTGTGCAGTCGTGTTTGTGTGCAGTTGGTGTGTGTTGTGTGCTTGTGTGACATTCTGTGTTTGTGTGCAGTTGTGTTGTGTGCAGTTGTGTTTGTGTGCAGTTGTGTTTGTGTGCAGTTGTGTGTGTGTGTGCAGTCGTGTTGTGTGCAGTCGTGTTTTGTGTGCAGTGTGTTTGTGTGCAGTCGTGTGTTTGTGTGCAGTGTGTTGTGTGTGTGTGCAGTCGTGTTTGTGTGCAGTCGTGTGTTTGTGGTGCAGTCGTGTGTTTGTGTGCATGTGTTTGTGTGTGCAGTTGTGTGCAGTAGTTTGTTTGGTGTGCAGTCGTGTTTGTGTGCAGTCGATTGTGTTTGTGTGGCAGTTGTGTTGTGTGCAGTCCGTGTGTTTGTGTGCAGTCGTGATGTGTCCTGCAGCAGTCCGTGTTTGTGTGCAGGTGCCGTTGGTTTGTGTGGCAGTCGTGTTTGTGTGCAGTAGTGTTTGTGTGCAGTTGTGTTGTTGGCAGTTGTGTTTGTGTGCAGTGCCGTGTTTGTGTGTGCAGTCGTGTTTGTGTGCAGTCGTGTGTTTGTGTAGTTGTGTGTGCAGTTGTGTTTGTGCAGTGCAGTCGTGTGTTTTGTGTGCAGTCGTGTGTTTGTGTGCAGTCGTGTGTTTTGTGTGTTCAGTTGTTTGTGTGCAAGCATGTTTGTGTGCAGTTGTGTTGTGTGCAGTCGTGTGTTTGTAGGTTGTGGGTGTTTGTGTGCAGTTGTGTTTGTGGTGCAGTCGTGTTTGTGTGCAGTTTGTTTGTGTGCAGTTGTGTTTTGTGTGCAGTGTGTTTGTGTGCAGTTTGTGTGCAGTGTGTGCAGTGTGTTTGTGTGCAGTCGTGTGTTGTGTTTGTGTGTGTTTGTGTGCAGTCGTGTTTGTGCAGGTGTGTGTTGTGTGCAGGGTGATCGTGTTGTGTTTGTGTTGCAGTTGTGTTGTGTGCAGGTCGTGTTTGTGTGCAGTTTGTGTTGTGTTTGTGTGTGTTTGTGTGCAGTCGTGTTTGTGTGCAGTCGTGTGTTTTGTGTGCAGTCAGTGTTTGTGTGCGTGTGCAGTGTGTTTGTGTGCAGTATGTGTTGTGTGCAGTGGTGTTTGTGTGCAGTTGTGTTGTGTGCAGTTGTGTTTGTGTGCAGGGTGTGTTTGTGTGCAGTTGTGTGTTTGTGTGCAGTTGTGTTGTGTGCACGTCGTGTGTTTGTGTGCAGTTGTGTTGTGTGCAGTTGTGTTTGTGTGCAGTCGTGTTTGTGTGCAGCAGGTGTGTGTTTGTGTTGTGTGCAGTGTGTTTGTGTGCAGTTGTGTTTTTGTGCAGTCGTGTGTTTGTGTGCAGTTGTGTTTGTGTGTCAGTGTGTGTTGTGTGCAGTCGTGTTTGTGTGCAGTTCGTGTTTGTGTGCAGTTGTGTTTGTGTGCAGTTGGTGTTTTGTGTGTGTTTGTGTGTTGTTGTGTGCAGTCGTGTTGTGTGTGCAGTCGTGTTTTGTGTGCAGTTGTGTCGTGTGCAGTTGTGTTTTGTGTGCAGTTGTGTTTGTGTGCAGTTGTGTGTTTGTGTGCAGTTGTGTTGTGTGCAGTCGTGTTTGTGTGTTGTCCAGTTGTGTTTGTGTGCAGTGTTGTGTGCAGTCGTGTTTGTGTGCAGTCGTGTGTTTTGTGTGCAGTTGTGTTTGTGTGCAGTCGTGTGCAGTTGTGTGTGTGCAGTTGTGTTTGTGTTTTGTGTGTGTTTGTGTGCAGTTTGTGTGTTGTGTGTGCAGTTGTGTTTGTGTGCAGTTGTGTTGTGTGCAGTCTTGTGTTTGTGTGCAGTTGTGTTGTGTGCAGTCGTGTGTGTGTGTGCAGTTGTGTTTTGTGTGCAGTGTGTGCAAGTTGTTTGTGTGCAGTCAGTGTTTTGTGTGCAGTTGTGTTTGTGTGCAGTGTGTGTTGTGTTTGTGTGCAGTTGTTTGTGTGCAGTCGTGTGTTGTGTGTGCAGTTTGTGTGTAGTTGTGTGTTGGTGTCAGTTTGTGTTTGTGTGTTTGGTCGTGTGTGTTTGTGTGCAGTCGTTGTTTTGTGTGCAGTGTGTTGGTGTGCAGTGTTTGTGTGTTTGTGTGCAGTTGTGTTGTGTGCAGTCGTGTTTGTGTGTGTGTTTTGTGTTTTGTGTGTTTGTGTGCAGTTGTTTGTGTGCAGTTGTTGTTGTGTGCAGTTGTGTGTGTTTGTGTGCAGTGCGGTCGTGTTTGTGTGCAGTTGTGTTTTGTGTGCAGTCGTGTTTGTGTGCAGTTGTGTTGTGTGCAGTCGTGTGTTTGTGTGCAGTTGTGTTGTTGTGTGCAGTCGTGTGTTTGTGTGCATTTGTGTTTGTGCAGGCAGTTGTGTTTGTGTGCAGTCGTGGTTTTTTGTGTGCAGTTGTGTTGTGTGCAGTTGTGTTTGTGTGCAGTTGTGTTGTGTGGTCGTTGTGTTTGTGTGCAGTTGTGTTGTGTGTGCAGTGCAGTGTGTTTGTGTGCAGTTTGTGTTGTGTGTGCATTGTGTTGTGTGTGTCAGTCGTGTTTGTGTGCAGTCGTGTGTGTGTGTGTGCAGTTGTGTGTGCAGTTGTGTTTTGTGCAGTTGTGTTGTGTGTTTGTGTGTGTTGTGTGGCAGTTGTGTTGGTTAGTTGCAGGTGTTGTGTGCAGTTGTGTTTGTGCAGTTGTGTGCGTGTTGTGTGCAGTTGTTGTGTGCAGTTGTGTTTTGTGTGTCGTGTTTGTGTGCAGTGTTGTGTGTTGTGTGCAGTGTGTGCTCGTGTGTGCAGTCGTGTGTTTGTGTGCAGTTGTGTTTGTGTGCAGTTGTGTTTGTGTGCAGTGTGTGCAGTGTCAGTTTTGTGTGCAGTCGTTGTGTTGTGTGGCAGTCGTGTGTGTGCAGTTGTTGTTTTGTGTAGTTGTGTTGTGTGTGCAGTTGTGTTGTGTGCAGTTTGTGTTGTGTGCAGTCGTGTGCAGTGTGTTTGTGTGCCGTCGTGGTTGTTGTGTGCAGTTGTGTTGTTGTGCAGTCGTGTGCAGTCAGGTCAGTTCGTCCCTGTGACAGTAGCTGCATGTGGGCCGTGCTGACAGCCTGTCATACCTGCTTTCAGCAGCACTATCTGATCATTCTGGCACAGCTCCATGAAGCCGTCGATGCGCTTGGCGAATTCCACCACATACTGAATGGCTTCTGTTATTTTGATCGCACACAGCTGCCACATGACTTCCCGAGGCTAAAGACACACACAGAATATTTAACAGTTTTAACAGTGGTATGATCGGAGCGCACGTTTAACACTTTAAACAGTGGTGTGGTTGGAGCGCATAGGGGCCGCTCTCGGGACCGCTCTCGGGACCGCTCTGGGGGCCGTTCTCGGGGACCCGCTCTCGAGGACCGCTCTCGGGACCGCTCTCGGGACACCCGCTCTGGTGGGGGCCGTTCTCGGGACCGCGCTCTCGAGACCGCTCTCGGGACCGCTCTCGGAGGGACCGCTCTCGGGTGACCGCTCTGGGACCCGCTCTCGGGTTCGTTGTTTACCTTGCTCTGGTAGCTCTCCACCTCCTCCTGGAGGAAGGCCTGCAGGTCATCTGCTGCAGCTCCTCCCTCAGATACTGACACGTTTCCATGTGCGACTTGGAGATGTTCTGGGCCAAATGCTCTGAAAAACAAGCATTGTTACCGGTGCTGAAGATCACAGCACCATCTCAAAGTTCCTGTGATAAAATGAGGACTGAATGTGAAGAGCACATTTACTGAGGCAGGGAGAAAGGCAGAGCGCGTGGGCTTTTTGACTGAGAAAAGGCTTGTTGACATTTGCTTTTTTACTGCCTCCGGGAGGCTCAGAGCTTAAGGTTGAGGCAAAGCCAATCTAGTTTTGACACAAATGTTTGAGAGGAGGAGGGGGCCCACACCGTGCTCACTTTAAACAAAGGTCACATTTTCTTTCAAAAACATTGAGCAGAAGAAGTAAAGTGCTTTTGAAAACACATCTGGTAAAAGGAGTTCCTGGCCACGGGGGAGCCAGAGCGTGATTTCCCCAGACACCTGCCCTGCTGGATCCTGATTGGCCCTAATTAATGGAAACTAATTACAAAAAAGAGGCTCTTTTAATGA
>JAIEZT010001390.1:13311207-13376207 GCA_019594935.1 Periophthalmus modestus | reverse complement strand
TGTTTTGAGATGTTTTTGCACATTTCCACTGTGATCCTTCACAAACTGGTCATTTCCAGTTTGGTCTGTGAGCTGTGACAGGTGAATATGTGCTCCTGACATAACCAGCCCCGTCTCCTCTTATCTGCACCTGTCACACACCGGACAGGCCCCTGCTCACACACACCGCTCCACAGAGGTTACTCCAATGTCAGCAGAGAAGGATCCAGAACACACAGAACACGGAACACGGAGCACACAGAACACGGAGCACAGAACACGGAACACACGGAGCACACAGAACACACAGAACACACAGAACACACAGAACACAGAACACACAGAACACACAGAACACACAGAACACACGGAACACACAGAACACACGGAACACACAGAACACGGAGAACACAGAACACACAGAACACACAGAACACGGAGAACACAGAACACGGAGCACACAGAACACGCAGAACACGGAACACACAGACACACGGAGCACACGGAGCACACGGAGCACACAGAACACGGAACACACAAAACACAGAACACACAGAAACACGGAACACACAGAACACGCAGAACACGGAACACACAGAACACGGAGCACACGGAGCACACGGAGCACACAGAACACGGAACACACAAAACACAGAACACACAGAACACAGAACACACAGAACACACAGAACACACAGAACACGGAGCACACAGAACACACAGAACACAGAGCGCACAGAACACACAGAACACACAGAACACACAGAACACACAGGACACACAGAACACACAGAACACAGAACACACAGAACACACAGAACACACAGAACACACAGAACACGGAGCACACAGAACACACAGAACACAGAGCGCACAGAACACACAGAACACACAGAACACACAGAAACACACAGGACACACAGAACACACAGAACACACAGAACACACAGAACACACAGGACACACAGAACACACAGAACACAGAACACACAGAACACAGAACACACAGAACACACAGAACACAGAACACAGAACACACAGAACACACAGAACACGGAGCACACAGAACACACAGAACACACAGAACACGGAGCACACAGAACACACAGAACACACAGAACACACAGAACACAGAACACACAGAACACACAGGACACACAGAACACACAGAACACAGAACACACAGAACACACAGGACACAGAACACACAGAGCACACAGAACACGCAGAACACAGAACACGGAGCACACAGAACACACAGAACACACAGAACACACAGAACACACAGGACACAGAACACACAGAACACACAGAACACGGAGCACACAGGACACAGAACACAGAACACAGAACACACAGAACACACAGAACACACAGAACACACAGAGCACACAGAACACACAGAACACACAGAACACGGAGCACACAGAACATAGGACACAGAGCACACAGAGCACAGGACACGGCGCCAGGATGAAGACATTTAGGAACAACACACGCTGGTATTTTAAATGCTTCAGTGGCACTTTTGGGTTTGCAGCTCTCATAAATCCACCTGCCGACCAAAACTCCGTCTCATCGTTTTGAGACGCACAAAAACACACTTTATTTAAAATGACCGTCCCATTCTCCTCAGTAACAGTCAGATTTAGGCAAAATCGAAAATATTCCATTTGAGAGCATTTTTCTGCATAAAAGTGTTTGTTATTTTTCTGATATCAGTGTTTTTCTGATGTCGATGATCTACAGAAACAGTAAAACTGACACCTCCACGTGTTTGTTTCCTGTTCAGCTTCAGTGTCGGCCTCAATATCTCGATCAATACCACAATTATGTGACCACAATTACGTTATTACAAGGTGAGGGCCTCTCCTCCCCTCATCTGTGTTTCCTTTTCTCCTTTTCTCCCCCCTCCCCTGTCCTCCTCCCGTTTTCCGTCTCCCCTCTCCTCTTTCCTCCTCCCCTTTCCGCTCTTCCCTCTCCTCTCCTTCGCGCTCCCTTTCTCGCTTCTCCTCTGCTCCACAATCTATAAAACCATTTGCTACATCTGTTATTAGTCCCGTGTTTAGCTGATACACAGACAGACTGGTCACACACTGAACATTACACACACACACACACACACACACACACACACACACACACACAGACACACGCACACACACACTGTCCAGTCGCGTCAGGCCGAGCTGCAGCAGCAGAATTAGACGAGAGACAGAGACAAAACAACAACAACCGCACACTCCAAATCCTGAGAGATTCTGTTTTTAAATGTTTTTAAATGTAAAATATATAAACTTAAAAATGCAAATCTCAAAACACGGGGCTGGAAACTACAGCAGCACAATTATAGCTGAAAAGAAAAGAAATGTGATAATTTGGACATTTGAAATTAACAATTTAAAACAAAAACGCTTTAATGACAGGAGTCTGAACAGCAAAGGATCATGGTCTTTTTTTTGTACTTTTATCTGCAGGAGCTTCATATTCAGACAGATGATGATATACTACTACTACACTTGTAATTACGAAGATAATACGACACGTGTTTCAGATCTCATACTGCCCATATCAAAAAACACAACGCAAACAAGAGGGGCGACACCAGGGGGCGCTCAGGAGCCTAACTGCACCCCCCATAGTCCCCCAAAGACTTAAGCCTCCTTTTCACGGGACAGTTCATCTAAAACGACATGGAGGTCAAAAGAATAGCACAGTGGATTATACATTATGTTTTAAACCTCACTAACTGCATTTAAACAGGAGGGGGCGCTATGGGCACCGCTGTGAAGACTCTAAATGTGAGCACCAGCGTGGAAGAGCTAACAGCGCCCCCTTATGGAGACACATTTTAAATCACAATATTCATCTAAAACCACTTCATAAAACAAACAAATCCACTGACTTCTGCGTTAGAAAACTGCAGTGTCCAATATGAGCTGACGTCGCCATAAAAGTCACGACAATAAAGAGCCATGTAGCTGTAGCGCCCCCTATGGACAGAACACGTCACACTAGAGCAGCACATTTTTTATTTGTGCCAAAATGACGATGCGACGCTGCCGAATCCTACGAGTATCAATGATTAAGAAAATAAAACTGGAGAAGGAAGAGCAGACGTCACAGTGGGCGTGTCACTGTGGGCGTGTCACAGGGGGCGTGTCACAGTGGGCGTGTCACAGTGGGCATGTCACAGTGGGCATGTCACAGGGGGCGTGTCACAGGGGGCGTGTCACAGTGGGCGTGTCACAGGGGGTGTGTCACAGTGGGCGTGTCACAGTGGGCGTGTCACAGGGGGCGTGTCACAGGGGGCGTGTCACAGGGGGCGTGTCACAGGGGGCGTGTCACAGTGGGCGTGTCACAGTGGGAGTGTCACAGTGGGAGTGTCGCAGGTGGAGGTTAAACGGAGGCAGATCGACAAAATGACGTCTTGAAAATAGTGGATTAAAGATTAAACTCAAACATGAATCACTCCAAACACAACTTCAGAGACTCAACGAGAAGAAACGACGAGAACCTGGAGAAACATCTGAACAGAACAGTTTGAAGAATCGTTCTGGTTTAATCTTTCTGGTGTTTATGTGAGAGTTCGGGGTCAGTGTGTCACGTACAGAACAGCTGACAGTAATTGTCCCTCCGTGGCCTCTGTACAGAAACATGTGTCATCTCAGCCAAACACTAAACGCTCAATGTTTTAACATGAGACACACAACAGTCTTTAAATATTTAAAGGTGAGGTCAAGGTTCAATCAGTTTCCACATGATTCAGACACAGACTTCAGGTCCCGTCAGGGAAGTTTGCAAATGTGTTATTTTGAAATTTATAGAGCGGCTGGATGGCTCTGACTTTAACCTTCTGAGCAGTTCCCACCCTCTCTCTACCTCTGCCCCCTCCGCCCCTCTTCACCTCCACCCCTCTGCCCCTCCACTCCTCCGTCTCTCCGCCCGCCTGCAGACTTTCATCAGGCCAAATCGAGCGCCAAGGACAGGGAAGATGGACGAGGAGGATGGACCGCCGATACTTCCACAGGAGCAGAGATTGAGACAAATGAACCTTGTTATGTTAGCGGCATGTTCCACCTCAGAACTCAGCCAAGCACCGGACCAGAGACCGGACCAGAGACCGGCCAGAGACCGGACCAGAGACGGATCAGAGGACCAGAGACCGACCAGAGACCAGGACCAGAGGACCGGAGACAGGACCAGAGAACGGACCAGAGGACCAGAGACCGGACCAGAGACCGGACAGACCGGACCAGAGACCGGACCAGAGACCGGACCAGAGACCGGACCAGAGACCGGACCAGAGACCGGACCAGAGACCGGACCGAGACCAGAGACCGACCAGAGAGACCGAGACCAGAGACCAGAGACCGGACCAGAGACCAGAGACCGGAGACAGGAGAGACAGAGACCAGAGGACCAGAGACCGACCAGAGACCGGACCAGAGACCGGACCAGAGACCAGAGACAGAGACCAGACCAGAGACCAGAGACCAGAGACCAGACCACATAACGGACCAGAGACAGAGACCAGAGACCAGACCAGAGACCAGACCACCAGAGACCAGGACCCAGACCAGACCAGAGACCAGAGACCGGACCAGAGACCAGAGACCAGAGACCGGAGACCAGAGACCAGAGACCAGAGACCAGAGACCAGAGAACAGAGACCAGAGACCGGACCAGAGAGAGGACTGACCAGAGAGACCGGACTGGAGGCCAGAGACCGACCAGAGACCAGAGACCAGAGACCATGACCAGAGACCGTACCAGAGACCAGACCAGAGACCGGACCAGAGACCAGAGACCAGACCAGAGACCAGAGACCAGAGACCGGACCAGAGACCGGACCAGAGACCGGGCTGGAGACCAGAGACCAGAGACCGGACCAGAGACCAGAGACCGGACCAGAGACCAGAGACCAGAGACCAGAGACCATACAGGGACCAGGGACCAGAGACCAGAGACCAGAGACCAGAGACCGGAGACCAGAGACCAGAGACCAGACCCGAGACCAGACCAGAGACCAGAGACCAGACCAGAGACCGGACCGGAGACCAGAGACAGGAAACCGTAGAATAGACAGAGACAGGGAGACCAGAGATAAGAGACCAGAGACCAGACCAGAGACCAGAGATAAGAGACCAGACCAGGGACCAGACCCGAGACCAGACCAGAGACCAGACCCGAGACCAGAGACAGTTTTCCAGAGGCTCTCCTCCTCCGGCCCTGTCCCAACACTGATGTCTTGAACAGTGAAAATCTGAATGTGTCTTTTTCTGTTCAGACGTACACTCGTCATATACATGAAACATACAGTATTCCACACAAACTTTGTGCCAAAAAATATATTTCAAAATAGATATTATTTAAATCCATTGCAGATTACCACAGATTAGACACTGATAATCCCACTGTGGGACTCTGAGTTTATGGATTAAACAACAGTGTGGAGGACGGACGACAGGAGACAGGGACAACAGGAGACGAGGACAACAGGAGACAGGGACAACAGGAGACGAGGACAACAGGAGACGAGGACAACAGGAGACGAGGACAACAGGAGACAGGGACAACAGGAGACAGGGACAACAGGAGACGAGGACAACAGGAGACAGGGACAACAGGAGACGAGGACAACAGGAGACAGGGACAACAGGAGACAGGGACAACAGGAGACGAGGACAACAGGAGACAGGGACAACAGGAGACAGGGACAACAGGAGACGAGGACAACAGGAGACAGGGACAAAAGGAGACGAGGACAACAGGAGACAGGGACAACAGGAGACGAGGACAACAGGAGACAGGGACAACAGGAGACAGGGACAACAGGAGACGAGGACAACAGGAGACAGGGACAACAGGAGACAGGGACAACAGGAGACGAGGACAACAGGAGACAGGGACAAAAGGAGACGAGGACAACAGGAGACAAGGACAACAGGAGACAGGGACAACAGGAGACGAGGACAACAGGAGACGAGGAGAACAGGAGGTGAGGAGAACAGGAGACGAGGACAACAGGAGACAGAGCAGAGTCCATTCACTTTTCCCTCTTCTCCTCTGTCCTCTCCTCCTCTACACACAGGACTTGGAAATATAATGGTCCGTGTGCGTGAACATGAGAAAACCACGCCACACTTTGGCCTACGTCCTCCAAACCAGGTCCAAGTCTGAGCCAGGTCCAAGTCTGAGCCAGGTCCAAGTCTGAGCCAGGTCCAAGTCTGAGCCAGGTCCAAGTCTGAGCCAGGTCAAACCGTTTGTCCCCACACTGGACAAATGTGAATGAAGGGAATGGGCTGAGAAACTTTAGACGCTCAGAGCAGTGAGTGAGTTTGTGCTGATGCTCATGGACCTGTATGTTCTCCTCTGTCTCCTTCACTCTCCTCAAACATCTCCAGACTGTGTCCAGGAGAACGTCAGAGCACTGCCCAAGGTGCTGTGCTCGTAATCACGCTTTTTTACACTTCAATAATACATCTGTAAGTTTCCATAGAGCATAAAAAACACACAGCATGAAATATTAACTTTTTAGCAAAAGCGTTTTAAAAATCAATGTGTTTGGCTCATGGCCCCGGGCGTGATCGCGGCAGATCACTGACCGCTGCTGTCCACGTCCACATGTCTTTATATCAGACACAGGAGAGGCTGAGGTGAGCATCTGGACCTGCTCACGTCCACAGGGACCGACCGGGATTACAAAACCAATCCCAACCCCTCACCAGTCCTCAGATTAACATACAGTGTGAATATCAGGACGAGAGCGGAGCGGTACCTCAAAATAAAACAAAAAACACACGAAAAACACGTCAAAGGCTGTGTTTGGTAACATCATCTGCAAAAACATCATATATGTGTTTTGATGTTGTGAAATGCAGGTGATTCTTGTGTTAGACAACGAGACAATTATCAGTATGATCAGACACCAGACACTAAGGTTAAATAAAGAGAGTCATTATTTTAATTTAGAAAAAATAGGTAAGAAAAATAACAAAAAATATCCCAAATTTGTTCAAATATTTTCCACAAATAAAATATTTTATAAAGGGATGAATAAATAAATGTAAAAAAATAACTAATAAACTACGCAAGCTTAACTAAACTGGAGTCAAACTAATGACAAGCGATTTCAAAATTATAAGTTTGTAAAAATAACAAAAATAATAATGATAATAATAATAATAATAATAATAATAATAATGAATAAATAATAAATAAATTAATTAATAATAATAATAATAATAATAATAATAATAATAATAAATAATAATAATAATAATAATAATGAATAATAATAATAATAATAATAATAATAATGGGCTCAATGAAAAATGAAACAAAAGTCACTGCAGATAAATAATAACATAATAACTAATGAGACGCAGTGAAGCGGGTGGAGAGCTGGAAACAGAATGACCCCTGCCCCGAGCGGGTGGCAGACTGTTTAAAGGGACGCTGCCATCAGGAGCACCCACCTATTCAACCCACCCAGGGTGTCACCGGTGGGTGCTCACTTAACATGTAAATATAGCGTTTTTGCCCTATACCGAGTTATAAAACCTAACAAGGAAGTGTTTTATTTTTTATTATAGTCTCATTTTGAACATTTTAGTCGGGACTGAGTATCCTATGAAAGTGGGCTAAAAATCTGGGGGGGAGCTAAGGGGGAGCACTGACCGTTTTAAAGGTAGTGCCTCCTCACGCCCCCCGTCTGGCGTCGCCCCTGCCCAGCACAGAGACGGCAACGACCAACCACAGCCCGGGCGTAAGTCAAATCGGCCAATCAGGATCTGGGGCTCTACAGAATTCGCAGACCAGGCGAAGAGAACACGGGAGCGGGAAACGGCCGTGGATCTCAACAATGAGGAATTATGACTGTTGTATTTTCTAGGTTAAGTCATGTTGACGTCAGAATCATCTCACAAAATATTCTTAAGGATGTAAATTGTCAAAGTACATTTTGATTTCAAACGCTTCAATTTCACCTTCCCATTTAATCTGGAAATTTGAAGTGCCCCCCGCTACGTGCTGACGGACCCCCAGGAGCGAACTGACTCCCGGTTTGAAAATATACATTGCAAATATAATCGCATTTGGAATACTTGTCAGAAAAATTGTGTAGATTTCCTTCCAAAAATATGCAACCTGGAAACTGCACATTTTTTTGAATCTTCTGCCTGGGATGATGAATAAAAAAATAGAAAATTAGCTGTAAACAAGTTAATATCCAAACTGCCAAAGCTTCTGCACAAACTGAGGACTGGGGCGAAATCGCAGATGTGGTCTGAACACGACGCTCGGGCGGCGTGAGGAGCACATCCCGGTGGTGGTTGGAGGGTGAGGGGTGAGCCGGAGGAGGTGGGAGGGAGCCGCTCTCCTCAGCATGGAGCACAAGCAGTAAGTGCCTAATGAGGGGTGCACTGAGGCCCCTGGGAGCCCCTCCGGCACGTTCATTAGGAGATGAAAAAGCGTTTCTCCTCACTCAGACCGGACAGAGCTCTGGGCGAGGTCTAGCTCCGCTCACTCCAGTGTCATCACGAGCTCTTGGACATTCATCATAGAGACCACAGAACTGTATTAGATTAACCTGATGATCTGGATCACGGAGCTAATATGTGGAGTGCGGCGGTATGCTACAACGCTAACGGCTCAGTTAGCTGGTTAGCATGTGTCTTTATCCCATATGAACGGCAGTTTTTGATGATTATTCAATTTTGACTTAATCTGGTGGGATAAAACCATAGACTAAATATTTAAATGGACATAAATAGACAGTGATCATGGTGCACTTTCGGCTGTGTCCCCTCTCTCTGCTGTCACTCTCATTTTGGTCTTAAATGTTCGTATTAACCCTCTACATGATCCTGGGGTTTTTATTTCACTATTGCGTCTGTAAATCAACATATGAACATTAATAACAGACACATCAGGTCCTTCTTTCGGTTTGATTGACAGCGTTGCTAACCGGCCGCTCCCTGCTATCCCAGTGGGCGGGCGGGAAGAGGCGTTATCCTCGACAGCCTCGCTCCTGATTGGCTCTTTGGTTGCTATGATACACACTGTTGTAATTCCAAATACTCTGCTCAAACTCACCCGTGTACCTGCTCGAGCCTCGATGAGCCTCATCCGAGCTGAACGCTGTGGGTGACGTCACATTTAGTCCACTTCTTTATACAGTCTGTGCTATTACACAGTTTTGAAGTTTTTGTTTTTTGGTTCCAAATGGAATAAGTGACACTGGTTTCTTCGTCGTCTCCAAACACATTCTCATGTTTCAGCTCATTTAAGGCCTTTCTCATTACAGTTAAAAGTGATTGAATTGTGAAATCTATTGTGTCCTTTTTCTCGCGCAGCTAAACTCTGCCACAGATTAATACGCAGCATATCAAAACTTCCTTTATTGCGTTGCATTTTGTTGCATTTTTTCCTGGAGGCAAAAATAATAGATTCATTTAGCCAGTGGAGCTTTCTGTGAGGGAACCAAGGATTATGGTAATGTGCCACTGAGCGCTCTAAGCTAAATACAGTGTGGGAGAAATTGCAGCAGTTCACATTTGGGAGGTTGGTTTTTTGGAATATAAATGGGACTGCTCCGTCTCAGGTGTGGCTCTTAAGACAAAAGAATGGTGCTGTGGTTCAAATGCACAGCGTTATCAGCCTCGTATCCACGCCCTGATGATGACTCTTTATTAAGCCCGTCTGCTCGCCTTGTTACCCATCTCCTGTAATTAGCACCCGCTAACCTTCGGGGCGCTAATCCCGCATGAATTGTGGATTTGTACATCAAAGCTCCCTCTCTCTCTCTCGTACAGCGGCTGTGGAAACGATGCTCTATTTCAAACCTGAAATTATTTGTACAGAGCGATGTTCGAGTCTCTCCTTCTGTCTCGAGGAATCTATGGCTTTGCAGAGAAAACCCAATCCACTTCCACGGTGCCAAATATAGAGTCAGGCCTGATGCAGCCGGGATCCTGCTGCGGCTCCGAGTCGCGGCAAAATGTGTTTTCTGTGTCTCTTTACGCACTTCTGTGTTTTTAGAGGCTCCAGCAGAGCTGAGGGTCACACGGGGGAGAGCGTAGGGAGCATTATAGTGGTCTTCAAGAGCTGCACGAGCAAAACCAATCAGACACAGCGCTGATGTGGGACAGCGCCACCTTCAGTTTACAGAGCAATGCTTCACACTGTCTCTTTAAACTCTCTTTAATGAATAAAATGAAATGGATAAAGCAAAATTATGAATCACATTTGAACCAACAAAGACACAGAACAACCCAAACCCAACCGTGACCTAAAGACGCTGTAAATCTGAGGGTCAGAGGTCATCTGTCGGAGCCTAATCACAACATCAACTTCAACACATGTTTGAATTATCTTTGGGGTCTCTTCTCTGTTAATGTTCATTTTATGATAATTATTTGTGATTATTTATGTTTTGATTTGTTGTTTTGTGATTTTAATGTTTTTCCTACTGAAACTGGGAGATAACAGCTGTTTCCAGTTTCAGTTTGTTGTGGCTTTTGCTCTGGATCAGACCTGGACGACTGAGGCGTCTTTATTATTCTGTAAAACACTTTGAATGACTTTGTTCGACACAAATAAACTTATGTTGCCTCAATATTCATTCAGTTTATTTTTTCAGCTTTATTTCTCTGTAATTTGACCAGGCTTCTTGAATAATGAACTTCTATAGCTCAGAGAAATTACTGTTTCATTCTGTCATATTTTTTAACAAAATTGTACATTTAGCATTCGATTTTCTGGTTTGGGTTCAATATTATCATGAATCGTTTATATTTTCTTGAGAAATCCATCAGACTTCAATTCAATTCAATTCAATTTATTTTTGTAGAGCCCAAAATCACGACAGCAGTCGCCTCTTAGGACTGAACATGAGAGTTGATTAACCAACAGAATTAGAAAATCAACAGTGAAACAGAAACTTGGAGACTTGGAGATGTGTCGTCATGACAGGCCCAGTCTCTCGTTCTGGCTGATTGTGTGTGTGTGTGTGAGTGTGAGTGTGTGTGTGTGAGTGTGTGTGTGAGTGTGTGTGAGTGTGTGTGTGTGTGAGTGTGTGTGAGTGTGTCAGTGTGTGTGTGTGAGTGTGTGTGTGTGTGTGTGTGTGTGTGAGTGTGTCAGTGTGTGAGTGTGTGTGTGTGAGTGTGTGAGTGTGTGTGTGAGTGTGTGTGTGAGTGTGTGAGTGTGTGTGTGTGAGTGTGTGTGTGTTGTGTTCTTTATATTGTAACATCTCATTAACAACAAACTCCTGTCTCACGTTTGATAATTACATTAAGACCCACTCCACATCGCCGCCGCAGCTGAAGTCTTAATACAGACCAAAAAAATCTCTTTGTTTTTGACGAGTTTAAAAGCGTTACGTCAATCAGCGGCGCTAATGGGAACGTGCGTTTTGTAATTCACTTAAAGGCGATGAAAACGTGGAGAGACTTTGAACGATCTTTTAAGTGGCAGACACAGGCTTTGACAGTGGAGCGGCGTCCTCTGACAGGCGCCGGGTAAAAATAACTGCGCTCCCGGCAAATTAGACATATCGTTGGGCTCGTAAGTGAGAGATGAGTCTGTGTGTGGATGCTCCTGCCACGGCGTGACACGGGGCCAATACATCAGCCTGCTCCAGAGCGCAGAGTGCAGGAGTGTAAACTGATGAGGGCTCGGAACATGTGGAGTGCAGCGTGTGAGCGGCTCCCCCTACAGACGAGGAGTGCAGCGTGTGAGCGGCTCCCCCTACAGACGAGGAGTGCAGCGCGTGAGTGACTCCCCCTACAGACGAGGAGTGCAGCGTGTGAGCGGCTCCCCCTACAGACGAGGAGTGCAGCGTGTGAGCGGCTCCCCCTACAGACGAGGAGTGCAGCGTGTGAGTGACTCCCCCTACAGACGAGGAGTGCAGCGTGTGAGCGGCTCCCCCTACAGACGAGGAGTGCAGCGTGTGAGTGACTCCCCCTACAGACGAGGAGTGCAGCGTGTGAGTGACTCCCCCTACAGACGAGGAGTGCAGCGTGTGAGCACTCTCCCCTACAGACGAGGAGTGCAGCGTGTGAGTGACTCCCCCTACAGACGAGAGTGCAGCGTGTGAGCGGCTCCCTCTACAGACGAGGAGTGCAGCATGTGAGCGGCTCCCCCTACAGACGAGGAGTGCAGCGCGTGAGCAGCTCCCCCTACAGACGAGGAGTGCAGAGTGTGAGCGGCTCTCCTCCTACAGACGAGGAGTGCAGCGTGTGAGCGGTGCCCACAAGGTGTTAGCGCCCCCTCTGGAGGCTCTAGACAATCTGTTGTCCTTATGGTCAGTGTAAATCAGATCTGTGTCTTCTTCAAATGAATCCATGATAAATAGTTTTGCAGGTTTGGTTGTTTAGATTTGTTGCTGTTGTGCCTTTGAGCAGTGGCACTAGGTGTAGTATTGGGAAGTTCATTCAGCAGAAGCAGCAGTGCGGCGCTGGCTCTCACTTTGTCTCTGTCAGCTGGAACAATAATAATAATAATGGCTCTCGTTTCACATTGCGCTTTACACGTTTCTCAAATCAGTTTTTCATTTTCCCGTCTCCTCCGGTCACACTCAGGCGGCAGACGATTAATACGACGACAGTAATAATGAAATGGTTTAGATTTATTTTATTTCAATTGACAAGTTTCTTAAAGCCACAGTGGGACAGCATTTATTCCCTGGACTCTCCCTGTAGCCACAGCTGCCTTGGGGCTGATGGGCACAAAAACAGCGCTCACAGTGACACTTCTCTGCAGAAGAGTCTGGACAGTTGCTTGTAATGCTGCGTGTGGGAACTGAAGTACAGAACCCCTCTTCTGAACCCGTATACAAACTTGACTCATGCGGTGTCACTCGGGCTGATCCTCCTGAAGCCGCTCACATGTGAAAGTCCCACACTCATGTTTTCCATGTCATCCGATCGCTCCGGGTGCGAGTCCCGGGTCTCGGCCTGAGGTGTCAGTTTGAGTGGGGCTCTGTAAGTAACACCGGAGCAGTGTAGGATTTCAGCTCAGTGCAACAGAGCGGCGGTTTATTCATGTGTGATTCATGTCCAGAGCGAGTGAAGGAGAGGCCCGAACAAACACATCTGTAGTACACAAACACAGCATGTATATGTATATGTACATGTAAAATGTAAAATCCTTATCGCCACCAGAGACATGTTTATTTTACATCTGCTTTAAACTAAATGAATTTGAGACTTGAAATTCAAATTTTAGTCTTCACTGTGTCCATCAGAACGACCTTAAACGAGCCGTGTGAGCCACTCTGATCCCAGACTTCAGACAAAACACATGTCCCCAACTCTGTCCAAGCCCAGCGCACACAGGCCTATGACATGTTCCACAGGTCAAAGGTCATTGTTAAAATCATCAGACTAGAAACATCGAGATTATTGTGTATCACAATGATGTAATAAGACTATTTTTATTTAAAGTGAATAAACACTGTTTTCAGTCTCTGGTATCGGTTCACATCAGGCATCAGCGGATGCTTTAAGCTGTAGAATCGGTATCGGTATCAGGACTGAAAAAAGTCAACGTGGTCACGTGGTGGAATAAATCAGGTGAAAAACCTGCTCTGTACGTGACTCGCCTCCTCACACGACTCTCTCTGACAACTGGAGTTTTATTTCAATACAACACTAAACAAATGAAAGAACACTCACACGACTGACTCTGCTCCTCTACTCCTCTGACTCCTCTGACTCCTCTGACTCCTCTGGCTCCTCTGCTCCTCTACTCCTCTGCTCCTCTGACTCCTCTGGCTCCTCTGGCTCCTCTGGCTCCTCTGGCTCCTCTGGCTCCTCTGACTCCTCTGACTCCTCTGACTCCTCTGGCTCCTCTGACTCCTCTGACTCCTCTACTCCTCTGACTCCTCTGGCTCCTCTGCTCCTCTGACTCCTCTGACTCCTCTACGATCTCTGACTCCTCTGACTCCTCTGACTCCTCTGGCTCCTCTGACTCCTCTGACTCCTCTACTCCTCTGACTCCTCTGACTCCTCTGGCTCCTCTGGCTCCTCTGGCTCCTCTGGCTCCTCTGACTCCTCTGGCTCCTCTGACTCCTCTGGCTCCTCTGCTCCTCTGACTCCCTCTACTCCTCTGACTCCTCTGGACTCCTCTGACTCCTCTGTAGTAACTCTCCTCTGGCTCCTCTGACTCCTCTGCTCTCTGGACTCCTCTGACTCCTCTGGCTCCTCTGCTCCTCTGACTCCTCTGACTCCTCTGGCTCCTCTCCTCTGGCTCCTCTGGCTCCTCTGACTCCTCTGGCTCCTCTGCTCCTCCTCTGGCTCCTCTGCTCCTCTGACTCCTCTACTCCTCTGGCTCCTCTGACTCCTCTGACTCCTCTGCTCCTCTGGCTCCTCTGACTCCTCTGGCTCCTCTGCTCCTCTGGCTCCTCTGCTCCTCTGACTCCTCTGCTCCTCTGGCTCCTCTGCTCCTCTGGCTCCTCTGGCTCCTCTGGCTCCTCTGGCTCCTCTGGCTCCTCTGACTCCTCTGGCTCCTCTGCTCCTCTGACTCCTCTGCTCCTCTGGCTCCTCTGGCTCCTCTGGCTCCTCTGGCTCCTCTGACTCCTCTGACTCCTCTCTGGTCCACACTACAGCACACGGAGCCTGCAGGATTCTCTAGAAAAGCTGTATTTGTCTGCTCCATGATAGTTTAATTACAGAGCAGGTCACAGCAGGGAGCAAGAACACCACCAGCACCACCACTAACACCACCAGCACCACCAGCACCAACACTAACACCACCAGCACCAACACTAACACCACCAGCACCACCAGCACCAACACTAACACCACCAGCACCACCAGCACCAACACTAACACCACCAGCACCAACACTAACACCACCAGCACCACCAGCACCAACACTAACACCACCAGCACCACCACTAACACCACCAGCACCACCACTAACACCACCAGCACCACCAGCACCAACACTAACACCACCAGCACCAACACTCACACCACCACTAACACCACCAGCACCAACATGAACACCACCAGCACCACCAGCACCACCACTAACACACACCACACCACCACCAACACCACCAGCACCAACATGAACACCACCAACACCACCAGCACCAACACTGACACCAACACCACCACCGCCATCAGCACCACCACCTCCACCACCAATCCTCTCTCTCCTCCTCTGTATTTGTCAACATGCTGCCTGCTGTAATTGGCATAATTGCAGCGGCTGGAGCGGCCGGCGCTGGCCGAGGATCTGGAGGCGCTCCCGGGGACACGGCGTATGAGCGCGTGCAGCAGAGCGACAGCCCGCCTGATAAAATGGCCGCCTCTTATCTGCTGTGTGCATATGAAAGGCTTATGTCTCTCCATGACACATTGTGAGCCTCGTCACTGTGGGATTTGCCCAGATCCAGCAGAACACAGGGCCGAGGAGAGACGGCGGCGCAGCGTCCTCCTCCAGCGCTGTGTGTGTGTGTGTGTGTGTGTGTGTGTGTGTGTGCGTGTGCGTGTGTGTGTGTGTGTGTGTGTGTGTGTGTGTGTGTGTGTGCGTGTGTCGTTTCTGCACACATCAGAAAACACAGAGCTGCTGCACGCGCTCACTGGGGGTTCACTTTCACACAGAGAGATGAACTGTGTAATGACCTCATCTCGTTTTTATGTTGTGTCACATACGGAGCAGCTTAAGGTGTCAATTTACATATGTTTTTTTTTTTTTTCTCATTTTGTAGATTAAATAGTATTGTGGAAGTAAATTAAACAAAAACAAAATTAGATGCATCAATCCAGTGTTTTCAGGTCAGTTACAGATTTTTGTACTACAGCATATACCTTTGTTTTTTTGTTTTTTAAATTGTGCAAAAAAAAAAAAAAAATAAAATAAAATATGTGAGGTTCCAGTTTTTTTCCTTTAATTTCCTTATATTTTTTTTTTTTTATTTAAAAAAAATACTCTAATACTATAGCTTTAAGGACCTGGTGATACCAGAACAGAGACTGAAAGCAGCATTTATTTCCTTTAAACAAAAATAAAATAAGACCGAACTGATCCTGATGTTCCTCATGATATTTCACCAGCACATCTCAGAACAGAATCAAACTCATGAACTATGATGGAACTACACATAAAAAACCGGGTTTAGTGGTGAAACTTAAGCGTGTTTAGTTCATATGTAACTCTGGGCCTCTACACGACACGCTGCACAGTCGACGATTAAAGCTGCACTGTGGAACTTCTTGTCTCCATGGTGATGTTCTTGCTTTGCCTCCACTGCTCTACAAGTTCATTTGTATCTCGCTTTTATCTTGTTTTGATTAGAAATAACTTGAAAAAAAAAAAAGCATTCCTTCTTGCTTCTACACAGATCTGACCTGTAACCTGGCCTATGGGCGTCACCGGGACGTCTCCATGGAGATACAAAATTTGACATAGTTTAACAGCACATTTGAAATCTATTTTGTGTGTACTGGAGCATGTGGTCCAAACTGAAGTGTAAATGTACGAGCGAACCAAGGGGCAGCTCCTCTGACTCCTCTGACTAATAATAATAATATAATAATAATAATATAATAATATAATAATAATAATAATAATAATAATAATAATAATAATAATAATAATAATAATAATAATAATAATAATAATAATAATAATAATTATTATTATTATTATTATTATTGTTATAGGCTTGTGCTAAACAGCAACATGGTAGTTATTAAATTAATTCTAATTTATTTGGTTTCATTTTGTGGGATTATAAACACTGTAAATACAAATTATAGTTTTACACAAGGCGGGTGCTTAGCAACGCTGTCAATCAAACCTGTTGCGACGTCGGGGAAAGAAGGACCTGATGTGTGTCTGTTATACATGCGGCATGTTCATATGTTGATTTACAGACACAGACGTGAAATAAAAACCCCAGGATCATGTAGAGGGTTAATACGAACATTTAAGACCAACATGAGTCTGACAGCAGCAGGACAGAGAGAGGCACTGTTTTTACACAGACAGTGAATTGGCGCAGAGTCGATGGAGCAGGAAGTGTGACATGATCACTTCCTGTTTGGAACGTGGCGGCGGCGGCAGTGTTAACTCTGTCTGTTTATATAAAGTCTGTGGTCACATCTGGACTGAGGCATTAAAGATGTTTATGAGCAGTTCATCTGTCAGAAGAACTTTAAGGAATTATTATAGTAACTTATTATATGACGACATTTGAACAAACTGTGTATGTGTCTGTGTGTGTGTGTGTGAGTGTGTGTGTGTGCGTGTGTGTCTGTGCGTGAGTGTGTGTGTGTGTGTGTCTGTGTGTGTGTGTGTGAGTGTGTGTGTCTGTGTGTGTGTGTGCTGATGGTTGGAGTGTACTTGTCTTTGTAATAACGACTAACCCTATAATTATAATGTTTAAACAATAAAAGTACTCTGAGTTGTGCGTCGGAAGCCTGATTCGATAATGACATGGTGAGCGTTGTGTAATTACTGTGATGAGATTCTCGGGTTCAGCACCGTTGGTCTCATTAATCCCTCGGCGTTCGTGCGGAGCTCTGTTTGTTTGCGCCTTTACAACCAAAATCAACAGCTCCCCATACGAGCCGCGGCGCCCCCGTTTGTCAGAACAGCCTCGTCGTTTATCTATAAATTTGTTTTCCATTTGAGGTAAACAGCAGTCGTGAAATCACAAGCCGGGGGAAGATTATAGTAATTACCGAGCAGCTGCGGCTCACGCGGTAGAGCGAAGCAGCATGTTTGTAACACATAAAAGTGTCTTCATTTGTGTGGTAATGATGTCACGCTAAGAGACGGACGCTAACGTGGGACGGCAGCTTTAGACGCGCTAATCACTAGATCCAGATGATTCTCGTGAAGCCCGGGACACACACACACGGCCTGGGAGAGCCTGGAGGTGTCTGGGGTGAGGGAAGTCGAGGAGTCCCTGCTTAGACTGAAGCCCCCGTGACCCGGCCCCGGAGAAGAGGGAGAACGTGGATGGATCTCGTGAAGGTGTGAGTGAATGAAACAAAACACGACTCCAGGTCGGTTTGTGACGAGGAAACGTTAGAACAGATCAGAAAAACAGCGTCGTTTTCTGAAAAGCTTTGTGAGAACGATTAGATTCGCAATTTATGTTTTAATAAAGGATTCTGCTCAGAGTTCACAGTTTACAATGTCAAAAATGATGAAATATGAAAATGTGTTACCAGAGAGTCACAGGGTGTTTTTTCACAGAATATTTGGCCGTTTGTGGAGGATTCTGTCGTGATGTATCTGGCAACTGAACCTGCTTTACTCTGAATGAAGGACGTTTTTTTCTATAAATACACTAGAATCAGAGACGGAAGAAGTACTCAGTTTTGTTACTTAAGTAAAAGTACAGACACCAAAAACCCTCAAGTAAAGGTTAAAGTATCACATGAAAAAATTTACTTAACTTAAAGTATTAAAATGTAGTTAACGAGTAAAAAGTAAAAGTATTTCACACAAGTGTAAAGTGTAAATGTAGTGATACAGAATTAAAATGACACAAGCAGTACACGAACAAAGAAATACTAATTAATTTCTTAATTTTTCTCCTGAATTTAAATGTAATTTATTTTTGTTTTGCTCAGAGCTGAAGCTTGAACTGAAAAACTTTAGTCAGGATTTTTCCACGAACATGGAAAAATAACCCCAAAAACCATATGAAAAAGTACTTTTACTTTTCAGTCCAGTTCAAAAATGTAGTGAAAGTACAGATACTGCTCTCAAATGTACTCAAGTAAAAGTAAAAAGTACACACTGTAAAATGTGCAGATAACTTTCTACTTAAGTACAGCACTTTACTACTTTTACTCCGATACCTTCCACCATTACCCAGAATTCAGCTGTAAAAACCTGTCGTTTCCAGCTCCATAATAAGTGGGACCTTTAAGAGTCGACGCATTATCATAACGAGCGGCGTCCTGGACAAAGCTCGCTCATGTTTACGTTCTGTTTATTCAAACTCGCAGGAGCCCAGGGGATGTGCTACTCTTTAAGCCCGGAGACGCGGCTCGTATGAAAATGTGCTTGTCCCAGAGCAGCAGTACGAGTTAAAGTGTGATGCTAGCATGTAGCGCGGCGCGCTCCCTGGGGTTTTTGTTGCCATTTGCACTGCTGGCGCTGCAATCCCCCTGACAGGGCTGTTTATACTCGCCGCAGTATCACGGGCTGAGCCGGAGAACGAGCCTTCATTAGAGATTAGAGTGACCGGCACGAGGTCCAGCAGCGGCCGCCATGTTCCACCACCAACAAGAGTGCACACTTCCTCTGTGTAAGGCGCTCTGAGGACCTCGCTACGGTCTGAGGACACGGCAACACTCTGAGAACCCGGCCATGCTCTGAGGACCTGACTACGCTCAGAGGACCTGACCGCGCTCTGAGGACCTGACCACGCTCAGAGGACCCACCGCGCTCTGAGGACCTGACCACGCTCAGAGGACCCGACCGCGCTCTGAGGACCTGACCATGCTCAGAGGACCAGACCACGCTCAGAGGGCACGGCGACGCTCTGAGGACCTGACCACGCTCAGAGGACCTGACCATGCTCAGAGGACCCGACCACGCTCAGAGGACCTGACCACGCTCTGAGGCCCTGACTACGCTCTGAGGACCTGACCACGCTCAGAGGACCTGACCACGCTCAGAGGACCTGACCACGCTCAGAGGACCCGGCTGCGGTCTGAGGACCTGACCACGCTCAGAGGACCTGACCACGCTCAGAGGACCTGACCACGCTCAGAGGACCCGGCTGCGGTCTGAGGACCTGACCACGCTCAGAGGACCTGACCACGCTCAGAGGACCTGACCCCGGTCTGAGGACACGGCAACACTCTGAGGACCCGGCCACGCTCAGAGGACCTGACCACGCTCAGAGGACCTGACCACGCTCAGAGGACCTGACCACGCTCTGAGGACCTGACCACGCTCAGAGGACCTGACCACGCTCAGAGGACCCGACCACGCTCAGAGGACCCGACCACGCTCTGAGGACCTGACCACGCTCAGAGGACCTGACCACGCTCAGAGGACCTGACCACGCTCTGAGGACCTGACCACGCTCAGAGGACCTGACCACGCTCAGAGGACCTGACCACGCTCAGAGGACCCGGCCGTGGTCTGAGGACCCGGCCGCGGTCCGAGGACCCGGGCCCGGTACTGAACGAAGACAAAGACATTTTTTTAATTGACTGCGATTGAAAAACAAGCATCTTCTGTCAGAGATCAACAGAGATGATTATAGAGCAGCAGCCTGAACACAAACACACAAAACAGAGGAGGAAGAGGAGGAAGAGGAGGAAGAGGAGGAGGAGGAGGAGGAGGAAGAGGAGGAGGAAGAGGAGGAGGAAGAGGAGGAAGAGGAGGAAGGGGAGGAAGAGAAGGAGGAAGAGGAGGCACAGGAGGAGGAAGAGGAGGAAGAGGAGGAAGAAGAGAGTATTCAAACAGGAGCTGATGAGAGCGAGTGGGGTCATGACCTTTTTGTAACTAAACACATTTGAAACAACCACATTTCTGTCATATCTGTGGATCTGCAACCAACAAGATACTCAACACATCATTTGAGATTGTCTTACATTTTTATATTGAATTTGAGATAAAAAAAAACAACAAAAATTCTAAATAAATAAATATTTTCTTGATCAATATATAATTTAAATATTTTTATCAACACATAATTTTGAGATTTTTTTTCAAATTTTTATATTAATTTTTTTTAACACATAATTCTATCTATCTATCTATCTATCTATCTATCTATATATACACACACACACACACACACACACTGGCCTCTGACACAAAAAATCCAAAAATGTTAAAAATCATGAGCTGCCAAAAAAACGAAACAAAAAACTGAAGAATGAAACACTTCAGTCGATAGTTTGAGTCTGTAATGAGTCGGACAGGTCTTTTATTCAAACGTTTATGGCTTAAATCTGATTTTATAGACACAAAATAACCCAAAATGTCCCAGGAGAGCAACGAAAAATACTGTGAACGAGAACCAATCAGAACCCCTCCCCCCGACCACGAGAACCAATCAGAACACTTTGTTGACCGATTTACACTTCGTCTTTTGACCTGTACGACTGAGGGATTACGCAGACATTTTATATAGAACATAAACAAGAACAAGAAATATGACATTACGATGTTTGTTCCGTGTTGTTCCATCGACACATTCCATCGCCCCACCGCGTCGTCCCACAGCGTCACGCCACAGTGCCGCCCCACAGCGTCGTTCATGTTTTCATTCAGACTCATGACTCATATCTGCACCACATTTTGTAAAAGCAGCAGTTTCCTCAATTTTATATGAAACTTTAATCACAGCATTAAGATTCTCAGGCGTTCTCCGGATGAATGTGCCTTCACCACTTCACTGGGTCTGAGCTGGACACAGGACTCAGAGACCGGACTCAAGCAGATCACCCCCTGACCAGGCTGGAGATCTCCGAGTATACGGCTCACTCCTTCAATTTGTATCAAGTTCTGATGCTAGCACGGTTAGCATCAGGGGGGGGGGGGGGGGGGGGGGGGGGGGGCAGGGGAAAAGGAGGAGAGAGAGAGGGAGAGAGAGAGGTGAAAAGGTGAGAGAGAGAGAGGGAAGGTGAAAGGAGAGAGAGAGAGGGGGGGGGCAGGTGAAAGGAGAGAGAGAGGGGGGCAGGTGAAAGGAGAGAGAGAGGGGGGGGCAGGTGAAAGGAGAGAGAGAGAGAGAGGGCAGGTGAAAGGAGAGAGAGAGAGAGGTGAAAGAGAGAGAGAGAGGGAAGGTGAAAGAGAGAGAGAGAGAGGGGGAGTGTGAAAGGAGAGAGAGAGAAGGGGGCAGGTGAAAGGAGAGAGAGGGGGGGGCAGGTGAAAGGAGAGAGAGAGAGGGGGGGGGGCAGGTGAAGGAGAGAGAGAGGGGGCAGGTGAAAGGAGAGAGAGCGAGGGGGGGCAGGTGAAAGGAGAGTGCCTGTGACGGCTTGAGTCAGCAGAGCGGTGTGAAGGGGCAGGCGCAGCAGTTTGGGTGATGATGATGATGATGATGGTGGTGATGATGATGATGTGATGGGAGAGGAAGGACTGGACCCAGGGCCAGGACGAGTGCTGCATCGGCACATGTGACAAACAGCATCATGACCCTATACAACTAATGCAAACATATATGTACGAGCGAGAAGACGACAAACAGAGGCTCCGTCAGAGGAAGAACAGCTCACCTCACGTCAGCGGGAACCATCTGAATTTATGAGAAATTATAAAACTAAAATGCTCTTAAAGAAGTAATACAGCAAGGACAAGTTTTGAGGTAAAAGCCAAAGTTAAACCTGTCAACTGGACAAAACGTTGTAGGAGTGAAGACGTTTGGTTGCTCGTCCAAGTCTCTTCTTGGACACTGCCTTATATCTGACTGAAGGGGGCGCTAACGGCACTGAAACTGGAAACGGCTTTAGTTTCAGCCTTAATGAGCCTATTGTCTCACTCTGTTGTTCTCTTTGTTTCCTTGTTTGCTTTGGGTCTAAGGAGGAGTTCCTGGTTTGAGGAGGGTGCTTGTCTCCATTTGATATTCCACAGTTTGGCATTAAACTCGTCCGTCTCCATGGAGATGCCACTAAACTAAGTAACAAATCAGCTCAACGAAGACGTGACTCCACTGCAATAACAATAAAACCACCGGCATTTGAATGAATGTGAGATGTTTAATGCCACGGAACATTCAGAACAAATATTTACACAACGTAACAGCAAAGTCCCACAGTGCACCTTTAAAGCTCATTTATTTGCTTTGAATCAACGAAATGGGAAAGAGCGTCGAGGTTTAACGAGATGTTCGAAGCGTCAAATCCAAACTCGTACGTGGGCCGTTACTCCACAGTCACGTGAGCCGCCTCTGTTTCACTGATGTGAGATGAATGCAGCACTAATTCTGGTGCTTCTGTGATGAGGAAGCACGCTCTGGAATTAGAGATTTAAAAATAGACCCTTCACTGTTGGAGGTTTGTGCGGGGGGAGGACGATTGTAACAGCGACTCACAAACATACGGCCCAAAGAAACAGCAGAGGGGCCCAACGCTCACGGTTTAAAGCGTTCACTCGTCAAATGGACTAGAGGCAAAACAAGCTCCAAGTAAAACTCACGTAATAATGAAGAAATGAAATCACAATTATAGTCAGAACAGAGCTGTCAAACGACTCCATAAACTACAGCAAACGAGCTCGTAATTACACAAAAACACAAAAAATCACATCTTATAACACATTTTTACTATTCCAGCTCCAGTTTTTTCAGTCCAAACACGATACTCTGATGACCCGATTCTTGATACCAGAGCAAAGACTCGAAACAGCGTTTATTTACTTTACACTAAAATAAGACAGAACCGCTCCAGATGTGTTATGTAGCTGTTCGTTTTCTCAAGTAATAGATAAAAGCTCCAACATTATGAGACTTTCTGGGTGACGAAAACCTTTAAATCGTCTCATTACATCAGTTTAAACGTCCAACCAGGATAATGACCGATATATAAGAGCTGATCCACCACTATCAGATCGTTCCATCACTAGTTATTATTTTTATTGTATCATTATTATTATTATGAATGACAGCAAAAATATCAGTAACAAAAGAATAGACAAAATACAAACAGAATAAAATAAAATCAACACATTAAAATGAGGAGAAATGCATGTATATGAGTAAATATACAAGCATATACATCAGTACACACACATATACACAGGCTTACATACAGCTACACACACAGATACACACAACTACAAACGGCGAGCAGCAGGACAGGCGTGATTCATTTAAAAATGGTTTTGCGCTATATAAAAAAATATATACGAGCACATGGCAATAATACAAAAAGTCAAATTATTCTATCCATTCATCCATTCATGTTCTTCGTGTTTCCCAGGGCTGGGTCATGGGGGGCCGCAGTCCAAGCAGGGACTCCCAGACTTCCCACACCCCAGACACTTCCTCCAGCTCCTCTGGTGGGACCCTGAGGCGCTCCCAGGCCTGAGAGACATCGTCCCTCCACCGAGTCCTGGGCCCTCCCCGGGGCCTCCTCCTTAATTTCCCTCATTTTCCAAAGCTTTTTAATAATACTACTGTCAAACTCCTGAGTATTTTTTAAAATTTCACTATAATTTTACTGTAAATCAAAACTTGTACGCCGAGTGTGGCAGTGGTGTATTCTGTTAAGCATGTGCCTATAAAGGTGCGAGGAGGATTACCAGTTCAATCCCCACAGAATCACACGTCCTCCCCCTGAGTAAGACTCCGCCCTCCGCCGCCCAATTACAGCAGAGGCCAACTGTAACAGGGAGGGCATCTGGTACAAAAAATACATAATCCACTTTTGTTTAACCGACTGAGGCGTCGCTCGTCAGAGTCAGAGCATCTTCAAAGCGCTTCACCCTGAGCCTCATCGATCCCGCTCTTTTTCTCACACTCGGAAGCACACGGCAGAGCGCGGCGATGTCTATCTCCTCCTATTTATCGGCTGCGTATTAATTAGCTTGGCGTGCTAATGAGAAAGGCTAATTGAGAACACTGCTGGCCTCCGATGTCGGCCATGTTTACCCAAAAGTGCTGAAAAGGAAGAAAAAAAATCCCACTTGTATAAATTATAATAATCCCAGTTGGACGGGGAAGCTCAGAGATGAAAGCAGAGACAGAGATGTGTCCAAAATCCAGCTCAGAGTCACACAGACCCTTCATATTATTATTATTATTATTATTATTTCTTTATTATTCTGAATTTTGCCCCTGTCATCCATAGACTGTAAACCGAAGTGGACTTTGAGAGAGTTTAAACATGAGAGAAATGTGAGAAAATGTTAATGCCTGTGTGAGAAAAGTGTATAAAGTGTGTGGTGAGGGGTTTTACAGCAAAACATATAGAATAATGTAAAAAATAGAGCTGATACTTCATGGATTTCGCCTATTATGGGTTATTTTTAGAACGTGACCCCTGTGATAAACGAGAGGACACTGTATATCAAACTTCAAAATGACAGGTCTAGGTTTATAACATGAATATAATAAAAAAAAAAAAAAAAAAATCTACAGAATCTGATTTGTGGCTAGAATATTGTGATGTTGGAGTTGTACAAAGTGTGTTCCTGTGGTCAGAGCTCGGGCACAAAAGGTCGACATTAATGCTGTTCTAGTCTGAGCACAAATCGATTCCATGAGCTCATAAATGTTTCTTAAATATGTCCCATGTATTATCATTTTGTCTTGTTTTGTTTGAATGTGGATCTGATGCAGTTCAGCACAAACCAAGTACTCAATGGATGTATTTAACTTCAATTAGAACATATTAATTTGCCAAGTTTGAAGAAAAAACGTGCAGGGGAGAGCAGCGTTTTACCTGAGGCGGTTTTACCTCAGGCTGCAGAAGCATTTGATTTTCTACATGTTAAAGAAACGTTCAGCCAACCTCCTCATCACCGCTGGACTTTATAAGACACTAAACACTGCCTTTAACTGCCGAGTTTCAAACGTAAACCGTTTCTGTAAATGGACACAGCTAACACGCTAGCCACCGCGCTCCAAACAGGAAGTGAGCATGGGGGCACTTGCAGCAGAGGGCAGCTAAAATCTAGAACCTGAAAACCACCAGTAAACTGCATTATTTCTTTCTCTCTTTCTTTCTCTCTTTCTTACTCTCTCTCATTCTCTCTTTCGTTCTCTCTCTCGTTCTCTCTTTCTTTCTCTCTCTCGTTCTGTCTTTGTCTGTGTGGCCTGTTCTCGTGTGATGGAGGTAATTGCGAGACTGGGGTCTGGGCCCAGCTCTGCGCTGCAGCAACAACAACATCACATTAAACGCCTTAAAGCAGCTTTTCCCCACACAGATATTGACAGAATCCCAACTTAACGCCGACTGCTTTGGATTCGAAAGTGACAGAACGCTGCGAGCAAATAAAGGCGCCACGTTCAGTTTGTTTTACACTGACACAAATCCACTGAACACGACAATGCTCTTATACGCTGACACCAGAACACAGCGAGACTGACGCCAGAACACGAGACTCTGACGCCAGAACACAGCGAGACTCTGACACCAGAACACAGCGAGACTCTGACACCAGAACACAGCGAGACTGACGCCAGAACACGAGACTCTGACGCCAGAACACAGCGAGACTCTGACACCAGAACACGAGACTCTGACGCCAGAACACAGCGAGACTCTGACACCAGAACACAACGAGACTGACGCCAGAACACAGTGAGACTGACGCCAGAACACAGTGAGACTCTGAAACTAGAACACAACGAGACTGAGGCCAGAAACGAGACTCTGACGCCAGAACAGAGCGAGACTGACACCAGAACACGACACTCTGACACTAGAACACAACGAGACTGACGCAAGAACACGAGACTCTCACACCAGAACACAGCGAGACTCTGACATCAGAACACAGCGAGACTCTGACACTAGAACACAACAAGACTGACGCCAGAACACAGCGAGACTCTGACACCAGAACACAGCGAGACTCTGACACTAGAACACAGCGAGACTGACGCCAGAACACAGCGAGACTGACGCCAGAACACAACAAGACTGATGCCAGAACACAAGACTCTGACACCAGAACACAGCGAGACTCTGACACTAGAACACAACGAGACTGACGCCAGAACACAGCGACACTCTGACACTAGAACACAGCGAGACTCTGACACCAGAACACAGCGAGACTCTGACACTAGAACACAACAAGACTGACGCCGCCAGAACACAGCGAGACTCTGATGCCAGAACACAGCGAGACTCTGACACTAGAACACAGCGAGACTGACGCCAGAACACAGCGAGACTGACGCCAGAACACAACAAGACTGATGCCAGAACACAAGACTCTGACACCAGAACACAGCGAGACTCTGACACTAGAACACAACGAGACTGACGCCAGAACACAGCGACACTCTGACACTAGAACACAGCGAGACTCTGACACCAGAACACAACGAGACTCTGACACTAGAACACAACAAGACTGACGCCAGAACACAGCGAGACTGACGCCAGAACACAGCGAGACTCTGACACCAGAACACAACAAGACTCTGACACCAGAACACAGCGAGACTGACGCAGAACACAACGAGACTCTGACACCAGAACACACAGCGAGACTGACGCGCAGAACACACGAGACTCTGACACCAGAACACAGCGAGACTGACGCAGAACACAACGAGACTCTGACACCAGAACACAGCGAGACTGACAGCAGAACACAACGAGACTCTGACACCAGAACACAGCGAGACTGACGCAGAACACAACGAGACTCTGACACCCGAGAACACAGCGAGACTGATGCCAGAAACGAGACTCTGACACCAGAACACAACAAGACTGACACCAGAACACAGCGAGACTCTGACACCAGAACACGAGACTCTGACACCAGAACACAGCGAGACTCTGACACCAGAACACAGCGAGACTGATGCCAGAATCGAGACTCTGTCACCAGAACAAAACAAGACGCTGACACTAGAACACAACGAGACTGACGCCAGAACACAACGAGACTCATGCCAGAACACAACGAGACTCAAGCCAGAACACAACGAGACTCATGCCAGAACACAACGAGACTCAAGCCAGAACACAACGAGACTCATGCCAGAACACAACGAGACTCAAGCCAGAACACAACGAGACTCAAGCCAGAACACAACGAGACTCATGCCAGAACACAACGAGACTCAAGCCAGAAACACAACGAGACTCATGCCAGCAGAAACAACGAGACTGTGACACTAGAACACAACGAGACTCATGCCAGAACACAACGAGAGTAACACCAGAACACAGCGAGACTGACACTAGAACACAACGAGACTCTTACACACAACGAGACTCTTACAGACTGAAACCAGAACACAGCTCCACACAAACCATTTGTTTCAATTTCCCTGACGCTTTCAGTGGAACATGGCGGTGAGGACAGGCAGAACGAGGCTCTGTTTGGTCCAAATGAGGCAGCAGGATCAGGGGCTGGGATACTTTTTAAAAATATATACACTGGTAAACGTGGGATTTTAAATATTTATAGGTTGATATATTTTAGTTTTTAAAACTATCTATAGGCTGGTATACTTGGGGTATACTTGGGTTTTAAAATACCTTGCAGTCTAGCGTCATATTAATTTTCTGAACATAAACAGTACGTAATTGAATAATTGCCATAAAACGTCACACCTGATTTTGCCGACAGACGATTGGCTGCAGACCTCTGAATTCAAAAGATCAAAGCTGATTATTCACGATTACAACGTGATTAATCGTACAGTCCCAAACCTTAGACAGATTGTTTGCTTCTTATTTTAAAATAAAGTTGAACTGTAACTTTAACTGACGTAAGTACACACAAAACCATCCTTGCCCATCGCTAACACAGCAGCAAAACCAGCAGCCACCTCAGCCTCCTCCTCTTTTCCTCTTCACCATCAGCGTCTAGATGAAAGGAGATTTTTTACATTTTTTACTACATCACTGAGCTGTTGCGTTTCTGGCACCAAAGTTCTTCACTGCAAAACGTGACTTGTAGATTTGTGAGTTTGTGGAGAATTACGTGGGATAAATAAGATAAACTGAATAACACCTTATCTTCCCTTTTATGAAACAAAGGCTGAAATGTGTCCCGCTCTGGTCACATGACTGCAGCGTGTCCTGAGCTAAAGTGTGATAAAAACATTTATAATCAGACAGCAGTAACTCTCCTTCCTCTCGTACTCGCTGTCGATAAGAACACGCTCGTGCTGACTCCGCCGCCGCTGCTGTAGAGCCGGACGGAGGTGGAGCTGAGCAGGTTGACAAGGACCTGTGCTCAGCAGTACGAGCGCTCTCATCCAGAAAGCAGAGGCCCAGGGGAACGCAGCAACGCCACGCCAAAAACTACCTCAAAAACAACAGAAAGAGCCCAACGCTTCTACGAGGAGAGCGAGGATGAGTGCCAGATGCTCGTGTACGGCCTCTTCATCAGCTCTGAGGGAGGGGCCGGGCGCACACCTCTGCCTCA
Organism: Periophthalmus modestus; assembly: GCA_019594935.1. NCBI lineage: Eukaryota > Metazoa > Chordata > Actinopteri > Gobiiformes > Gobiidae > Periophthalmus > Periophthalmus modestus. The sequence continues at coordinate 13,347,173 of JAIEZT010001390.1, read as the reverse complement.
GCGTGACAGCGGTAAACTCATCAGCAGCAATCAGATAATGACAGGGTGCAGCGGGGCAGGAGGGGCAGGAGGGGCAGGAGGGGGGCGGGTGCAGTGAGGGGAGGGGGCAGTGCTCAGATGGGTCAAGGAGCTCTCAGGCTCGAGCAGCGCTTCAACTGTGGATGTCTGCTGTGAGAAGAGACTTACAGAAGAGGCCATGTGACACTGACACAAGATGGCGCTGTGTTTAGATACAACAAGAACAGAACAAAAGTTGTTTCTTTCTCTGGTGCACTCGTGTTTTTACCTCTAAACTTAGAGAGCAGCATCTGCACACTTTCACTGGACCAAACGCCATCCTGATGTAAGAGAAAAGTGGACCCTGTCGTCTCCTGCCCAGTCGTGTCCTGTGGTGTCCTGACCGGTCATGTCGTCCTGTCGTGTCCTGACCTGTCATGTCCTGACCTGTCGTGTCCTGACCTGTCGTGTCCTGACCTGTGTGTCCTGACCTGTCGTCTCCTGTCGTGTCCTGACCTGTTGTGTCCTCACTCGGAGCATGTGGTTTCTAAGGTTACAGTTGTTATATAGAACATTTTATTCAGTGAAATATAGAGCGTTTTATTTTGGTGAAGTGATTTCAAACAGAAAAGCTGCATCTAAACTGGCCGGTTTCATTATCTCATGATTCGTGTTCGGAGCCGTTGGAGGGGTTCATTGCTTTGCACATTCTGGGCTTTGATCTTTGTAATTAGGACTGAAGCAGCATTTCTTTTATTTCAAATGAATGCATGTGCATAAAATCACTCTGGTTCTTTTGGCTGATTCTCTTTGTTATTTATGATAAACTCCAGCGTCTCAGATGTTCTGGTCTAACCTTGAGAGGAAGTTTTACTCCGGCACATGCTGCTCCTCTGGGAGCTTTACGTTCCATCGCCTCATGGCAATCAGAGAAGAAAAACACAAAGTGTTCAAGTGTGGAGTACAGTTGTTCATCTGTCTGTCTGGAGAGCACCCCCTAGTGCTCAGGAGGGAGTCGCTCATTGTTTGCACTTGACTATTCTGAATGAAGAAGAGCAGAAGCCTAATGGCCTCTGCTGGGACGTGTAATCAACCCCCCCTCCACCCCCTGTAATCAGCAGAAGGCGTGTGGCGACGACCTTTCAGAGCGCCGCCGTTCCCTCGTCTCATCTTAATTCCACACACCGATCTTTTCTCCTCTTTGTTCTTCTTTGAGGCTCCAGGATCATGAAGCCGCTCAGAGTACAAGGCCGTGAGAGTAGGAAGTGACCTTTGACCTCTCCTCCCATCAGCTTCTAACTCCTACACCTCACCCGCCCCCAGCACAGAGCTCACCCCCCAGCACAGTGCTCACCCCGGCCCAGCACAGAGCTCACCCGCACCCAGCACAGAGCTCACCCGGGCCCAGCACAGGGCCAGCCCCCAGCACAGAGCTCACCCGCACCCAGCACAGAGCTCACCCCCAGCACAGTGCTCACCCCGGCCCAGCACAGAGCTCACCCGCACCCAGCACAGAGCTCACCCGCACCCAGCACAGAGCTCACCCGCCCCCAGCACAGAGCTCACCCCCCAGCACAGAGCTCACCCGGCCCCCAGCACAGAGCTCACCCGCACCCAGCACAGAGCTCACCCGGGTCCAGCACAGAGCTCACCCGGGTCCAGCACAGAGCTCACCCGGGTCCAGCACAGAGCTCACCCGGGTCCAGCACAGAGCTCACCCGCCCCCAGCACAGAGCTCACCCCCAGCACAGAGCTCACCCGCCCCCAGCACAGAGCTCACCCGGGTCCAGCACAGAGCTCACCCCCCCAGCACAGTGCTCAGCACAGTGCCGCCCCCCCAGCACAGTGCTCACAGTGCCCCCCCCAGCACAGGTCCCGCCCCCGATCACCCGCCCCCAGCCCAGTGCTCACCCGCACCCACCACAGTGCTCATCACTTTATTAACGAACAATGATTCATTTACAGTGTTAAACATCAGCTCTGTATTTATTCTGTGAAGGGGGTGATAAAGTGACGCCAGCAGCCTCTCATCACTCACAAATCACATTCGTACAAGTGAGTCAAGTGTCTTGCCCAAGGACACAGTGGCAGTATTGGCCTGGTCAGTGCTGGAATCTGGTTAAAACTACTCTATACCTTGAACCACAGTCGCACAAAATGAGACACTTGTAGCACAAATACCATAACACGAGCCTATTGGAGCGTGGCGTTAAATTAGACCCGTTCTACAAACTCAGAGGCTCAATGAGAAGAAACGACTAGAACATGGAGAAACATCATGTGTTTGGACTGATTCAGTTGAGTGGTTTAATTGCTTCTCTAGTTTTATTTTCTTATTTGGTGATACTTGATTCAGCAGCGTCACGTCGTCATTCTGGTACAATTTTTTTTCAATGCACTTCAATGTCCATAGGGGGCGCCGACAGCAGCGGTGATGTCAGCTCCACTGGACACCACGGTTTTCTAACACTGAAGTCAGTGGATTTGTTTGTTTTCTGAAGTGGTTTTAGATGAATATTGTGATTTAAAATGTGTAAATTATAGCACAATGATCCACAGGGTCAGAGATGAGAGCTACAGAGAGTCACACACAAAAGGGGGATTTAAACCTTTACAGTACTTCGCCGGCCTGTTTTATATTTCTCTATGAACTCCCGTCTCTGACCACTCTGGAGCTGCTTGGAGCCCTCTCCTCTCTCTTCTCTGGGCTCACCTCCAGAGACCCGCTGCCTCTGCTCTGTCCTCGGCCTTTGAGTCAGACAAAACGCAAAATCAATAATGCTTTTTCTCCCCCATTTCCTCTTTGATGCAACTTCAAAAAGCCAATGGACTGCCCCCCGGAGGCACACGCAGGAAGAGCCGGCGCTGCGCAGAAACACAGGCCGAATCAAAGTACAAGACGGCACAACTTCACCAACTTCTCTGCCCCAAAAGACAACAGCGAAACACGGCAGTTAGAGACTTTTGTTTGGCAATACAAAACAATAAAACACATTTGTAAAAAAAAACAAAAAAACATTAAGAGTGAGTTAAAGCGTGAGCTCTGCAGAGATGGTGAGTGGTGCAGAGAAAGTGGTCTGTCTGCAGATAAATGCTGCATCAGGAGGAGACACTTCAAAGCTTCTATAAGTGCCTCTTGGAACGCACACAGAAAGTCAAGTGCAGAACGAGACTGGAGCTGGGGGAGCCAATGAGGAGCCGTACCTGACCAGAGAGCCAATGAGGAGCCAACGAGGAGCCAACGAGGAGCAGAACAGCGCACTACCTGTTTGAGAAGGTGTTCTGCCTTTTTATTTCGAAACGAGGCCTGTCACCGGGGACGTGGCTCCTCTGAACGGCTCCTTAAGGTAAACGGATAGAACCGGATCTCAGTTTCTTTCTAATATTTGCATTTTTATCCTGAACCAAAACAAGAATCTGAGCAGGAGGAGAGTGTAGTGGCTCAGTTTGAACTATCTCAGATTAGTTTGCAGATAAAATAAGTCCTCACATTGTTTTTTGTAAAATACAAAAATTCGAGCTGTAGAGGGTTGAATAAGTAAATTTTGTTCATTCTGTTTATTTCTTACTGTCTATTTTTTGGTTGAATTAAATACAGTTTGTTCATAATAAGTTGCAGTTTTAGAGGTGCAGTGAGCCCCTGTTAGACCTGCACAGCTCCCATGTGACGCTTTTAAACCCTACTTTTTTTTTTTGAAGAGTAAGAACAAGTACAGAGCTGTGGGTGGAGGCAGGGGGTGGGTGAAAACCAAATTTTTCTGGGAACTCAAGCCTCAAACGCAGACTAACACAGGATTATTCAAACATGAATCAAAACACAGCAAGAGGGGTATCGTTAAGGGTTAAAAGCAAAGTTGATTTTACATAATAAGTCCCTTTAATTATGAAAAGAAAAAACCCGAGTTGAGTTTTTCATTATAAATAATCTGTTGTGTTCTTCATGTCCCATTAAAACACGACTGATATCTGTGTCTGGCTCCGGTTCCGTCTGTATCTCGGGGCCCGTGGAGGCAGGCGTCCCCCGGCAGAGCGTCGTTCTGCACAAGAATCGTTTGGCTGTGAAACGATTGAGACTCAAACTACAAACAAAAGCAGATTGTGGCTAATTGTCCAGCGGGGTCCTGTCCTCAGCTCCAAAAACCTCTCTGCAGACGCTCGATACCTCATTAAACGCAAAATAGCAAATACTAGCATTAGCATTGCTAGCGTTAGCGCTGTCTTCTCGTCTGACCCTGACACACAACAGCCCACGTTATCAAACTGAAGCAAACGCTAAACAAACTTTCACTATCACATATTTACATAGAGGTGTACGACTGCTGCTTGTCTCCATGGCGACGCTATTGGGATGTTCCATAATATGCCATTAATTAAACTTCTATCTCGCTTTTATTCATTTGCAAAAAATATCTCGGAAAAAAACGCAAATTCTTACAGTGAGCAGGTTTGCATTTCCACAGATCTGGCGTCACAAGCTCGTTTCCGTAGAGACTCATACATTTAATGCTATTCTGTGGAACATTTGAGGCAATAACGTGGTCCTGGAGATGCGCAGGTTGCGGCTCCCTAAACAGAAAAGTTCCATCATGCTCCTTTAATCATGTAATTAAGCTTACGGTCGTCGTTAACGGCTATGAAAAAATATTTAATAAAAGAAAGTATATTGTCTTGTGAATCAAAGGCGCTGTCGCTCAAGACACAACGACGAGGACACGACTCACACACGACTCACACACGGCAACGTCAGAACACCACCCGTCTGCTCCACCATCAGCTCCACCATCAGCTCCACCATCAGCTCCACCATCAGCTCCACACACTCAGTATATCTGCTCTGTATGTGTGTGTTATATGTGTGTTATATGTGTGTTATATGTGTGTTATACGTGTGTTATATGTGTGTTAAAAGTGTGTTATATGTGTGTTATATGTGTGTTGTATGTGTGTTATATGTGTGTTATATGTGTGTTATATGTGTGTTGTATGTGTGTTATATGTGTGTTATATGTGTGTTATATGTGTGTTATATGTGTGTTATATGTGTGTTTATATGTGTTATATGTTGTGTTATATGTGTGTGTGTGTATATGTGTGTTATATGTGTGTTATATGTGTGTTATGTGTGTTATATGTGTGTGTTATGTGTGTGTTATGTGTGTGTTATATGTGTGTTATATGTGTGTTATATGTGTGTTATATGTGTGTTATATGTGTGTTATATGTGTGTTATAAGTGTGTTGTATGTGTGTTATATGTGTGTTATATGTGTGTTATATGTGTGTTATATGTGTGTTATATGTGTGTTATATGTGTGTTGTATGTGTGATATATGTGTGTTATATGTGTGTTATGTGTGTGTTGTATGTGAGTTATATGTGTGTTATATGTGAGTTATATATGTGTTATATGTGTGTTATATGTGTGTTATAAGTGTGTTATATGTGTGTTATATGTGTGATATATGTGTGTTATATGTGTGTTATATGTGTGTTATATGTGTGTTATGTGTGTGTTATATGTTATATATGTGTGTTATATGTGTGTTATATGTGTGTTATATGTGTGTATATGTGTGTGTGTTATAAGTGTGTTAGTGTGTGTTATATGTGTGTGTTATATGTGTGTTGTATGTGTGATATATGTGTGTTATATGTGTGTGTTATGTGTGTGTGTATATGTGTGTTATGTGTGTTATATGTGTCTTATATGTGTGTTATATGTGTGTTATAAGTGTGTTATATGTGTGTTATATGTGTGATATATGTGTGTTATGTGTGTGTTATATGTGTGTTATATGTGTCTTATATGTGTGTTATATGTGTGTTATATGTGTGTTATAAGTGTGTTATATGTGTGTTATATGTGTGTTATATGTGTGTTATATGTGTGTTATATGTGTGTTATGTGTGTGTTATATGTGTGTTATATGTGTGTTATATGTGTGTATATGTGTGTGTTATATGTGTTATATGTGTGTGTTATATGTGTGTTATAAGTGTGTTGTATGTGTGTTATATGTGTGTTATATGTGTGTTATGTGTGTTATATGTGTGTGATATGTGTGTGATATGTGTGTTGTATGTGTGTGATATGTGTGTTATATGTGTGTTATAAGTGTGTTATATGTGTGTTATATGTGTGTTATATGTGTGTTATATGTGTGTTATATGTGTGTTATATGTGTGTTATAAGTGTGTTATATGTGTGTTATATGTGTGTTATATGTGTGTTATATGTGTGTTATATGTGTGTTATATGTGTGTTATATGTGTGTTATATGTGTGTATATATGTGTTATATGTGTATATGTGTGTTATATGTGTGTTATATGTGTGTTATATGTGTGTGTATATGTGTGTGTTATATGTGTGTTATATGTGTGTTATATGTGTGTTATATGTGTGTTATATGTGTGTTTATGTGTGTGTTATGTGTGTGTTATATGTGTGTGTATGTATGTGTGTTATATGTGTGTTATATGTGTGTTATATGTGTGTTATATGTGTGTTATATGTGTGTTATATGTGTGTTTATATGTGTGTTATATGTGTGTATATGTGTGTTATATGTGTGTATATGTGTATATGTGTGTTATATGTGTGTTATATGTGTGTAGTATATGTGTGTTATAAGTGTGTTATATGTGTGTTATATGTGTGTTATATGTGTGTTATATGTGTGTTATATGTGTGTTATATGTGTGTTATATGTGTGTTATATGTGTGTTATATGTGTGTGTTATATGTGTGTTATATGTGTGTTATATGTGTGTTATATGTGTGTTATGTGTGTGTTATATGTGTGTTATATGTGTGTTATATGTGTGTTATATGTGTGTTATATGTGTGTTATAAGTGTGTTATATGTGTGTTATATGTGTGTTATATGTGTGTTATATGTGTGTTATATGTGTGTTTATATGTGTGTTTTGTGTGTGTGTTATATGTGTGTTATGTGTGTGTTATATGTGTGTTATATGTGTGTTATATGTGTGTTATATGTGTGTTATATGTGTGTTATATGTGTGTTATATGTGTGTTATATGTGTGTTATGTGTGTGTTATATGTGTGTTATATGTGTGTTATATGTGTGTTATATGTGTGTTATGTGTGTGTTATGTGTGTGTATGTGTGTATGTGTGTTATATGTGTGTATATATGTGTGTATATGTGTGTTATATGTGTGTGTTATGTGTGTGTGTTATATGTGTGTTATATGTGTGTATATGTGTGTGTTATGTGTGTGTTATATGTGTGTTATGTGTGTTATATGTGTGTGTTATATGTGTGTTATATGTGTGTGTTATATGTGTGTTATATGTGTGTTATATGTGTGTTTATGTGTGTTATATGTGTGTTATATGTGTGTTATATGTGTGTTATATGTGTGTTATATGTGTGTTATATGTGTGTTATATGTGTGTTATATGTGTGTTATATGTGTGTTATATGTGTGTTATATGTGTGTTATATGTGTGTTTATGTGTGTTATATGTGTGTTATATGTGTGTTATATGTGTGTTATATGTGTGTTATAAGTGTGTTATATGTGTGTGTTATATGTGTGTTATATGTGTGTGTTATGTGTGTGTTATATGTGTGTTATATGTGTGTTATATGTGTGTTTATGTGTGTTATATGTGTGTTATATGTGTGTGTTATATGTGTGTGTATATGTGTGTTATATGTGTGTGATATATGTGTGTTATATGTGTGATATATGTGTGTGTGTATATGTGTGTTATATGTGTGTTATATGTGTGTTATATGTGTGTTGTATGTGTGTTATATATGTGTGTTATGTGTGTGTTATATGTGTGTTATATGTGTGTTATATGTGTGTTATATGTGTGTGTTATATGTGTGTTATATGTGTGTTATATGTGTGTTGTTATGTGTGTGTTATATGTGTGTGTTATATGTGTGTTATATGTGTGTTATATGTGTGTTATATGTGTGTGTTATATGTGTGTTATATGTGTGTTATATGTGTGTTATATGTGTGTATATGTGTGTGTGTGTTATATGTGTGTATATGTGTGTTATATGTGTGTTATGTGTGTTATATGTGTGTTTATATGTGTGTGTGTTATGTGTGTGTTGTATGTGTGTTATATGTGTGTTATATATGTGTGTATATGTGTGTTATATGTGTGTTATATGTGTGTTATATGTGTGTGTTATATGTGTGTTATATGTGTGTTATATGTGTGTTATATGTGTGTTTCTGTGTTATGTGTGTTATGTGTGTTTATATGTGTGTTATATGTGTGTTTTATATGTGTGTTATGTGTGTTATATGTGTGTGTTATATGTGTGTTATATGTGTGTTATATGTGTGTTATGTGTGTTACATGTGTGTTATGTGTGTGTTATATGTGTGTTATATGTGTGTTATATGTGTGTATGTGTGTTATTATGTGTGTTATATGTGTGTTATATGTGTGTTATATGTGTGTTATATGTGTGTTATATGTGTGTTATATGTGTGTTATATGTGTGTTATATGTATATGTGTGTTATGTGTGTTATATGTGTGTTATGTGTGTGTTATATGTGTGTTATATGTGTGTGTTATATGTGTGTTATATGTGTGTTATGTGTGTGTGTTATATGTGTGTTATATGTGTGTTATATGTGTGTTATATGTGTGTGTTGTATGTGTGTTGTATGTGTGTTATATGTGTGTGTTATATGTGTTATATGTGTGTGTATGTGTGTGTTTATATGTGTGTTATATGTGTGTTATGTGTGTGTGTATGCGTGTTATATGTGTGTTATATGTGTGTTATATATGTGTGTTATATGTGTGTTACATGTGTGTGTTATATGTGTGTTATATGTGTGTATATGTGTGTTGTATGTGTGTTATGTGTGTGTGTTATGTGTGTGTTATAGTGTGTGTTATATGTGTGTTATATGTGTGTTATATGTGTGTTATATGTGTGTTATATGTGTGTTATATGTGTGTTATATGTGTGTTATATGTGTGTTGTGTGTTATGTGTTATATGTGTGTGTATATGTGTTATATGTGTGTTATATGTGTGTTATATGTGTGTTATATGTGTGTTATATGTGTGTATGTGTGTTATATGTGTGTTTATGTGTGTGTGTTATATGTGTGTTATATGTGTGTTATATGTGTGTTATGTGTGTGTTGTATGTGTGTTATATGTGTGTTATATGTGCCTCGTGTACGGCAGACACTTCCACCTTTCCACACATCAAACAGTTTCCTTTAATGATATAATTGGACGTCTTCGTGGTAATAGTGCTGAGTAGGCTGCTCATTTGCATGGCCTAATGAGAGGGATGTTTCCATTACTGGTAATTAGCTACATGAGAGGCGGAGGTGATAACATGAGAGGCTCCACACACGAGTGGGCCAGAGCCAAGCTAACATGCTAACATGCTAACATGCTAACATGCTAACATGCTAACATGCGCCTCACAGAAGGGCCGCGCCGTACGCAGCAGGTACGGACTATGTTTTAGGGGCAGTATTTATCATGTGTTACTTTTTCTTTGCTCTACTGGGACATTTTTGGTTATGTTTTGTCTATATATCAGTATATATCAGATTTATGCAGTAAAAGTCTGAATAAATTACATCTCTGACTCATCACAGACTCAAACTATCGACTGAAGTGTTTCATTCTGAGGTTTTTTTCTTGCAGCTCATGATTTTTAACAATATTGTAGATTTATAATAGTTTTTGTGGTTTAAATCTGCTCTGGGGTTTTTGTGTCAGTGGCGTAAATGAGTTTGAATATTATCGATTGTCGTCTAAATTTACCTTGATTTACCTCGTGATATATCAAAACTCAAAACCTTCAAGTGATCGATCGTGATGATCAAAGACAAACTGTAGGAGACGTGAGGGTGACAAAGGGTTCAGCTCCCAACGACAGGGCAGGGGTTCAGTTTAATGATAATAATAATAATAACATTATTATGATTATGATTATTATTATTATTTTAGGGACGGGACGAGATCTCGTGTCACAAGATCTCGCGAGGCAAAATTGCCACAAGATGGCGCCCACATGAGAACAGTGATCATGTGAGAGTTTGATTTTCTGTGTTAACCCCTTTTTGTCCAGTCCAAATGTAAAGAGCTCAGAGTTACACCTCTGTCTGCAGTTTCAACACATGAAACGAAACAGAGCAGAAATATTATAGAAATATCACAGAAATATTATAGAAATATCACAGAAATATCACAGAAATATTACAGAAATATTACAGAAATATCACAGAAATATTACAGAAATATTACAGAAATATTACAGACGGCCCGTGGCATCTCGTCTTGTGGGAATTGAATCTCGTCCCATCACCATAATAATAATACTAATATTATTACTAATATTAATACTAATAATAATACTTATAACTAATAATAATACTAATACTAATAATAATTAATAATAATAATAATGATATTAATAATAATAACATATGATCTGACAAGTGAATCTTTTAGAGCAAATGTCCCAGTGTCACATATGAACCAAAAAGTGCAAAAATACTGGTTAATAATGTTTTTGTTCAAATGCCCCAAAAATATGTTTTTTATACGTGTGTTTTTAAGACATATAGATCTTTATTTTTTTATTTATTTTTTTATTCATATACATATGTAAATAATCTGCTTTGCAAAGAGCTGTGAGCACGAGCAGAATGGGGCAAATACATATGTATATACGTATACTATATATATATATATATATTATATATATATATATATATATATATATATATATATCTATATATATATATATATATATATATATATATATATATATATATGTATATATATGTATATGATATGTATATATAGATTTATTAGATATATTTATTATGCATTGTTCATTACACTGTAGAATCATAATAAAAATAGTTTCTTTATGATTTCATTTTATATTCACAAAACATTTTAAATTATAATATGATTTTGCACTGAAGTGTAAACACGGGTCAGAGTCAGAACAAAGGCATCGTTACAGTGAACTACAGCGACAGGCACATGAATCAGAGGAGCCGGTATCACCTCAGAGGAGCCGGTATCACCTCAGAGGAGCCGGTATCACCTCAGAGGAGCCGGTATCACCTCAGAGGAGCCGGTGTCACTCTGGGTTCATCTGTTTCTGTGGCAGACTTCTTCTGCTGATCCAGATGAGTTTCTTTCACGCTGCGTGTTCACTTTTTAATTTCATTTATGACACTGTCCCTAAATCCTGAGCCGGAGCCTCATTTACATCAAATTATCAAACTGGACAAACCCGGGTTATATCTGATGTCACTGTGCAGAATGTACAACACACACACATACGCACACACATGCACACTCACACGCACACAAACGCACACACACACACATGCACACGCGCACACACAAATGCACACGCACAACATACACACACGCACAAATACACACACATACGATGAACCATTAAAAAGTCTGAATCTGCTTTGCAAAGAGCTGTGAGCACGAGCAGGATGGGGCAGAATAATAAAACTCTTCTGAATAAATTACACCAATGTCCATATAAAAACTAAACAGACACGGTTGGTGTTTCTCCAGATTTTTGAAGAACGACTCTAAAGTCTGACCCTGAGCTTCTCCTGATTTTTGAAGAACGGCTCTAAAGTCTGACCCTGAGTTTCTCCTGATGTTTGAAGAACGACTCTAAAGTCCTGGTGCAGCTTCTGTTTGTAAAATAGGAGCCGTGTCTTTGTTGCAGAGAGCGGAGCACCTGAGCCCGGCTCGGAGCGCCCAGTTCAGGCATGCGTGAGCGGCGAGCAGCGCGGCTCCATGTGCAGCTCCATGTGCGCATGCATGACTCTGTGATGATGGGGGAGGCTGGGATTAACACACTACATCAACAGCACCACCGCTGGGAGCACCCATGGCACTCTCCTGGCCACACATGTAAACCAAGGCCAAAAATAGGTCAGTGGAACAAACACATGCTCCAGAATACTCCGAGAGGTGAGCTCCAGAGCCCCCACGCATCTCTCACACGTCCCCGACCAGCAGCCCCCTCCTCTGCGCTCAAACTACCACGCACTCCCCCTCCTCGACCTCTGGACCTTTAGTGTGTCTCTGCTGTAGAACTTGTGCTGTGAGTCGGAGCTGTGGAGGCGAGCGCGACCACAGCCCCTGTGGTTTGTGCAGCAGCAGCAGAGAAGCTCAGTATTCTGCACTAAACCTCAGAACAATCGCATGTAGGAAGCAGCCCCGGAGCCGCCGGAGCCGTCAGAAGACGCTGCTCCCAGCCTCCCTCCCTCTCTCCCTCACACACTCATGCAAATGAAAAGCCAGGAGTTGGCAGCCCGTGAATAGCAGCACTTGTCGACTTGTTACTGGAAGCACAGATGGATGCAGTTTGCTCTTACCTTTCATCGCTGAAATCACAAAAAACATCATTTAGCTTCCAGTCCATATGAGAGCGAGTGTGTTCAGAGCAAAGCCTTCCACTGCTGTCTCAGCAGCAGCTGGCCACCACAGCTCTGCCTCTCTGCTGCGAGCATGACCACACCAGAATCCATGTGACTGTGACATCACGCCCCCGTCTGCCTGGCCCCGCCCCCTGCTCTTTGATTGGCACAGCGTGCAGCCAGTAGGGGCGCTGAGAGCTCAGGCAGGAGCTGGCTGTGGTCCCGCTGATGGCAGTGAGCAGGAGACACACAGAGCACTCACACTGTCTCCTCAACATGATCCAGCAGCTCCTCTGCCCTCGCACATATACAACACAAAACACAACACAAAATACACTCTTCACCTGCGTGTGCACAAGCCCGAAGTCACATATCTGACTTCTGCATGTGGCCTTTTTATAACATGTTTTTTACATTTCATTTATATTTTTTCTGGAACCTAAAATAAACTTAACTTATTATAGTTGTGCCTATAATAAAATATATATCCTGAATCTTTGGTAGTTTAGTTTGATAGTGTCACGTCAAAAATGTCACACACACAGACACACACATTTATACACACACACACACACACACACACACAGACACGCATATTTATACACACACACACAGACACACACATTTATACACACACACACAAACACAGACACACACATTTATACACGCACACACACACAGACACACACACGCACAACCACACACACACACATGAGACCACGCACATACACACACATGCACAGACACACACATCTATACATACACACACACAGACAGAAACACACACAGACAAACAGACACACACACACAAGCACACGCACGAACACACACACACACACACGCACGTACACACACACACATACACAGAAACACACACACAGACACACACACACACACACACAAACACACAGAAACACACACAGACAAACACACACACCCACACAAGCACACGCACATGCACACACACACAAACACACACATACACAGAAACACACACACAGACACACACACAGATAAACACACACACACACACACACAGACACACAAAGACACATACACACACCCCTCTCCTCCTCTCCCGCTCCTCCTCCCCCTCTTCCTCCTCCTCCTCTCCTCCTCCTTCTCCTCGCTCCATCCTCCCCCTCTTCCTCACACACTCCTCCTCCTCCTCTCCCCTCCTCCTCTTCCTCCTCGCTCATCCCCCTCCCTCTTCCTCCCTCCCCCCTCCTCCTCCTCGCTCATCCTCCCCCTCTTCCTCCTCCTCCTCCTCTCTCCCCCCTCCTCCTCCTCTCGCTCATCCCCCTCCTCTTCCTCCTCCCCTCGCTCATCCCTCCTCCTCTCTCTTCCTCCTCCTCCTCGCTCTCCTCCTCCTCCTCCTCGCTCATCCCCCTCCCTCTTCCTCCTCCTCCTCGCTCATCCTCCCCTCCCTCTCTCTCCTCCTCGCTCATCCTCCTCCCTCATCCTCCCCCTCCTCCTCCTCTTCCTCCTCCTCTCCTCGCTCCTCCTCCTCGCTCCTCCTCCTCCCTCCTCCTCCGCTCTCATCCCCCCTCTCTCCTCCCCCTCTCTTCCTCCTCCTCCTCCTCCTCGCTCATCCCCCCTCTCCCCTCCTCTTCCTCCTCTTCCTCCTCCTCGCTCATCCCCCTCCTCTTCCTCCTCCTCGCTCATCCCCCTCTCCCTCCTCTTCCTCCTCCTCCTCCTCCTCGCTCATCCGCTCTCATATGATAATCTGTTCTGACTCCTAACCAGCTGCCTCACTCAGATACAATATTCTGGTTTTAGTGCAATCCAGCCTTGGCCAAAACCCACATGGCACTTGGCATTTCCCAGAATAAGCCGAAGCTGTAAAATTAACTACCAAAATATATACACCCAGAAAATGATGTTTTTACTGCAGCCTCCCCTCTCATTACACGGGACAGGACCTTTGTGTAATGTATGTGTCCTGATCGTAACCACTCCGTTCATTTGTTGTGCTCGTGTTTACCGAACAGAGGTAACGATACATAAAATGCAAATGAGCTGTCAGGGGTCGGAGGCATAAATCTCCTCCTGACTATGTTTTATGCAGACCTCCGTGATCCATTACAAACGCTAACGCCATTAACTAGCAGCGTGTCAACCGCGGCTACGCTAACGGCTAATGAGAGCGGGCTGCGCGCGCGGAGACGGGCTCAGACGAGCGGCGGCCCCAGCGCGCACGGACCCGCTGATGTTTCAAATGAGGCCGGGCTCAAAACGCATCAATGAATATATTTTAGTCTGACATTAATCTTTGTCACAAGAAGAAGAAGCAGCAAACGTGTATTTTAACAAGGTAAACAAGTTGAGAATTATTTTATATAATCTCTGAGCAAAGATATGTGCCACGTTTATTTCTATAGCACGTTTAAAACAACATCAGCTGATCAAAGTGCTTCACATAAAAGAAAACAAAAATTAAAATAGAAATATATATACAAGATCTGTCCTTATAATCCAAAACACTCCATTTTCAACACAATGCTAAAAGCTAACATTGCTAATTTCTGAGGTTTACAAACTGTTCTGTGTAGGCCTACAAAATATAAAAGTGAAACACACAGAGAAGTTTTTTTTTTTTTTTTTTTGCTTTTACTGCTTAGCTTCAAATGTGTAATGACCAAAAAAAGTCATTCTGCTAAAGATATTTCCAGTCTGCGATCTAAAATAAAACACTGTAAAAAAGCATGAGTTAAACAGAAGTGTCTGAAGCAGTGCATTAGCCAGAGCATTAGCGAGCGCATTAGCCAGAGCATGTGATGGGTTTGTCCCACAGGAGGCAGTGAGCAGCTCCCGACAGGACGCCGATACACGAGCCTCACTTTTTCATTAGAGCATTGACTGAGCCACAAAGGTCCTGATCCCCGGCCCTCGGCTCCCAACGCAGCTCTGAGCTCTGTGCAGGCTGCTCCCTCACGTTAAACATGTTAGCAAACCAACGCCGCTCCCTCACGTTAAACATGTTAGCAAACCAACACTACTCCCTCACGTTAAACATGTTAGCAAACCAACACTGCTCCCTCACGTTAAACATGTTAGCAAACCAACGCTGCTCCCTCACGTTAAACATGTTAGCAAACCAACACTGCTCCCTACGTTAACATGTTAGCAAACCAACGCTGCTCCCTCACTTTAAACATGTTAGCAAACCAACGCTGCTCCCTCACTTTAAACATGTTAGCAAACCAACACTGCTCCCTCACTTTAAACACGTTAGCAAACCAACACTGCTCCCTCACGTTAAACATGTTAGCAAACCAACACTGCTCCCTCACTTTAAACACGTTAGCAAACCCACAACCAACACTGCTCCCTCACGTAAACATTTTTAGCAAACCAACGCTGCTCCCTCACTTTAAACATGTTAGCAAACAACACTGCTCCCTCACTTTAAATATGTTAGCACCACACACTGCTCCCTCACGTTAAACATGTTAGCAAACCACACTGCTCCCTCACTTTAAACATGTTTAGCAACCAACGCTGCTCCCTCACGTTAAACATGTTATCAAACCAACACTGCTCCCTCGTGTTTCAAACTGTTAGCAAACCAACACTGCTCCCTCACTTTAAACATGTTAGCAAACCAACGGCGCTCCCTCACGTTTAAACATGTTAGCAAACCCACGCTGCTCCCTCATTTAACATGTTTAGCAAACCAACACTGCTCCCTCACGTTAAACATGTTAGCAAACCAACACTACTCCCTCACGTTAAACATGTTAGCAAACCAACACTACTCCCTCACGTTAAACATGTTAGCAAACCAACACTACTCCCTCACGTTAAACATGTTAGCAAACAACACTGCTCCCCTCACGTTAAACATGTTAGCAAACCAACTGCTGCTCCCTCAACTTTAAACATGTTATCAAAACCAACACTGCTCCCTCACTTTAAACACGTTAGCAAACCAACACTGCTCCCTCACTTTAAACACGTTAGCAAACCAACACTGCTCCCTCGCGTTAAACATGTTAGCTAACATGCTTCTCCCTCACATTAAACATGTTAGCAAACCAACACTGCTCCCTCACGTTAAACATGTTAGCAAATCAACGCTGCTCCCTCACGTTAAACATGTTAGCAAACCAACACTGCTCTCTCACATTAACCCATAAGAACCCGGACACCTAAATCCTTAAAGGAAAATTATGGTGGACATAGCCCAGACTAATTAGAGGCTAAATAACACATTTACAAAAAATTTTTCAAAAACTCCCCCTAGTGTCTGAGATATGCAATGTGACACATATGTCACGTTGGGCCTTTAAGCATTGTTTTAGAAGATGATTGCCAGTGCATCATGAATAGTCAGGTGTGTCCGGGTGTTCATTCTACAAAGTAAATTGATATACATATATATGCATTTAATTTATAACATGTTATTTCAAACATAAATATTTAAGATACACAATTTTAATGATAAAAAAGAAAGATAATGTGACATGTATGTAATATGAGTTTTTTATGGCCTTTTTATTACTTAAACATGTTAGCTAACCAACGCTGCTCCCTCACGTTAAACATGTTAGCTAACATGCTGCTCCCTCACGTTAAACATGTTAGCAAACCAACACTGCTCCCTCGTGTTAAACATGTTAGCAAACCAACATTGTTCCCTCACATTAAACATGTTAGCAAACCAGCGCTGCTCCCTCACGTTAAACATGTTAGCAAACACGCTGTCCCCTCACTTTAAACATGTTAGCAAACACGCTGCTCCCTCACATTAAACATGTTAGCAAACATGCTGCTCCCTCCATTAAACATGTTAGCAAACCAACACTGCTCCCTCATGTTAAACATGTTCAGACAAAATTCAGACACACAAATCATTGAGACAGGAGTCCCACAAGGATCCATTGTGGGGCCACTCTTATTTATTATTTATATAAATTATTTTGTCTTTTGTTCCAACGACATTCAGAAAGTATTATTTGCTGATGACACAAATCTGTTTATATCACACAAAAACCTGGATCAGTTTGGGAAACTTCTAAATGAACATCTGGTAAAGATAACTACGTGGGTCAAATGCAAAAAAAAAACTGTCCTTTAATATTAACAAAACTTTCTTTATCATCTTCTTGCCAATCAGACATAAAACCAGTGATGGAAATATATGTATAAAAATAGATGGCCAAGTTATCCAACAAGTTAATTCCACTAAATTCTTAGGAATGTATATCGATCCGTCTTTAAATAAAAAAAAAAAAACAACACATTGATGAGCTGGTTAGAAAAATATCCAAACTTGTCGACCTACTCTTTAAAATAAGACACACACTTCCATTGAAAGACCTTATATAGATCCCTGTTTGAGACTCATCTCAATTATTGCAGTGTGATATGGTGTAACACCTGTCCCACTGACACTGCAAAACTTCAGGTATTACAAAAAAAAAATCCATAAGGGCGATCACCTGGTCCTTGTCTAACTCTCTCACAAATCCACTCTTCCACAGACATGGCCTCTCAAAGCTTTCTGAAAGTCATATATATCACAGTGCTTGTATAATGTATAGAGTGGTCCACAAATTAAACAGTCGATTATGTGACTTTATCCCACTTCAATCATCATCTCATCAGCACAACACAAGTGCCGACTAAAAGGGAAATTTAGGAAGTTAAAACGCACCAGCTTTAGTGTCTGTTACAGAGGTCCACAGATATGGAATGAATGAAACTGTGATATTAAACAGCCTCATTACATATATTTAAAAGAAATCTGAAAAGCAAACTACTGGAAAACTACAGTGCCTGACGGAACTTAGTGCGGCTCAAGTTCTCCTCGCAATGGGTTTTTTCACTTTGCTCATAGAGTGTCTGCACCTATGTGTATGTATATATGTATGTATATATATTACACATATAAGTGTGTGTGTGTGTGTG
This sequence comes from Periophthalmus modestus, assembly GCA_019594935.1. NCBI lineage: Eukaryota > Metazoa > Chordata > Actinopteri > Gobiiformes > Gobiidae > Periophthalmus > Periophthalmus modestus. The sequence goes on along the minus strand of JAIEZT010001390.1, from coordinate 13,328,816 downwards.
TGCGTACATGGCTATATGTAGGCTATGCGTATGTCATATATAGATATTATATATGTTTGGGTATGTTATGTATATGATACATAAACATAGACAAACATGTTAGCAAACATGCTGCTCCCTCACATTAAACATGTTAGCAAACATGCTGCTCCCTCATTTTAAACACGTTAGCAAACATGCTGCTTCATTTTTAAACACGTTAGCAAACATGCTGCTCCCTCACATTAAACATGTTATCAAACCAACACTGCTCCCTCGTGTTCAACATGTTAGCAAACCAACGCTGCTCCCTCACATTAAACATGTTAGCAAACATGCTGCTCCCTCACATTTAACATGTTAGCAAACCAACGCTGCTCCCTCATATTAAACATGTTAGCAAACATGCTGCTCCTTCACATTAAACATGTTAGCAAATATGCTGCTCCCCTCACATTAAACATGTTATCAAACCAACACTGCTCCCTCGTGTTCAACATGTTAGCAAACCAACATTGCTCCCTCACTTTAAACATGTTAGCAAACCAACGCTGCTCCCTCACATTAAACATGTTAGCAAACATGCTGCTCCCTCACATTAAATGTTAGCAAACCAACACTGCTCCCTCACTTTAAACATGTTAGCAAACATGCTGCTCCCTCACAGCAAAAACACGTTAGCTAACATGCTGCAAACATGCTGCCCTCACATTAAACATGTTAGCAAACATGCTGCTCCCTCACATTTAAACATGTTAGCAAACATGCTGCTCCCCCACATTAAACATGTTAGCTAACATGCTGCTCCCTCACATTAAACATGTTAGCAAACATGCTGCTCCCTCATTTTAAACACGTTAGCAAACCAAATGAGCGATGCTAGCTTTTAGCAACATGATACGAGGTCATTAACGAGACAAAATGATCTGGACGATTTTAGTTTGGGCTTAATAGAGTGATGAAAATGAACTTTTTAGGATCATAAGGGGCATCAAACCTACAACTTTTTGCCCATTTGCAGATTAGAATTTTTCTTCAATGCGTTTATTTGTGTAGCAATATATATTGTATGGCAAAAATAACAATTTGTACACAAAGTAATTCAAAGTGCTTCACAGTTAGTGATCCATACATGTTATATGCATATTAAGATGTTTAATCACCTGCTAATTATTCCACATTAATTTGAAGTTTTTCTGGATTTATTGAACACAAATGACAGATGAGGAAGTGAAACTGAAGTGGACGTATCTTCATGTTTGTATAAATGAAGCGGAGCAGAAGTGGAGAGCACGTGTGCCAGAATGATCAGCGATTCTTGGAATGTTCCATGGATAAAACTCATCGGGAGGCAACGCCACAGAAAACAACGTTAAGTATGGTTTGATTTGGGAACAAACCACACAAGTTTTCTAACCTAGACATTTTTAAATTCTACAAATTCCTGGTCGACTTCGAAGACGCGTCCTCTGAACCGAGAGTGAGGAAACGGGCAGATTAAAGGTCCTGTGTTACACAAACTGACTCTTTAAGATTTAATCCATCTTCTAACGCTGTTCCCTCCTCAAAAACACACCTAGAGTTGTGTTTTGTTTCACACATGTTTGAGAAATATTTTATTATTAGTCTGTAACATCTCCAAAGCTGAAAATGCTCTGTTCCACCTTGTGATGTCATGAAGTGGTAGTTTTCAAGTGAACAGCTCCTTTTACCTTTAGTTCAGTAGAAATTGTAAATTCCAGGAGCTGAAATTATCCAAATGATTCTAGTGAAGGTGTGTGGAGTTTAAAAACACAGTGGAGCACTTCCTGTATTACCACTTGATGACATCACAAGGTGGAACAGAGTGTTTTCAGTTTGAGAGAAGAACTCAGCCTAAATATGCAGGGTTTGTGTGTTAAACATGTGAGAGTGAAACAAAACACAGCTCCAGGTCTGTTTGTGAGGAGGAAACAACATTAGAAGAAGAGATCAGAGTCATATGGAGCCTTTAAACTTTCATGTCTCTCAAACTTCATCCTTTACCTATACAAAATGTCGACGGCTAAGACACCACCAGCTGATCCTCACAACTCCATGCCAGTCTCCATGTACCCATCCCGGTCCAGAACACAGACCTCGCTGTGCCGTGCCCGCCTGAGCCCACAGCACAATTACCCACTCCAAGAGCTTCTTCCACGAAAACAATACAGATCAATTTAATATAGATGCCAGAGAGTGGAGGGCATAATATTAGAGCCAGAACAGCGCCGGCCCACACCGCACAATCATAAACCAATTTGGGACCATTCGAGGCAATTTCCGGAGGGCTTCCACTGGTGGGAGGACTTCCATAAATCACCAGGACACCAGAGGAATATCTGTTTCCGGGCGAAGGGAGCCCAAAGTGTCCAAAGAAGCGCAGGTCGGCATGGGGCCATATTGAAACGATATTGGTCTGTTTTATTAGATCGTATATTTTTACCATAGACTGTGTATATAAAAGGACATAGCTAACCTGCTAACCGCCACATTCCAAACAGGAAGTGATCATGGGCACACTTCCGGCTCCATCGACTCATCATTTTTGGTCTTAAATGTTCGTATTAACCCTCTACATGATCCTGGGGGTTTATTTCACTACTTAGTCCATGAATCAGGATATGAGCATTAATAACAGACAAATCAGGCGCCTTCTTTCCCTGAGTTTGCTCCTGCTAGCATTAGCATCGGGCTAGCACCACTGGAGGGGGAGTTACCTTCAACAGCCTCACTCTGGATTACTTCCTGGTTCTAGACCTGACGGCACAGGACACAGGTGTGAAGTACTTCCTGGTTCTAGTCAGACTCTCGCAGCAGTGTTCTGGTTCTGGATGTACTGTTCTGTGTGTGAAGGCTCGTTTGGAGAGGTCAGTGAGCAGGACGTTACAGTCGTCTAACCTCCTTTGGACAAATGCAGGATAAGTCTGTCTAAGTCTGGTTTGGACAGTTTACCTTTGATTTTTGACATGTTTTTTTTAGATTTTAAAAACCTGCAGATGTTATTGATTTGATGTGGCTGTTGGAGCTTTCAAACACCCACACTCTCGCACAGTGTGTGTAAACACTGGAGGTGAGATGGGTTAAGGATCTTGCCTAAGGACACAACAACAATCTGCACTGGTGGGAACAGGGACTGAACTGTTAACCTTTCAGTCAGCAGGTTCGACGTGTTACAAGCTAACTCATTAGCGCTAATAGAGCACCGACGCTAACATCACAGCTCTGTTAGCGCTGACACATGAGGAGCGGAGGCTGAGGCTTTTCTCCTGCTCCTGTAATAATAATATTTCATTTCCAGTCTTACGGCGGCGGCGTGTCACGCAGTCAGAATAAGACGCTTACATAAACGCTGTGAAGAAACAAAAGCTTCATTTGGATTTCTCTGGGTGCATGTAAACAGCCAGCAGAGGCAGCGCAGCCCCAGGCCCAGCGCCGCACATTCACATCTGTCACACAAAGCGCATATTTATAGAAGAAGGGGGTCAAAAGGAGACGTATGAAAGCAGATCGCTGGAGCACAGGTGAAGTGTACACCTGTCACCTGTCACACATCACAATCACACACGGCTCTATAGAATGTGTGACAAGGCGGCCGCCCTTCGTACTCCTCCACAGTATTTATAGATCCGCTCTAAAGATGGTGGCGGAGTAAAAATATGATGTAAATATAGATTTCTGAATCAGGAGAATGAAATGATTGAGACGATGAGACATGTCACTATGAGGAGCAGAGTCATGGTATTGATTTGCACAAAACTTTTTTAACTCCAGAGAAAAACTTCCTTATGTGACCAGGACAAGAATACAAACTTTTATATAAGGCCAGTTTTATGGTGAATGGTCAACAGTCACACGTTTATACAACACTTTCCCACCTTCAAGTCACTCAAAGCACTTTCCATCAAGAAACCACTGACTCATTCACACAGCAGCCAACACAGACACTGGGGCGAGGGTTAAGTGTCTTGCCCAAGGACACAACAACAGCATTAATCTGTGGGCGCTCATTGGTATATTTTGTAAGACCATATATTTATTGCTCAAAGTACTTTAACTAAAAACACATCTATTATCTTTAAGCCTTATTTAAACGTCAGTCCAAAAATCTATATTTACAGATGTAATGACTTAAAATGATCTTTCTTTTATGTCAGATTTGTAATTTCACATGGATAATAAGGTTTGGTCTGTCTGTTTTTATTGAAGAAAAACAATCAATTCCTGATAAGGGCAAAGGCGCCGGAGGAGGATCAGACACGACACGACTTTAAACATCCCGTGTCACACAAAATGACTCGTGTAGCTTTAAGTCGTGTTCTAACACTGCTCCCTCCTCAAAAACACACCTGGAGTTGTGTTTGTTTCACACATGTTTGAGTATCACTTTATTATTAGTCTGTAACATCTTCAAAGCTCAAAATGCTCTGTTCCACCTTGTGATGTCATGAAGTGGCTTCCTGTATCACCACACGACATCACAAGGTGGAACAGAACAAACGTGTGAATGAAACAAAACACAACTCCAGGTCTGTTTGTGATGAGGAAACATGAGAACAGATCAGAGAATAGTGTGATACGGCCCTTTAATGATTTCACAGAGGAGAGAACAGCTTATAAACTCATCCTGGTGAATAACTAGGATGTTCAGAATGTATAAGGTTGGTGAGCAAACTGTTTAAAATGAACTGGTTCTGTTTTTCATGTTTTTTCAAAATCAGGTACAGCACTTTTAACATGGTCGAATAATTAGAACAAAAGGAAAAAATCAGATTCTCTTTTGAAACTCAGAAGACGAAGAAAAAACAGAAGAACAGAGAGAACCGTGTCTGAATATACTGTAGTACCAGTGTTTGTATCCACCTGCCACCCAGACAACATATAGCCCACTCTCCCTCCATCATTACAGCCATAAGTAGGCCCGCCCCAGGCTCCGCCCCCTGCGATCTCGCCACGGCGGCGGCGGGATCCTGCGTTCTGCTGGTGAGGCCCGTAAGTTGTTGAAAAGGGCAGAGCGGGGAGCTGGCCTTTGAGGCACAGGCTAACGAATGAAGTTCATTATTGAGGAGCAGAGCAGGAAGACCCCCTGGAGTGTGTGATGTATTACCCCCCTACGTGCACGCTCCCTCCACGTGCACCCCCACCCAACGTGCACGCTCCCTCCACGTGCCCCCCCCCAACGTGCACGCTCCCTTCCCCAACGTGCACGCTCCCCCAACATCAACAACGCAACCGACAGGAGGGGGGGGGGGGCAAGTTCAAATAGTTAATCTTCTACAGCTCACAGCAAGAAACAAAGGCACGATCCGAAAGCTGAAGTTATTTGCTTTTAACAAACACTCGAGTAGAAGTTTGTGTGAGCAGATATGAAACAGTAGAGCGTGAGATTATCGTTTGCAATAAGAGCCTGCGCACCTCACATATTTTCTGATTGTTTAAAAAAAAAAAATATAAAATATATATATATATATATATATATATAATATATATATATATATATATATATATATATATATATAATATATATATATATATATATATATATATATATGAAAATTAAGGAAATGAAACTCTATTGACAAACATGAATATACAGGACTGTGGCTGAAGGTCAGAGGATGGTCAGGCTGGACTGAGTTAACTATGGATGTCGCTATAGGCCTGTCACTACACATTTAAAGTTTGATGTACTTCTGAAGTAAAAATAGATGATAATATTTCCATATGCCACTGACACGATAAACACAACACACTGCAGAACTGAGCCCCACAGCTCCTCCGTCACAGGCTCTGTGACTGTGAGCCACATCCTGCTTTGTCCTGAGCAGAACTTCGGGCAAAGCACTGCCCTCCCACAACCGCTCCCCTCCCTACTGCCCTCCCACAAACCCCTCCTACTGCCCTCCCACAACCACTCCCCTCCTACTGCCCTCCCACAACCGCTCCCCTCCTACTGCCCTCCCGCAACCGCTCCCCTCCTACTGCCCTCCCGCAGCCGCTCCCCTCCTACTGCCCTCCCGCAACCGCTGCTCTCCTACTGCCCTCCCGCAGCCGCTCGCCCTCCAGCAGTCGCTCCCCTCCTACGCCCTCCCGCAACTGCTGCTCTCCTACTGCCCTCCCGCAGTCTCCCCTCCTGCAACCGCTCCCCTCCTGCAAGTCGCTCCCCTCCCGCCGTCGCTCCCCTCTTACTGCCCTCCACAACCGCTCCCCTCCTACTGCCCTCCCGCAGCCGCTCCTCTCCTACTGCCCTCCTGCAACCGCTCCCCTCCCGCAGTCGCTCCCCTCCCGCAGTCGCTCCCTTCCCGCAGTCGCTCCCCTCCCGCAGTCGCTCCCCTCCCGCAGTCACTCCCCTCCCGCAGTCGCTCCCCTCCCGCAGTCGCTCCCCTCCTGCAGTCGCTCCCCCCGTGCAGCTGCTCCCGCAGCCGCTGCTGTCTCTGTAGTGGACAGGACACTTTTACTCTTGACTTATGAGTTTGTTGCGGTCCAGGGGAGTGATTCGTCACTGAGCGCACTCCTGCTGCCCCCTCACACATTAGTAATGTGGTCCACAGAGAAACACTGCTGTCATCGGCCCGCGCCTGGACCTTCTGAACAAGGTAGGTCAACAGCAGCGATGGCCCACTTTTAGTCTTTCACAGCACCTTTGAGTTTTCTCCCGGCTCAGCTCACGGACCGGCCCAAGGTACAGCACTCACTCATGTCCTGTCAAAGGGAGTGTTCACTGTGAGCAAGTGTCCTGCAGCGGGACACTCCATATGTCTCACAGAACAATCTGTCACTTATAAAGCATCAAGGCTGGTGCCAATCCACAAAATACCATCAAAACACAAATACATATATTTAGTTCAGAGGCTTTTATCATCAGCTGCACAAGCTCGACCAGTCAAAACACAGCCTCATTTAATGTTTTTTTTTATTTTTTACAATGTTTTACATTTTATAAACATATGGAACAATCAGATATATGAAGTAAAATATATGGAATTATGTAGTAAAGAATAAAAGTTAAATAATAATACTCAAATTTTTCGACAAAGCAAAGGGAGGATAATTTGAGGATTTGAAAATAAAATATAAAAAAACTGTGGACAGTATTAAACATTAAAAAAAAAAAAAAAACTGTGACCGAGAGGCTGTGAGCATGTGTGGACTGGGCGTGTCCATCCAGATGACAGGATGTATATTTTCTGGCCACTCAGAGTTTGCAGAGTTCCCAACGCGCCGATGCCAAAGCCCGTCTCCGGCTCGCTCCTCGTTAGCACCGGTTTCCTCCGTGTTTTTCCCGGTGCCGACGCGGCGCTGGAGCCAGTGTAAGCCCTGACCTTAACATCCAGGTAATGCGCCCTTAAATACCTACCTCCAGATTGTGTTTGTCATTTCTTTTGTGCAGATTAAGTGTAAAAAGGCTATTTGAAACCAAAACACAGGATTAAGGGATAAGGCTGCTCTGTGTCTTGTGAGGCGACCTTGATTGGGTAATCCGGCAGAACTGCACTCTTCCCTCTGTGCTGCGTTCAACAGTCGGAGCATGGAACAGCTGATGTAACGGCTGCAGCATGTTGGCACCACGCGGAGGAAAGTAAAACGAATTTGAAGAAGAAGAAGTCGACATATTGATGGAAATAAAACCCGATGAGAAACGAGAGGAAGACTCCGGCCCAGATGTGTTACTCACTGTGGTCACATGTAAGAATTATAAAACATTGCAGATGCATAAATACGTCACTCATTCAGATTTCACATCCTGACAGCTCCGTCTGTGTTTCCAAAACTGTTTTAAATGAAATTCCACAACTTTTCCTCCTTTGGCCAAACAACACGACTCTCAGACTCTCACCCATTCACACGATCAAACCGGTGCACGGATCCACTAGAGACACAGTGGTGGAGTGTCTTGCCCAAGGACATAACAATAGTAGGGGGACTGGACTACTGACCTTCAGGTAGAAGTAAGATTTAAATCAGACCTATTCTGAAAACTGTTCTGTTCAGATGTTTCTCCAGGTTCTGGTCGTTTCTTCTCGCTGAGTCTCTGAAGTTGTGTTTGGAGTGATTCATGTTTGAGTTTCATCTTTAATCCACTATTTTCAAGACGCCATTTTGTGACTTACACGCCCACTGAGACACGCCCACTGAGACACGCCCACTGTGACACGCCCACTGAGCCACGCCCACTGTGCCACGCCCACTGTGCCACGCCCACTGAGCCACGCCCACTGTGACGTCCGCACTTCCTTCTCCAGTTTTAATTTCTTAATCATTGATACTTGTATGATTCGACAGCGTCGCGTCGTCATTTTAGTGCAGATGTAAAAAAATGTGCTGCTCTAGTGTGACGTGCTCTGTCCATAGGGGGCGCTACAGCATGCGGCACTTTGTTGTGATGATGTTTATGGCGACGTCAGCTCCGGTTGGACACCGCAGTTTTCTAACACAGACGTCAATGGATTTGTTTGTTCTATGAAGTGGTTTTAGATGAATATTGTGATTTAAAAGTGTGTAAATTATAACAGAATGACCCACAGAGATGAGAACCATAGAGACACAAGCTCAACAGGACTGATTTAAAGTGTTTAATGTGCTGTTTGTTCCTGGACGTTTGCAGAAGTGCAGTGAGCTGGATTAGTTGAGTCTGTGTTGTGACATCACTACATCAGAGGCTCTGGTTTGTCAGTGACGTCGTTCTGGATCCTCGTGATGCACTAGTGTCAGTAGTGTAACCAGTTAGCAAATACAGGGACAGTTGAAGGAGAACATTTTTTTTCCTGAAAAAAAAAACGACTACAGGACATAATCCTCGTTGATGTAGTGACTCACTGGTTCAACGTTAAACCGATGGAATAAAACTATCGTGATCAACCCAGAAAGTCTCAGAATATTTGAACTTTTATTCATCCAAACTTGTTCTGTCGTTACTTGAGAGAAAGAGCAGCTACGTCACACATTTTAGTTTAAAGTAAATAGACTGTTTCCAGTCTGCTCTGGTATCGGTCGATATCGGGATCAAGATGAGCTTTAGTATCGAAATCAGTATGGAACTGAAAAAGTTGGATTGGTGCATCACAAACCAATACTTCACACACAAAGGTTAAGGAGGTTAGGTCATCCTAACATCCACACTCCTCCACCTCTCCTCCACCTCTCCTCACACTCCTCCACCTCTCCTCACACTCCTCCACCTCTCCTCCTCTCTCCTCACACTCCTCCTCTCTCCTCACATTTCTCCACCTCTCCTCCGCTCCTCCTCTCTCCTCACACTTCTCCACCTCTCCTCACTCCTCCTCTCTAACTCACATTTCTCACCTCTCTCCGCTCCTCCTCTCTCCTCACACTTCTCCACCTCTCCTCCTCTCTCCTCACACTCCTCCACCTCTCATCCTCTCTCCTCACACTCCTCCGCCTCTCCTCCACCTCTCTTCCGCTCCTCCTCTCTCCTTACACTCCTCCACCTCTTCTCCTCTCTTCTCACACTCCTCCACCTCATCTCCCTTTACCTCTCTTCTCATCTCTCGTCCTCTCCCCTCCTTCACCTCCCCTCCCTCCCTCCCTCCTCCCTCCCCTCTCACACTTCTCCACCTTTCCCCCTCTTCTCCCCTCTTCTCCTCTCCTCTTCTCCCTCTCTCCCCTGACATTCCTCCACCTTACCTCCTCCTCTCTCCCCTCTCCTCCTCTCCCTCTCCTCTCTCTCCTTAACCTTACCCCCCCTCCTCTCTCCTCCTCTCCTCTCTCTCCTCTCCTCCACCTTGCCCCCCTCCTCTCTCCACCTCTCCTCTCTCCTCCACCTTACCCCCTCTTCTCTTCACCTCTCTCTCTCCTCTCTCCTCCACCTTCCTCCACTACCCTCTCCTCTCTCTCCTCTCCTCTCTCCTCCACCCCCCCTCCTCTCTCTCTCCTCTCCACCTTCCTCTCTCCTCCACCTCTCCCCTCTTCTCTCCACCCTCTCCTCTCTCCTCCACCCTACCCCCTCCTCTCTCCACCTCTCTTCTCTCTCCTCTCTCCCCTCCACCTTACCCCCTCCTCTCTCTCCTCTCCTCTCTCCTCCACCTTACCCCTCCTCTCTCTCTCTCCTCTCTCCACCTCTCCCTCTCCCCACCTTACCCCCCTCTTCTCTCCACCTCTCCTCTCTCCTCCACCTTACCACCCCTCTTCTCTTCACCTCTCCTCTCCTCTCCCCTCCACCTTACCCCCTCCTCTCTCCCACCTCTCCTCTCTCCTCCACCTTACCCCCTCCTCTCTCCCCTCCTCTCTCCACCTCTCCTCTCTCCTCCACCTTACCCCGTCCTCCCCTCCCCCTGGCCTCACACAGATCGTGTCTTTGAAGCCTGCGCTGGCGTAGTGCTGAGCAGTGGAAATGCGCCGCGTGCCCGTTATGCGAGGATCCTAATGATGACGGGGGACATGACAGCGGGTTAAGCGAGCGCTGTGTTCTCCCGGTACACGCCCACTTCAGCTCTCGCACAAACACAAACTCAAAGCAGCGGGGAAACGGGCCGCTTCTAATAGAGCACATTCAACAAAACCTCCACAATCACATCAGCACATATGTCAGCGCCATCACCAAAGCCCTCGGCGAGCACTTTCTCTCTGACTCCGGCTCCGCTTCTGAAGACAGCGGGCTTCTGCTGCCAGACATAATTACCTAAGTTTGTTTTCGTACAAAGATGTTTTATTCATTTACTCCAGCACTGGTTTGGTTTGAGGAGACCAGAGGAGACCAGAGGAGACCAGAGGAAACCAGAGGAAACCAGAGGAAACCAGAGGAGACCAGAGGAGACCAGAGGAAACCAGAGGAGACCAGACGAAACCAGAGGAGACCAGAGGAGACCAGACGAAACCAGAGGAAAGCAGAGGAGACCAGAGGAAACCAGATGAAACCAGAGGAGACCAGAGGAGACCAGAGGAGACCAGAGGAGACCAGAGGAAACCAGACGAAACCAGAGGAAACCAGAGGAAACCAGAGGAAACCAGAGGAGACCAGAGGAGACCAGAGGAGACCAGAGGAGAGGACCAGACGAAAGACAGAGGAAAGCAGAGGAGACCAGAGGAGACCAGAGGAAACCAGATGAAACCAGAGGAGACCAGAGGAGACCAGAGGAGACCAGAGGAGACCAGAGGGAAACCAGACGAACCAGAGGAAACCAGAGGAAACCAGAGGAACCAGAGGAGACCAGAGGAGACCAGAGGAGACCAGAGGAGACCAGAGGAGACCAGAGGAGACCAGAGGAAACCAGAGGAGACCAGAGGAGACCAGAGGAGACCAGACGAAACCAGAGGAGACCAGACGAAACCAGAGGAGACCAGAGGAGACCAGACGAAACCAGAGGAACCAGAGGAGGAGACCAGAGGAGACCAGAAGAAACCAGAGGAGACCAGAGGAAACCAGAGGAGACCAGAGGAGACCAGAGGAGACCAGAGGAAACCAGAGGAGACCAGAGGAGACCAGTGGAGACCAGACGAAACCAGAGGAGACCAGACGAAACCAGAGGAGACCAGAGGAGACCAGACGAAACCAGAGGAAACCAGAGGAGACCAGAGGAGACCAGAGAAACCAGAGGAGACCAGAGGAAACCAGAGGAAACCAGAGGAAGCCAGAGGAGACCAGAGGAGAACCAGAAGGAGGAGACCCAGAGGAAACCAGAGGAGACCAGAGGAAACCAGAGGAAACCAGAGGAGACCAGAGGAGACCAGAGGGAACCAGAGGAGACCAGAGGAAACCAGAGGAGACCAGAGGAAGCCAGAAACCAGACCAGAGGAGACCAGAGGAGACCAGAGGAGACCAGAGGAAACCAGAGGAGACACAGAGGAGAAGACCAGAGGAGACCAGAGGAGACCAGAGGCAACCAGAGGAGACCAGAGGAAACCAGAGGAGACCAGAGGAGACCAGACGAAACCAGAGGAGACCAGAGGAGACCAGACGAAACCAGAGGAGACCAGAGGAGACCAGACGAAACCAGAGGAAACCAGAGGAGACCAGAGGAAACCAGAGGAGACCAGAGGAGACCAGAGGAAACCAGAGGAGACCAGAGGAAACAGAGGAGACCAGAGAAACCAGAGGAAACCAGAGAGGAAACCAGAGGAGACCAGACGAAACCAGAGGAGACCAGAGGAGACCAGACGAAACCAGAGGAAACCGGAGGAGACCAGAGGAGACCAGAAGAAACCAGAGGAGACCAGAGGAAACCAGAGGAGACCAGGGGAGACCAGAGGAGACAGAGGAAACCAGAGGAGACCAGAGGAGACCAGTGGAGACCAGACGAAACCAGAGGAGACCAGACGAAACCAGAGGAGACCAGAGGAGACCAGACGAAACCAGAGGAAACCAGAGGAGACCAGAGGAGACCAGAAGAAACCAGAGGAGACCAGAGGAAACCAGAGGAAACCAGAGGAAGCCAGAGGAGACCAGAGGAGACCAGAGGAGACCAGAAGAAACCAGAGGAGACCAGAGGAAACCAGAGGAAACCAGAGGAGACCAGAGGAGACCAGAGGAAACCAGAGGAGACCAGACGAAACCAGAGGAGACCAGAGGAAGCCAGAGGAGACCAGAGGAGAACAGAGGAGACCAGACGAAACCAGAGGAGACCAGAGGAGAACAGAGGAGACCAGAGGAGACCAGAGGCAACCAGAGGAGACCAGAGGAAACCAGAGGAGACCAGAGGAGACCAGACGAAACCAGAGGAGACCAGAGGAGACCAGACGAAACCAGAGGAGACCAGAGGAGACCAGACGAAACCAGAGGAAACCAGAGGAGACCAGAGGAAACCAGAGGAGACCAGAGGAGACCAGAGGAAACCAGAGGAGACCAGAGGAAACCAGAGGAGACCAGAGGAAACCAGAGGAAACCAGAGGAAACCAGAGGAAACCAGAGGAAACCAGAGGAACCAGAGGAACCAGAGGAAACCAGAGGAGACCAGAGGAGACCAGAAGAGATCAGAGGAAACCAGAGGAGATCAGAGGAGACCAGAGGAGACCAGAGGAAACCAGAGGAGACCAGAGGAGATCAGACGAAACCAGAGGAAACCAGAGGAGACCAGAGGAAACCGGACGAAACCAGAGGAAACCAGAGGAAACCAGAGGAAACCAGAGGAGAACAGAGGAAACCAGAGGAGACCAGAGGAAACCAGAGGAGATCAGAGGAAACCAGAGGAGACCAGAGGAAACCAGAGGAAACCAGAGGAAACCGGACGAAACCAGAGGAGACCGGAGGAAACCGGAGGAAACCAGAGGAGACCAGACGAAACCAGAGGAAACCAGAGGAGACCAGAGGAAACCAGAGGAAACCAGAGGAAACCAGAGGAGATCAGAGGAAACCAGAGGTAACCAGAGGAGACCAGAGGAAACCAGAGGAAACCAGAGGAGACCAGAGGAAACCAGAGGAAACCAGAGGAGACCAGAGGAAACCAGAGGAGACCAGACGAAACCAGAGGAGACCAGACGAAACCAGAGGAGACCAGAGGAAACCAGAGATGAACAGAGGAGATCAGAGGAAACCAGAGGAAACCAGAGGAGACCAGAGGAAACCAGAGGAGAACAGAGGAGACCAGAGAAGACCAGAAGAGATCAGAGGAGACCAGAGAAGACCAGATCGTATGAATCATCGTATCCAGCTGTTCCTGTCAGAACAGCTGGATACGATCAAGCTACTTAAACTACTTTACAGTTAAATATAAGTTCTCCAGATTAATACTAGTTCACAGACTGTATAAAGAAGAGGAGTAAGTGAGGGAGGGAGAGTCACCCACAGCGTTCGGCTCCAGTAAAATGAATCATCGAGGCTGGAGCAGTTATAGCGGCTAATTTGGAGCCAAGTTGCAGATATTTAATTCTGACCACGAGTATCATAGCAACCAAAGAGCCAATCAGGAACCAGGCTGTTGAAGGTAACACCAGGCGCTTAGAAATGCTGTCAATCAAACCTGTTGCTAACACAATCTCAGGGAAAGAAGGAGCCGGATTTGTCTGTTAGGAAGTTAATTTCTTGATTTTTTGGACAGGATCGTGTAGAGCGGGTTAATACGAGCATTTAAGACCAGAGGGCATTCAAACAACTCCACACACCTTCACTAGAATCATTTGGATCATTTCAGTCAATCTTCTACTAAACTAAAGGTAAAAGGAGCTGATCACTTGTAAACTCCCACTTCATGACATCACAAGGTGGAACAGAGCATTTTGAGCTTTGGAGATGTTACAGACTAATAATAAAGTGTGTGTGAATGTGACAAAACACAACTCAGTCTGTTTTTGAGGAGGGAACAGCGTTAGAACGTGTCTTTTTGTGTCGTACAGGTCGTTTAAACTGGTCGTTCTCAGTGTCTCATGTCCAGACACTATTTACATCTTTTGTTTGTTCGTTTGTGGCAGGCTGCGTCTGGACTCTGTTCAAGCTTCCCCCGTGAATCTAACACAGTAATGAAGAGAGTCTGGTATGTCATGGTGCCAACTGCTCAGCCTGGCGTAGACAAGCCCCGCCCTCCCACCTGACCCCCCTCTCCCCCTCCCACCTTCACCTGAGGGGCAGGAACAGGGCGCCGCAGATGGGCCTCTCCTCCGCTCGGCTTTGTGCCCCCCTCACAAAGGAGCCGAGGCTACGAGGAGCCGCCGCCGCCTTCAGTCAAACGCTGTCAGAGAGCACGCGCCGGATGGATGCGGATTTGAACCCACAATACCACAGAGCCACGACTGACAAAACCTGCCCAGAGACACTTACCAAACCTGTGTGTGTCCAGCAAAGTCCCCACTGTGGAACTTATGCAAAGAAAGTGCTCCCTCAAAAGCCATTTGCAATTGTACAAAATGGCAGACATTATGTTGTGAGTGAAAAATGAGGAGGTGCCATATTGTGCTGGAGCAGAAAAATGGAGAAAAACGAGTGGCCTGGTTTACGACAGACAGATAGTTCTATTGATTTGCGTTGTACAGTTCTGTCCATCCCTCACTGCTGTGATTACACTGACCCATTTCAGAAAGAAAAAGCTGTCGACGAAAGATTAAACTAAAATGTCCAAAAGAAAATACTGTCTTTTGGTGGAACAAACAAACACAGAGATGAAACATAACCTACAAAACCGCCGCCAAAGATTGTGTCGATTTAGGAGCGGCGTCGCCCGGGGAGACGAGGAAACGCCGCGTGGAAGTGTGCTGAGAATGAAATGACCCCGTGCACCCAGAGGCTCCGCGGCTCACGGGGCCTTTGTCTGAGAAGAGCCACAAAAACGTCAATTCTACATTTAAGTAAAGAACAAGTTTACCTCCTTCGATTTGAGGCGCCAGTCTTCAGATCAGTGAAACGCTCTACCGACTGAGCCACTGAGCAACTTTCTAAACCTGATGCATTTGGAAAACAGCAGCGATAACACGGCACTTTAACCCCGTAAAAAAACAAAATGTGAATAGAAAAATGTTAATTCAAACCTATAATGTTACGATTATTAATTGGACAGACGTTAACGCAGAAATCTGAAACAAAAAAACATATTTGTCCAAGGCCAGTTAAAATACCTCTATTCAAACAAACATCACAGTCCCGTCCAGAGCGCCCCCCTCGTATCTCGCGCTCGTCTCTGCACGGCCGTACTCCTCGTGGGGTTGGCAGCGCCTCTCTCTCTCGTACCTGGAGACACTGTGATCTCTATTATCAGTTGCAGCTTAACAATGCGCTGGATGCCCTTCCCACCGGAGCGCAACTAACAAACCCCGGCAGAGCTGATTCAAGAGGCAGCTCCTGATGAAACGCCTTCAAAGCAGCAGAGCCGAGCCGCAGCGGGCACAGCGCGGCCTCCGGCGCTCCGCTGGAACCCGCCTGTTGGCAAGCTCAATTAGACAGCAACTGGGACACATTATTCTCTCAAATTGGCAATATACGGCTCGATTAAGAGCCGTACATCTGAGGCTCAACTCAGACAAGAGCTGCACAGTCTCTTTAAAGATGCTCTATGACACAAAAGTGACTCCTGCAGCTTTAATCCATGTTCTACTGCACCTCCTCACAAACAAACATGGAGTCGTGTTTGTTTCATTCACATGTTTGAGTAACACTTTATTATAGTCTGTAACATCTCCAAAGCTCAAAATGCTCTGTTCCACCTTGTGATGTCATCAAGTGGTAGTTTTCAAGTGAACAGCTCCTTTTACCTTTAGTTCAGTAGAGATTGTGCAACTCCAGGACTGAAATGATCCAAATGATTCTAGTGAAGGTGTGTGGAGTTTAAAAACACAGTGGAGCACTTCCTGTATTACCACATGATGACATCACAAGGTGATTTTGAAAGAAGAACTCAGCCTCAATCTGCAGTTTGTGTGTTAAACATGTGAATGAAACAAAAACACACACTGACACAGACACACACACTCACACACACACACACACACACACACTCACACACACACACACACTCACACACAGACACACACTCACACACACACACACAGACACACACTGTGACACACACACACACACATACACCCACACACACACACACACTTACACACACTCACACACACACACACACACACACACACACACACTCACACACAGACACACACTCACACACACATACACCCACACACACACACACTTACACACACTCACACACACACACTCACACACACACACACACACACACACACACACACACACACACACACACACACACACACACACACACACACAGCTCACACAGGGACACACCGGTGACATCCATTTTGATCTGGAAGAGTGGAGTTTGTGATGGGTCAGTGACCACACATGGAGAGAGATGGACAGACAGAGAGGGAGAGGGGGAGGACAGAGAGAGAGAGGAGGAGAGGAGATGGAGAAGGAGAGAGAGGAGGAGAGGAAATGGAGAAGGAGAGAGGGAGAGGAGATGGAGTGACAGAGGAGAGAGACAGTATAGAGGAGAGAGGGGGAGGAGATGGAGAGACAGAGACACAGTAGAGACAGAGGAGAGAGTGAGGATGGAGAGAGGGAAGAGAGGGAAAGACAGATGACAGGGAGAGACAGAGTAGATGGGAGAGACAAAGGAGAGGGGACGAAGAGGAAGAGAGGGAGAAAGAGAGGGAGGAGAGAGAGAGGAGGAGAGGAGATGGAGAGACAGAGGAGAGAGACAGTGGAGAAGGACAGAGGGGGAGGAGATGAAGAGACAGAGACACATGTAGAGACAGAGGAGAGAGTGAGGAGTGGGGGAGAGGGAAAGACAGATGACAGGGAGAGACAGAGTAGATGGGAGAGACAAAGGAGAGGGGACGAAGAGGAAGAGAGGGAGAAAGAGAGAGAGGAGACGGAAGAGAGGAGGAGGGAGGAAAGGGTGCCAGG
This sequence comes from Periophthalmus modestus, assembly GCA_019594935.1. Classification (NCBI taxonomy): domain Eukaryota; kingdom Metazoa; phylum Chordata; class Actinopteri; order Gobiiformes; family Gobiidae; genus Periophthalmus; species Periophthalmus modestus. The sequence continues at coordinate 13,311,508 of JAIEZT010001390.1, read as the reverse complement.
GAACAGCTGCCTGTGTAATTGATATAGATGAGGGGGTTGGCAGGAGCGGCCTGGTTTGATCAGTGAGGACGAGGGGGGCTCGTCAGACCTCTGCCCCCCCCCCCCCCGCGGCCCGCTCGCCTCCGCTCAGAACACCGACCAACAGGCCCACGTCCAGAACACCACGTTTGGGTGGAGGGCTGAGAATGTAAAGGTGGGTGCAGATCTGAGAGAAGACAGGAAGAGAGGAGCGGGTGGGCAGGAAGTGTGGTCCACTGACACCAACCAGAGGGCGGGGCATTATGAGAATTTTAGTACAGCA
>JAIEZT010001390.1:13281207-13306207 GCA_019594935.1 Periophthalmus modestus | reverse complement strand
AGCGTGTCTTCATGTCGAGTCTGGGGGTTTTGCTGCAGACCAAACACTTGCAGAGACTGTGTTTGAGGTAGTCCCATTGTTAAAGCTCCACTTGTAGCTTCTTTCAGTAGTTTTAAATCATGAAAGTCAAACCACATCACAGACCACATCCTCTTCTTCTGCAAACTGCACAGAGCACACGCCATCGCCATGACGACCTCACAGAACATGCAGCACACGGCAACACGGAGCTGATCACGCCGTGTAAACATGTCCAGAACATAAAAACAATTCCTATGAAACCAGGGAGGGGGTGTGTTTAACATTTAACACATGACAGAGTCATGTTCTGGTGTTGTTCTGATCCACTTCAAGAACATTAGCTCATTATATTATTTAGATTATTCACATTGAAAACTGTAAAATCAATATATAAAGATTTTGTATTTGTTCTTGTAGCTGATCTTAAAGACTAAAGATGCCAAAACATCAAACACTATTTCATCAAAAGCACTTAAAATGTGAATTGAAATAATAAAAAAAATACATTTAAATGTAAATGTATTTTGTTGTGGAGTCAGAGCTGTAATGCCTTGGCAGAGGTCTGCACTTTTCTATTAGATTATTATATTTTTCTGTAAAGGTCTAAGACCTGTGACCACAGACTGTGTAAAGTGACTGAGTGAGACGTCACCACAGCTTCAGCTCCAGATGCAGCTCATCGAGGCTGGAGCAGGGACAGGGACGATCTGGAGCTGATTTCTAGATTTGAAATTCTGACTGTGAGTATCATAGCAACCAAAGAGCCAATCAGGAGCAAGTTTGTTAAAGGTAACACCCCCGCACCACTGGTTTAGCAGGGAGTGAGAGCTTAACAACTCTGTCAATCAAACCTGTTGCTAACGCTAACAGGAGCTACGTCGGGGACAGAAGGACCTGATGTGTCTGTTATTAATGTTCATATGTTGATTTACAGACACAGACGTGAAATAAAAACCCCAGGATCATGTAGAGGGTTAATACGAACATTTAAGAGCAACATGAGTCTGACAGCAGCAGGGACAGAGAGAGAGAGACACAGCTTTTCAATAGAAAGTGAATTGGAGCCAGAGTCGATGGAGCTGAAGTGCACCATGATCACTTCCTGTGTGGAGCGCGGCGGCTAACAGGTTAGCTCTGTCCATTTATAAATACACACATACACATTTTAAACTGCGATATCTTGCTGCAGCAAAATATCCCAATAAACGATAATAGTTAAAGAAATGTGTATCACTCTGAAACATGAAACTCCCGTAAAACTTCTTCAAAGTGAACCAAATTATAAAAATGTATGTGTATTTGTAAAGTATCACTGACACATTTTTGGACTCAGATATGATGAAAAAGGCTTAACACAAAACAGAACAAAACTCCAGCTCGAGCAAACAAAATGTACAGGTGACATTTACAGCGCTGGAAAAGCACCGCTCTGCCCATCACGCACTGAACGAGGCGATATGCTCATTATCGTGACTGAAGGTGTGAGTTTTGTTGAAAAGGCAGGTTTTTAACACACGGCTCATAAGAGTGAAAGTACTCACAAGTATGTGTCTTCTTTGTTACCGAGATACCTGCAAAACAGAAGAGGAAAACCACATCAGAACCACATCACAACGTTTCAGTGTTATGTCAAATCGATTCTGTCTCATTCGGTCACATTCACGTTCACATCCAGGCTCCGTCTGGTTTATTCTGTTGGTGACATTTATTTATCTGTTTGGCTAATTTTCCGTTTTAGAGTTTTGTTAGTTGGCACAGTTGGCATTTCGTTTTTCTGAAAGTTGTTGTGCCGAGCAGAACATCTGTGCCCACGGTGACCACACGGCTCTGCTCAAGTCTGGCTCCTGTGCTCAGCTTAACCACAGGTTTGAACAACTTAAATTATGTAATACACAAGTACTCTACAAAATGTGTAGAGTCAAAGATACAGCCATGAATCAATCACTCAAAAGTGCATAAAAACAGATACATGTCAAATTGTGAGAAAACACAAGATTCTGTGGGTCAAAAATAATACTATTGTATCAAATGGAATGATTCCTCTGGACAGGAGCCAGACGAGAGCCACAAGAGCTCACTCCTGCAGTGAGTCAGAGCCACGAGTCAGAGCCACAGGGCTGCGCCTTATCTGTGCCATAGCCTCTGAGCTGCAGGGTCACAGGGTGGTCTGGAGGTGGCGCTCTCTCTGGCTGATAAACTCTTGTGTTTTTTGGGTCAGTGTTAGACACATAAAAAGAGAGACTCCAGCTCCAGCTCCGCCTCAGGAACCGAGACAAACAACCAGAGTTTGACCACAGGCCATTACACACACTGTTATATACACACCTTTATATATGTATATATACACACTTATATACACACCTTTATATATGTATATACACACTGTGTTATATACACACCTTTATATATGTATATACACACTTATATACACACCTTTATATATGTATATACACACTTATATACACACTTTATACAGTTACAGATAAACTGTTATATATGTACATACACACTTATATACACACTGTTATATATAAACTGTTACATATACACTGCATATGTTCAGCTCTATTAGAAACATCTATTTAAAAATGCAAACATGCTCGGCCTGTGACACTATGTTTCATTTTCTCTTTTCAGTAAAACCTGAGCTTCAAATCATTGTTTTTCAAAGAATAAAACTGTGATCCTCCGGTAAGAAAATAATGACACATTTTGCCTGTAAATGAAACAGAAGAAAAAAGCGTGTGATTGTGAGTGTGCAGGAGGAGGAGACCTGTCTCCATCTCTCTCATCTTTTGTGTGTGCATTGTTTAAGCACGAGCTGTGTGTGTGCTCACAGAGGTTAACCTGCGCTCTTATCAGCAGGGGGCACACATCCTGTAAACAGACACAGTCGGGCCCAGACTGACAGGGCAGTAATGGAGTCGCGCTCGGCGCTCGCTGACAGCCAATGATTATCATAGATGGGCAGCGCCGGGCGGGTTCCTGCGAGACGCGTCGGGCTCGGGGCTTGTTGCGCTGTGACATTCAAAGTTACAGTCTCCTTCATATAATGGAGCTGTCCTCTCAGAGCGCTAATGGGAGCGATCCATTTAACCTGTGCCAGAAACACACAGACCAGGAAGTTCCTAATGCGAGGCCTGTCCCGGGGGGGCGCCGCTCCCCCCACGGCTGCTCCCGGCGGCTCCCGTCCTGCTGCTTGATTCATTGACTGGCGCTCCTCACTTATCCTCATTCACTGTTCAGTCTGTGGAGACGGCGCTCCACATGGCAGAGCGGCACACCCGCTCACAAGGACACAAGCCGAGCAGTGGACCAGACCACTGCTGAGGCCCGCTGACAAACAACCTACTGCCGAGAGAGAAGAAGACCGCTGAGAGAGAGAGAAGACCACTGAGAAACAACCAGACTACTGCAGAGAGAGAGAAGAAGACCACTGAGAGAGAGAAGACCACTGAGAAACAACCAGACTACTGCCGAGAGAGAAGAAGACCGCTGAGAGAGAGAAGACCACTGAGAAACAACCAGACTACTGAGAGAGAAGACCACTGAGAAACAACCAGACTACTGCCGAGAGAGAAGACCACTGAGAGAGAAGACCACTGAGAAACAACCAGACTACTGCCGAGAGAGGAAGACCGCTGAGAGAGAGTGAAGACCTGCTGAGGAGAGGGGACTTCGAGAGGGAGAGAAGACCATTGAGAAACAACCAGACTACTGTAGAGAGAGAAGAAGACCGCTGAGAGAGAGAGAAGACCACTGACAAACAACCAGACTACTGCCGAGAGAGAAGAAGACCGCTGAGAGAGAGTGAAGACCGCTGAGGAGAGGGGACATAGAGAGAGAAAAGAAGACCACTGAGGAGAGGGGACTTAGAGAGAGAGAGGAAGAGAAGACCACTGAGAAACAACCAGACTACTGCAGAGAGAGAAGAAGACCACTGAGAGTGAAGACCACTGAGGAGAGGGGACTTAGAGAAGAGAAGACCACTGAGGAGAGGGGACTCTGAGAGGGTGGGGGACACAGCTCTTCTCATGGGCTTCATTTACTTTAACATGAAGAGTTGTTGCTCACAACTGACCAGCAACAGCTACAAACTACAGTCAATCCTAAAACAGAGATTCTAAACGATCCCACATGAAGACTTCTACTTTCACTTTCACTTTCTCTAAAGCACACACCACCTCCTCTCACACTGACACACTTAGGAGCTCACTTCACTACACAACACATGTATCCACTGAACGATTAAAAAGTCCAATGATTCTAATCAGCTGGCCCCTAACATACTAAAAGCCGGCTCCGCGGAGAGGCCGACTCTCCGGAGAGGAGCTGCAGAGAGATGATTCTGTCTCCCGGCGCTGTTATTTCTGCTCATTTATAATTGGTTTTAACTAAAAGCACTCCACAGGTTACTCCAATGTATCGCTATGGAATTGTCTGCAAATAGAAGATTTACATCCAAATGAGTTTTAGAGGACACCACAGACCTCCTCAGCCGATACGAGGAGGACAGAGCAGACGCCACTGAGCACCCATCCACCCATCCCACCCATCCCACCCAACCCACCCACCCATCCACCCATCCCACATCCCACCCATCCGACCCATCCTGCACGGACACAGCGCCAAACGCCACCAGCATCCTGAAACATCCAAATACGAGCGTTAAACCATGTCATAACACTGTCACCTCCTCAAACACAGACCTCGAGTTGTGTTTTGTTTGTTTTGTCCACCTTGTGATGTCATGAAGTGGTAGTTTTCAAGTTAACAGCTCTTTTTACCTTTAGTTCAACAGAAATCAGCAATTCCTGGTTTGAAATGATCCACATGATTCTAGTGAAGGTGTGTGGAGTTTAAAAACACCATGGAGCACTTCTTGCATTACCACATGATGACATCACAAGGTGGAACAGAGTGTTTTCAGTTTAAGAAAAGGACTCAGCCTAAATCTGCAGGTTTGTGTGTTAAACATGTGAGAATGAAACAAAACACAGGTCCAGGTCTGATTGGGACGAGGAAACATCAGAACAGAGATGAGACACAGCGTAACACGGGATATGTGATATGTCCACTTTAAATTTAAACCAGTAAATCATCAATACATTTTAATGAACCCAAACTGTGCACAGCAAATCTGTATAAATGCAGTGGGTTGGAAGAGTCAAAGATGTTGCTTCTAAAATAACATTATACTGTCACGTTCCACTGGCTCCACACTCTATTCTTACACACAGCTCCTCAGAGAGTCATTCATGTCATACCAATATTTACTGCTGCCTGCTCTTATACTCAGGACGCAGCACACTCAGGAGGACCGCTGAGGTATGGAGACGAAGAGAAGGAAGCTGCTAACGGAACATGGAACCGCTCAATCAGAACACACTCAGGAATACAGCGAGTGAGGGGAGAACAGAGACGAACGCGTGTGTGCTGAGGCTGGGCCTGTCACGACAACATCCAGACAGCGATATATAAAAGGAGGAAATACACTGGTCCCCGGTTTATCACAGGGGTCACGTTCTAAAAATAACCCGCAATAGGCGAAATCTGTGACGTATCAGCTTTATTTTTACAATTATTCTATATGTTTGTCTGTAAAACCCCTCACCACACACTTTATACACTTTTCTCACACAGGTATTAGCATTTTCTCACATTTTTCTCTTGTTTAAACACAAAGTTCAAACCTTCGTCGGTGCCTTTGTCGGTGCAGAACGTTTCATCGACATTGTGGGTTTTGTCGGGGAGAAAACTTGCAAACATACAGCACTTCAGAGTCACACTGATCCAACATTTATGTAAATGGACAATTGTCTGACACATTCTGTACTGTACAGGAGAACACAACGGAGGAGGACGTGATGGACAATGGTCTACAGTCCCTCAGCCAATCAGAGGACGCAGACGCAGAACACAATGGTCTACAGTCCCTCAGCCAATCAGGACGCAGGACACAATGGTCTACAGTCCCTCAGCCAATCAGGACGCAGAACACAATGGTCTACAGTCGCCTCAGCTCTACATCTCAGGATCAGGCAGAACACAATGGTCTACAGTCCCTCAGCCAATCAGGACGCAGAACACAATGCACGCTGATACACTGTAACAAAAAACAACTTGCAAAATCACACACAAAAACAAAAATCTGCGAAACAGCGCACACCGCAAAGGTGAACCCGCGATCAAAGCAGAAAAAAACCTGAGGAGAACAACTGTAAACACGAGAAAAGATAATGTTGAAATGAGTTTATTCCAGTGACACAATAACTTTGAAGCCTCAAACTAGCAACACTGTCAATCAAACCTGTTGCTAACGCTAACGGGAGTGACCTCGAGGAAAGAAGGACCTGATGTTTCTGATGTGTCTGTATTAATGTTCATATGTTGATTTACAGACACAGACGTGAAAAAAAACCCCAGGATCATGTCGAGGGTTAATACGAACATTTAAGACCAACATGAGTCTGACAGCAGCAGGTTTTGACAAAGTTTTGGAGTCAGAAGCCCCCATGCTCACTTCCTCCTTGGAACGTGGCGGCTAGCAGGTTAGCTATGTCCATTTATATGTACAGTCTATGAGTTAGATCCTGATTTATCGACGCTGGTTCAAAGATAGTCAGGTTTATCTGAGGCTGCCTGGGACATGTGTGTGTACAGCATCATTATCATCGGTCTAATGTTCTCTCTGGTAAAAGTGAACTGTGTAAGTTTAATGAACGGTGGTCTTCAGGGGAGCATCACCGCTCAAAGTCCCGCTCCCTGCACACGCGACCGGCCTCTCCGCTTATATCAGGACCCAGAGTAATTGCAGGGATGGGAGTGAGCAGCGCTGCCGTTAGGACACGCTCGCAGCTCTGGCCAATAACGCCAAGTGCCCCTCTGAAGCCCGCCATGTAATGAAGACCGCTGCAAAGCATGTCCGTCATTACACTTTAGTCATATCTGGGATCTCCGTGGTAATGAACTGAGACCTGCAGTTTCGTGATAAGACACTGGGCCTTTGGAGATTAAAGTCGGGGTGTAATATGTGACAGGGACGTTATTGCTCACACAAATCTCCGCCGTACACTAGGGGGAGACGGAGTTGGGAATGTACTTTTGCAGTTTTTAGATTGTGGTTTACTCTTAAAATCAAGGTTCAATTAATTGTTTTTTGTATTATTTATTCATTTATCAGCGTAATTAAAACAGTTTTACAATGACACAGTGGGATCAATATTCACAACGATACTTTTCATTGTTCCAGTGTGACTCTTTTTGTTATTTTTTTTCTTTTTGTGCTACGATAGGATTTGAGCTGAGTTTTTAAGGGTTATTGTTTCAGTGGTATAGACTGTTTATATAAATGGACATAGCTAACCTGCTAGCAGCTGCGTTCTCAAACAGGAAGTGATCATGGTGCACTTCCTGCTTCATTGACTCTGACTTCAATTCACTTTCTATTGAAAAACAGCGCCCCCTCTCTCTGTACTGCTGCTGTCAGACTCATTTTGGTCTTAAATGTTCGTATTAACCCTCTACATGATCCTGGGTTTTTATTTCAATATTATCGTCTATCATCTATATTTTCTTCAACAATATATTGAATTTGAAAATGTGTTAACGTGGGATTAAACTTCTCTGTCTTACATTTTTCAGACTCTCTTGAAAAACACAGACCTGAAAAATGGCCTTTTAGTTTCACCTACTTACGAAGATTAGTTCAATTCTATACTGTGGAACATTTTAGAAAAAAACTATGGAAACAAACAGTTAGTGGAGCCTTTGCAGATTTAAAGACAGGATATTTCATTTTTAATCCCAGATTCAAGATTCTTATGGTCACTGTCCCAGAAAAAGTGAAGTGTAAAACAAAAGGAGGCAGCAGGACGGTCGTTATGATCACGACATTTAGTCACTTTGTCAAAGATATGTACTAATATGTTTGGAGTCAGTATTTATCATGTGTGCTTTTTTTTGTTCTTTGCTCCACTGGAACATTTCTGGTTATTTCTTGTCTTCATGATCAGATTTAAGCTGTAAAAGTTTGTCTGGCTCGTCACAGACTCAAACTAACGACTAAAGTGCTTTTATTCTGCTGTTTATTTATTGCATTTTGAATATTATTGTAGATTTCGAACTGTTTTTTTGGTTTAAATCTGCTCTTGGGTTTTGTTTCAGTGGCGTAAATCAGTTTCAATATTATCGTTTATCGTCTGTATTTACTTCAGCGATATATCGATCTTCAGAATGTGCGATCATGACAGGCCGAGGTGCAAAAGTGTAAAAACTATCACAATACATGTGTCTGATCCATAGTAAAGGAAAAATGTTATTCTGTCACGGGACAACGGTTTTAGAGTGAAGACGTTCGGCTGCTCATCCGAGACGCTTCTTCCACTGTAAACAACAGCTGTGTTAGCTTCAGTGTCGTTAGCGCCTCCTTCAGACAGATATAAGTCAGTGTCCAGCAGGAATCTGACCAGAACTGAAGACGAGACAAGGACGAGCAGCCAAACATCTTCTTTGACTTCGAGCAGCACATGTGTAATGAACAGTTATTGCATTTACATTATCGTACATAAAGAACTGCTGCCTTCGCAATTAGCATCCACTCAACTGACCATTTCATTCGAAAATGTGTTCATCTCGCAGCCTTATCTCACTCTATAGAAGGCGAAATAATGCCAGTGTTCAACCAGCACTCAGACAAAAAGCCAAGACCGAGGAGCTAGTCGGCACTTAGCGCAGCATTTATTTTTCATGCCTTCCATAATTAAAAAGCGCGGCCTTCATGTTCATGTGGATCAAAGCTAGCGCTATTAGCAGGAGTTCATCAGTTCTTCCACTCCGCGGCAACAAGAGGCGAACCGCGCGGCGATGTAACTCTACATGTGTGGTACCGGGACATCGGCGGTAATAGAACACACATCACATGATCCTGCGGCATTTTCAAAGTGAACACAACACAGACGGTACACACGAGGATCACCCGAGTACATTGTCTAAAGAGCCTGATGAAAGGAGCGATGCATATTTCAAATTGAGCTCTCAAGGTGGAGTGGTGCGCCCCTCCCCTGGTGCACTGGGAACGCGCAATCAAAACTGCACATAGGCTTAGAAAATGTGCCTGCATCGAGGGGCTTATCTGTCAGAAGCACAGACCGAATGAAGTGGACTGAGTGAGTGTAACGTCACCACGGCGTTCAGCTCCAAATGAAGCTCATCGAGGCTCGAGCTGTTAGAGGTGAATCTGAAAAGAGTATCATAGTAACCAAAAAACCAATCTGTACTGTACAGGAGACACGGAGGAGACTGATGGACAATGGTCTACAGTCCCTCAGCCAATCAGGACGCAGAACACAATGGTCTACAGTCCTCAGCCAATCAGGACGCAGAACACAATGGTCTACAGTCCCTCAGCCAATCAGGACGCAGAACACAATGGTCTACAGTCCCTCAGCCAATCAGGACGCAGAACACAATGGTCTACAGTCCCTCAGCCAATCAGGAAGCAGAACACAATGGTCTACAGTCCCTCAGCCAATCAGGACACAGAACACAATGGTCTACAGTCCCTCAGCCAATCAGGACGCAGAACACAATGGTCTACAGTCCCTCAGCCAATCAGGACGCAGAACACAATGGTCTACAGTCCCTCAGCCAATCAGGACGCAGAACACAATGGTCTACAGTCCCTCAGCCAATCAGGAAGCAGAACACAATGGTCTACAGTCCCTCAGCCAATCAGGACACAGAACACAATGGTCTACAGTCCCTCAGCCAATCAGGACGCAGAACACAATGGTCTACAGTCCCTCAGCCAATCAGGACGCAGAACACAATGGTCTACAGTCCCTCAGCCAATCAGGAAGCAGAGAACAATGGTCTACAGTCCCTCAGCCAATCAGGACGCAGAACACAATGGTCTACAGTCCCTCAGCCCAATCAGGACGCAGAACACAATGGTCTACAGTCCCTCAGCCAATCAGGACGCAGAACACAATGGTCTACAGTCCCTCAGCCAATCAGGACGCAGAAACACAATGGTCTACAGTCCCTCAGCCAATCAGGACGCAGAACACAATGGTCTACAGTCCCTCAGCCAATCAGGACGCAGAACACAATGGTCTACAGTCCCTCAGCCATCAGGACGCAGAACACAATGGTCTACAGTCCCTCAGCCAATCAGGACGCAGAACACAATGGTCTACAGTCCCTCAGCCAATCAGGACGCAGAACACAATGGTCTACAGTCCCAGCCAATCAGGACGCAGAACACAATGGTCTACAGTCCCTCAGCCAATCAGGACGCAGAACACAATGGTGTACAGTCGATGAAACGATGTTGAAACGAGTTTATTCCAGTGACACAATAACTCTGAGTAATAACTCTGACTAGCAACGCTGTCAATCAAACCTGTTGCTATTACTAATGTTCATATGTTGATTTACAGACACAAAAGTGAGATAAAAAGCCCAGGATCATGTAGAGGGTTAATACGAACATTAGACCAAAATGAGTCTGACAGCAGCAGGGACAGAGAGAGACACAGTTTTTCAATAGAAAGTGAACTGGAGCCAGAGTTGATGGAGCAGGAAGTGCACCATGATCACTTCCTGTTTGGAATGCAATAACTCCAGCAGGTTAGCTCTGTACATTTATAAATACAGTGTACGGTGTTAAAGCGTTTATGCCAAGACTCATTTCACCCATGGGAGACAATAATGGATTATCGTATCTTATTTTCTATGTAAATCTAATGTTGGTGTGACGCTGAGAGGAGACAGGGAGGTGCGGGGTAGAAGAACAAGCCCACCTCAGAGGATTCAACAGAGCTGCCAGTGCTGAGTGTTTATTTGTCCCACTGACTGCGGCGTAAGTGAACGCCACGGGGCAGCTGTCTGCACCACGCTGAGCCCTTCTCCACAGTAACAAGGCACGTGATGAATGGAGGCTGCGGCTTTCAACATTTTCAAATCAAACGAGTAAGAAGGCTTCAGAAAGGCTGGCGAGGGCTTCAGAGCGGGCAGGAGTTTCCAAGACTGCACTGGGTTATGAAAGTTTATGTTGGTGTGATCTGTGGACGAAGGTTTGGTGAGAACAATTCACTTTGGATATTTTGTTCCAGGTAATAATTAGTAATAATCGATTTGCTGCTTTTCCAGATGCTCAAATTCAGTAGCATCAGATTGAAACGACTTCAGGATGGACGTCAAAACTGGACAAAAGAGGAATCGCACTGACTAGTTTCTAAAAATGATTTATCGCATGTACATGGTGATAATAAGCTGATTTTGTATCCTCTGCTGCATCGGCCTCTGTCACTTCCACTCCAAAGTCTCACTGCAAACTGAACCTAGTGAAAAAGGTCTAACCGTCCAGCCTCAATCAAATCAAACATGAAAAGAGTGAATTTTACAAAAACATCCACTCAAGAATGTGTCTGTATTTACATTACAGTCAATATTATCAGCCAACTGTCAATATGGGACAAAAAAACAGGACATTTTGAACAAAATCGATGCCGTTGTAGAACAAATATGGTTAAAAAAACAGTAAAATGAGAGAACTCCACGAGATGGGCATCACCACACTGTTTGGGCGTGATCTGATGAGCTGGGTGTGTCGCTGCTGAACTGAACTCTACTCGTAACATTAGCTCTACTTTTTGAGTATATTCACCTCGTACAGTCAGAGCACACTGCAGTGGCTCTTGAGAAATGTCCAAATCTAAAATAGAGATCTTACGTTTTTGTTGGTTTAAGAGCTAAGCTAATGAAGCTACGCCTCATTGGGCACGATCCTCGACTCGTGAACATGAAAACGTGAGAGTGATCATCGATGCTCCAGCAGTGGGCCAAACGGGGGCTGCAGACATTTAGCTCAGTGACTGCAAAAGTACTTTAAAATGTGAACACAGACAAACGGAGCGCTCAGCACAAAGGTGATGTGATCTTCTCTCAGGGTCAGTGCTGGTCAGCGGAGCTCAGGCTGTAGCTGATTGGCTCCTGAAGACGCACTGTCACTCGGTGCAGTCAGAGGGCGCCATAGAGCGTGCCTGAACCAATGGGAGCGTACCGTCTGATGCAAACGGGGTTCTGCTCGCGCTCGAGCCTCATTTTATTTTTATTGCAGATCTACAGGATTCACATGAATGACCTGTTTCCAGATCAAAAGTTGAGTTTCGGGGTGACAGATTCAGCTCTGAGGCTCAGGACCTGCTCCCGTCTCTGTCATCGTTCTGTGATGTTCAGTTTCAGAGCTGAGTGGTCACATTTATCTGTTTAGATTAGTCTTTAAACACAGACTAAAATACTAAAACGACTCTCTGAACTTTCCAGGTTAAAACAGGTCACGTAAAATAAATCAAATACAAATTAAACTTGTCATTTTAAAGAGAATCGCTGCTCTGTAGATTCCACCAGCGTTTCATTCTGTTCACAGATTATTACTAAACCAACAGAAACACGAGGCGAGCCTGGTCCACTGAGGTTCATCTGGTTTTATGATCATTTATTTTAAAGCTCCCACGTCACGCTGTGTCTCGTCTCTGCTCTAATGTTTCCTCATCACAATCAGACCTGGAGCTGGGTTTTGTTTTATTCTCACATGTTTAATACATAAACCTGCAGATTTAGACTGAGTTCTTCTGAAAAACACTGAAAACACTCTGTTCCACCTTGTGATGTCATCATGTGGTAATACAGGAAGTGCTCCACTGTGTTTTTAAACTCCACCTTCACTAGAATCATTTGGATCATTTCAGCTCTGCACCGAACTAAAGGTAAAAGGAGCTGTGAACTTGAAAACTACCACTTCATGACATCACCAGGAGTCAATTTTTTTCAGACCAACATTTAGTTTGTTTTCATACAGTTTAAGGTAATAAATAAAACCCTAGGATCATGTAGAGGCTTAATACGAACATTTAAGACCAAAATGACGAGTCTGACAGCAGCAGGGACAGAGAGAGGGGGGAGTTTTTCAATGCAAACTGAATTGGAGCCAGAGTTGATGGAGTTAGAAGCACAAACATGCTCATTAAAGTCCTACGATCACAGCAGCATCATGTGACTCTGTGATACTGAGCAGGTATGAAAACTGAACAAAATAAACCTTGGTCTGAAAAACAATCTATCAAAACACAATCGTGAGAGTCCTGATGTGCCCCGGCGAGGAGGCGGAGTCACAGGAAGAACACATTTCCATTATTGTAAAAGTCTCCTGCTTCTAAAACACCACATTCAAACCCAGAGACGTAAACACTAACAAAATCCATTACAGAGCCGTGTATCTCGCTGCATTACACTGAGCACCGAGCGCGGCCAGCACTAATAATTAATCACATAGTCTATAAGCATTCCATTAGGTGCAAGCAGCTGTCATAAACATCTTAATTAATTTACAAAGCAAGCAACCGGGGAATAGTGGGGACTGCTTCCCTCCACCGCTCCATAGCTCTGGAACAGATCGGGCTCCTGAATATTTAAATAGTCCTTTCATGTTCTGCGGAGCACTAAAGAGGCTTTGAAGAGCGCCTTGTTAGGGAGCACCTCTCAGACCACGCCACCCCATCGCCTGCTCCTGCGCCGGGGCCCGTCAGCGCGAGCCACAGCGCCGGGGACCGTCTGCTGGAACTGTGTCAGAGCCTAAAGGTTATTTATACAACGGGGAGGCGTAACACAGGAAGTTATGTGTTCAGCTATTGATAGTGTGCAGTGACGTCACGCCGGGGGTATCCTGCCTGTAGGTTTATGATGGAAGGTTCAGCCGTTACCATGGTGACCTAATACACATATTAGCAAACGCAGACCGAAAAGATTCAAGTCGGACGGATTTAAACAGCGTGTTTTCAGGAGCCTGTGATCAGTTCATGGGCCTGTGAGAGTGACTAAGTCTAATAGAGCTTCAGACAGAGCAGTGCCTACAGTTAGAAATATAAATAATCAGGCTCAGTATTTGTGAATTTACCTTTTTGGAAATTTCTTATGAAAATACAATGTTATGAAAAGGTTTAAATTCCTTCACTAAAAATCATTATGGTAGTGTCATGATGCTAATAATTATAGCTTAATATATGGCTAAAGTCACTGGCTAACGCTAGAGTAACTGGCTAAAGCTAGAGTGACTCGCTAAAGCTAGAGTAACTGGCTAAAACTAGAGTAACTGGCTAACGCTAGAGTGACTGGCTAAAGCTAGAGTAACTGGCTAACGCTAGAGTAACTGGCTAAAGCTAGAGTAACTGGCTAACGCTAGAGTAACTGGCTAAAGCTAGAGTAACTGGCTAACGCTAGAGTGACTGGCTAAAGCTAGAGTAACTGGCTAACGCTAGAGTAACTGACTAAAGCTAGAGTAACTGGCTAAAGCTAGAGTAACTGGCTAACGCTAGAGTAACTGGCCAAAGCTAGAGTAACTGGCTAACGCTAGAGTAACTGGCTAAAGCTAGAGTAACTGGCTAAAGCTAGAGTAACTGGCTAACGCTAGAGTGACTGGCTAAAGCTAGAGTGACTCGCTAAAGCTAGAGTAACTGTTTTCAGTAGCTGTTGCTAACGTGCTTTAAGTTTGTGTTGCTGAACATGTCGTCTCACGTTGCTTCACTGGAAATACGGTGGTTTAGTCAGCGTTTGGTGACAGACGTATATGTTATTTTATGTTTATGTCTGTTTCCTTTATTGTTCTCTCATCTCACTCTGATGCTGAGCTCCTCTTTGGCTAAACGCCGACCTGAAGACCAGAGTATGTCTCACCTCAGACCCGGTTGACTTAAGACAATGGAAACACTCTGAAAACGATCCAAAGCAAACCCTCGAAACAAGGTTTATACCAAGACGTAGCTATTTCAGTGTTCACCACTACAGATTGTGGCCAGCAGAGGACGATACTTCATGCACATTTTCTCTGTAATGGCAGGGCATCTGGTGTAAAATGTGTTAACCCTCTACAGGACACACAGCGGAGATCAATAATTGAACTAAATGGAGGTCAACAGCAGCATAAAGAAGTCGTTTGAACACAATCAGGAGAATCACATTTGGACTTCCACAGCGGTGCATCTGAATGTGCCCATTACTGCGATGGCTCTGTTTGGCCTCTCCGTCTCCAGTCTGTGCCGTATTAGCTTAGCCGCGGTGACGGGCCTCAATGCTAAAGCAGAGCAGAGGCGCGTGATCAAAGGCAGCAGTCCCTTCTCATTACAATGCACTGATGTGATGCTTCCGCAGCTCAGGGCCCGGGCGCTCCCGCCGCCACGCTCTCCCACTTTACCCCAAACGCCTAAACCAACTGCTCACACACGCTTCCAAATACTGAACACTTTAAAGGCCCGAAGAGGTGGAAAGACACGCAAATAAAAGGAAGTAAATATGCTCGGGCAGTGGGCCTCGTGTTGTGTTATCAGCCACAGTGTGAACTGAAGCACCGACGTTTGAGTCAGGATCTTCTGAATGTGGTTTAAATTAGTGCTGTTTACATATATATATACAACTAGCTGTATTGTCTTGTGCTGTTGATGCACAAGACAATAAGAAACACAAAGGAAGAGCCCTGTATTTAAATTTATTCAAATTTGATTTACTATTTATTTAATATAGTACTATCTTCTTTTTCATTTCATTATTATTATTTTTCTCTCTTTCATTTAATTATATCAGTATATAAACCTCTTTCTTTTTGTCTCGGTTTTATTTATTTATTTTTCATTCATTTTTAAATGAAATGAAATGAAATGAAATTAATAAATTTTTTTTCTCTTCTTCCAATTGTCGCTTTAATAAAACAGCATGTCAAACTAAAGGTAAAACTAAAACACAAGTCCTCAGAAGGTGTTTGCACAGAGTGATGAGCCTGTTCCTGAGCTTCTCACAGGGTCATTTATATAAACAGAATATGTACAATATACATATACATACATATACTCTCCTCGTGTGTAAACGCTGTGTGTAGATGTCCGTGTGTATGTACCACATGTGTGTGTATGTGTCTTACATTATCTTGACCTTTGTGAGAAATAAAATTGAATTGAAATTAAATTGACGTGATCACGGACGCACTTCCGGCTCCATCGACTTTGGCTCCGATTCACTTTACATAAAATAAAACGTCGCCCTCTCTCTGTAACTGCTGCTGTCAGACTCGTCATTTTGGTCTTAAATGTTCATTTTAACCCAAAATCGAGATATGAACATTAATAACAAACAAATCAAGTGCCTTTTTTCCCTAAGCTCGCTGTTTTGATTGACAGCGTTGCCAAAGCAGCGCTGGGGGCGGGAAGGGGCGTTACCTTCAGCAGCCTCGCTCCGGATTGGCTCTTTGGTCTCACGGTCATTATTCCTCATAATTCCGTCTGCTCAGATCGTCCCTGTACCTGCTCCGAGCTTCATGTGGAGCTGAAGCTGAGGTGACGTCACAGTCCGAGTCCTCGTGTTTATACAGTCTGTGCTCCGATCATAGAAACGTCAAACCAAAACACAGCTGCAGCTTTTGAATCGTGACTCACCAAAACACACCAGAGTGAGAGTCATGTGACCTTTTGTGATGCTATGCTAACGTGTTGTCCAAACTGGAGCTCTCTGACACAGCTCTGCACAGACCTCCAATGTTTTTACTTCCACTCAAAGCCTGTCAGAATGCGTAAGCATCAAGGCCACGGCACACTGACACACTGACCTACTGCACACAGCAGGGGGCGCCGCCCACATGAGCGCACAAAAAGAGCAGTGAGTGGAGGAGAAACATAGACTATTGATTTATGTAAGAGAGGATTGTTGTAAACACTAAAGTCATGAGAGGCTGCACAAGGATCTCGTGAATTATTCCAGACAAATTCAGAACATGAGTTTGAAGTTAAAGGGCTCACGCTATTTCCTCATCTACATTATAATATTTCCTCATCACAAACTGACCTGGAGCTGTGTTTTGTTTCATTCTCACATGTTTAACACAAAAACCTGCAGATTTAGGCTGAGTTCTTCTCAAACTGAAAACACTTTGTGACGGTGTTTTTTAAATCCACCTTCACTAGAATCATCTGGATCATTTCAGCTCTGCACTGAACTAAAGGTAAAAGGAGATGTTCACTTGAAAACTACCACTTCATGACATCACAAGGTGGAACGGAGCATTTTGAGCTTTGTAGATGTTACTCAAACATGTGAATGAAACAAAACACAACTCCAGGTCAGTTTTTGGGGAGGAAACAGCGTGAGAACATGACTTAAAGCTCATAAGAGTCAGTTTTGCCTGATATAGACCTTTAAGTGCATCCGGAGCATTAAAGGAGCCTCATATCTGTTCTGGCTCTGCTAATGCCCGACACATACACAGTGTTACAACAGCCGGCTCGGTCTGGTGCAGTGTGTAATGAAGTGGAAATTGGGGGATTAATTCACAACAGGAGCTCTGAGTGGCTAAACATATCCTACTGGGATTATCAACACGACTCAACCATTACACACCCATTACTTCATAATATTACTTTAAATTTTTCATCAAATTACTCACACACGATGAAAGAAAAACACATTAATGAGACAATGGGGTGCAGTGGAGTCGGTGAGTCAGAGTAAGCAGTATCGAGCCGCTGTAGAACGCCAGGGCGGAGAAAACATTCGTGTGTGGTCAGCATCTCGGGGAAACTGTGGCTGCACAAGAGATAATGAAATGTTAATTTAATGTGAATTTATTGGCTATTGAATTATGCTGAAATTTTACCTAATTATTGTGAGCACAGAACACTGTCTGGACCCTAGACTGTATGTGTAAATGGACATAGCTAACCTGTTAGCCGCCACGTTCCAAACAGGAAGTGATCACGGGCGTTGACTCTGGCTCCAATTCACTTTCTATAGAAAAACTGTGTCTCTCTCTCTGTCCCTGCTGCTGTCAGACTCGTCATTTTGGTCTTAAATGTTCATATTGACCCTCTACATGATCCTGTTTTGTGAAGTAAGTCCAATTTTGAAGATGGTTTTCTATTAACGTGTCAAAACACTAAAAGAAACAAACATCACTTCAAACTACGGCTCTGCAATTTATACAATTTTGGTAAATGGTGAAATAGTCATATTTTTATTTAGCGCTTTTCCATCTTCAAGGCTCAAAGTACTCTACATCAGGGGAATCACTGCCCAAGGATCTAACCGCTCAACATTTGTTCATATTTTGTGATAATTGCCAAAGATTAAAAGTTTGGATTGTTTATCTTCAGCAAAATCATATTAAAACACATATTATTATATTTAATGAGATAAAATTTAATCAAAAATTGCGATTAGCCAATATGAGAGAAAAAGTCAGCGACACAAGTCCTCACTACAGCCGTGCCTCCTGTTAGCGAGGTTTAAATGTGAACGTCCGACTCTGAGCTGCTCTGTGAGATCAGCGGCTCCTCCTCAGCTCGCCGCTCGGGCCTTTGCAGAGTTTAAGAGTTTAAGAGTTTAGGGTAACACTGGGTTCATAACGTCACATTTGAGGATTTTCCACAGTGACAGCAGCACTTCCACAAAAGCACAACACCTTGAACCAAATCAGAATCACAGGAAGGATTTGAACTTTCCAGAAGCAATATTTTTGTACAAGTTCATCTGGAAACGCCCTTCAGCACAGACAGGACTCAGCCGAGGCACAGTATGGCTCAAAATCAGCCTAACCCAGCGTCAGTAGAAACAAGAGGGAGTTTTCTATATCTATAAATGAACAAGACAAACATCAGACCCAGTCACCTCCTCCATCGTTACGCTCGGCTCGCACAGATACGGCCGGACGTTACAGTCTGAGACACATTTCAGAACATGCTGGTGGGTTTTGTAACATATTTACTGTTCTCCAAATGCCATCACTGCCCCGGACGCCCCTCCCCCTCTGTGCACTTACATCACTTACACGGGTGATGAAGAGGGGGCTGACGAGGGAGGAGGGGGGCGCAGCACAAGCCCCGCCCGTCGTGTGCATCCAGAGGACACAGGCGCACAGTCGCAGCGCATTAGAGCGGCAGTGATCCGTGACGGTGCCGTGTTTATTTATTCACGAGCTGCTCTGAACTGTGAGCTACGGGAAAGTCCCACTGACGTCCCGCAGAAACAAACCGACTTTTCAGCAACTCTTTCAAAATCTGCCTTTTGTCGCTCAATCAGAACAACTTCAGAGTTCTGCTAAAGTGAATTCAGAAACGGCAGCAGTACGTGTCGGTTTTGATGCTTGTTGTGTGAGTGATTGGTGGTTGTGGGAGGAGCCGATGGCGCAGATTGGCAGCGTCGCTTCTGTCAGTTTGTCCCAGGGCAGCTGTGGTGACAATACCACGACCGAGCGAATAAAGATCACACTATTAAACAGTCTGGTATTTAACATTTTAAAGCTTTAAATGTTGCGCAAACACAAGCAGAGTTAAACCAAAAATCAGAAGTTTAAACTATGAAACCACAGAAATATCACTGTCCCTTTACCAAGCTGCAGAATTGTTCTATTTTTTATTTCTAATCAGTTATTTTTTGCTGTTTTCTGAGACGTTTTATCTGACAGAAGCAATAAACCCAAAATAAAAACCAACAGTAACCCACAGTTTGAAATCTTGTCCAACTTCACTTATCCGTCTTATTGATTCTCTGCACCCAGGGCTGTTCTACATGTATGTCTATGGTGGAATATTCGGCAGTTCCCATGATGACACACGTTAGCAGCCACAGCCACAAAAGTTTAAACATTGTCTGAAAACGCAGAGCTGATTGTGAATGAGGTTTTGTGAATGCCTCGCACGGGCCGCGGTCTAGACACTGTCTGCACTGACGAGGACGAGGAGACACATCAGATCCAGAACAGACTTATTTAATCTCAGGTCGATCTGTGTTGCATCACCTCGAGCTTCTGGAACAGATCTCTGCACCATTCCACTCACAAAGCCTGCGCCTCCTCTGCCTGCGCCTCCTCTGCCAGCGCCTCTCTCAATCACACAAATCACTTCATATAGTTTACTCCGTTCTCATCTCAAACGTCGCCTCTTAAGTAATCAGGCCTGTCAGCTCGGAGCCCCCCACTGCCTCCATCTTGTGTCGGATCTTTGTGCGTCTGCTGCCAACAAGTGCTCCAGCGTATTCACAAAGTCGAACGTTTGATATGCATCTTCCTAATATTGAAACAGGACAATTTATTTTTGCAATACTGAAACAATTCAAACTAGATTTCAAACTAGTGATGGTGATTTATGATATAACAGTGCTAATATTGTGAAAAAGGTTTATGTAATGAGCATTTTTTCTGATGTTTAGTTTAAAAATATTTGGTAAATGGCAAATAGTCACATTTTTATACAGCGATTTTGCATTTTCAAGTCACTCAAAGCTCTTTACGTGCAAAGAACCACTCACCCATCTGCTCACACATCCACACACCAGTGCACACACAGAGCAAAATGGGTTAAGTGTCTTGCCCAAGGACACAACGGCAGCATTCATGTGTGGCAGCAGGAATCACACCGCCAACCTGTAGGTCAGTGATTTGACGACTCAACAAATAATATTCATGTCGAGAATGAGATTTGAACTGCCAACCGTTGGCTTCAGTGGGCAAACGCTCTACCAACTGAGCCACTTGCCGCATTTGTGTTACTCCATCAGAAGGGGGCGCTGTACTGAATGTGGTTATACTGCTGTCTGAAACGTTTACAGTGA
The DNA here is from genome assembly GCA_019594935.1 of Periophthalmus modestus. Classification (NCBI taxonomy): domain Eukaryota; kingdom Metazoa; phylum Chordata; class Actinopteri; order Gobiiformes; family Gobiidae; genus Periophthalmus; species Periophthalmus modestus. The sequence goes on along the minus strand of JAIEZT010001390.1, from coordinate 13,285,537 downwards.
AACAGGGCAGTAGTGGATGCCAAAAACATACTACATGAAACATTTTTTGAATAAGTATTCTTAAGTGAAGCAGTGCACTTCTTTGGCCACAAGAGGTCAGCGTTCTAAAAACCAGTCCCATATATTGACCTGAAAACATGGACAGAGATCGGTGTAATCGACACTTTCTGAGACAGTTTGAGAGGGCACAGAACGAGCAGTTATATCATTGTCTCCACTTACGATGACATTTGAACAGATAACACAGGTGCGAGTCCCCGCTGTGAGACCCAAACCCGTCTCATCGCTCCTTTGAAATATCGACCTGAAAAAATGAATCTCTATTTTTGGACAAAACACCACGAAAACCACAAGTTTTGGCAAAATGTGTTGTCGACATGAAGTCACGTACAAGCACACACCTTTTAAAGCACTTTTGGAGCTGGGATCTTTAAAGCTTCTCACTGTTTTATGCCCAATTCAACAGTTCACAGTCGGGAGCTTCACTCGAAAAGGGTTTGGGAGACTTTAAACTTAGAAAGAAACATGGCTGCTCGGCGGAGGAGAAGAACAGAGCGGCTGTACGTCTCTGGAGTTTGTTCCCCTGATGTTCTCAGCGGCCTGAGAACAAGAACGCCTCAACACAACACTGCAGCTCAAAGGAGAGAACATAGAGGTGCTTTGAGAGAGGCAGCGAGGGATAGCACCGGCCCCACGCTACCAGCCCCAACTCCACCGGCCCCGACGCTACCAGCCCCAGCTCCACCGGCCCCAGCTCCACCAGCCCCAACTCCACCAGCCCCAGATCCACCAGCCCCAACTCCACCAGATCCACCAGCCCCAACTTCACCAGATCCACCAGCCCCAACACTACCAGAGAGAAGGCAGCGAGGGATAGCACCGGCCCCGACGCTACCAGCCCCAACTCCACCGGCCCCGACGCTACCAGCCCCAGCTCCACCGGCCCCAGCTCCGCCAGCCCCAACTCCAGCAGCCCCAGATCCACCAGCTCCAGATCCACCAGCCCCAACTTCACCAGATCCACCAGCCCCAACACTACCAGAGAGAAGGCAGCGAGGGATAGCACCGGCCCCGACGCTACCAGCCCCAACTTAACCAGCCCCAACTCCACCAGTCCCAGATCCACCAGCCCCAGCTCCACCAGATCCACCAGCCCCAACACTACCAGAGCGAAGGCAGCGAGGGATAGCACCGGCCCTGACGCTACCAGCCCCAGCTCCACCAGCCCCAGCTCCACCAGATCCAGATCTAGCAGTCCCAGATCCACCAGCCCCAACGCTACCAGAGAGAAGGCAGCGAGGGATAGCACCGGCCCCGACGCTACTAGCCCCAGCTCCACCAGCCCCAACTCCACCAGCCCCAGCTCCACCAGCCCCAACTCCACCAGATCCACCAGCCCCAACTCCACCAGCCGCAACTCCACCAGCTCCAACTCCACCAGCCCCAGATCCACCAGCCCCATATCCACCAGTCCCAATTGCACCAGTCCCAGATCCACCAGCCCCAACTCCACCAGATCCAGATCCACCAGTCCCAGATCCACCAGACTCGACGCTACCAGCCCCAACGCCACCGGCCCAGTGGAGTCAGGAGACGTCATCATGAAGCTCACTGAGAGAAGGACAAAGGTTTTGCAGCCACGTCCAAAAAGCAAAAGGAGGAAGGATCTGAATCAAAATTATAAAACACACTTAAGTTATTTCTTTTTCTTTGTTACTTAATCCCAAACATGCTCCATATGTTTGATGTCTTCAGAATGTATTTACAATGAACCTGAAAGAAGTAAAGAAGAAAATAAAAAATGAAGGAGAACATGTGTCCAAACCTGATCCTGGCCCTGTCTCGTTTAATAAAACACGAGACAGGGCCAGGATCAGGTCCCTGATCCTGGCCCTGTCTCGTGTATGTTATGTGTGTATGCCCCTGTATGTTTCTCCTTCTTCTACAGAGTCTAATAAACCGATTACAGGCTCTTTCTTTCACAGACTGGAGTAGTACACAGACGACATGCTGGCGAAGGTTCATTCACAAGAAATCCAGTGTGTTCCTAAGCAACCGTTTCACATTTTTAACTCATTCAAGCCACAAATTGAATTTATTTCCAAAATGGTCAAACCAAACAGTCATATTTCCCCCCATTAAAACAACAGTAAAAGTATCAAGGGGTTTTCGTCGTATCCCTCGAAACTTCTGCCTTCATCTCTAAATTGGAGGCAATTTATGGGCTCGCCAAACTCATTTTTCACGGCGTGCAGGGCCTGTGAGCTGTAGCAGACTGCTGTAGCCTCCAGAGCCAATATGTGAGAGGCCCACGGAGATGAGGCCGGCCACTGGAAGAGCAGGGCGTCAGCTGACTGCACGGGGAGAGGCAGGGAGACGAGGTTACATAAGAGCCAGACGCAGGGAGGGGGCAAACAAAGCTTTTAAAGTGACAGGGGCCACATACGGCAGGCGGACTGGACTCGTGCGATCCCGACATTCAGGGCGGATTATGAACAAAAATGGAGGTTTTGATTATTCTGATTATTGCTGTATTTCAGATGACATCACCTCGTCCTACAGGGCTCTAACATTTAACACATATTGTCCAAATGCAGGTTTTTGTTGTTGGGTCTAGTCACTGATAGAAAGTTTCAATGATCAGGTTCAATGACAGACTCTTTATATAAATGGACGTAGCTAACGAGCTAGCCGCCGCGCTCCTGGCTCCAAACTCGTCATTTTGGTTTTAAAATGTTCGTCTTTATTTCACTTTTGTGTCTGTAAATCAAGACATGTTAATAACAGACAAATCAGGCGCCTTCTTTCCCCGAGGTTTTTTCCGGTTATAACGTTGTACTTTTATGTGAAGCACTTGGATCAGCTCAAGTTGTTGTAAATTAAACTTAAACTGAACCTAATGAGTTCAATAAGTGACGAGACCCTAGAACTGACTCTGTATAAGAACAGACATCTACAGTTTAACAGATTGTCTACAGTCTGTATTCTGACGGCCCCTCTCATTAAACAGTGTGGTGATGTGATCTGATATTGATGTTAGTCCTGCTCCGTCGTTCGTACATATCAGGGCTGTACTTCATTTGTGTCGTCCACTATGTGAATGAACAATAAAAACAGACGCACAGAATTATCACTATATGTTTAAAAGATTATTCTGGAAATGTGTTTTATTTTTCTGAGCTTTTTTATACTTTTTTTTTTTAACATGTTTTTTTATTACAGACTCAGTAAACACACGGTGCGTTGTTGAGACTTTGCCTCAAACTGAAAACACTCTGTTCCACCTTGTGATGTCATCATGTGGTGATACAGGAAGTGCTCCACTGTGTTTTTAAACTCCACACACCTTCACTAGAATCATCTGGATCATTTCAGTCCCTAGAATTGCCAATTTCTACTGAACTAAAGGTAAAAGGAGCTGTTCACTTGAAATCTCACACTTCATGACATCACAAGGTGGAACAGAGCATTTTGAGCTTTGGAGATGTTACAGACCAATAATAAAGTGTTACTCAGACATGTGTGAATGAAACAAAACACAACTCCAGTGTGTTTTTGAGGAGGTAACAGTGTTAGAAAACGGTTAAAAGCTCCATTTTGTGTGATATAGGACCTTTAAATAACACTTCGCCCGACCCTGCACCAACACTCTCCTCGGTACCTCTCCACTTTCTCTCATAACCGTCTGAAAATGGCTTACTGTGGAATTATAAATAATGTAAACAATGTAAAAAGCTCGCTGGCCGGTAGAGCGCGGGCCTGACTCAGGTACAGTATTAAACACAGCTCGCTGCCGGTGCTTCCTCTGCCTGCGACCTTGCTGCTACACTTCCACACACCAATGAATAACTATCGCATTTCTGTGGCTGACAGCTGACACCAAGAGGCCCAGGTGATGTACGAGACATGACAAGTCATTCTAATTAAATGTAGAGCTCGTGGATGTAAAGTGGCAGGAAGGGAGCGAGTGGCGGCCATGTTGGATGAGCCATGCTGTCAGCTGCGCCGGTCTCCCCAGAGGGACTGACAGGATTCAGCTGGAGGGGAGAAGGCACCCAGAGAGCCGGGCTGTCCGACCGCTTCCTCCACAACAACAAACACGGGACAGACAGGGCCCGAGCGTGCGGCCGAGCGAGCATTTGTCATTTAGCGGTGAACATAAACAGGCGTGAAGGAGGGAGTCGGCATGAGGAGTGACATCGGTCAATCTACGAGAGAAGAGGAGGAGAGAATGCACGAACGAATCCAAACACGCAGCAGAAGAAGAGCTGGACCGTGTGATGATGCTGTGGTTTGGTTGGACATAAATGTGACGCCCATCACCTGGTTC
>JAIEZT010001390.1:13241207-13276207 GCA_019594935.1 Periophthalmus modestus | reverse complement strand
TCTCTGCCTCTTCCTGCTCGTCTTTTCAGAAGCGCCTTTAGCGGCGTGCTCATTTTGCAGTTTAGCTCCTCATTTAAATGAAGTGGGCGGGAAGTGGGGAGGGCATTCAAATGGCTTGTATAAATATTTGCATTCGCTGAGCCTGACCCCTCTGTGCCGCGCTCGCCGCTGGCCCTCACCTCATGCAGACACGCTCGTTTAGCGCTCTTGCTAGCCCATTCAGCGCGCTCCGGGACATTAGCATAGCCACTTTGGTCCAGCGCGCAGCCAGCCACGCGCCTTTGTTCTCTGATTTGTTCTGAGGGGCAAATAAAGCAGCCATGTGAGAAGCAGGAGGGGTGTGTGCGCGGTTTACACAGGGCTAAACGCTTTGACAAATGTAGAAATAATAAAGAGGTTACACTGTTTGTCAGAGCAGAGATAATAAAAGCACTTTAGCGCTGCGTTTGTGTACTTTATATTAAAAAGAAAAACACTTAAAGGCCCCATATGACGCTGTTTCTGATCTGTTCTAATGTTCTAATGTAATGGAGCTGTGTTTTGTTTCATTCTCACATGTTTAAACCTGCAGATTTAGGCTGAGTTCTTCTCTCAAACTGAAAACACTCTGTTCCACCTTGTGATGTCATCATGTGGTAATACAAGAAGTGCTCCACTGTGTTTTTAAACTCATATGGATGATTTCAGCCCTGGAATTCCCAATCTCTACTCAACTAAAGGTAAGAGGAGCTGTTAACTTGAAAACTACCACTTCATGACATCACAAGGTGAAACAGAGCATTAGAACATGGATTAAAGCTACAAGAGTCAACCTGTGTGTGTAATAAGTGTGTAATATAGGACCTTTAAGCTTAAGTCAAGCCAAACTCCACTGAAAACGAAATACATAAACAAGTTTCAGAGTAAGCTAAAGTGAACATCCACTAAACACACTTCAGCGGGTATTAAAGTCTTACGCCGGGTTATGCAATAGGTCACCATGGAGACTGCAAAGTAAAGGATGATGTCATGGTGGAAAAGCACTGTATAAAATATGACCATTTGCCTTCAAGAGCTTTACTTTAGGAAACCACACACACATTCACACTGCAGTGCACACAGACACTGAGGAGGAGGGGTTTGAGTGTCTTGCCCAAGGACACAATGACAGCATTCATCTGTGGGAGTGGGATTCAAACCGCGAACCTTCAGATCAGTCGGAAAAACGACTGAGCCACTGTCGCCCATGACTCTGGGTTCTATTTTGCGTGACTAAATATAAATGAAAATATATTTGAATAGTTTAATAACAAGACTTCAACAATAAAAAGTGAATTATCTTAAGATTTAAAGTTTATATCACACAAACTGACTCTTTAATCCATGTTCTAACACTGTCTCCTCCTCAAAAACAGACCTGGAGCTGTGTTTTGTTTCACTCACGTGTTTGAGTATCTTTATTATTACTCTGTCTGTGGGACGGGGGGGTCATCAGGGCCATGGAGCTGCTCTGTGAGGGGAGCTGGGCCTCATCACAATTAGAGAGCAGAAGAGCTACAACTCACTTATCCCCCTCATCTGGGAACTCCAATCACCACAATCCACCAATTACAACACGCACGTGTCAGCTGACGCCTGCGGCAGAACTCCTACACGGCCCCAGGAGCAAATATGAAAAATATGAAAAACAGGAAGACTGACAAAGCTCTCCAAAAACAGGAAGGAAATCAGAAAACAACACACAAAACCTCTGTGCCAGTGTCTTTATGTTCATTTGGAAATTACAGTTACATATGTGAATACGATAATTTAATAAATGGGAAGACCCAGAGCACGCAGGAGGGACTATGTCTCTCTGGCCTGGGAGCACCTTGGGGGAGGAGCTGGAGGACATGTCTGGGGTGAGGGAAGTCTGGGAGTCCCTGCTTAGACTGGTGCCCCCGCGACCCGGCCCCAGATAAGAGGAAGAACGTGGATGGATACGTTTAATGCCATAATGTTCATAAAGTTCATAAATCAACCTTCTACAGCTCAAATCAGATCAAACTGAAAAATAACCCACATCTGAATGAGAAATACTGATCCCCAAAAAATACTGTTTCATCTGGGCCTGTCTCATCTGGGCCTGTCTCATCTGGGCCTGTCTCACTTTGGGCCTGTCTCACTCTGGGCCTGTCTCACTTTGGGCCTGTCTCACTTTGGGCCTGTCTCACTCTGGGCCTGTTTCATCTGGGCCTGTCTCACTTTGGGCCTGTCTCACTCTGGGCCTGTCTCATCTGGGCCTTTCTCATCTGGGCCTGTCTCATCTGGGCCTGTCTCATCTGGGCCTGTCTCACTCTGGACCTGTCTCATCTGGGCCTGTCTCACTCTGGGCCTGTCTCACTTCTGCCAATCAGGACACAGAACACAATGGTCTACAGTCCCTCAGCCAATCAGGACGCAGAACACAATGGTCTACAGTCCCTCAGCCAATCAGGACGCAGAACACAATGGTCTACAGTCCCTCAGCCAATCAGGACGCAGAACACAATGGTCTACAGTCCCTCAGCCAATCAGGACGCAGAACACAATGGTCTACAGTCCCTCAGCCAATCAGGGACGCAGACTCTGGGCCTGTCTCATGTGGGCCAATGCACATTCATACACTGTAAAAAAACAGGCAAAAATTGCACCAAAAAAAAGTGAAAACAGTGAGACCATGAAAGCTGCACCGCGGTTTAGCGAGGGACGACTGTGAACCTATAAGACGCTTCTAAAGACATGACATCATCATCTGGGCTTCACCAAACTGTTTAAAGTCATAGTATCTTACTGTACGTAAACTTCTGACTTTAAAGAAAGTAAAGAAAAAACTGTTTAAAAAAATCTTTCAACTAAACACGACCCCGGGTCTGTTTGAGGAAACACTAGAACACAGATCAGAAAACAGCGTCATACGGGCCCTTTAACGTCCTGGACAAACATTATTATTCTGAACCCACTGCTCATAACCCTCAGAGCCTCTCCGCCGGGTGGACGTACACAGGCCCTTCAGCTTGTGTTGTTAACCCAAACGAGAGGCGTGGCAGTGGGCCAAGATGTGCGCTCGGACTGGGCCTTCTCATTAGGCTGAAGCCCGGACACAGCACCTGCTCTGGGCTTTGCATCGAGCTTATCCTCCCCACGCCGGTGTAACAGCAGCACCGGCTCTAATGAGAGGAAAGATTTTCACTTCTACTTTCACTGATGCGATACAGGGAACGAGGTGTATTTTCAGGTCCATCTGAGTAGGGCCTGTGTGATGTGACTGAAGTTGTTGTTTAGTTGTGTTAAATGGAAGCGTGCACCTCCTCAGTCATCCCCCGCCGCTGGCTCTGGTCCCTGCGATCAGCATCATTTAGCAGGTAAACAGCTGCTCTGACAGACGTGACAGCCGCCTCCGTAATCACCCACACATCCACGCTCTTCGCCACCTCCTCCTCCTCATCGTCTAGAACCGAGTGTGCGCCGCAGCCAATCGAAGCGCAGAGTACCCAGCGGACCGCTACACGGGCCCCTGTCGCGAGAGCAGAGGGGCCCGAGCCACAGGACAGGGAGACTTTTTATTTCAGAGGGAGATACACTGCACACTTATGATTATTTACACTGTACAGCGCCTCCATCAAGTCTCCTCACAATGTTCACATGTCATTACAAAGGCTCAGATATATGAATTCGATTTGTTCTGTTGTCCTCAGTGATTATAAATGTTTTTAATCACGTTGCATGTTTGTACGTGAGGCGTCCTGGTGAGTAAAGAGGCGCCTTTTGAATGAACCCCTAAGAAATGTCTCCTCCTCGAGAGAAGAACAGTGTGTGTTTCATGGTTTATTGAGACTAAATGAGACACACAGACTCAACAAAACTACAAATCTGAAAAATCCACATCACATCAGTCTATTCATGAAACAAGAAATGTGTGAGGGACGGTGCGTGAAAGAAGTGGGCCCAGAACATCTGAGGGGCCCATACAGAGGTGTGAGAAATGGGTAGACACTTTGGAAAGACTGAGGGCAACAGAACAAGTCTGATTAATATATCTGATCTGCTGCCCTCATGGACACCGTGTTTATTCTCACTGAAGCATCAAAACTGCCCCAGCCTCAGATGAGCAGAAGACGGATGAATTTTTGAAAAATAGCCACCAACAACTGGATTTTGCCAATTACAACAATTATTTCATCAATGTATTTTTTATTTACATTTTTTTTCTTTTCCTTATTTTATTTGTGTTTTATTATTATTATTATTATTATTATTATTATTATTATTATTATTATTATTATTATTATTATTAATATTATTATTATTATTATTATTATTATTATTATATTATTAATAATAATAATAATAATAATAATAATAATAATTTAATGTTTTGATTTATTTCAATTACATTTATTTTTGTAAAGCCCAAAATCACAGCAGCCGTCGCCTCTTCGGGCTGAACATGTGAAGGGTTTTTAAACAGCCGAACTGAAAATCAACAATGAAACAGAAACAGACAAACAAATGGAAATTTACTGGTATTATATTTTTTTTCTACTCTCCCTTTAAACTTTTTTTTTTATTTTAATTTTTTTTTATGACTGGCCACTATGTTTGTCTGTCTTACATTAAATAAATATCTTATTTATTAATTTTTTTTACAATTGGTCACTATGTTTGTCTGTCTTGCATTAAATAAATATATTTTTTTAAGTTTATTTTATTTTTAAATTTAATTACATTTTTTAAATTTTTTTTATGACTGGCCACTATGTCTTGCAAGATTTTTTTTTTTTTTTTTTAAGCCACCTTGTTCTTTGACAACTGGTTTGCACTTTTGTCATTTCTTGACGACAAATCAAAGGAGGAGACTCTGAAGATTTGAATTCAAAATATTAAGAAATATTTATAATTTAACTTTTTTCTTTCCTACATGATTCCATATGTCTCACTTCATATATTTGATGTCATCTGTGTGTTAATAAAATGTATAAGTAGTAAACATGGTCAGACTTTTGCTCGTCTGGTTGATCTTTGACTCGTTTTCGAGTACGGGCGACCTGCGCCTCAGTTTCGCTCTGGCTTCAGTCACATCATCGTCAGCTGTGTTTCCTCGTTTACTTTCAGTTATTCACTCTTTTAAATATTTTTTCTGTGAATATGAAGCAGATTGCAGTCAAATCGTTATGTAGACATTTGTAAAACATGTAGTACTTTTTTATTTTATTCCACAGCCTCGATGTGGCTCCTAAACCGAGCTGAAGGCGAAACCTTTTGCTGCATCCCGCAGGAGAGGAGCTCGAGACGCCAACCAGGAAAAACATTCATCAAACATTCAAATGAATTATTAATGTGCTAAAGTTATGCTATAGTGTGAACAGTATCACTGCATGTTTGGACGGCCGTTTGGCTAGCAGGGTGAAATGTGTGGTGTTTGGCTAGCAGGGTGAAGTGTGTGGTGTTTGGCTAGCAGGGTGTAGTGTGTGGCGTTTGGCTAGCAGTGTGAAAAGTGTGGTGTTTGGCTAGCAGGGTGAAGTGTGTGGTGTTTAGCTAGAGGGGGAAGTGTGTGGTGTTTAGCTAGCAGGGTGAAGTGTGTGGTGTTTAGCTAGCAGGGTGAAATGTGTGGCGTTTGGCTAGCAGGGTGAAGTGTGTGGTGTTTGGCTAGCAGGGTGAAGTGTGTGGCGTTTGGCTAGCAGTGTGAAATGTGTGGTGTTTGGCTAGCAGGGTGAAGTGTGTGGTGTTTAGCTAGCAGGGTGAAGTGTGTGGTGTTTAGCTAGAGGGGAAGTGTGTGGGTGTTTAGCTAGCAGGGTGAAATGTGTGCCGTTTGGCTAGCAGGGTGAAGTGTGTGGTGTTTAACTAGCAGGGTGAAGTGTGTGGTGTTTAGCTAGCAGGGTGAAGTGTGCTGTGTTTGGCTAGCAGGGTGAAATGTGTGGTGTTTGGCTAGCAGGGTGAAGTGTGTGGCGTTTGGCTAGCAGGGTGAAGTGTGTGGTGTTTGGCTAGCAGGGTGAAGTGTGTGGCGTTTGGCTAGCAGGGTGAAGTGTGTGGTGTTTAGCTAGCAGGGTGAAGTGTGAGGTGTTTAGCTAGCAGGGTGAAGTGTGTGCCATTTGGATAGCAGGGTGAAGGGTGTGCCGTTTGGCTAGCAGGGTGAAGTGTGTGGGGTTTGGCTAGCAGGGTGAAGTGTGTGTCGTTTGACTAGCAGGGTGAAGTGTGTGGTGTTTGGCTAGCAGGGTGAAGTGTGTGTGGCGTTTGGCTAGCAGTGTGAAAAGTGTGGGTTTGGCTAGCAGGGTGAAGTGTGTGGTGTTTGGCTAGCAGGGTGAAGTGTGTGGTGTTTAGCTAGAGGGGAAGTGTGTGTGTGGTTTAGCTAGCAGGGTGAAGTGTGTGGTGTTTAGCTAGCAGGGTGAAATGTGTGGCGTTTGGCTAGCAGGTGAAGTGTGTGGTGTTTAGCTAGCAGGGTGAAGTGTGTGGTGTTTAGCTAGCAGGGTGAAGTGTGCTGTGTTTGGCTAGCAGGGTGAAAGTGTGTGGTGTTTGGCTAGCAGGGTGAAGTGTGTGTGGCGTTTGGCTAGCAGGGTGAAGTGTGTGGTGTTTGGCTAGCAGGTGAAGTGTGTGGCGTTTGGCTAGCAGGGTGAAGTGTGTGTGTGTTTAGCTAGCAGGGTGAGTGTGTGTGTGTAGCAGTGTTTAGCTAGCAGGGTGAAGTGTGTGTGCCATTTGGATAGCAGGGTGAAAGGTGTGCCGTTTGGCTAGCAGGGTGAAGTGTGTGGGGTTTGGCTAGCAGGGTGAAGTGTGTGGCGTTTGGCTAGCAGGGTGAAGTGTGTGGCGTTTGGCTAGCAGGGTGAAGTGTGTGGCGTTTGGCTAGCAGGGGGAAGTGTGTGGCGTTTGGCTAGAGGGGAAGTGTGCGGCGTTTGGCTAGCAGGGGGAAGTGTGTGGCGTTTGGCTAGAGGGAAAGTGTGTGGCATTTGGCTAGCAGGTTGAAAATTGTGGCGTTTGGTTCGCAGGGTGATGTGTGTGGCGTTTGGCTAGCAGGTTGAAAATTGAGGCGCTTGGCTAGCAGGGTGAAGTGTGTGGCGTTTGGCTAGCAGGGTGAAGTGTGTGGCGTTTGGCTAGCAGGGTGAAATGTGTGTGTGTGTTTGGCTAGCAGGGTGAAGTGTGTGTGTGTGTTTGGCTAGAGGGGAAGTGTGTGGCGTTTGGCTAGCAGGGTGAAATGTGTGGTGTTTGGCTAGCAGAGTGAAATGTGTAGCGTTTGGCTAGAGGGAAAGTGTGTTGCGTTTGGCTAGCAGGGTGAAATGTGTGGCGTTTGGCTAGCAGGGTGAAGTGTGTGGTGTTTGGCTCACAGGGTGAAGTGTGTGGCGTTTGGCTAGCAGGGGGAAGTGTGCGTTCCATAGCTTTTGGTGATATTAAGCTGAACACATCGGCGCATTAGCTTCAGTCTGCAAGAAGGGGGCACTGGATTTAATGTGGTTATAATGTGGATATCTTGGAGGGAGAGCTGTGGAACTGGGGCTGTGGATGCAAACATCATTACTACAACTACTACAAGCTTAAATCCACCATATACAGCTCGTGTGTGTCTCTATGGTTCTCATCTCTGTGGATCATTCTGTTATAATTTACACATTTTAACTCACAATGTTCATCTAAAACAACTTCTTTCCAGTGTTTGTTTCAGCTGCTCTCATCTGTATTAAATATGGCCGACAGGATGTTGTGATGTCATCCGAAACACAGCAATAATTTGAAGGAAACGATGAAAACCTGCCCCAGCATCTCGGTCTCAGTAAAATGGCGGCTCACTGACAAACAGCTGCTTTAGATTCTCAAAATTGACACGGGCCATGAAAAAAAAAAAAACGCATGATCTGATCGACCTCTAGAATGTGCACGCAGACGCTGCCCCCGCCTGAGTGCGAGGGGCTGGGGTCCTCGAGGGTCTGGGGGTCCTCGGGGGGCTCACTGCTGCAGCCATGAGCCTCAGCCAGAAGATTTGGGCTTCTGCTGCTGCTGAGTGGAGAGGGCTCCGGCTGCAGACCTGCACCCAGACGACACTCGCGCCCACAGGTCCAGGCTAAAGCTCGTATTCAAGAAACAGTCCTGCTTTTTTTAATGTAATGTAAAGTTGATTGTGTTTTACCCAAAGCCTCTTCCTAACCTTACACATTATAACAGGGGCTACGGCAACACATACAGGGACAAAATTTGTAGTTACACCATTGTAGGCCACATGCTGACAGTGAAATATGAGATGTTTTAAACTGCAAATTTCACAATGTTAATTTCTAAGGAAACTTTTAGTTTTGGGATTAAATGCTCAAAGCTCTTTACATCCACTCATTCACACACACACACACACACACACACACACACACACACGTTCATACACCAGAGCACACAGACACCGGGGAGAGGGGGGTTAGCGTCACCCACAGCGTTCTACAGTCGAACGAAGCTCATCGAGGCTAAAGCAGTTGTAGCAGCCGATTTGGAGACAATTTCCATATTTGAAATTCCAACTGCAAGTATCATAGCAACCAAAGAGCCAATCCAGAGCCAGGCTGATGAAGGTAACGCCCCTTCCTGCTGCACCGCTCGTTTAGCAGGGAGTGAGCGCTTAGCAACGCTGTCAATCAAACCTGTTGCTAATGCTAACAGGAGCGACGTCGGGGAAAGAAGGACCTGATGTGTCTGTTATTAATGTTCATATGTTGATTTACAGACACAGACGTGAAATAAAAACCCCAGGATCATGTAGAGGGTTAATACGAACATTTAAGACCAACATGAGTCTGAAGCAGCAGGGACAGAGAGAGAGACAGTTTAAAAAACAAAAAAAAACAAACCTCAAAATAACTAAATAAATGATAATAAATAAATAACAAAAACAAACTCAAAATAACTCACAAAACCCTCAAAATAACAAATAAATAAATGAATACATTTTAAAAAACAAACTCAAAAGAACACAAAATTTAAAATAAAAAACCCTCAAAATAACAAAAATAAATAAATAACCAATAAAAAACTCAAAAACTAAAAAAAAAAAAAAAACCTCAAAAAAAGAAAAGAAAATTAAAACACAAAAATCTCAAAATAACAAAACAAATTAAAATAATAATAAAAAAAACTCAAAATAACAAAAAATAAATAACATGTAGAGGGTTAATCTGAACATTTAAGACGTGTGTGAGTCGATGGAGCAGGAAGTGCACTATGATCACTTCCTGTTTGGAACGTGGCACCAGCAGGTTCGCTCTGTCTGTTCATATATACAGTGTAAAAAGTGTCGTTTGCTTATAAAGAGTGAATCTATTTTTAAAAAGTAGGAGCCTGTGGGTGCAGGTCTGCGGGGGAGGTCCTCTGGGTGCAGGTCTGCAGCGCGGCGCAGGTCTGAGCCTGGCGCCGGCCCGCTGCACTCTTTGGGATAATGTTCTTATTGGGCGTGAATCCTGCGGGTGCCAGAGTCATGCTGTCTTTACTCAGAAAAGCAGAGGGGGATGGAGGTGGGTGGCGGATTTTAAAGGGCAGATCTATAGCCTCCCTTCTGCATAAACGCTCACTGGGCTCGTTTTTAACATTTGAATTCGTTTGTGATGAAGGAGAAAATGTTTTTATTAAGTTGATCAGTGATGACATATTGGACACGCAACACTGAAAAAACCATTACAGCGTCCCAGGAAAATCCATCATTAGGCCTGGATGCTAACAGTGTGTGGAGGTGCTAATGGGCTCATGCTAACAAAGTGCGACTACAAGCTAACAGCATAATCATGAAGGTTCTGCGCGCCACACATTAGAGTAGAAACACTTTGCAGTGACATGTATGTCTATGGTGGATTGTTCAGCAGTTACCATGGCGACACAATGCACACATTAGCAAACACTGACCAAGAAAGAAAAAACACAAAACTGATTTAAAGAGCACATTTTGAGGAGCCTGTGGTCAGTTCGAGCTCATGGTCCTGTTTATAAAGGTGAGAGCGACTTACTGAAAAACTGTTGGCTAACGCTAATGCTAATGCTAATGCTAATTGTGACTGTAATGTTATTTGAGAGGGAATGTTTAACAGCACAAATCAGATCACCTGTTAGTTCAGATAAGTCAGCTCTACATGGTCAGAGTTAACGTCTAGCTTTAGTAACAGAGCTTCAGACAGAGCAGTGCTTACAGTTAGCATCACTATTCTTGTCATATATAGGATATTTTTTGTTATTACATTCATTCTTAAACGCCTTTAAATGCCTTTCTAAACAGTTAGCCAACTTTTTTTCCTAAGTAGATGCAAAGGGCCCATATCACTCTGTTTCTGATCTGTTCTGATGTTTCCTCGTCTCAATCAGACCTGGAGCTGTGTTTTGTTTCATTCTCACATGTTTAACACACAAACCTGCAGATTTACGCTGAGTTTCTTCTCTCAAACTGAAAACACTCTGTTCCACCTTGTGATGTCATCACATGGTAATACAGGAAGTGCTCCACTGTGTTTTTAAACTCCACACACCTTCACTAGAATCATGTGGATCATTTCAGCCCTGGAATTTTTACAATTTTTAATGAACAAAAGGTAAAACGTAGCTGTTAGAGTTTGTGTTAAGGTTAAAAACTACCACTTCATGACATCACAAGGTGGAACAGAGCATTTTGAGCTTTGGAGATGTTACAGACTAATAATAAAGTGTTACTCAAACATGTGAATGAAACAAAACACAGCTCCAGGTGTGTTTTTGAGGAGGAAACAGTGTTAGAGCAGAGACTAAACCTGACATAAGTACATTTTGTATAACATGGGACTTAAAGTGACAGTTTTCTCTCGCTTGCGTATCCTGGACTCACCTCTGAGCCGGATCAGCCTCGGTGGAAGGCTCGGTCTGTACTCACATTAGCCCCTGGACTTGTGTGAGTGTGTTATCTGGGAGTCCGGCTGAGCCACTCTGGACTGGGCCTCTGCCGCTCCAAGATTGTCCCTCACCTCTTCCCGTAGCGCGCCGCCTCTCCCTGCACTCTAATTGCTTCCATTACTGTATCCGCAGTCAGATAAAATGCTAATTTCACAGCACATTAATTTCTGTGGGCTGAACAATAAGAAACAGAAAGTGCGGGCAGCGGCTGCTCTCCCGACAGCAGCAGAGTGAGAGTCCCATTATGCACAGGTCAATGAAACGAGGGAAAAATCCATCGATTCTACATTTGAAACGAAAACACAGGAGCAGGGCCCGCGCAGGGTGATCTATCAGTCTGAGGAGGAAGTCAGGGCTCCTCCCACAGGCTGGAGTCTTCAACACTGCACTAACTATCACTTCAGATGGCATCTCGATACGTAACGATCTATCAGCCGATAACTCGAGAAAATATCTTCTGTCTTATGCATTTTATTCAGTTTGATTTTCACGCTGGATGCACAAGGTTTGAAGAACGTCACAAATGTAAAGAATGAAAAATCTGACAGTAAATGTTGAGCAGTTACTTCTCGAAACAGTGGAGTCTGAAGGTCCAGCTGGTGAAAAGTAGGGCACTCAAGATTTCCCACAATGCATCCTGAAAAGTAGTGGGCATCAGTGGTCAGAAGAGCGGTCGATATAGACCACAATGCACTGGGAGAGTGGTACAAACAGAGTGGACAGAGACACGACTGAAGCAGAAGCTCTGGATCATCTCACTGTGGATCTGATGATGAACAAAACTCTTTAAATAAAGTCACACCTCAGATAAAAACCTGAAAGATCCAGTGTGAGACGCAGTTTAACACAGACTCAGTTTAACACAGACTCAGTTTAACACAGACTCAGTTTAACACAGACTCAGTTTAACACAGACTCAGTTTAACACAGACGAGTCACAGACGAGTCACAGACGAGTCACAGACGAGTCACAGACGAGTCACAGACGTGTGTGTGTGTGTGTGTGTGAGACTCAGTTTAACACAGACGAGTCACAGACGTGTGTGTGTGTGTGTGTGTGTGTGTGTGTGTGTGTGTGAGTGTGAGACGCAGTTTAACACAGACGAGTCACAGACGTGTGTGTGTGTGTGTGTGTGTGAGACTCAGTTTAACACAGACTCAGTTTAACACAGACGCAGTTTAACACAGACGAGTCACTGACGAGTCACTGACGAGTCACAGACATGTGTGTGTGTGTGAGTGTGAGACGCAGTTTTAACACAGACGAGTCACAGACGAGTGTGTGTGTGTGTGTGTGTGTGTGTGTGTGTGAGTGTGAGACGCAGTTTAACACAGACGAGTCACAGACGTGTGTGTGAGTGTGTGTGTGTGTGTGTGTGTGTGTGTGTGTGAGACTCAGTTTAACACAGACGAGTCACAGACGAGTGTGTGTGTGTGTGTGTGTGTGTGTGTGTGTGTGTGTGTGTGTGTGAGACGCAGTTTAACACAGACGAGTCACAGACGTGTGTGTGAGTGTGTGTGTGTGTGTATGTGTGTGTGATATTTGCGTGACTTTTGAGGAGGTAAAGTGGGGACAGCACAGGAGTAATTTGTAACAAAAGAAGATACAGGCCTGTAAATAAGGAAAGAAAAAAATGAAGAGGAAGAGAAGAAAAACAATATAAAACCAGTAAATTAATAATAATAATAATTAAAACTGCAAGCAGTGATAAAGGCCCTCGCCACCCTTGCGACCGCGGGGTACACGCCACCGCGGAGTTCGCGCTTCTCGTTGCCGCTTCTCGTTCCCGCTTCTCGTTCCCGCTTACATCGCCCCTCCCACCAAAAACAGCGACTGAGTAATACTACTCCATTCATTCCAATGAGAGCATTTATGACATTTTCAAGCCTACACGGTTGGAAATAGAGGTATGTCTTCATTGGCTTTTTTGTTCAGTATGATGAGTGGAATATGTGTACCCATTTTGATGATCTATGACAAAGTGATTTTTTTTCATCCCAGTTAACCAAAACCCATGTATTTCAATGAGAAATGTCGGTCGTTGCCGTGGCAACGCACTTGCAAATAGAGGTATGTTCTCATTGGCGTTTTTGTTCAGTATGGGAATAGGGATGTCCATGCCAAATTTTCAAATGTTTTTTGAAAAAGTAAAATTTTTTGGGTTCAATTCAAAAATTTTCAAGGGGGCGCTGTGGAGCAATGGATTGTCTCAGCTATGTAAACTGTATATCATTACATTCAGATGAACATTGTGACCAAAATGTATATTAATGCCGGTTAACAGGACACTGCATGTTTGAGTTAGGTGCAATTCAATAATTCAAAAGACGCAGTTTTTCTTTGCATGTTGGCCACGCCCACATTTTATGACTTAGAAAAATCCAAGTGAGTCGCCTTTAATCCCACGTGGGTCTAGTTTATTTAGACCAATTTGCAAGTTTGTTGAATGAAAATCCATGGCGTAAAAAATCCAAACGTGAGAGTTAAAATTTCAAAAAAATTGTGTTCCGCCCACAATGGCCGACTTCCTGTAGGGTTTAGGGTGGGGTCATAATATAATTTTTTACTTGTCTTGACATGTTCTATGGTTCTACCAAATTTCATTTGTCTACGATGAAAAAGGTCTCTCATTGCCGTAATGTATTTTGAAATTTGAGGTGGCGCTATGGAGTCATTTTGAAACATTAATTTTTTTTCACATCAAAATACAACATTTTTCACCAACCTTGAATTTTGGGTCATAGTTGGATTAGTGCAGAGCATCTATTTAGTCGACAACAAAGTCCAGTACTCTGAACCCCATTCATTTCAATGACACATTTATGATGTTACCACGGTAACATAGTTGTAGATAGAGGTATGTTCTTATTGGCTTTTTTGTTCAGTATATCAAGCCAGATGTCCATGTCAAATTTCAAATGTTTATGACAAAGTAATCTTTTTCAGTCTCATTCAAATGTTTCATTCAATGTAAGGGGGCGCTGTGGAGCAATTATGTGACTTATGTAAATTGTTGTTGTTGCATTCAGTTTAACCTTTTGAACAAAACGTATATTAATGCGGAAATAGGACCCTGCATTTTTGTGTTATGCGCAATTTAAAATTTCAAAAAAGGGCTTTTTTCTTAGCAGGCTGACCACGCCCACATTTTATAACATAAAAAAATTCAAGACATTGGCCTCAAATCCCACATGGGTCTATTTCATTTTGACAATTTCAAGTTTCTAGAATGAAAATCCATTGCGTAAAAAATTCAAATGTGAGAGTTAAAATTTCAAAAAATGGGCTTCCACCCCCAATGGCCGACTTCCTGTAGGGTTTAGGGTGGGGTCATAATATAATTTTTTACTTGTCTTGACATGTTCTATGGTTCTACCAATTTTAATTTGTCCACGATGAAAAAGGTCTCTCATTGACGTAATGTATTTTGAACTTTGAGGTGGCGCTACTGAGTTATTTTGAAATGTTAATTTTTTTTGCACATCAAAATACACATTTTTTTTTTTCGCCAACCTTGAATTTTGGGTCATAGTTGGATTAGTGCAGAGCATCTATTTAGTCGACAACAAAGTCCAGTACTCTGAACCCCATTCATTTCAATGGCACATGTATGACGTTACCACGGTAACATAGTTACAAATAGAGGTATGTTCTCATTGGCTTTTTTGTTCAGAATTTGAAGACGGATGGATGTGCCAAGTTTCAACTTTCTAAGTTAAACTTTGCCAAAACATGAATTGAGCATATTAGGGGGCGCTAGCGTGTCATTTTTGAATATTTTTTACTAACAACCTACAAAATAAATTTTTTTCGCGCCAGCCTTGAATTTTTGGGTCCAATAAAATTGAGTTTTCGTTAACGTTCAGGGGGGGTCAAAAGTGGCTTCAAAGCGGGCCGCCAAAAAAAATAATAAGAATATAATAATAATGGAAATTTTTTTTCCACCCATTATTTTTTCTCCTAAACCATAAAAGCTACAGTCATGTGACTTTCTCACATTGTGCCCCATCACAAATAAGGCCTTAGTGATTTTTTTCACACGTCTACGACAAATCGCTTGTCTTCTACGAATTTTTGAAAATGAAATTTGAAGAGGGCGCTAGAGAGTCATTTTGTGAGATAAAGCCATATTTGCTTATCATTGTGTTCAGCTCACAAATGTGCATAAACGCTGTATTAGCGTTTTTCCCAACAAAAAATGTGTGAAAGAGAAATATTTTATTGAATATATCCAAAAATTGCGATTTTTGTATAAAATTCCCCATGACCACACCCAAAGTCATATTCAAATATAATTGATGATCTTTAATCTCACATGGGTTTAGTGGGTTTTGGCCAAATTTGAAGTGTTTGTGATGAAAACTGTGCGAGGAGATGTCCTGAATGTGAGGGTGTGCGCTTTTTGTCATCACCGGGTTTTGATCCAATATGGCCGACTTCCTGTACATTTTAGGGCGGGGCCATAATATCATTTTTGTCATGTCCCGACATGTTCTATTTTTTGATGCGAGTCTCAGATTTTTCAGTCGACTTTTTTCCGAGTCGGGCTCCCATAGGCCCAATGAAAATCAAAGTTTGAGGTGGCGCTACCGAGTCGTCTTTCATTTTTTTTTTTTTTGCGGTCTTCTGTGACAATTAGAGCTTGGCGAGTTCTAATTTTTGACACCACTCACTGGCATGTCGGGGCGTGTTAACCACTTGATTTTTGCCATTTTCCCCGTTTCGGACGCGGTTTTAATGAGTCCCTCGCCGGGACGTTGTCTCCGGCTCGGGCCTAATAATAAATAAATAAATCAAGTTGTTCTTTTCACTCTTATCTTTTGCTTGTTGATCTCATGTGTGTGTGTATGTGTGTGTGTGTGTGTGTGTGTGTGTGTGTGATTTGTGATTTAACACCTTCCTTCCACTACGTACCACATTGTGACAAGTGAGGATAATGTGGGTGAGGTGTCTTGCCCAGCGACACAACAGCAGCCTGTGGTGTGGTCACGCAGGGTCTGGAGGTGAAACATCACAGCCTGATCAAGTGTTCACACAGAAACTGTTCAGCGCCGTTTGATTTTCAACATGTTTCAAAATGTGAAGAAGGAAAAAATCATAATACATGAAATTTGTATTAATTATAGAAAATATAGATTGATTTTGAAGGGACGCTGAATGTTATTTTGTTGGGGGCGACTGTGGTGTTGAGTGTTTATAGAAATGGAAATAGCTAACTTGCTAACCGCTCCAATTCACTTTCTATTGAAAAACTGCGTCCCCTCTGTCTGTACCTGCTGCTGTCTCGTCATTCTGCTCTTAAATGTTCGTATTAACTCTCTACATGATCCTGGAGCGTTAGCAACAGTTTTGATTGACAGCGTTGAGAAGCTTCGTGTGACTGGAGCTGAACGCTGTGGCTGACGTCAGACTCAGTTCACTCCTTTACACAGTCTGTGGTTCAATCCCACACTCAAGGAGCAGTGAAGTGTTTCAAAAGAAGGGCATCTGGTTTAAAATGTGCACAACCTTGTCTCTGCTTCTTGACAAATAGACGTTTTTTTCCTAATCCTCTGAATAAAAAGCTGCAGTTTGGAGCAGACGTCCGACTGAGGAGGATTCAAATTATAAAGTCAAATCTAAAATGATCGATATCGTTACATTTATATCGTAAAGCGAAAGGCGAGGTCGATTCTCTCCAAACACAAACTGAACATTTAACTCATTCATTTTCTTTCCCCCTTTGGCCAATCACGTGGTTCCATGATGCATTGGTGCTATTAAAGCTCCATCTCTGCACCGTCCAGGCCGCTGTCCCCGTGGACACGCCCACAGTGAGGCGGGTAGTGCCAGGCCTGCGCCCTCTGCTGTCTCACAGAGGGGGACGAGTGGACACGGAGGAGGACGGGAGGGGGACGAGTGGACACGGAGGAGGACGGGAGGGGGGCGAGTGGACACGGAGGAGGACGGAGGAGGACGGGAGGGGGGCGAGTGGACACGGAGGAGGACGGGAGGGGGGGCGAGTGGACACGGAGGACGGACGGGGGGGGCGAGTGGACACGGAGGAGGACGGAGGGAGGACGGGAGGGGGGCGAGTGGACACGGAGGAGGACGGGAGGGGGGCGAGTGGACACGGGGGAGGGACGGGGAGGGGGCGAGTGGACACGGGGAGGACGGCGGGGGGGAGTGGGCGAGTGGGAGGACGGGGGAGGACGGGGGAGGACGGGGGGGCGAGTGGACGCGGAGGAGGACGGGAGGGGGGCGAGTGGACACACGAGGAGGACGGGTGGGGGACGAGTAGACACGGAGGAGGACGGGAGGGGGGGATGAGTAGACACGGAGGAGGACGGGAGGGGGACGAGTAGACACGGAGGAGGACGGGAGGGGGACGAGTAGACACGGGGGAGGACAGGAGGGGGGCGACGTGGACGCGGAGGAGGAGGACGGGAGGGGGACGAGTGGATGCGGAGGAGGACGGGAGGGGGGGTCGAGTGGACACGGAGGAGGACGGGAGGGGGGCGAGTGGACACGGAGGAGGACGGGAGGGGGACGAGTGGACACGGAGGAGGACGGGAGGGGGGCGAGTGGACACGGAGGAGGACGGGAGGGGGACGAGTGGACACGGAGGAGGACGGGAGGGGGGAGCGTGGACACGGAGGAGGACGGGAGGGGGGCGTGTGGACACGGAGGAGGACGGGAGGGGGGAGCGTGGACACCAGTGCACACAAACACTGGGGGCGAGGTGGGTCAAGTGTCTTGCCCAAGGACACACCAACAGTGTTCCTCTGTGAGAGCTGGACTCGCACCACCAACCTGTGGGTCAGTGGACGAAGACTAAAGGCTTGGTCCTGATTGGCTAATGCACCTGTCAATCACAGCCCTCTGGAGCGGGAGGCGTGTCCAGACTGAAGAGTCTGAGGAACATTTACAGACACAGGTTCAGTCTGAAAACATCATCGTCTCAAATCATTTTATCAGAGTTAAGATGCTGAGTTAATATCAGGCTGGAGGTTTCATGCTGTGCACCTCCACCTCCAACTCCACCTCCACCTCCTCTGCAAACACTCTCCTCACTGATGGATGCGGATCGGGACGCGGAGCCGGGCGCGGAGCCGGGTGCGGAGCCGGGCGCGGATCCGGGTGCAGGGATTACATAACTCCTCTGATGTGCAGGAACAGTCCAGCCCCAGCGGACACAGACAGCGAAGAGGAGTAGAGAGAGAGGGAGGGAGAGAGGGAGGGAGAGAGGGAGGGAGCCGGAGAAACGGGGGAGAGAAGGAGGGAGGAAGCCGGAGAGAGGGAGGCACTCAAAGCAATTGAGATTAAGTCCCTTTCATCTTCAAGTAGACTCATATTTCCTCAAGTTTAGTGCGAGATGTGATTACTCTGCCCTCCCTCTCTCTCTCTGTCTGGTCTCTCACTCTTTCTCTCTCTGGATGCTCTCCCTATCGCTCTCTCTCTCTTCGCTCTCTCTCTCTCTCTAGTCTTTCTCGCTTTCTCTCGCCCTGGTATTTCCCTCTTTTCTCTCTTTCTCTTGTCCCTCTTTTCTCTTGGGGTGTCACAGTGGGCGTGTCACAGTGGGCGTGTCACAGTGGGCGTGTTGCAGTGGGTGTGTCACAGTGGGCGTGTCACAGTGGGCATGTCTCAGTGGGCGTGTTGCAGTGGGTGTGTCACAGTGGGCGTGTCTCAGTGGGCGTGTTGCAGTGGGGGTGTGTCACAGTGGGCGTGTTGCAGTGGGTGTGTCACAGTGGGCGTGTTGCAGTGGGTGTGTCAGAGTGGGCGTGTCACAGTGGGTGTGTCTCAGTGGGGGCGTGTTGCAGTGGGTGTGTCACAGTGGGCGTGTCACAGTGGGCGTGTCTCAGTGGGCGTGTTGCAGTGGGTGTGTCACAGTGGGCGTGTTGCAGTGGGTGTGTCACAGTGGGCGTGTTGCAGTGGGTGTGTCAGAGTGGGCGTGTCACAGTGGGTGTGTCAGAGTGGGCGTGTCACAGTGGGTGTGTCTCAGTGGGCGTGTTGCAGTGGGCGTGTCACAGTGGGCGTGTCACAGGGGGCGCGTCACAGTGGGTGTGTCTCAGTGGGCGTGTTGCAGTGGGCGTGTCACAGTGGGCGTGTCACAGGGGGCGCGTCACAGTGGGTTGTGTCTCAGTGGGCGTGTTGCAGTGGGTGTGTCTCAGTGGGCGTGTCACAGTGGGCGTGTCACAGTGGGCGTGTCACAGTGGGCGTGTTGCAGTGGGTGTGTCACAGGGGGCGCGTCACAGTGGGTGTGTCTCAGTGGGCGTGTTGCAGTGGGTGTGTCACAGGGGGCGTGTCGCAGTGGCCAGATGTTTTGAGTGGACACTTGAGACACTTGAGATTGACGCACGGCGAATTCGACGAAACATCGTCTAACGTCTGTGGCTTTTCCCGAGTCCCTCAGACATTTAAACCCCGAGGTCTGAACGAGGCAGAGTCGCCCCAAACGAGCAGCAGTCCACCTCCGAGCTCGACTCTGGACACATCGGTTTTACTATTTGATCATTTACTGTTTGGTTTGACAAAACAGGCCAGAGTTTTAAGACTTTAAAGACGTCGTGTGAATCAAAATAATCTCCATCTTCACCATCGAGAACATCCAGAGAACAACTGACCACGTCACATCCTCAAGAGAAACTACAGACTTTCAGTCCTAAAAGTGAACAAGGAACCCTCTTCCCTCTTCCCTCTCCCCCTCTCTCCTCTCTCCCTCCCTCTCTCTCTCCCACTGTCCCTCTGTCCCTCCCTCTCTCTCTCTCCTCTCTCCCTCCCTCCTCTCTCTCTCTCCCTCTCCTCCTCTCTCCCTCCTCCTCCTCTCTCTCTCCCTCTCTCCTCTCTCCCTCTCCCTCCTCTCTCTCTCTCTCTCTCTCTCTCCCCTCCCTCCTCTCTCTCTCTCTCTCTCTCTCCTCTACCCCTCTCTCTCTCCTCTCTCCCTCTCTCCCTCCCTCCCTCCCTCCTCTCTCTCTCTCCTCTCTCCCTCCCTCCTCTCTCTCTCTCCTCTCCTCTCTCTCCCCTCTCTCCTCTCTCCCCCCTCTCTCCTCTCTCTCCTCTCTCTCTCCCCCTCTCCTCTCTCTCTCTCCTCTCTCCCCTCTCCTTCCCTCCTCTCTCCCCCTCTCTCTCCTCTCTCCTTCCTTCCCTCTCTCTTTCTCTCCGCTGCTCCAGAGCCTGAGGATCTGTATTTCACTTAACGCTGCTCGTGGTGAAGTGTCTAAGACTAAACATCTCTATTCACAGACTCCTCTCAGACGAGATTAGAAGCGACGCAATCAGCAGGAGTCAGCGATTAATCAGCAGGACTCAACGATTAATCAGCAGGACTCAACGATTAATCAGCAGGACTCAACGATTAATCAGCAGGACTCAACGATTAATCAGCAGGACTCAGCGATTAATCAGCAGGACTCAACGATTAATCAGCAGGACTCAACGATTAATCAGCAGGACTCAGCGATTAATCAGCAGGACTCAACGATTAATCATAATTGAATTGAAATCGCAACACGAACGCTCATAATCAGCAAATCATGAGAAGAAATGTAAATCTACACAACAATCTGTGTTTAAAGACTGAAAGTGCAGCAGAAAACACCTCCCTGAACACAGTAAAGGCCTGAACGCTACAACACCTCCCTGAACACAGTAAAAGCCTGAACACTAAAGCACCTCCCTGAACACAGTAAAGGCCTGAACACTAAAACACCTCCCTGAACACACTAAAGGCCTGAACGCTAAACAGAGACATCAGAACTGTTTTTTTTCATTCATTTTAGATCAATTTGATGATTTCAAATGTCCAAACTACACAATGATGATCCACATGTGACATTATAACTGAACCCGACAAAAGCTCATGATGTAAACCACAAATCCAACCACAGCTCAACACTATAATAAAAGAAGAAATCAGAAATATTTTTTAAAAGATGGAAATAAAAAAGTCAAAACTCTTGAGTCTAAAAGAGTCTGTGAAGAAGACGAGGTTTTGTGTCTCTGCTTCTCTAAAAAAATGTAAAAGATGTGGAGTAGTGCTCAACACTCCGCTCCTGTCTGTGCTCCTGCCTCCTCCTCCTGCCTCCTCTCTCCTCCTGTCTCCTCTCCTCCTGTCTCCTCTCCTCCTGTCTCTTCTCCTCCTCTCTCCCTCCCTCTCCCATCTCTCCTCTCTCCTCCTGTCACTCCTCCTGCCTCCTCTCCTCCCATCTCTCTCTCTCTCTCTCCTGTCTCTCCTCCTCCTCTCTCTCCCTCCTCCCCGTCTCTCCTCGCCTGCCTCCTCCTCTCTCTCCTCCTGTCACACCTCCTCCTGCCTCCTCTCCTCTCTCCTCCTGTCACTCCTCCTGCCTCCTGTCCTCCTCCTCCTCCTGTCTCTCTCCTCTTCTCCTCCTCCCATCTCTCCTCCTCTCTCCTCTCCTCTCTCCTCCCGTCTCTCTCTCCTCCTCTCTCCTCTCTCACTCCTCCTGTCTCTCTCCTCTCTCTCCCCCCCTCCCTCCCTCTCTCTCCTCCCACCTCCTCTCTGATCGGCGCAGCGACCGTCCGACTCACAGTTTCTTGTGTTTGGGCTGCGGCTCGGCGCTCGGCACAGCTGTTCCTCGGTCCCCGCGGCCATTTTAAAAACAGCAATAAATCAATCCAGGCACCAATACAGGCGGGAAATTGACCAATTAGAGTGGCCCAAGATGCCGGACCATTTTACAAATTGGCTATCTATTTATATCAACACAGGCACTCAGAGAAGAAAAATACGGCTGCTTCAGTACTTTGAGTTTTTCTTCAGAGACGAGCTCGGAGGCAGAGTCGCTCCCCCTCAGCTACACGTGTAATCATTAGAGCTTCATTACAAAACATGATTGTGTCGTTAGAGCGTTATTCTACAGTGTGAATGAAGCGCAGTGTGTTTTTAGTCTGAACTCTGCGGTTTCTGCTCCACCACCCTCACACAGGTTACAGAGTGAAGCCACGCCTCCATCAGTCTGACCCAGGGCAGCTGTGGCGTCAGAGTGAATGTCATGGACCTATCTAAACGTCGGCAAAGCTTGGTACATTTACACATAAATATTACAGCCTTTTATCAGCATTCTTAGGACTGAAAGGCTCCAGCTGCACGGCTCTGCTTCTCAAGTGTTTTTTACACTCCTGTTGAAGTCACACATGCCCCGGGACAGATGGACGGAGCTGTTGTGCCGACTTGATTTAAGCTTCTAAAGTGATTGTCACATGTTAAAAGTTCATACTGTGTTTTAGCGTCTGCAGAGCCTCCAGGCAATGTCCAAACTCCTATTAGCGTTAGCAATAGTTAGCGATATATCATGAGCGCTATATACGGCCGAGCGCTACCACCAAAAACCATCCCCCAGAGTCGTGTGAGCTGCACATCAGTGAGGAGCAAGTTCTTTATCACTTTAGTCAAAAAACATGTTACAAAAATGGAGTCTCACGAGCGTTAAACCATGTTCTAACAGTGTGCCCTCCTCAAAAACAGACCTGGAATTGTGTTTTGTTTCATTCACATGTTTGAGTAACACTTTATTATTAGTCTGTAATATCTCCAAAGCTCAAAATGCTCTGTTCCACCTTGTGATGTCATGAAGTGGTAGTTAACAGCTTCTTTTACCTTTAGTTCAGTAGAAGATTAGAGATTCCAGAGGTGAAATGATCCAGATGATTCTAGTGAAGGTGTGTGGAGTTTAAAAACACTGTGGAGCACTTCCTGTATCACCACATGATGACATCACAAGGTGGAACAGAGTGTTTTCAGTTTGAGCGAAGAACTCAGTCTGAATCTGCAGGTTTGTGTGTTAAACATGTGAATGAAACAAAACACAACTCCAGGTCTGTGACGAGGAAACATCAGAACAGATCAGAGAATAATAGTAGTAATCTGGGCCCTTTAAATAAGCTTCCACATTATTCCTGCTCACGCGGCGTTCTGTACTTGCACTTCTGCCTCTACGAGTGCACTGGCATCTGTTTGTGATTCTGTCTAAAACACATCGTGATGCTTTTCCTCAAACAGCCCAAACAGCAGCCGCTGGTGGGGTACAGCGATGTGTCTGAGGCCCTGTCTGCCGCTGGGGCCGGCTCCATATGGCCCTCGAGCTGGTGCAGCATTAACACACAGACCTGTCACTATCACCACTGTGTGACTTATACGGCTCTATATGTGAAAGATGGACTCAGGATTTATCATGTTCTGGACAAAAGAAAGAGGTTCTGACCACGTGACCCTGCACAAGAGTTATTCAACTGGACTTTAACACATCTCTGCCTTATTTTGTTGTATAATTATCATTTTTGTTTTCAGCTGAAGATATGACATGTACCTCCTCTACACAAATGGGATGTGAAAAACAGTTTCTACATCTTTGACTTGCAGGTGCGGAGCCAGAAAGGGGGCCTGAGGGGGCACTAGCCTCCCCCTCGAATGGTCAGTGCTCTCCCATCGTTGCCCCAAAGATTTTTGCTACACTTTCGTAGCACATCCAGTCTTGGCTAAAAATGTTGTTCAGACATTTTAACTTTAATTCATTTATAAATTCTAATCTATCAACTGGACAAAAGTTGAAGGAGTGAAGACGTTTGGCTGCTCTTCACTCCGACAACACTCCATTTTTAAAACGCTGTAGCTTTTTAAGTCACCACCCACATTAGCGCCCCCTTAGGCCCACCAACCACACATCTCTGCCGCCCCTGTTGAGTTGAAAGTATAAATATAATTGAATGATCAGAAAGTCCATTTGCATGAAAACACAAAAATAAAAACTGAGCCATAACAGGTCCCAGCGCCTTCGCCGCTCCGGCTGACGCAACACCGCGATCCAGCCTCGATCACCCGAAAGGCCACACTGGTTCTTTTGTAGGGCCGCTAGCTAACACGGTTAACGCCTAATTAGCGCTTTTCGCTAACAGTCCACTGCCTGTGTGCTGCTGCAGAGCGCCAGGAGCGCGCACAGCCGTCCCTTATGCTATGCTAAGTAGAACTCCAGCATCATTATCATCACAGTAGAGTCGCCCGCGGAGCCGTTTCTGCTTATGTGTCATTTTACACACACACACACACACACACACTCTCACACACACACACACACACACACACACACACACACACTCACACCACACACACTCATTACACACACACACACACACACACACACACACACACACACATTAATAAGGTGATTAACACACACGCACACACACACTCACAGCGGTTCTAAAGGTTACTGTTCTTAGCCTGGAAGCTCGGTCTCCATCACCTCTGGGCACCAGGTTATCGCACTCGCTACACAACTAATGAAAACAAATGCTTCTTTTGATGACATTACTCACTGCAGCGTTGGCCCCGGCCCTGGAGCCGAGATGCACAACAGTAAAAACAACTGCAGGAACTCCACACGAGGACTCCACACGAGGACTCCACACGAGGACTCACACGAGGACTCACACGAGGACTCACACGAGGACTCCAGGACTCTACACTGGCAGTTCCTTATTCACACAACAACATTAAGCTCATGCTGGATTCAAGTGCAAATACAAGACTCAAAATGGTCGTTTGAAGCTGGAGTTTTAGACAAGTGCATTTTCTACAGCTCATTCAGATTTAGCCGTAGCGCTGTTGTGTTAGCATGGACTGTAATGGCTGTCAATTCACAGCGACTCACATGAAACTAAATCCTGCACATGCCTCATCTGCAGGTGAAATAAAGAAAAATACATGTATTTGTTCACAGCATTAAAAAACTTTACATTATTCATTGATATTAGTATGATTTTTGTTTATTTAAGTTTCAGCAGTTGTGGATTTTCTTTAAACAAAAAAAAAAAAAAAAAAAAGGTTCATGTGTTTGCTCCAGGAGGTTAGACGACTGTAACGTCCTTCTCACTGGCCTCTCCAAACGAGCCTTAAGACAGAACCATCCAGATAGAACACTGCTGCTCGGGTCTGAACCAGGAAGTACTTCACACATGTGTCCTGTGTCAGGTGAAGTACTTCACACATGTGTCCTGTGTCAGGTGAAGTACTTCACACATGTGTCCTGTGTCAGGTGAAGTACTTCACACATGTGTCCTGTGTCTCTGGCTCCTGTGGCTCAGAGACTTTAAAGCAGCTCAGTGTGAACAAGTCTCTCCATGAACCAAAGAACATCTCCCACATGTGAGAGCCACAAGAACATCTCACACTCTGAGGACTTCAGGGGCCGACTCCTGATGTAGACCTGGTTCAGTCCTGGTTCAGTCCTGGTTAAGTCTTTAGTCCCTCTTTACAAAATTATACCATCATCAAATGAGTGAAACCTATTATAATTGTATTAGTCCTCGTATGACGATGATGATTGTGATGATGAGGATCATGGTGTTTTCTGTGTATCTGTTTTGTGTTGACTTTTATGTGAAGCTCTTTGTCCATCTGACATTGTTTTAAATGCACTATAGAAATAAACTTTAATTGAACAGAATAATTATAATTTTGCAGTATAATCCACGTCTTTTTGCCACAGCTGAAAGTCTCGGACAAACCTCACGAGTCTCTGACAAACCCGTGTTCAGACCCACCATTTGCACACAATCAGTTACTCCTTTTATTTCTCGATCTCAGAGCCTTAAATATTAATATGATTCGGTAATGAGGCTGAGTGGTCGGAATTCCTCACTGTCCCTGAAGGCAGTGCGGCGCCGGACGGGATCGCCGCCCTGACTTGATGAATAAAACCAGCCCATTAAGCTGCAGTTGGCTGTGCTTGCGCTGGATGGAGGCTCTTGGAGGGTTTCTTCGTCTCTGTCATGAGGATTTATAAATGCGTTGGGCTGGTGTGCAGGTGCCTTCTCTAATAATGACATTCTTCACCTGGTGTCGGAGCGCTCCACGCCGCCGCAGATACGCCATCAATCCTAATGGCTCGGCGCATATCTCGCCAGCGTTTGTGTATGTGTGTTTATTATCAAGAGGGCTGGACGTGTGGACAACGCTCTGCGAGGAAGGACTTTCAAATGAAGACTCTGTAGGTAATAAACAGCTGAATGTATTGAAATATCAGCTGCTAATTCCAGACACACAGCTGGCCAATCCAGACTGACACATCGCTGTAGTTTTTAGAGATAATGGCAAATATTTGCACTTTTAGCAAATCGGCTCCTGGCCTTAAAGCTCCTGTATCTCACAAACTGACTCCTGTAGCTTTAAGTCATGTTCTAACACTGTGTCCTCCCCAAAAACTGACCTGGAGTTGTGTTTGTTTCATTCACATGTTTGAGTCACACTTTATTATTAGTCTGTAACATCTCCAAAGCTCAAAATGCTCTGTTCCTTGTGATGCTTGTGTTTTGAAAAGCTCCTTTTGCCAGGACTGAAATGAAAAGCAAAATGATTCTAGTGAAGGTGGTGGAGTTTTAAAAACACAGTGGAGCACTTCCTGTATCACCACATGATGACATCACAAGGTGGAACAGAGTGTTTTCAGTTTGAGAGAAGAACTCAGCCTGAATCTGCAGGTTTGTGTGTTAAACATGTGAGATGAAACAAAACACAACTCCAGGTCTGATTGTGACGAGGAAACAACATCAGAACAGATCAGAGAGTCGAGTCATGTGGGCCCTTTAAGGTAATATGGGCCCTTTAAATCTCCAGTACGGCCAATATTTCGGTCGACCTGCTTCCTGAAGAATCAACATAAATCTTCATTTGACCGTTTTAGTGCAAAGAGAGCAGCACTAAACTGGAGCCTCTCGTAGCTGTGGGGAGTTTGGAGTAAATTTTAAATACATCATTTGGAGAAAATGATCAAAAATGGCCCAAAAATGGCCCTGTACATCGGCTTTGCTCTGGATTCTCAACAATCGGCATCGGCCATGAGAAAAACCCACATCGTCGAGCTCTAGTATGTTTTTATTTTTATTTAGTAGTGATTAGTATTGATTAGTATCTGATTTCGATACTTTTGAGAACTCTTGTTGCAGTCCTGGACACACTATACTACTCCGCACTGACCTGGTGGTGCAACACTTAAAATTACGAGTGTCCTTAAACACATCATCTAAGATCTCCGGCCTCAGAACGTGCTGCTGTTTCACCTGTTCCTAAAGACTCATTGTAGGGATACTTAGCAGGGACATTTTTCACTCAGGGACCATTAACAGACAGTTAGAACCATATTTTTTGGGGTTTTTTTTATACAGATTGACCTGAGTCTGGTCCCTCGTCCTCCGTCTCAAGCCCGGTCAAACGTGATCGTCCAATCAGATTTGTTTCTTTCAGTGACACGTGAAACAAAGCAGCTCATTGGTCGCCTGTGATTTACAAATAAAATCACATGAAAACAGAAACATGAAATTGTTTTCCTTTATTTTTTCCGATACGGACAGACCATGAGTGTTTCTGATTGGCTGATCCACCTGTCAATCACACCCATCTGTAAACAGGGAGCCTCACGTGTGATCAGACTCAGCTCTTTGTAAAGTCAGTGTGTGTTCTGGTCAGGTCACACAGTGTTACCAGGGCTAGATTTACATCCTCAGGTCGTTTTACTGACACAATCCAGCCACGTCTGCTCCTTTCAACCCCATCAGAGTCTCCACCGTGACCTCTCCTCACCCGTCGTACTCTGCTCCACTCCATCATCTCCAAATGCTCCTCTGGTATCGACTAATCTGTTGTTCTCATCACTCTGAGCTCAGTTTAACACTATCATTAACACAAAAATCTCAAATGTTTCCTTGCAGCCTCGCTCCAGACCGGCTCTTTGCTGATACTTGTGATCGGAAACACACTCAGTCTTTACACAGTCTGTGGTTTTGACAGAGGTCACATGATCTGCTTCACAAACGGTGTAAAAACCATGAAACATAAACCAGGTCTGAGGCGTTTTTATCGGCTCATCGTTGAGTCCGAGCGCCGCGCGGAGTCACTGAATCTTCACTATTTAGACAGCGCCCTAATCTGCCGTGAAATGAGCCGTGAGAGCCGTAAATCACCACTAAACACAGACTTGACAAGAGCCAGAGATGCTCCTGAAATCGGCTCAGCTCCACACAGAGACGACAGGACCAAAGTGTCCGAATGTCTCCCCCACTCCTGACCCCTGACTCACTCCCCCACTCCTGACCCCTGACTCACTCCCCCACTCCTGACCCCTGACTCACTCCAGACCCTGACCCCTGACTCACTCCACCACTCCTGACCCCTGACTCACTCCACTCCCTGACCCCTGACTCACTCCACTACTCCTGACCCCTGACTCACTCCACTACTCCTGACCCCTGACTCACTCCACTACTCCTGACCCCTGACTCACTCACTCCTGACCCTTGACTCACTACTCCTGACCCCTGACTCACTCAGTCCCTGACCCCTGACCTGACCCCTGACTCCTCCTGACCCCTGACACTCCACAGTCCCTCTGACTCACTCCCCTGACTGACTCACTCCACAGTCCCTGACCCGACTCACTCCACTACTCCTGACCCCTGACCCCTGACTCACTCCACAACCCCTGACCCCTGACTCACTCCTGACCCCTGACTCACTCCACAACCCCTGACCCCTGACTCACTCCTCCTGACTGACTCCCTCCCCTGACTCACTCCACTGACCCTGACCCCTGACTCACTCCACAGCCCTGACCCCTGACTCACTCCTGACCCCTGACTCACTCCACAGCGCTGCACTCTTTGGCCGTGTCCCACTTCGTCGAGTTCACTGAAGGACACTTATCAACTTCCGGCATGACAAGCCGTGTCCCGTATCATGCACCCAGCGCATGTGCCCTGTGTTTCCATGGAGACCGTGAACGAAGCGTGCATCGTGCACACTTCACACACTGTTAAATCCCATCATGCACCGGGCGTGACTTCTTCTATGGAAGAAACAGGGGATATTTTCTTAAAGTTATGTTATACTAGCTACAATTGGGGGAAAAAATCACCTATAACTTTATATTTGCCTGTTGATATTCAAAGACTGGTTCCTTACTTCAGTCAATCTAAACAGAAATAAACGGTTCTAAAAAATCATTAAAAATAAAAAATTAAACTGTGATTATTTCAGAGTCCATTTTACACATTTAGTTCATTAGTCAGCAGCCGTCACGGTTGCTAGACGACGTAACGAAAGCTACGTATCACAGACAGCTCCTTCAAACGGTACTTCAAACGGTACTTCAAACTGTACTTCAAACAGTACTTCGAAGTTTGAAACCGTCAAACTGAGACACGGCCTTTATCAGACTATAGAGCCTCATTCACAGAGCGATTCGGACACAGCTCACTACAGTCAGGTCATGTGACAGGTCACTGTGACAGGTCATGTGACTCAGGTCATGAGACTCGGGTCATGTGACTCTGGCGATGTTACTCTGGGTCTGGGTGAAACAGTCTAAGTTTTGATAAAAGTTGATTTGTGTCATAAATCCTGATCATATTGGACAGACGCGTCTTTATGGAGCAATAATAATCAGACGAGTTTATGTCAAACTGGCTCTAACATAAACTGGATTTTAATATTTTTGTCTGAGATGTGTAAATTCTTGCTCTGTTAGCAGCTCGAGCTAAAGCGGCTAATGCTAGCACCTTTACACCATAACAGTTTATTTAAAGTGTTTTCTTCATCATCAGATCCACAGTGAGATGAGCCAGAGCTTCTGCCTCAGTCGTGTTGTGTCCAGTTAAAGACTCTCTGTCCACTGCTGTTTTTCTGACTCTTGCAGTGCATTGTGGTCTATATTGACCGCTCTAGTGACCACTGATGCCCACTACTTTTCAAGATGCATTGTGGGAATTGTGGAATGCATTTTGAGCTCACTATTTTTCTCGTTGGCTGTTCGGACAGAGCTGAAAATGGCAAATGAGGAATAGTCTGGACATTCGGACACGGCCCCATACTTTAAAAAAACATGGCCCTAAAGCTCGGAGGCTGCAGACAGAGGCAGAGCGCGGGCCGCCATCCAGACGCACAACACCTTCATCTGGTCCTGTTCCCATGGCAACCAGGAAAATCATCCTCCCATTACAACCCATCCACACTCAGACGGCGAAAGTTATGATGAAGGTTTTAAGCAGGAAAACTTCACTTTAAGTATATTTCTACAGCAGATTTAAAACAACTTGAGCTGACCAAAGTGCTTCACATAAAAGTCAACACAAAACTAATGTACAAAGAACACGATACAGAGGAAAAGAACAAGAAAACACCATCATATACTGTCTAGTGTTAAATGCCAGGGAGAAGAGGTGGGTTTTCTGTCTGGACTTAAACCGACGTCAGATAATGTTTGTACTTGATATGAGCACAAACATAAATACATAAAATACAAACGTGTGTGTTTTATTTTGTAACCGTAACACATGAGTGTTTTCAGTTTGAGAGAAGAACTAAATCTGCAGGTTTGTGTGTTAAACATGTGAATGTGAATGAAACAAAACACAGCTCCTGGTCTGTTTGTGAGGAGGTCCATTAGATCAGATCAGAAAACAGTGTGATGGGCCCTCAAAAATACTCTCTACATAAACATCATTGGTTGAGTGGTTAGATCCACTGACTCGAGTAGGTTGGCGGTGCAATTCCAGCCCTCACAGATGAATGCTAATCCAGTTGGAGTAAAAGTATGCAGTCCAAATACTACTGAGAGAAGAACAGTTTATTTAAAATGTTCTTTAAATGTACTGAGAGATGAACAGTTCAGTAAAACAACAGAAGGCCTGTAGAGTGGGATATAGAGGGGTTCAGGGGTAAATGAGAAGTATGAGGGGTTCAGGGGTGTGAGGGGTTCAGGGGTATGAGGGTTTAAGGGTATGAGGGGTACAGGGGTGTGAGGTTTTTTTTTACACAAATGTGATAAAAAAAAACAAAAAACAAGTATAAAGTATATTTTTAGACAAGACTGTTTCAGTTTGAAAGTGGCTGATCGGTAAAGAATGTGAAATGCTTTGTGTTTAATTTTATTTTAAATTTTTTAGTTTAAATTTATTATTATTATTATTATTATTATTATTATTATTATTATTATTATTATTTCATTTATTTATTTTATTTAATGTAATTTAAATTTTTACTTCTTTTTTTTTTTTTGTTTTTCACGTTTTTTTTTTTTTTTTTCATCCTTAGATCCAGACAAACTGCTGTTCAAATTTCAAAAGAGAAAGTGAAAAAGCAGACCTAAGTTTTGTTCAGTAGCTGGCGTCCCGTGAGGATGGGTCTTATAGCCCCCCCTCTGGCCCGGCTTGAGCATGGCTAAACGGCGTGTGTGAGGGAGGGGCGGGGCCTGCTCTCTGTAATCATGAACCGCAGAGACGCGGCGGCGGCGTGATCAGCGGGGCCCTAATGTGACGATGCAGGTGGCGTCTTTCACTCGGGTCTGATTGATCCCCAGCTGTTTGTCAAATAGTGTGTGCTGCCGAATCCAGGTCAGAGCCGGAGGAGGGCCCTCCACCTGTGAGGGGCCCTCTGCGCTCACATAAGACTCGAGTGTTACATCAGAGGTCATTATTACACTGGCCTGCACTCGTACTCTAACACACATTTACACACTCTCACAAACACACACACACACATTTACACACTCTCTCACACACACACACACACACACACTCTCACACACACACACACACACATTTACACACTCTCACAAACACACACACATTCACACACATTTACACACACTCACACACACACACACATTCACACACATTTACATTTACACACACTCACACACACATAGTTACACACTCTCACAAACACACACACTCACACACACATTTACACACTCTCACAAACACACTCACACACATTCACATTTACACACTCTCACAAACACATTTACACACACTCACACACACACACATTTATTTACACACTCACACAAACACACACACATTCACACACACACATTTACACACTCTCACAAACAAACACACACACATTCACACACATTTACACACTCTCACAAACACATTTACACACTCTCACAAACACACACACACTCACACATTTACACACTCTCACAAACACATTTACACACTCTCACAAACACACACACACTCACACACACATTTACATTTACACACACTCACACACACATAGTTACACACTCTCACAAACACACACACACACATTTACACACTCTCACAAACACACTCACACACATTCACATTCACATTTACACACTCTCAAAAAACACACACACTCTCACAAAACATTTTTTACACACTCTCACAAACACACACACATTTACACACATTTACATTTACACACACACGGTCACACACACATATTTACACACTCTCACAACACACACACACACACACAAACACACACACGTCGGTCACTGTTTTTACACACTCTCACAAAACAAACTGTTTTGCGTCGTCGGTCGTGTTGGTCCCCTGTTTTGCGTGTTGGTCCCTGTTTTGCGTGTTGTCGTGCGTGGTCCCTGTTTTACGTCGGTCCCTGTTTTTTGTCAGTTCCCTGTTTGTTTTGCGATCGTCCCTGTTTTGCGTGTTCGTCCCTGTTTTGCGTGTTTTGGTCCCCCTTTTTGTCGGCCCCTGTTTTCGCGTCGGTCCCTGTTTTGCGTCGGTCCCTGTTTTTGCGTGTTGGTCCCTGTTTTGCGTCGGTCCCTGTTTTGCGTGCCCTGTTTTTGATCGGTCCCTGTTTTTGCGTGTTAGTCCCTATGTTTTACGTCGGCCCCTGTTTTTGTCTGTCCCTGTTTTGCGTGCTGTTTTGCGTTGGTCCCTGTTTTGCGTTGGTCCCTGTTTTGCGTCGGTCGCTGTTTTGCGTCGGCCCCTGTTTTGCGTCGGTCTGTTTTGCGTCGGTCCCTGTTTTGCGTCGGTCCCTGTTTTGCGTCGGTCGCTGTTTTGCGTCGGTCACTGTTTGCGTCGGTCCCTGTTTTTGGCCCCGGTCCCTGTTTTGCGTGTCGGCCCCTGTTTTGCGTGTCAGTCCCTGTTTTGCTGTTGGTCCCTGTTTTGCGTCCCCTGTTTTGCATGTTGGTCCCTGTTTTGCATCGGTCCCCCTCGGTCCCTTTTGCGTCGGTCCCTGTTTTGCGTCGGTCCCTGTTTTGCGTCGGTCCCTGTTTTGCGTCGGTCCCTGTTTTGCGTCGGCCCCTGTTTTGCGTCGGTCCCTGTTTTGCGTCGGTCCCTGTTTTGCGTCGGTCCCTGTTTTGCGTCGGTCCCTGTTTTGCGTCGGTCCCTGTTTTGCGCTGGTCCCTGTTTTGCACTGGTCCCTGTTTTGCATGGTCCCTGTTTTGCGTCGGTCCCTGTTTTCCGTCGGTCGCTGTTTTGCGTCGGTCCCTGTTTTGCGTCGGTCTGTTTTGCGTCGGTCCTGTTTTGCGTCGGTCCCTGTTTTGCGTCAGTCAGTCCCTGTTTTGCGCTGGGTCCCTGTTTTGCGTCGGTCCCTGTTTTGCGTCGGCCCTGTTTTTTGTTGTGTCGGTCCCAGTTTTGCGGCGGTCCCTGTTTTGCGGCGCTCGGTCCCAGTTTTGCGTCGGTCGGTCCCTGTTTCGCGCCGGTCCGGCGCGTCCCCCTGTTTTGCGCCGGTCCCTGTTTTGCACCTGTTTTGCGGTCCCTGTTTTGCGTCGGTCCCGTTTCGGTCCCTGTTTTGCGCCGGTCCCTGTTTTGCGTCGGCCCCTGCAGCGGTCATGTCACAGTGAACAAAGAGGAGGGCGGGCAGCGCGGCCCACTACAGCGGCCCACTACAGCAGCCTCTTCAGTTCACAAAGGAGACTTTCAATGGTGAATTAGTCTGTTTTGTGTTGCCTTAATGCTTCCAAGAGAAATATATGCAAATCTGCAGCTAATGCTAACAACAGTCACAAAGGAGGCACTTCACAGTCTGTGTGTTTCCCAAACTGCTCCCTCTCTCCTCCCCCTTCCTCTCCTTCCCTCCTCTAATACTCCGTCTCCTCTGCACATTTCTCTCCTCTACACTTCTCCCTCTCCTCTGCACATTTCTCTCCTCTACTCCTCTCCTCTGCACCTCTCCTCTGCACCTCCTCCTCTCCTCTGCACCTCCTCCTCTCCTCTGCACCTCCTCCTCACCTCTGCACCTCCTCCTCTCCTCTGCACATACACACATGCATGAGATTTTAAATATAGCCGAATTGAAAGGCCTTAAAAACACGACACTTATTTGAACAGCTGCAGAAAAAAAATCACATTTTCTTTACAAATACGACATATATTTGATGACACGTGTGGGACCTCGTGTGGGACACGTGTGGGACCTCATGTGGGACACGTGTGGGACCTCGTGTGGGACACGTGTGGGACCTCGTGTGGGACCTCATGTGGGACACGTGTGGGACCTCATGTGGGACACGTGTGGGACCTCGTGTGGGACACTTGTGGGACCTCGTGTGGGACCTCATGTGGACACGTGTGGGACCTCATATGGGACCTCATGTGGACACGTGTGGGACCTCATATGGGACCTCATGCCGGACACGTGTGGGACCTCATTTGGGACACGTGTGGGACCCTGTGAAGCGTCTGGCCTGAGGACGAGGTCACGCTCCGGTCTGTCCCATGACGAGACCAGCCCGTCCTTCATTCATAAACGGGCCTCTGCAGCCTCGTCCCGTTAAACAAAGGCTGAGGTGGAGGTAGTATTTAGTGCGGAGTTGGAGGCGCTCACACAAACCAGGCTCTGGTGGAGGCAGAGTTAATCGTGTTAGAACGCTGCTGCTGCAGGGGATCCCGAACACTTCCAGAATCATGGGCCTCCGCAGATAAAAGCCCAACACGCTGTTGCTATGGCGCTGCACAGAAGCACTGGCGACACTCTGCCTCTAATATATTCACATTATTTATGAAATATTTGATAAGTAGCATAGAGAATGCTAAATATAAATCCCAGATGCTGGCCCGCTGCTGCTGGAGGAGGAGAGCAGCCCAAAGAAATGAAAGGAACAAAGGGATAATGTGATGTGCTCATGAGGGGAATCAGATCCTCAGCTCTATCTGCGACGTCTGAAGGAACGCCGTCCGAGGAGCCGACTCTTCTGCAGTTTAACTCTGCCAGGAAAAACACGGATTTAGGTCTGAGGTGTGAAAGGAACGAAGAAAATTATTAAGAAGAATCGCACAGAACTGAGTAAATATTTAGAGGGTGTGAGTCATTAGCTCGTGTAAAACCTCGGACTGTTTTTCTTTTCGATGGCACGTTTGG
>JAIEZT010001390.1:13228707-13236207 GCA_019594935.1 Periophthalmus modestus | reverse complement strand
TTGATTTCTCCTAAATTAGAACATATTCTTATTTATATTTAATTAAAATAATAAAATAATAATAATTATTATATTATATTATTATTATTTTATTATAATATTATTTTATATTAATAATAATAATTATTATTATTATTATTATTATTATTATCATCATTATTATGTACTTGAATAAATGAGTTTATTTATTTTCTTCCTTCAGTCAGTATAATTATTAGTCATGTTACATAATTCATGAATGGCACAAAAAATTATACAAAAATATCAAAAGAAAAATCACAAAAATAACACAAAAAATAGCACACAAATATCACAAAAATAGTAGAAAAATAACCCCAAAAAATCACAAAAATATGACAAAATAAAACACAAAAATAACACAATAATAATTTGCAATAATAAAGCCTCTTCACATACAGAACACACACAGTTAAAATCTTACAATAATCTTATTTTACTTGAACTTAAACTGCAGCTTCATAAAACACAAGCAGCGTCTCATTTAGAATATTAAAAATAACTTTAAGTTTATTGACGTAATTAAAGGTTTAGAGTTTGACTTTAAATGAAGTGACTAAAACTGAGCCGTTTAAATCAGAATCTTTTATTACGGTTGATTACAGACGGAAAACATCATTTAGTGAAGTAAAAGTACACACCAGAGCAAAATATACTCAAGTAAAAGTATCACATGAAAAAGTCTACTTAAGTAAAAGTATTAACAATGCACTTAAAGAGTAAAAAGTAAAAGTATTTCTCACAGATTTTGAGTTTTATAAAGCTTCAAATGTGGAGATTTTAATAAAGATTTGAGCTGAATCGATATTTTTTTCTAGCTGTTTTTTTTTTTAAAAGTACATTTTAAACAGGTACTAAACAGATACTTTTTTCTTAGCTGTGGTTTTTTCATGCTCCTGTATTTTTACTTTTACTGAAGTACCAAACTGGAGTACTTCTCTTCTCTGGATGTGTTTGTAAAATAAATAATCGGATTTAGACTTGACCCCAGAAAGGCCCCGTCAGCTGATTCACACTGTTGCATCGTGGGTAAATAAATATGTATCAGACACAACACGACTCGCTCATTTAAAATTCAAATAAATGTGATTAACACGAGGCGACGGCGGCGGGTCCACAACACCACACCTCCAATTAGCTCTTAACGAGACCGCGGCCTCATCACGGAAACTCCCCAATTAAGAGTCAAATCTTTTCAAAGGCCGATCGGCTTTGAACGTCGCCGACGCCAAACCGCTCGCCTCATTACACGGAAAACGCAACGTCGATGTATATTTAACACAGCCACACACCGATAAATATTCAGAACAGAGATTTGAAGTGCTAAATAAATAATCATCCTCTGTTAAATACATGGCACAGAAAATAAAAGTTTCAGAGACGAAGGAGGAGAAGAAGAAGAAGAAGAAGAAGAAGAAGAAGAAGAAGAGGAAGAGAGGACGAGGAAGAGAGGATGAGGAAGAGGGGATAAGGAAGAGAAGATGAGAGGACAAGGAAGAGAGGATGAGAGGACGAGGAAGAGAGGACAAGGAAGACAGGATGAGGACGAGGGGACGAGGAAGAGAGGATGAGGAAGAGAGGATGAGGAAGAGGGGATGAGGAAGAGGGGATGAAGAAGAGAGGACGAGGAAGAGAGGACGAGGAAGAGGAATGAGAAAGAGGGGAGGGACGAGGAAGAGGGATGAGGAAGAGGGGACGAAAGAGTGGCATGCGGGAGAGGGGATGAGGAAGAGGAATGAGAAAGAGGGGACGAGGAAGAGAGGATGAGGAGAGGGAATGAGGGAGAGGGAGACGACCAGAGAGGGGAGAGAGAACGGGGGAAGAGAAGAGGGAACGAGGAAGAGAGGATGAGGAAGAGAGGATGAGGAAGAGGGAACGAGGGAGAGGAGACGACAGAGAGGGGAAGAGAAAAACGGGATGAGGAAGAGCCAACGAGGAAGAGGAGGAGGAGAAGAAGAGAGGATGAAAAAGAAATGAGAAAGGGGACGAAGAAGAGAATGATGAGACGTTTTGTAACCAGAGAGTTGAGAGAAGAGGGGACTCTTAATGAGAAAGAGGGGAGGGAGAGGAAGAGGGGGAGAGTGGCATGCGGGAGAGGGGACGAGGAAGAGAGGATGAGGAAGAGGGAACGAGGGAGAGGAGACGACAGAGAGGGGAAGAGGAAGAGGGGATGAGGGAGAGGGGGGTTAGACAGAGAGTCAAGTTTAGGCCGACAAACAGCCATCGGCCAATCAGAGGAGAAGTAAAACTAAACAGCCAATCAGAAAAGGTGTAAGAGAAAATGACGTTTTGTAACCAGAAGTTTAGAGGTTCAACTCTTAATGAGCAGAACCGACGACTGTAACATCATGCTCACTCTCCAAACGACTAAACCGGGACTGAACCAGGACTAAAGCAGGGACTAAACCGGGACTAAAGCAGGACTAAAGGACTAAACCGGGACTGAACCAGGACTAAACCAGGTCTAAACCTGTTGAATCAGTGTTTGAGTTTTGCTCAGTTTAAACCTGGAACATTCTTCCTGAAGCTGTGACACAGACTCGACTTTGACGATGTTTAAATCCAGACTCAGTTCTATTGCTGCTGTGACTGAAGAGTTTTATTCTGCCTCTTCTATTTTAATGTTACTTTTATGATGATTATTTATGTCTTGATTTGTTGTGATTTAATGTCTTTCTTATTCTGTAAAACACTTTGAATGACTTTGTGTAACAGTTGTACAAAATTTGTTCAAAATCATGAGCTGCAA
Source organism: Periophthalmus modestus (assembly GCA_019594935.1). Classification (NCBI taxonomy): domain Eukaryota; kingdom Metazoa; phylum Chordata; class Actinopteri; order Gobiiformes; family Gobiidae; genus Periophthalmus; species Periophthalmus modestus. The sequence goes on along the minus strand of JAIEZT010001390.1, from coordinate 13,233,440 downwards.
TAAATAAAAAGTCCAGTGAAAAACTTTAGTTGTTAGTTTGAGTCTGTGATGAGTCAGACAAGTTATTTATTCAAACTTTTACGGCTTTTACAGCAAAATATCCAAAAATGTTCCAGTAGAGCAAAGAAACAGTCACACGGGAAATACTGAGCCTAAAAAATATAACTCCAGCTTCATAAACTGGATGATAAGTTATATTTAAATTAAAAAAAATAATTTAAAAATCCAGTTTAAGATTAAAAACAGCTCTGAGTTCTGGGGTGAGGTGGGTGGAGTGTCTTGCCCAAGGACATAACAACAGCAGCTTTCATCTGTGCGAGCTGGAATCACACCGACAACCTGTGGATCAGTGGATCTGACCCCTCAAACGATGATGTAACGTCAAGAGCGGGATTCAAACCGGCAACCTTCAGATTAATGGGCAAATGCTCTACCAACTGAGCCACTGTCGCTACTATAAGAACTCAGAGACAAGAATTTCACCTGCCTCACCACAAGGGGCAGTGTTTTATGTTCTTCTTACTCATTTTGAGCCTAAATTGTGTGATCAAATACTGCAGTGTGTTCTTTTGGTTTTAGAAAAGTAACTGTACTCTGAATACCACCAGACGAAAGAGTAAATGTACCAGGATTAGTGATAAAAACTAATAATCGACTGTGGGACATTTTGTATAATCGTGAGAATCGCCAACAAGAGGATCGCCTCATGCACAGGGGGACAAAGGGGTCTGCTGTCCTAACCAGGATAGTTACTCAAATACTCATCCTCTCGACAGACTTTCACATGGCTTTGAAAAAACACTTCCATTTTGAACTTTATATTGAGTCTGCACTTAGCTCCGCCTCCCCCCTCCCCGCCGTCTCCCCGCTCGCCGTCCCGCCCCCCGGAGACCTGCCGTATTCAGATAACCCTTTATGAATCCAAACTTGTCGTACACGTCCAGTTACAAAGCCGCTGCCTGACTCCTGACCACGCGCTTTTATCGGCCCCGTTCCTCTTGTCCGCGTTGCCGTGACGATGTTCTAACAGTTCCATCGGCCCGTCTGCGGCTCTGACCCGAGCTGATGGATGTCTGGTCCGCTGTGTGTAGACTTAATCCATTCTGCGCCTCTCCCCGGGCCGTCCCGCTGCTATCGCGCTCTGCCGCTCCGACCCACCGCCCTTTGTGATGACTCTGATTAGTCTTTTGTGTTCCCAGGTAGAATTAAGATGAAATTCGGGGGCAGTCATTGTGTTGCTATCTTCAGAGCTCGCGGAAATATGGCGTTTGCCGAAGGGTTGAGCTAAAAACCCGCGAGGCCCAGACTGACCGGCTCTGTGGGGAAATACAAGGAGAGACACAAAAGGAGCCGTCCTGTCCCTGCTCCTCCCTTTGTGCTGGACTCAACCTCACTCATTTCATCTCCTTTTCCAACCTTTTGTCTCGGAGCGCGTTTCTGACAAAGCGAACGCCGCAGACGACGGCCCGGCCTCACCGGACTCTGTGGGGCTCACGGACTGTGTAAAGAAGTGACTGAGTGAGTGTGACGTCACCCACAGCTTCAGCTCCAAATGAAGCTCATCGAGGCTGGAGCAGGTACAGGCGTGAATTTGGAGTCGAGTTCCATGTTTGGAATTCCGACGGCGAGTATCATAGCAACCAAAGAGCCAATCAGGAGCGAGGCTGTTGAAGGTAACGCCCCTTCTCAAGATCTGAACATTAATAACAGACAAATCAGGCACCTTCTTTCCCTGAGGTCCCTCCCGCTAGCGTTAGCAACAGGTTTGACTGACAGCAGCGTGGACACTTAGCAACGACGTCAATCAAAAATGTTGCTAATGCTAATGGGAGCGACCTCGGGAAAGACGCCGCCTGATGTGTCTGTTATTAATGTTCATATGTTGATTTACGGACACAATAGTGAAATAAAAACCCCAGGATCATGTAGAGCGTCAAACACATTTTCACTGAGGGCCACATCCGTAAAAGGCCTTCTCTCAAAGGGCCAGATGTAAAATAAATCTAACTACTTTTTTTTTTACTTGTTAATTAACTGTTTCTGTATTTATTAATTATTCAAGTTACAAATATTGCATATGCATTTGCCTAGATGTATAAATTTGACTGTGTAACTGTGTATCTCCTGATAAAATGACATTTTAAGAACATTATGCCTTTTAATTTCGACCAGTCTGACAGCAGCAGTTACAGAGAGAGAGACACAGTTTTTTAATAGAAAGTGAATTGGAGCCAGAGTCAATAGAGCAGGAAGCGCCCATGATCACTTCCTGTTTGGAGCGGGGCACTAGCAGGTTAGCTATGTTCATTTATATATTTAGCATTTTCTAATTTTCTTTCCTGCCGTTGTGTTTTTTGGTCTTTACAAAAATAAATTGAATTGAACTGAAAAATAGTCTGTGCTTTCCACGGCGCCGTCTCGAAGCGTGTTTCTGACAAAGCCGACGCCGCGGATGACAGCCCTGACTTCAGCAGACTCTGTGGGACCCCGCGGGCTTGTTACACGCAGCCCTCCGAGCTCGCCGTATGCAAATAGAGTTCGGCAAGGCGGGTTTCAGACGATAATTATGGATTTATTTGTAAGCTGCCACTTCCCTTAATGCTCAGGGACTTCAAAATGAGTTCAAATGAAAGGCTTGTCGGAGGATCACGTTCTAAAAACATGCGATCCTCATGACGACGCGCCGGTTCAGACGGCGCCGAGGTTTGGAGACGAGGAGAACGCCACAAGTCTCCTGCAAAATATTTACATGTTCTTATTCAGTTACATCTGAACATGAAGGCTTTTAGCAGCGGGTGTTGCACAAAGACGCCCGGCTAATGTGAAGAGCTCAATCACTGGGACCAACCACAGCTCACAAACAAACAAACTACAAAGCCTTTTTCTGTTTTTATATATAACTTTTGTGAGCGTAAAACTAAACAAAAACAAGAGCTACACTGTTCCACCCATGTACATTTAGAAGACACCACCATTTACGTTTTAAATTTGGATTTAATTGCTTAAAAAGATGAACGTGGCACCTTCAGACGTCACGAAATGACACCAGGAAAGAACCAGACCTGTCCACAATCCTCCTCCTGATATGTTGGCTCATTTCTTCTGACTTTCCCATGATGTTACACAAAAAAGCAGAGTGTTTCAGGTGAGTCTTCAAATACATCCACAGGTGAGCCTCTAATTAACTCAGATGTTCTCAATAAACCAATCAGAAGCCTCCAAAGACACGACATCATCATCATCATCATCTGGATCAATGTATATAAACTTCAGACTTTGTAAGTGATCAAAAAATGTCTTTAAAAAATCCTTCTCTCATTATTCTGGCATTTAGCAAATAGAAATAATTTTGTTAATCCTAATGAACCTAAAACAGAAAAAGTTTGATCTGATTTCACGTCAGACAGTGAGAAAAAAAAGCACAAAAAGTGTCTTTTTATATAAGTATGTAAACTTCTGCATGTACAAACCTCTCAGGCTGACAGCTTTATATTTTTGTTCATTGATTAATATTAATCCACCACTTTTATATGGTTTATTTTATGTGTTTTCTTTTCATATAGTCCCTGTAAAATCACTCCAAAATGGCTCATCTTATTGAAGTCATTTGGTGCAATGGAAATTCAAAATAAACATAACAACGGCAAAATGGAGCTAGTCAGAAGTGAGTGAAAACATCCATAAAAACTGTTTAAACTGCTCTTGTCTATAATCTACAAACATCTTCAGATACGTCCACAAATATGTCTCTAATTAACTCAGATGTTGTCAATAAACCAATCAGAAGCCTCCAAAGACATGACATCATCAAACTGGTAAACTGGTAAAATATCTTCTCTCATTATTCTGGTATTTAGCAAATAGAAATAATTATATTAATCCTGATTGACCTAAAACAGGAAAAGTTTGATCTGATTTCATGTCAGACAGTGAGAAAAAAAAGTGTCTTTATATAGTGTATGTAAACTTCAGCTTTGATGTCTCCCGTATATAAAATGAACAAAGGAGAAAACAAAAGAAGAAGAAAAAATACATCAAGTTTGACTGGCAGCGAATCACGTTTACTCCAGACACATTACACACAACTTCCTGGAAAACAAAAGCGTGGAGCGTAGTAGTAACACCAGCGTCACGGCGGCGTGGCGTGAGGGCGTCTGGGACTTACCTGAGAGTCGCACAGACGACGAGAACGAGCAGCACATGAAAGAAAGAACAGAACACGCCATTAGGACGAGGATTCAGAGGTTTCACATTATAGACAAGAGCAGTTTAAACACAGTAATTTCCAAATTACTTCAGAAAAATGAGCCATTTTTCAGTGATTTTACAGGGACTATATGAACAGAAAACAAAATAAACAAAATAAAAGTGGTGGATTAATATTAATAAATACACAAAACTATAAAGCTAGCCCCCCGAGAGGAGGAGAAATGCAAAATACAAAGAAATAAATACATAAATAAATAAATAGAAAAAGAAAATCAGCCACACATTTAAATTCTGTTCAACAATGTAATATATATATTTTTTTTTTAACAAACTCTAAAAAGACTGGACAGGGAATATTATTATTATTATTATTATTATTATTATTATTATTATATTTTATTACAATTTATTTATTTTGCCTCTTTTTATTTATTTATTTTTCTTATTAAAGTTGCCCACAAACTTATCACATTTCTGCTCCAAACTAAACCGTTCTGTGTGTGTCATGTTGTGTCATGTTCTCA
>JAIEZT010001390.1:13216207-13223707 GCA_019594935.1 Periophthalmus modestus | reverse complement strand
AGAAACAGAAAGGAACAGAGAGAAAGAGAGAGAAACAGAGAAAGAGAGAGAAACAGAGAGGCCTTATCGAGCTGAAACAGGCTCCCTCCGACCACTCAGTGACAGAGGAGACACACACACATCAGTCCTTCACACACTCACACACACTCACACACACACGCACACACATCAGTCCCTCACATACACACACGCACATGCACACACACACACACACACACCTCACACACACACACACACAGACACACACACCTCACACACACACACACGCACACACACACCTCACACACACACGCACACACATCAGTCCCTCACATACACACACACACACACAGACACACGCATACACACACACACACCTCACACACACGCACACACACACCTCACACACACACACATCAGTCCCTCACACACACACACACACACACACACACACACACACACACACATCAGTCCCTCACACACTCACACACACACACACACATCAGTCCCTCACCACACACACACACACACACACACACACACACACACACACACACACACACACACACACACACACACACACACACACACACACCTCACACACACACACACACACACACACACACACACACACACACACACACACACACACCACACACACACACACACACACACACACACACCTCACACACACACACACACACACACAAACTGGAGGTAAATGACATTTCCCAAACGCTGATCTCGTTTGGACAGGAGCAGGTGACTCAGACCAGCACCAACCTCCTCCTCCACCTCATCACACTGAGCTACATCACACACCGGCCACGGAGGTCACAGGGGTTACAGGGGTCACAGAGGTCACGGAGTCACAGAGGTCATAGAGGTCACTGGGTCACGGAGGTCACAGGGTCACAGAGATCATAGAGGTCACGGGGTCACAGAGGTCACTGGGGTCACAGGGGTCATAGGGTTCAGGTCATGAACATGTTTTTTGAGGCTTTATCTGACATTTTGTTTTGAGTTTTGCATGTGAAACCCCAGCAGGACAACAGCGCTCAGAAATGCAAATATTGAGCCAGATTTTTTCTCCAAATGATTTGCTGGATTCTTAATCTGTGCAGACAAATACGATCATGACACATGCACAGCTGCTGAGTGAAGCCCAGAGGTCAGGGCCGACACGGGAGACAAGCCCAGTAAAACACAACTCAAATATCCTCAAATATCACACACAATCTACCAGAGATGAGCCTGTACGGGAACTACACCCTGCTTCAGCACACGCCTCCAACCGAGCTGCAGGTCTCTGTCTGCAGTGTTCAAATACACCTTTATATGTGCTCTTTAAATAACACATCAGCTAAAACAGAACATGTGCTGCAGATTTAAGGCCGATTTGCTTAAAAGTGCAAATATCTCTATAATAAAAATAAAATACAACGATTTATTCTGACTGTTTATACTGAGGGGAAGCACGGCAGCGGCGTTAAACCCTCGGCAACAGAGCAGAACGCTGCATATTTACAGTTGCTAACGGCGCTAACATGTGAGGAGAACATAAATAATGAAATAATAACACGGGAGTAAATGGACAAGAGCTGGATGAGTTTCTGAGCTGATAAAAGAAGCAGGGGCCGAGCCTTTGACTGGGGCCACGAGCTTCAGACACGACGGCACGAGGAGCGATGAGGAGGAGCGAGGAGCGGTGAGGAGGAGCGGGGTGAGCGGAGCTGATAGCTGCGGTTTCATATATACATAGATTATTTGTTCTTCTGATGAAATATGCAGCAGTGGGTCACGGTGCAGCCGCAGTTCAGAACGGTCCGTTTCTTATCGACCGGAGCTGTTACCAGAGCCGCCTGTCACTCAACAAAACACATTTACCACCTCGGATTCAGTATTTTATATGTTTTATTTAGTCATTTATTTTATTTTCTGACTCGTCCCTGAGCCATAAGGACGAGTGCTGCTGCTCTGACTGGGATGGACCTGATGATGCACGAGTCATTTCCATATTTTTTTCATTATTGACGTAATTATTCTGCTTTTTGCTTTATTACATAATTTGACACTGGGGACGAGGTGGGTTAAGTGTCTTGCCCAAGGACACAATGACAGTGTTCATCTGATCCACTATTGCCCAAACTGGCTCTAACTGCTTTAAGTTTACAGTGAAAGTGTTTTTTTTAAATGTGTTCTCGTGGTTGTGACGTCCCGCTTCAGTCTCGGTGTAAGTCCCAGCGATTTTGGCCTCGTGTTGTGACAGCTGCAGACCGGAGCCGTAGAGGGGCCAGGTAAGTCCCCCTCCAGGACCAGCAGAGCGCGGCCGGACTCCGCAGAGCGCCGCCCCCCTCCAGGCGCCGCGTGTTTGCTCTGCTCCCACTGTTCAAACGACCAGCAGAACCTCCACATTCGAGCAGACGTCCAGCGCCCTGAGATACACATCAGACCGGCTTTACAAACACGCCCCATGATCCACTACAAAAGGCATTTCTTTATTTGTCTGAAGCGTGTGGAGCAGGGGTTTGAGATCGGGATGGTCCAATGTGGATTGTATTATTCGTGTTTGTTTTATACATTTTTTCACATGAATATCGAGCATGTGTGTGGCTGCTGAGGTCGGTCACTGGTTTGGTTCATGTTCAGGCCCGTCGGAAGAAATCTGGGGACCCGGGGCAGGAAGACTCGCACGGGCCCCCCTCTAATCCTGGTTTTCAGACTCCAGAATGTGATGACAGTTTTCTCTATCGATTGATTATATTTGTGAAATATCAAAAAGGCAAATTCACCAATGTTGAACCTGAGCAACAAATCAGTATTTTAACAATATCAGCGTTAGCCGTCCCCCTTTAGTATTAAATATTATGGGCCTATGAAAAGCTTGATGCCATTTGAAATCCAGCTATGTAATAAATAAGCAGAGGGTCCAGTTCTGGGCCCTCTCGGACTCTGGGGCCCGTGTGTGATGCTAACTGTAAGCACTGCTCTGTCTGAAGCTCTGTTACTCAAGTCTGACTTTAATCTGAGCTTCATTTTAACACGATCTGACCAAACAGAGCTGACTTATCTGAGCTCCAACAGGTGATCTGTGCTGTCAAACAAGTCAAACTCTCAAATAACATTACAGTCACACGCTAGCTAGCATTAGCATTAGCGTTAGCCAACCGTTTTTCAGTGAGTCGCTCTCATCTTTTTGTGTAAAATCAAACTCTTAAACAGGACCATGAGCTCGGACTGACCACAGGCTCCTCAAAATGTGCTGTTTAAATCAATTTTGACTTTTTTCTTGAGGCAATCTTAAAATCTTTTTGACAGTGTTTGCTAATGTGTCTCCATGGTAACTGCAGAACATTCCACTATAGAGATGCATGTGGAACACCCCCAGCGTCACTGCAGAGTATCAGTTGTTATTATTATTACGGTTGTATTATTTTGTATTGTTACCGTAGGCGTAAAATAGTTTTGACTTTACACATGTCCAAAAATCATCGTCTGACTACGTTTTTGTTCCTTTGGCAGATGGCTCTTCTCTCTCTGTCAAAACTGGACTAAGTTTGTTGGAGCAGCTGCTTTAGCTTCACACAGCTGTCAGCCGAGCCCAGTCCGCTGTCACCTCCTCCACCACCACCACCACCACCACCACACAATGCCGCACACATATTCTCCGACAGCGCTCAAACACCGGGGCTGACGCTCGTGAGGTAGCGGGCTCCGGGGACGAGGTGCGGTCTGTGCCTGACGGGGGGAGACGGCGGCGGGGAAGGAAAGATGGTCTTCACCGGCGCGTGTTGAGCGCACGCCACAGAACAGTGAATAAAGCGCCGTGTGTGATATGAAGAGCTTTTACACGAGAAAAACGACTCCAATATCTGTCTTTAAAAAGGGCCCATATTACCTTAAAGGGCCCATATTACCTTACAGGGCCCATATGACTCTGTTCTCTGATCTGTTCTAATGTTGTTTCCTCATCTCAAACAGACCTGGAGCTGTGTTTTGTTTCATTCTCATATGTTTAACACACAAACCTGCAGATTTAAGCTGAGTTCTTCTCTCAAACTGAAAACATTCTGTTCCACCTTGTGATGTCATCATGTGGTAATACAGGAAGTGCTCCACTGTGTTTTTAAACTCCACACACCTTCTCTAGAATCATTTGGATGATTTCTGCCCTGGAATTGCTAATCTCAACGAAACAAAATGGTTAAAGTGAACTGTTAACTGTTAAAACTACCACTTCATGACATCACAAGGTGGAACAGAGCATTTTGAGCTTTAGAGATGTGGAGTAATACACCAACAGCGACCAAAGGTAAATTAAAAAGCCAGACTTTAAATGAGTGAAAATAATATGTGGCAGCCAAACTGATACTTTGCAGTGACGTCACGTTGGGGGTGTGCTACATGTATCTCTATGGTGGAATGTTCAGCAGTTACCATGGAGACACAAAACACACTGACAAAAAAGTAAAAAAAAAAATATACAAAAGTGATTTAAAGAGCACATATTCATTTTCCAGTGATCAGCTCATGGTCCATTTTAAGTTTGATTTTACACAAAAAGGTGAGAGTGACTCACTGAAAAACTGTTGGCTAATGCTAACGCTAATGCTAATGCTAAAGCTAATGCTAGCTTGTGACTGTAATGTTATCTGAGAGGACTTGTCTAACAGCACAAATCACGTCACCTGTTGGAGTTCTAACTAAACTACTACTACTACCCAGTTTTCTCTGGTCAAATAAAGCTCAGATTAAAGTCCAACAAAGCCTCAGACAGAGCAGTGCCTACAGTTAGCATCACACCGCCAGGGAAAGTTGATGACATCAGCTGAAAAGTATCATATTCTTCAAAGAAAGAAAGAAGCAGAGGAAGAAGAGAAAGAAGCAGAGAAAGAAGAGAAAGAAGCAGAGAAAGAAGAGAAAGAAGCAGAAAAAGAAGAGAAAAAAGCAGAGGAAGAAGCGGAGGACGGCAGAATGAAAAGGTAGTCGCTGGTTGTTTTAGTGATGATAAGTGAAGCACACGGCCTGGTCAATATCTAATCTGCAGAAGTAAATGGCCTGTGTTTGTCTTTCATCTTTGAGGAGAGGTATAGGCATCTGACAACAGCCAAGGACATTCATCACATCAGGAAATAACGATCTGAGGAGGGACGTGGCTGAGCTGTGCTGTAAGAGGGAGGGGGGGAGGGGCCCGCGGGGGGGCCCGGGGGGGCCCCCGGGGGGCGGGGTGTGGGACCGGGCTGTCACAGGACTTCCCGAACACAAGGACTGAGAATTATTCCAAAGAATTAGGGAATGTATGAATCATCATCATCTCCATCATCTCCACTTTTGAGCTAATCACTGTTTTGTTTCCATGGTGCCTGAAAACTACACGATGGTAAGATTTACTTTTATTTTAGTCTGATTCTCTCTTATGTCATCCTGCCTCCTCAAACTCTGCACCAAGAGTCCAGAGCATCTGAACCGTGACGTCACTCACAGTGTTCAAGCTCCTCGAGGCTGGAGCAGGTACAGGGACGATTTGGAGCAGAGTTTCATATTTGGAATTCAGACCACGAGTATCATAGCAACCAAAGAGCCAATCAGGACACTGTTCCCACCCGCGCCCTGTCAAAACAATGCTTGAGAACGCGTCAATCAAACCTGTTGCTAAATCTAGAGCTGATGTGTCTGTTATTAATGTTCATGTTGATTTACAGACACAGAACATTTAAGACCAAAATGAGTCTGACAGCAGCAGCTACAGGGAGAGAGATACAGTTTTTCAATAGAAAGTGAATTGGAGCCAGAGTCATGCTAGCAGGTTAGCCATGTCCATTTATATAAACAGTCTATGGTCCAATGGGAGTAATTATCTAACAGTATGTGAACAGACCTGAGACATCGAGGCGACGGTGTTTTTCTCTGTCTCTGGATCCAGACTTTGAGCCAGCGACTTTCAAACTTTTTTAAACTTTATAAATTAAAACACAAAACTTGTATCTGAACCTGCACGAGTTATTTACTCATGAGCACGAGACATGCTTTAATCAGCGCTGTTGTGTGCTCTACAGTTATAATCTCTACAAAACACTTCTCTGTGATGTTTCTTGTCGATAAACTGCAGTACTGTAATAATAATAATCATATCCAGAACATTTCCCAGACTTCCCTCACCCCAGACACGTCCTCCAGCTCCTCTGGTGGGACCCCAGGCGTTCCCAGGTTGATGGAGAGATATAGTCCCTCCATCGTGCTCTGGGTCCTCCCCGGGGCCTCCTCCTGGTGGGACATGCCCCTCACTGGGAGGAGGATATAATCGTTTATCTTAATTATTTTAGCCGTGATAATCATGCGTTTCAGGCTCGTCCCGTGTCTTGACCCTCTGCTCTGAGCCACCGCAGTATTAGTTCCTTTCCTTATGTCAGGTTCTTTCCACAGGCCAAGTCTTGTTCCTGTTCCTCCTCTTGTTACATCTTGTTACTAGAGGGACCTGCAGGGCTCCCTCCTCTCTCTCCTCTCTCTCCTCCCTCCTCTTTCGCTCTTCCTCTCTCGTTTTGAAGGCTTGTGTGCGCGGCCTCTCTAAGAAAAGCCGCTCCCCCGTGTGTGTTGTGAATAACGCCGCCTAACTCGCACTCGGCTGACAGCGCGTCTGACCTCTTCGCTCCTGACAGTGAAGAAGCCTCTTTTTCACATTTATTCTCGTGCCTTGTCTTCGCAATTACCATGTTCCATCTCCGCTCGTCCCCGTCGTCACCCGCAAACCCCACAAGGACCGGCACGCTTTCGTCTACCAGACCAATTACTGCCCTATCTCTCTGAAACAAAAAGTTTGGTGTAGGATATTAGAAAATGTCAAATTCAGGTAATATTTCACTTAAGTCCAAAGGCGACGGCGCTGGGAGAGCCGGGAGGGGAGAGCCGATTCCCCGTGTTGCATTATGCATGAAGCTACAGGTCCATCATTATCTTTCCAGCGGAGGAGCGGGAGAGACCGGGGAGAATACAACACGGGACAACACCACGGACACAGGGAGAGTACACACACTGACGCCTGTTTACATAGTGATACGCTGACGTCACCTCGTACAAACATATTACAGATGTTTGAGGATCTGATTCAGCCAGAGGAACTCGACAAGAAGACCACAGCTACAGGCCCGAGATCACACAAAACCGACTCCTGTGAGTGTTCAGTCATGTTCTAAGCCATGTTGTTTCATTCACACATGTTTGAGTAACACTATTATTAGTCTGTAAAGCTCAAAATGCTCCGTTCCACCTTGTGATGTCATGAAGTGGTAGTTTTCAAGTTAACATCTACCTTTTATATTTTGTTCAGTAGAGATTGGCAATTCCAGGGCTGAAAAAAAATGATCCAAATTGATTCTAGTGAAGGTGTGTGGCGTTTAAAGACACAGTGGAGCACTTCCTGTGTCACCACATGATGACATCACAAGGTGGAACACAGTGTTTTCAGTTTGAGAGAAGAACTCAGCCTCAATATGCAGGTTTTTGTGTTAAACATGTGAGAATGAA
>JAIEZT010001390.1:13141207-13213707 GCA_019594935.1 Periophthalmus modestus | reverse complement strand
GTGAGTGAGAACGTCAGGGAGAGGAGCGGCGTCTGAGTGAGAACGTCAGGGAGAGGAGCAGCGTGTGAGTGAGAACGTCAGGGAGAGGAGCAGCGTGTGAGTGAGAACGTCAGGGAGAGGAGCGCCGTCTGAGTGAGAACGTCAGGGAGAGGAGCAGTGTGAGTGAGAACGTCAGGGGAGAGGAGCGGCGTGTGAGTGAGAACGTCAGGGAGAGGAGCAGCGTGTGAGTGAGAACTTCAGGGAGAGGAGCAGCGTCTGAGTGAGAACGTCAGGGAGAGGAGCAGGGTGTGAGTGAGAACGTCAGGGAGAGGAGCAGCGTATGAGTGAGAACGTCAGGGAGAAGAGGGAGAACGTCAGGGAGAGGAGCGGCGTCTGAGTGAGAACGTCAGGGAGAGGAGTGAGAACGTCAGGGAGAAGAGGGAGAACGTCAGGGAGAGGAGCGGCGTGTGAGTGAGAACGTCAGGGAGAGGAGCAGCGTGTGAGTGAGAACGTCAGGGAGAGGAGTGAGAACGTCAGGGAGAGGAGCAGAGTGTGAGTGAGAGAACGTCAGGGAGAGGAGTGAGAACGTCAGGGAGAGGAGCAGAGTGTGAGTGAGAACGTCAGGGAGAGGAGTGAGTGAGAACGTCAGGGAGAGGAGCAGCGTGAGTGAGAACATCAGGGAGAGGAGTGAGAGAACGTCAGGGAGAGGAGCAGCGTGAGTGAGAACATCAGGGGGAGAGGAGTGAGAACGTCAGGGAGGGAGAGGTGAGTGAACGTCAGGGAGAGGAGCAGCGTCTGAGTGAGAACGTCAGGGAGAGGAGCGGCGTGTGAGTGAGAACGTCAGGGAGAGGAGCAGCGTGTGAGTGAGAACTTCAGGGAGAGGAGCAGCGTCTGAGTGAGAACGTCAGGGAGAGGAGCAGGGTGTGAGTGAGAACGTCAGGGAGAGGAGCAGCGTATGAGTGAGAACGTCAGGGAGAAGAGGGAGAACGTCAGGGAGAGGAGCGGCGTCTGAGTGAGAACGTCAGGGAGAGAGCAGCGTCTGAGTGAGAACGTCAGGGAGAGGAGTGAGAACGTCAGGGAGAAGAGGGAGAACGTCAGGGAGAGGAGCGGCGTGTGAGTGAGAACGTCAGGGAGAGGAGCAGCGTGTGAGTGAGAACGTCAGGAGAGGAGTGAGAACGTCAGGGAGAGGAGCAGAGTGTGAGTGAGAACGTCAGGGAGAGGAGTGAGAACGTCAGGGAGAGGAGCAGAGTGTGAGTGAGAACGTCAGGGAGAGGAGTGAGAACGTCAGGGAGAGGAGCAGCGTGAGTGAGAACATCAGGGAGAGGAGTGAGAACGTCAGGGAGAGGAGCAGCGTGAGTGAGAACATCAGGGAGAGGAGTGAGAACGTCAGGGAGAGGAGTGAGAACGTCAGGGAGAGGAGCAGCGTCTGAGTGAGAACGTCAGGGAGAGGAGCGGCGTGTGAGTGAGAACGTCAGGGAGAGGAGCGGCGTGTGAGTGAGAACGTCAGGGAGAGGAGCAGAGTCTGAGTGAGAGGCACGAGGAGAAACGGAGGAGACTGATGGACAATGGTCTACTGTCCCTCAGCCAATCAGGACGCAGAACACAATGGTCTACAGTCCCTCAGCCAATCAGGACGCAGAACACAATACACGCTCATACACTTAAAAAAAAACATGCAAAATTGCACCAAAAAAATCTGCGAAACAGCGAGACGCAAAAGATGAACCGTGAAACAGAGACGACTGTAAACACGCATGAAGAAGAAAACATGTGGAGAAACTGATTTGAAACTTTCTCTGTGGTTTACTCACATAAATGTAAAAAACACATCATCAGGTCATGTTTTTAAAAATGAGCCGTTTTATGAGGAAAAATTGACTAAATTGACCAGATTTGGGACATTTGAATCTCAAAATTAGATGGAGCCAGGTTTAAATGACTTGTTTTGTGTTTTTTTTTAACACTAAAAAACACAAAGAGGAGATTTAATATTTGAGGAAACTAGATCTGACTGAAAATTTGCCAAAAACTTAAAATTTTGTCAAATTTTTTGGGGTTAAAACTTGAATAAATCAGATTTGGAATTAGATATATATAAAAAAAAAACTCCATCAGTAATTTTTTTTTCATGTCCTTGTGGAGGAAAACAGCCTTTGAAATTTTGAAATGACCAAATCTCACACAACTTTATGGAGGCAGCTGGATTAAATTCAATTAAATATTAAAACACATGTTGCTATGAGACCAAACTCATCACAAAAAATAAAATTAAAAAATCCATCGCCAAATAGTACAACGAGTATCGATACTGAAATAACAAAGTGGGATAAAATGAGACTTTTCCTGCAGTTTTAGAGTAAAAATATGAAAGAAAACCCTGAGATTTTGAGCAGAAACTGAATAAAAAATAAAATGTTTCACAGAGAAAAAAGAAAAAGTGTCACATCACTTTATTTAACCAACAACACAACACACACACAACACACACACACACAACGGACACAAGACACACACTGCACACACACATACACACACACAACACACACAAGACACACACATACACTACACACACGACACATACAACACATACAACACAACACACACAAGACACACACATACAACACATACAACACACACAAGACACACACACACAACACACACAAGACACACACATACACTACACACACGACACATACAACACATACAACACAACACACACAAGACACACACATACACACACACAACACATCACGCAACACACACTACACACACACGCACAAAACACAACACACACAACACACACACAGACACACAAACACCACACAGACAATACACACACATACACAGACACACACAATACACACACACACACACAATACACACACAAACACCCATAACACACACACACACACACAACACACACACACACACACACACACACAATACACACAGACACACACACACAATACACACACAGAACACACACACACAATACACACACAACACACTACATACACACAAACACCCACAATACACACATAACACACACACACACCACACACACACACACACATACACGGACACACACAAACACACACACACACACACAAACACACACACACACACAACACACACACATACACACAACACACACACACACACAACACACACACACACAACCAGTCCACCCTCGCATCGACCATTTTATTTTATATATTGTCATTTTGTTTGTTGCCGTGGCGACTGAACCTCGTGGGTTTTGTTGTCTCCACGTTCGGGGCGACTGCCGTTTGACTGAGCTATAAAAAAACTCCGACATCCGGTTGTGTCGCTGGAGGAGCTTGTTTAACCTTTAACCCGTCGCTTCATTCGTCAAGAGCGGCGTGAACAATATCCCAGCAGCGCCGGCCTCTTCGGAGCGCCGCACATCAACCTGGAACGACGAGAGGCCCAGACAAAAGAGAGCGAAAAAAAGAGAAAAAAACAAGAAGAAAGAGGGGAGGAAAAGTGTCCAAAGTGGAGGTGGACAGATGGCGCCGCTCCAGTCTCAGCGTCAACTTTGAAATGAAATCAAGCACAAAAAATGGCTTCCCTCAGAGGAGCAGAGTCACACACAGGCGGCCGCTCGGAAACACGGCAGAGGAGTGTATCAAAAATAAAAAACGACTGAAACAATGTGACTTTGAGCTAAATGATCGTGACGGTTTAGAGCCTCCGTCCTCCAGGTGCATGAACGTCCCGCGGTGTGAGAGGAGTCGGGGACGATCTCTGGACACGTCAGAGCATCAGGCCTTAAATCTACAGCTTTTTTTTGTTTCGTCGTTGTGTAAAAATCCACTTTAGATTAAGAAAAATGAGCAGAAAACGACGCAAAACATGAACACAGCTCTGGGAAAAACTACACGGCTCTGGTAAGTTTGAAGTGGATTAAAATCACATCATTTGGTCCAGAAATATCAGTAAAGCTTCAATGAATGAATCTTATTTTGGTTGTTCACATCAAAACATTTCCTTCATTAATAAAAAAAACAAAAAATGACAGAGCTGAAGCCACATGTTTATGTAAGAACATCCAGACCAACACAACTGCACAAAACAGTCACAGTTTTACTTAAATCAATGTTAAACACAAACATCTGGGCTCATACGACCTACTGTGATGTAAATGTGTGAATGACTCAAGATTTAAAGTTTTTTTTTATTTAGACAGAGTTTTAATTCACTTAAATTCATCATTGATCGTTTTCCTCAAACAGACACGTCTTTGTCACATTATTTCTTATTTTACTGGATTCAAACCGAAGCAAATCTCTTAAATTATAGTGACTACTTCTTCATTTAAAGGACTGAAAAATCCTTATTCACAACACAAAACTGAACTGGCGACATTTTTAACTCCGTAAATCTTAATATATTTGATTTTATAAACAGTTCATTCGTCGTATCACAGAATCCTGCTGTATTAACGATTCTTTTTGCCCTTTTCTGTGGTTTAATTATTGGATCTACGTTTGTTTTACAGCATTTCCCCAAATTTCTGAACCTTCACATAAACACGGAAACACAAGTGATGAATGTGATATATGCAGCGTTTCTTATTCAACACAGATTTGGTTTTATAAAGTAAATCAACAGTTTTTGATATTTTCCTCCTGATGTTCTGTATCAGGAGTAAAATATCTGGTTATAAAAGAGATTTGTGAAGGAGGACTGGAGTATGTGACATTTTAAGTCCTATATTAAGCAAACTGACTCTTATGAGGTTTAAGTCGTGTTCTGACGCCTCAAAAACAGACTGGAGCTGTGTTTTGTTTCATTCACATGTTTGAGTCACACTTTATTTCATCTGTAACATCTCCAAAGCTCAAAATGCTCTGTTCCACCTCGTGATGTCATGAAGTGGTAGTTTTCAAGTGAACAGCTACTGGTTTTTAACTTTTGTTCAGTAGAGATTGGCAATTTCCAGGTCTGAAATGATCCATGGAGGTGTGTGGAGTTTAAAAACACAGTGGAGCACTTCCTGTATTACCACACGATGACATCACAAGGTGGAACAGAGTGTTTTCAGTTTGAGAGAAGAACTCAGCCTAAATCTGCAGGTTTGTGTGTTAAACATGTGAGAATGAAACAAAAAAAAAAACCCCAGGTCTGTCTGTGATCCTCTTTAATGGCATGTAACACCATATGCCAAATGAACCAGGTCAGATCTGTGGAGAGGCGACCCTGCTCTCTGTACAAACGCACTTTCAGGCAATAAAAACATGTGTAATCGTGAAAAAAGTTGTGAATTATATATATTATTATAAGTTTAATGCTGCACCGTGAAACATTCCTGATAAAGAATGAACACACACACACAGATATAACAGAAAAGTTCCGCAGTGCACCTTTAACTACCCCGATGATGTGTTTGGCCTGTGATGCCCCTCCCCCACGCTCCTACTTTAAGACGGGATTTCCATACAGCAGGTGAACGGGGGAATAGAGACGCACATCCAGGACGACCTCCAGGGAGCTCATTAGATACTATTAGGTTTCTGCCTGACTTGTTGTGTGGGATTATTTGGTAAACACCTCCCCAGAAAAGCAGAAGAATCTTGGCCTTTTCCTTGAACTTGAGCAGAGCTTTGTTCATCTTTGAGTTTAAATTAATGACTTTTTTTTACATAAGATTAATTACTCCAGAAGGATCCTCGGGTGATCCCCAGGTGGTCTCCAAGTTACAAGGTGAGAGTGAAGTTGACAGGGGTTTGGGAGATGTTTTTTTGGAGATGATTTTTTCGGAGTTGTTTTTTTGGAGTTGGGTGGTGAGCGGGGTTTGGGAGTTGGGTTTGGGAGTTGTTTTTTTGGGAGTTGTCTTTTGAGAGTCGGGTTTTGGGAGTTGGGTTTGGAAGCTGTTTTTTGGGAGTTGATTTTCGGGAGTTGTTTTTTTGAGAGTTGTTTTTTGGGAGTTGGGTTTGAGTGTTGGGTATTTTCGTACGAGCTTTTGTTCATTGAGTCGCTCCGGCCATTGCAAGGCAGTCTCTGAGTTTTTTCGCGCTTCTTGGGTTTTAGTCGTTTTTCTCGAGATGATTTTCGGGAGTTGTTTTTTTGAGAGTTGTTTTTTGGGAGTTGGGTTTTCAAACCAAATTTGGGGAGATCATGGGGTATATTTTTTTTTAGCTTTTAACAATCATGAAACTTTTTTTTTTATCTGTTTTTTTACACCATACAAAATACATATTTAACTATTTAATGGACTTACATATTTGAAATAGTACTGTTTTTATAATATGAAATTTTGGGACATTCTCAATGTAACGAAAACAAATAGTGCTAATATAGAAAATATTTAAAGTTATTACATGGGATTTTGGGAACTGGGTTTTGGGAGCTGTTTTTTGAGAGTTGTTTTTTGGGAATTGGGTTTTGGGAGTTGGGTTTGGGAGATGATTTTTGGGAGTTGTTTTTTGAGTTTTGGGTGTTGTTTTTTGAGAGTAATTTTTTGGGAGTTGGGTTTGGGAGTTGTTTTTTGAGAGTCGTTTTTTTTGAGAGTGTTTTTTTGAGAGTTGTTTTTAGCTCCCTAAGTTGGGAGTTGTTTTTTGGAGTTGGTTTGGGAGTTGGTTTTGGGCATGCACAAACGATGGGGGGATAGGGATGAGAGAGAGAGAGAGGAAGGGGGGTCAGAGGTCAGCTGCTGACTTAACCCCTACAATTACAAACCACAATTTCACTTTTCCTCCTTCAACCTTAGCTCCCTGACAACAGAGAGAGAAAACGAGAAGACAATGAAAAAAGAAGCAGAAACTGAAAAGAGAGAATAGTAAGTGATATAAGAAAAGAAAGAGAAGAGAGATAGAAAAGGGGCAGAGCGGCTTGTGTTGTAACTGGCTCTGAGACAGAAGCAGACGGCTCCAGGTCACACTATCAATACTTTTTTATTTATTTAACCAGGAAAGAATCTTCAGATCGAAATCTCTTTTTCAAGAGGGACCTGGCCCAGACGTCAGCAACACGAGAGCAAAGGAACAACACAAAAAAAACAGTTAAAAAGGAAAAACTGAACCAAATATAAAATGGCTTCCTCCCTCACATGCCAAAATGAAAAAATAAATAAATAAATCTGTCTTTTTCAATGTCAGTGTGACGAGACAGAGCTCATCATGAACAAAACTGACTTAATAACTTTAAATACAAATCTTTTACTTTTTATCGTTGTAATACAAGACGACAACAAAATCTGAAGAAGATATACAAACCACTGGAACCAAAAACTTCAACATTTCTTTCCCCTCAAACTAATCCCACAGGCTGATGAGCGACAGTGAGCGCTGAGCCCCGCCCCCTCCGCACTCCCACTCACTGAGCACAAACCCAAACTCCAACAATGAGCCGCACAAGTGAGAAAAATGAGAGTGGAACTTTGAGTGTCCTGGCCTTCCCTGCACACGCACAGCTGAGGCGCTGCAGCTGGCCCACTGACAAATGGGAAAAAATAGTCCAATTTGAGTTGGTCGTTAGCAGTCGGAGCGCGGCATTCCAGATAAATGAGCAGGTGGCTGCGCTATGGCAGCAGCTCTTCCCGGAGCAGTCCTGAGAGGCCGGCGCCGCGGCAGCCCCGGCACAGGTCACCTTCACCGGCTCCGGATCCTTCCTCCGGCCTCTGAAGGGCGAGCGCTAATCCGCACTTAAAGAGACAGCGCTCGACTTTGTGCATCATCAGCACAGAGCTGCACACAGAACCAGGCCCCTCACCGTGTTTCCTCTGTCAACTCAATTTAAGTTTATGTAACATTTAAAACAGCTTCAGCCAAAGTGCTTCACGCCAAAGTCAACAACAAATATACAAAACACCCCTGTAAATCCTGTCTCGTGTTAAATACCAGGGAGAAGAGTCTTCAGACTAGTCCTAAAATGTGCTAAAGACTGAGAGGATCTGACAGATCTATGGCTAATTATTGTCTCGTTCTGGAGCCATGAGACACACGGCGACTTCAGGAGGTGATCTGCTTTTAATCTGAGTCACAATAATAGAAAATAGGATCAACATGTGAGAAGATCATCATCATCTCCCCACATTTCTCCACATGAATTAAAACAGAACAATATCAGAGCTCATTAAAACCACATAAACATGAGGCATGTAAATGAAGGAAAAATACAAAAAAAACAAACAAACACTTACATCATGTGACTACGACAGACTGACCTCCTCCCGACACCGGATTTACAAAAGACGAGGCAGATTTATCCCAGGGGCAAAGGTCACGAGAAGAAGAAACAAAATACACAGAAGAAGCAGCTGGAGGTGAAGCGTGAATCAAACAGAGGTACGAACCAAACTAAGAAAGGACCATTTTGTGTAAATTTACAGACACATGAAGCTCTGAGGCGTCGTGAAGAAAAACCATGTGACCTGAGCTCGGCCAGAGGGTCACTGCTTTAAGGAAAACAGCTCCATGACCTTTATGTCCTGAGACCAAGTCTGCACCAACGCCACAACGCCACAACGCTACACCTCCACAACGCCACAACGCTACAACGCCACAACGCTACAACGCCAAACCTCCACAACGCCTCAACGCCACAACGCCATAACGCTACAACGCCACACCTCCACAACGCTACACCTCCACAACGCCACACCTCCACAACGCCATAACGCCACAACACTACAACGCCACACCTCCACAACGCCACAACGCCACAACGCCACACCTCCACAACGCCTCAACGCCACAACGCCACACCTCCACAACACTACAATGCCACAACGCCATAACGTCATAAAGCTTCACAACGCTACAACGCCATAATGCCACAATGCCACAATGCCACAACACTACAACGCCACAACAACATAAAGCTGCACAACGCTACAACACCACAACGCCAACATCTCACTACAAGCACGAGCAGCGGCCACACACACACACACACGCACACACACGTAAAGGTCCTATATCATACAAAATTGACTCCTGTAGGTTTAATCCATGTTCTAACGCTGTTCCCTTCCATTGTATTATTAGTCTGTAACATCTACAAAGCTCAAAATGCTCTGTTCCAATTTGTGATGTCATCAAGTGGTAGTTTTCAAGTGAACAGCTCCTTTTACCTTTAGTTCAGTAGAGATTGTGCAACTCCAGGACTGAAATGATCCAAATGATTCTAGTGAAGGTGTGTGGAGTTTAAAAACACAGTGGAGCACTTCCTGTATTACCACATGATGACTTCACAAGGTGGAATAGAGTGTTTTCAGTCTGAGAGAAGAACTCAGCCTAAATCTGCAGGTTTGTGTGTTAAACATGTGAGAATGAAAAAAAAACAACTTGAGACGAGGAAACATTAGACCAGATCAGAAACAGAGTGATACGGCCCTAAAAACGACGGTAAAGTCATATTTGTCCCTCTCGGTTGTTTCTAGGCTCAAATCCAAACGTGTGGATGTGTGAGGTCACTATGAGGTATTCCTATCTCCAAACAGTCCCAAACCATGTAACTTTATGGAGCAAGAGTCACAGTCAGGGCTCAGATTCTCAGAGCACACCCTTTAAACGAGCTGTCACTGACACAGACACGAGGAATATCACCAGCACACACACAGACCAGGGTGAGGAGGTTCAACCCCCACACACACAGACCAGGGTGAGGGCTCAACCCCCACACTCAAGGGTGAGGAGGCCAACCCCACACACAGACCAGGGGTGAGGAGGTACAACCCCACACACAGACCAGGGTGAGGAGGTCAACCCCACACACACAGACCAGGGTGAGGAGGTTCAACCCC
Source organism: Periophthalmus modestus (assembly GCA_019594935.1). NCBI lineage: Eukaryota > Metazoa > Chordata > Actinopteri > Gobiiformes > Gobiidae > Periophthalmus > Periophthalmus modestus. The sequence goes on along the minus strand of JAIEZT010001390.1, from coordinate 13,203,959 downwards.
ACACACACAGACCAGGGTGAGGAGGTACAACCCCACACACACAGAGGAGGGTGAGGAGGTACACCCCCCACACACAGACCAGGGTGAGGAGGTACAACCCCACACACACAGACCAGGGTGAGGAGGTACAACCCCACACACACAGACCAGGGTGAGGAGGTACAACCCCACACACACAGACCAGGGTGAGGAGGCTCAACCCCACACACACAGACCAGGGTGAGGAGGCTCAACCCCACACACAGACCAGGGTGAGGAGGTACAACCCCACACACAGACCAGGGTGAGGAGGCTCAACCCCACACACACAGACCAGGGTGAGGAATATCAACCCCCCACACACACACAGACCAGGGTGAGGAGGCTCAACCCCACACACAGACCAGGGTGAGGAGGCTCAACCCCACACACACAGACCAGGGTGAGGAATATCAACCCCACACACACAGACCAGGGTGAGGAGGGCTCAACCCCACACACACAGACCAGGGTGAGGAGGTACAACCACACACACACAGACCAGGGTGAGGAGGCTCAACCCCACACACACAGACCAGGGTGAGGAGGCTCAACCCCACACACACAGACCAGGGTGAGGAGGCTCAACCCCACACACACAGACCAGGGTGAGGAGGCTCAACCCCACACACAGACCAGGGTGAGGAGGTTCAACCCACACACAGACAGGGTGAGGAGGCTCAACCCCACACACAGACCAGGGTGAGGAGGCTCAACCCCCACACACACAGACCAGGGTGAGGAGGCTCAACCCCACACACAGACCAGGGTGAGGAGGCTCAACCCCACACACACAGACCAGGGTGAGGAGGCTCAACCCCACCACACAGACCAGGGTGAGGAGGTTCAACCCACACACACAGACCAGGGTGAGGAGGCTCAACCCCACACACACAGACCAGGGTGAGGAATATCAACCCCCACACACAGACCAGGGTGAGGAGGTTCAACCCCCCCACACACAGACCAGGGTGAGGAGGTTCAAACCCCACACACAGACCAGGGTGAGGAGGCTCAACCCACACACACAGACCAGGGTGAGGAGGTTCAACCCCACACACACAGACCAGGGTGAGGAATATCAACCCCACACACACAGACCAGGGTGAGGAGGTTCAACCCCACACACACAGACCAGGGTGAGGAGGCTCAACCCCACACACACAGACCAGGGTGAGGAGGCTCAACCCCACACACACAGACCAGGGTGAGGAGGTTCAACCCCCACACACAGACCAGGGTGAGGAGGCTCAACCCCCACACACAGACCAGGGTGAGGAGGTTCAAACCCCACACACACAGACCAGGGTGAGGAGGCTCAACCTCACACACACAGACCAGGGTGAGGAGGTTCAACCCCACACACACAGACCAGGGTGAGGAATATCAACCCCACACACACAGACCAGGGTGAGAGGTTCAACCACACACACACACAGACCAGGGTGAGGAGGTTCAACCCCACACACACAGACCACCAGGGTGAGGAATATCAACCCCACACACACAGACCAGGGTGAGGAGGCTCAACCCCACACACACAGACCAGGGTGAGGAGGTTCAACCCCACACACACAGACCAGGGTGAGGAGGCTCAACCCCACACACACAGACCAGGGTGAGGAGGCTCAACCCCACACACAGACCAGGGTGAGGAGGCTCAACCCCACACACACAGACCAGGGTGAGGAATATCAACCCCACACACAGACCAGGGTGAGGCTAAAACGAGCAAGAAACTATCACCGAGCCACAGGTTCAGACGTGGAGCCATGACGTGAAGAGGAGCTGCTCAGGAATGAATCAGAGAGACGGGACAGTGGAGTTGGTTTGGGAGTTGGTTTGGGAGTTGGTTTTGAGGGTTGGTTTGGGAGTTTGTTTGGGAGTTGGTTTGGGAGTTGGTTTGGGAGTTGGATTTCTGAGTCTGGTTTCTTCAGGGGCATCGTTCTGGGGGGGAAGTACTGTTTACCCCGGGCACGGTGCAGAGACACAAACCCCGAAGATGATTTTTTACCTAGAGCCCAGAATTTGGTCCTACACTCTTGAGTGTCTTGCCCAAGGACACAATGGCCGTATTCACTTGAGGGAACTGGGATCGAAGCGCCAACCTGGAGGAGATCTGACCATGTGATGTGCACCACTGGGACAGAAGACAACATTCCTATTGTTTTCAGTGAATCATCTGGATCACTCAAGACACGCAAAAGTTGATTCAGCATGGGCTCATTATAGGAAAAAAAACAGCGCTTTAGTTTGGTTACTCTCGCCTTACACCTCCTGATACCCGCGGCCTCTACAGATAATGTGTGTGCCAACAGCAGAGCGCTCCCTGACAGCTCTGCCATTGAATTAATCATGACTATTGATTAACACGACCACAACAGCGAGAGCGAATGGGATCCAGGCCGGCCCAACGTGGTTTCGTTCATGAGGAAGTGTGAGCGCCAGAGCCAACTCCACTCCCTCCCTGCCTGACGCAAACTAGTCACATGGGACTAATTGAATGCTCGCCTTGAGGCGGTGTCTGTGATGCCGTAAGTGACGTGGAAAAAGTGGTACAGGAGGAACACAAGCTATTAAACTATTCGATTAGTGATAGATCGGTGAAGGTGTAAAAACAAAAAGAGAGAAATATGCAGGTGCTCAGATGAAATGGAAAAACAAAAGATTATTGCATCCCACGATTACATCATAATGAACTAATATCATCAAGATCACAAATTCAAGTTAATTTGTTCTGCTCTGTGTTCTTTGTAAAAACTTGTACATAATGATTCTGAATATCTGTCTGGAAACATCATTGCGTCTTGGAAATTGTGACTTTTTACTATATTTGTGTCGAAATGTCCACACTCCTCCCTACAGGGGGCACTATTTCAGGGCCACACCATCTACATTTTACATTTAGCTCAAGAGAAATTGGCAATTCTAAGGTTGAAATTATCCAAATGATTCTAGTGAAGGTGAGTTTAAAAACACAGTGGAGCACTTCCTGTATTACCACATGATGACATCACAAGGTGGAAAGGAGTTTCAGTTTGAGAAAAGAACTCAGCCTTTTCAAAGCTCCTCTTTAAACGTGTTCATACCTTACAACACATTCGTACCTTAGAGAAGCGCTGAGGTTTGGGGACGCACCCATGGGACCCGAGCGCTTTGGGACCCGTTCTGTCACCTGAGGGCCCATCACCCACTCGTCTCCCACTCGTCTCCCACTCGTCTCCCACTCCTCACATCCATCTCCGAGCTCCGGCCTCATCACCACCGACCCTCCCGCCTCCCCCCCTCCTCCTCTCCCAGACCCCCCCCCTCTGCCAGACGCTGGACGGCTCATTAAGCAGGAGGAGGGGAGAGAGCCGGGATCCAACCCGTCCCGTACGCCGCCCACTCGCCCACTCAGACAGCGCAGAAGAACCCGGGTCACGACCTCACACACACGGAGAGGACTTCTTCAGTATCAAAAGTTACACAGTGTGAAGCTGTAGATGAAGCTGCAGATCAGAATTATTTCTACTAGAAAGCAGATAATCCAGCGGAAGTTCATTTGTGCCGTATTCACGTAAAACACGCACATAATGATTTGTAACATTTGTATTTTAGCCGGTATAAAGAAGAGGACTGAGTGTGACGTCACCACAGCGTCGGCTCCAGTCAAATCCACCTCTGTTATTGAAGTTCATTTCTTGATTTATGAACAAAATAGCAAAACAAAAACCCCAGGCTCACGTAGAGGGTTAATACGAACATTTAAGACCAAAATGACGAGTCTGACAGCAGCAGCTACAGAGAGAGGGGGCACAGTTAAAAATAAAAAAAAAAAAAAAAAAAAAATCTCTCCAAAAAATCAATAACTCAAAAAAAAAAAAAAAAAAAAAAAAAAAACCCTCTAAATAACAAATAACAAATAAAAATAAAATTATTAAAAAAAAAAAATTCAAAAAAAAATCCTACAAAAAATAAACAAAAAACCAAAAAAAAAAAAAAAAAACAAAACGAAAATGGCTAAAAAATTTATAAATAAAAAAATAAATAAATAATTACACTAAAACAAATCAACCCCAGGATCATGTGGAGGGTTAATACCAACATTTAAGACCCTAATGACAAGTCTGACAGCAGCAGTTACAGAGAGAGGGGGCACAGTTAAAAAAGAAAAAAAAAAAAAATACTGAAAAAATAAATAAAAAAATCTCCCAAAAAATCAATAACTTAAAAAAAAAAATAAAAAAAAAAAAACTCTAAATAACAAATAAACAAAAATGATAACCAAAAAAAATCCTCAAAAAAAGAAAAAAAAAGCAACAAAAAACAAAAAAGCTAAAAAATGTATTAAATATAAAATAAATAAATAAATACACTAAAACAAATCAACCCCAGGATCATGTGGAGGGTTAATACGAACATTTAAGACCAAAATGAGTCTGACAGCAGCAGGGACAGAGAGAGGGGACACGGCTTTTCAATGTAAAGTGAACTGGAGCCGGAAGTGCGCTCATGCTCACTTCCTGTTTGGAACTCGGCGGCTAGCAGGTTAGCTATGTCCATTTACATATACAGTCAGCTTTGAATGAACTGTAGAAAACATAATGTGTTGGAAAATAGTGACATTCTTGTGTTGTTCTTGTAGTTTACTGTGAATGATGAGTTAGTCTAATGATGTAATTCTCCCTGGTCGCCTCTTCTCCCTGGCATTTAATACCAGGATGTGTTGGAGTTTATTGTTCTTTTCCTGTGTATCGTGTTCTCTGTATATTTGTTTTGTATTGACTTTCATGTGAAGCACTTTGCTCAGCTGAAGTGGTTTGAAATGTGCTGTAGAAATAAAAGTGAATTGAATAGAACGTTTAATGTGTGTTCACCTGCCCAGGGACTGAGGGTGGACAGTATCAGCAGCTAAATTGGGTTAAATCATCTGAATTTGCACACGGTCCCTGACAAATAAAGAATAAACTAAACTAACAAAACGCTTTAGTCTCTGGAGGTGTGAGCACTTTCACAACAGGAGGGTCCCCGGGTCAAAAAGCTTGGTAGTCCCAGGGCTGAAATCATCCAAATGAAGTGAAAGAAGTGAAACCATGCAGCTTCAACTGGGAGAAAAGAGCTGTTAACATGAAAACTACCACTTCATGACATCACAAGGTGGAACACAGCATTTATTTTGAGCTTTGTAACAGCATTATCACATGCCTAAAAGCTCACAAGAGTCAATCTTGCGCATTACAAGGCCTTTAATCTCTGGAGGTGGTTGGCACTTTCACAGTAACAGGATCCTGGCTTCAATTTCCAGGTGAGGCGTCTCTGTCTGAAGTTTGCATCATGTTCCCGTGTCTAAGATGGTGCCGTCCAACTACTGCAGTCTCTCATCGTCAGTCTAAGATATACAAAGTAGGCTAGTTCTCCTGATAGATATTCCGGGCCAGGAAGCTGCCTGCAGAAGGGCCCAAGCCGCTGCAAAATATTCATCTGGTGAAGCAGACGAGTCGCCGACGGGACTGAAGGATGCTGTAAAGGCTCGGATTAGGCTGTTTTCTGAGGTGTTTCTTCATCACACACAGACCTGGAGTTGTGTTTTGTTTCATACATGTTCGTGAGGAGGTAACAGCATTAGAACATGACTTAACACTCACCAATCTCCAGATCAGTGCACAAACGCTCTACCAACTTATCCGCTCTCGCCTCTTTAGTTTCTGCTTATTCTTTCCATTGTCAAAGTCTTATGTAATGTTTCAATCCTCTCATTTAGTGCGAATTTCCTTTGTAAGCCACTTCATAAGCACTTTTTGGCTGCAGCCAGCGAAACTTTCATCAAACATGATTCAGCTTTTGGAAACTAAATCTACGAAATCCCCCAGATTCTTACACAAATGTAAAATCACCACCACTGAAACAAGATCTAAAATCACAAATCATAATCAGAGCACATGTCACAGAAATCACCATCTGCTCCTGAGCTCCACAGATCTGCTCCGGCAGAAAGAAGAGCAGAATAAACACAGAGGAGTGACCGGTGTGTGTGTGTGTGTGTGTGTGTGTGTGTGTGTATGTGTGTGTGTGTGTGTGTGTGTGTGTGTGTATGTATGTGTGTGGCGTGTGTATGTGTGTGTGTGTGTGTGTGTGTGTGTGTGTGTGTGTGTGTATGTGTGGTGTGTGTGTGTGTATGTATGTGTGTGTGTGTGTGTGTGTGTGTGTGTGTGTGTATGTGTGTGTGTGTGTGTGTGTGTGTGTGTGTGTGTGTGTGTGTGTGTGTGTGTGTGTGTGTGTGTGTGTGTGTGGGGTGTGTGTGTGTATGTGTGTGTGTGTGTGTGTGTGGTGTGTGTGTGTGTGTGTGTGTGTGTGTGTGTGTGTGGTGTGTGTGTGTGTGTGTGTGTGTGTGTGTGTGTGTGTGTGTGTGTGTGTGTGTGTGGTGGTGTGTGGTGTGTGTGTGTGTGTGTGTGTGTGTGTGTGTGTGTATGTGTGTGTGTGTGTGTGGTGTGTGTGTGTGTGTGTGTGTGTGTGTGTGTGTGTGTGTGTGGTGTGTGTGTGTGTGTGTGTGTGTGTGTGTGTGTATGTGTGTGTGTGTGTGTGTGTGTGTGTGTGTGTGTGTGTGTGTGTGTGTGTGTGTGTGTATGTGTGTGTGTGTGTGTGTGTGTGTGTGTGTGTGGTGTGTGTGTGTGTGTGTGTGTGTGTGGTGTGTGTGTGTGTGTGTGTGTGTGTGTGTGTGTGTGGTGTGTGTGTGGTGTGTGTGGTGTGTGTGTGTGTGTGTGTGTGTGTGTGTGTGTGTTGTATGTGTGTGTGTATATGTGAGTGTATTTATGTGTGTGTGTATGTGTGCCGTGTGTGTGTGTGTGTGTGTGTGTGTATGTGTGTGTGTGTGTGTGTGTGTGTGTGTAAGTGTGTGTGTGTGTGTGTGTGTGTGTGTGTGGTGTGTGTGTGTGTGTGTTGTGTGTGTGTGTGTGTGTGTGTGTGTGTGTGTGTGTGTGTGTGTGTGTGTGTGTGTGTGTGTAGTGTATGTGTGTGGCGTGTGTGTGGTGGTGTGTGTGTGTGTGGTGTGTGTGTGTGTAGTGTGTGTGCGTGTGTGTGTGTGTGTGGTGTGTATTTGGGGGGGGGCAGAGCAGAGCCCGTGGACACAATGAATCATGGGACTTCTCAGAAGTGACGCTGGGCACAGAGACACAGCACGAGTCCTGTTAGATCATAAAGCAATTTGCAGTGGAATATAACTCTGAAGTAATAGAGGTCAGAGCAAAGTGAATCAGGCTGACGCCACATCCCCACATCGCCCTGGAAACACGCTCAGGTCTGAGGCACGAGGTCGAATATCTTCTTTATTTATTTATTTATTTTTTGTATTTATGTTGTATTATTTTATTCTTATTATTTTTATTATTTTTTAATAATGTGGTGCTGCAAAAAAAAAAAAAAAAAAAAAAAAAAAGGTTTGTTACCAAAGCATTTTGCAGTTCTGCTGAGTTACAGATGTTGCCAGGTTAAATTCTCCATCAGCAGATTTTAAAAGGGACATATTAAGTACAGAGGGCAAGAAGTCTAATATCTGATTTTATTTTTTATTTTCATTATTTTATTTTATTTATTTATTTATTTATTTATTTATATTTTATCATTTCATGTATTATTATTATTATTATTATTATTATTATTATTATTATTATTATTATTATTATTATTATTATTATCATTATTATTATTATTATTATTATAGTAGTAGTAGTAGTAGTATTAAATTATTTATGTTATTTATCAACCACATTTCTCGTGGAATAATTTTTTCACAACAGCTTCAGAAAGTGGTAAATAATCACATTTTTATATAACGTTTTTCCACCTTCAAGTTACACAAAGCGCTTTACATCAAGGAACCACACACACTCATACAGCAGGACGAAGGGGGTTAAGTGTCTTGCTCAAGAACACAATGACAGCATTCATCTGTGGGAGCTGGAATCAAACCGCCAACCTTCAGGTCAGTGGACAAACGCCCAACGAGTTGAGCCACTGAGCCAACGGAAAACACCATCCAACCCCAAAGACGTGAAAAGGACTTTACCCAAACAAACTGATAAGGGTTCAACATCTGCGGGTTTTTCTTTCCAAAACAGCGACGCTCCCCACAGAGTTAGATAAGCCCCGCCCACCATCTGAAATCATGACATCATCCGACTGAAAAACAAGGAAACAAACAGATGTATCTTTTCTTACCTACAAACGGCAGGAGCAGCAGCAGCAGGACGGGACCATGGAAAAGAAACAAAGATTCATGATTAGAACGAAACCAAACCATATGAAACAGGTGTAAAGTTTACAAAGGTGCAGCTAAACCAGAGTAAGTGTGATGTGTGATGTGTGATGTGTGATGTGTGGTGTGTGATGTGTGGTGTGTGATGTGTGATGTGTGGTGTGTAGTGTGTGGTGTGTGATGTGTGTGTGATGTGTGGTGTGTGTGTGTGTGTGTGTGTGTGTGTGTGTGTGTGTGTGTGTGTGGTGTGTGGTGTGTGTGTGTGTGATGTGTGGTGTGTGTGTGTGTGTGTGGTGTGATGTGTGTGTGTGATGTGTGTGTGTGTGTGTGTGTGTGTGTGTGTGTGGTGTGTGGTGTGTGTGTGTGTGTGGTGTGTGATGTGTGATGTGTGTGTGTGTGTGTGTGTGTGATGTGTGTGTGTGTGTGATGTGTGGTGTGTGTGTGTGTGTGTGTGAGGTGTGATGTGTGTGTGGTGTGTGGTGTGTGTGTGGGTGGTGTGTGGTGTGTGTGTGTGTGTGTGGTGTGTGGTGTGTGTGTGTGATGTGTGATGTGTGTGTGTGTGTGTGTGTGTGTGTGTGTGTGTGGGTGTGTGTGTGGTGTGTGTGTGTGTGTGGTGTGTGTGTGTGATGTGTGTGTGTGATGTGTGTGTGTGATGTGGTGTGGTGTGTGTGATGTGTGATGTGTGTGTGTGTGTGGTGTGTGTGTGATGTGTGTGTGGTGTGTGTGTGTGGTGTGTGTGTGTGGTGTGTGTGTGTGTGGTGTGGTGTGTGTGATGTGTGATGTGTGTGTGTGATGTGTGATGTGTGATGTGTGTGTGTGTGTGATGTGTGATGTGTGTGTGTGTGTGTGGTGTGTGTGTGATGTGTGTGTGTGGTGTGTGTGTGTGATGTGTGGTGTGTGTGTTGTGTGTGATGTGTGGTGTGTGTGTGTGTGTGTGTGTGATGTGTGTGTGTGTGTGTGTGTGTGTGTGTGGTGTGTGATGTGTGATGTGTGTGTGTGTGTGTGTGTGTGATGTGTGGTGTGTGGTGTGTGTGGTGTGTGGTGTGTGTGGTGTGTGTGTGGTGTGTGTGATGTGTGTGTGTGGGTGATGTGTGATGTGTGATGTGTGGTGTGTGTGGTGTGTGATGTGTGTGTGTGATGTGTGTGTGTGGTGTGGTGTGTGATGTGTGTGTGTGTGATGTGTGTGATGTGTGATGTGTGATGTGTGGTGAGGTGTGGTGTGTGTGTGGTGTGTGATGTGTGATGTGTGTGTGATGTGTGTGTGTGTGTGTGTGTGATGTGTGATGTGTGTGTGTGATGTGATGTGTGTGTGTGTGTGATGTGTGTGTGTGTGTGTGGTGTGTGGTGTGTGATGTGTGTGGTGTGTGTGTGTGGTGTGTGGTGTGTGTGTGTGATGTGTGTGATGTGTGGTGTGTGATGTGTGTGTGTGGTGTGTGTGTGTGGTGTGTGGTGTGTGTGTGGTGTGTGTGTGGTGTGTGGTGTGGTGGTGTGGTGTGTGTGTGTGTGTGGTGTGTGTGTGTGTGTGTGTGTGTGGTGTGTGATGTGTGATGTGTGGGTGTGTGTGTGGTGTGATGTGTGTGTGTGTGTGTGTGTGATGTGTGTGTGTGTGATGTGTGATGTGTGATGTGTGTGTGTGTGTGTGTGTGTGTGTGGTGTGTGTGTGTGTGTGTGTGTGTGTGATGTGTGGTGTGTGGTGTGTGGTGTGTGTGTGTGTGTGTGATGTGTGTGTGTGTGTGTGTGTGTGTGTGTGTGGTGTGTGTGTGTGTGTGTGTGTGGTGTGTGGTGTGTGTGTGTGTGTGGTGTGTGTGTGTGGTGTGTGTGTGTGTGTGTGTGGTGGTGTGTGATGTGTGTGTGTGTGTGTGGTGTGGTGTGTGATGTGTGATGTGTGTGATGTGTGATGTGTGTGGTGTGTGTGTGTGATGTGTGTGTGTGTGTGTGATGTGTGGTGTGTGTGTGTGTGTGTGTGTGTGTGGTGTGTGATGTGTGTGATGTGTGATGTGTGGTGTGGTGGTGTGTGTGTGTGGTGTGTGTGGTGTGTGTGTGTGTGTGTGGTGTGTGGTGTGTGTGTGGTGTGGTGTGTGTGATGTGTGGTGTGTGTGTGTGTGTGTGTGTGTGTGTGTGTGTGTGTGTGTGTGTGGTGTGTGTGTGTGTGTGTGATGTGTGATGTGTGATGTGTGGTGTGTGATGTGTGGTGTGTGATGTGTGATGTGTGGTGTGTGGTGTGTGTGATGTGTGGTGTGTGGTGTGTGATGTGTGATGTGTGATGTGTGATGTGTGATGTGTGATGTGTGGTGTGTGGTGTGTGATGTGTGTGGTGTGTGATGTGTGGTGTGTGGTGTGGTGTGTGGTGTGTGGTGTGTGTGTGGTGTGTGGTGTGTGGTGTGTGTGTGTGAGTGTGTGATGTGTGTGATGTGTGACGTGTGGTGTGTGGTGTGTGACGTGTGATGTGTGGTGTGTGAGGTGTGCGCTCGTTTCCGCCGGAGGTGTGGCCCTGCTGTCCAAACCCCAGTGTCTAATGTTGACTCCTGCTCCTCGTTTGAAAAGCAGGACAGTGATGAATGTTTTCAGTCTGCTGCAGCGGCGTCTTATGAGCTGAGCGGAGCCAACGAGCCAACGAGCCAACGAGCCAACGAGCCAACGAGCCAACGAGCCGACGAGCCAACGAGCCAACGAGCCAACGAGCCGGCGAGGGAAGGAGGGGAGGGACAGGGCCCGCCTCTGCATTCTGACGGATGAGGTGTTTCACTACTAGTAAAATCTCTGTTTTGATCTAGTTTCCTCGTCACACAATCAGACCAGGACCTGTGTTTGTTTCATTCACATGTTTAACACAAACCTGCAGATTTAGGCTGAGTTCTTCTCTCAAACTGAAAACACTCTGTTCCACCTTGTGATGTCATCATGTGGTAATACAGGAAGTGCTCCACTGTGTTTTTGAACTCCACACACCTTCACTAGAATCATTTGGATCATTTCAGTCCTGGAGTTGCCAATCTACTGAACTAAAGGTAAAAGGAGCTGATAACATGAAAACTACCACTTCATGACATCACAGGGTGGAGCAGAGCATTTTGAGCTTTGGAGATGTTACAGACTGATAATAAAGTGTGACTCAAACATGTGAATGAAACGAAACACGACTCCAGGTCTGTTTTTGAGGAGTAACAGCATTATGACATGATTAAAGGTCTTATATTACGCAAAATTGACTCTTGTGAACTTTACGTTTTCAAAGTTTTATCCTCTGACACTCACCCGCTTCAATCACAGACTGGCCAAAGCCCCTTCAGTCCAAAGCATTTATTTCAGACAAATAAACAATTTCCGATTTCAAACCATTTTCAATTTTCTATCATCTGTGATTTTATTAAGTCCTATATTAAACAAAAGTGACTCTTGTAGCTTATGTTATAACACAGACCTGACGGACAATATTTAATTTGTTAATGTAAATTTTATTATTAATGATTAAAAAAAAAAGAAATCTGATGCTCTGACCAGACAAAGTGCCCCCCAAAGGTTGAGAAGCACCACTGAGCAATAGATGAGAAAAGGTGGTGTTTCTTTACTAAAAGGTGGTGTTTCTTTACTAAAGCCGTGCAGCCTGTTAGGAGCAAACCTGTAAAAAAGTGACTGAGACGTCCCCACAGATTCAGCTCCAGATGAGGCTCATCGAGGCTGGAGCAGGTACAGGGACGATCTGGAGCCAAGTTCCATATTTGGAATTCCAACCTCGAGTATCACAGCAACCAAAGAGCCAATCAGGAGCGAGGCTGTTGACTGTAACGCCCCTTCCCTTAGCAACACTGTCAATCAAACCTGTTGCTAACGCTAACAGGAGCGACCTCGGGGAAAGAAGGACCTGATGTGTCTGTCTGTTGTTAATGTTCATATGTTGATTTACAGACACAAAAGTGAAATAAAAAAAAGCCAGGATCATGTAGAGGGTTAATACGAACATTTAAGACCAACATGAGTCTGACAGCAGCAGGGACAGAGAGAGAGACACAGTTTTTACACAGAAAGTGAACTGGAGCCAGAGTCGATGGAGCCGGAAGTGCACTATGTTGACTTCTTATTTGGAACATGGCGGGTAGCAGGTCAGCTATATATACAGTCAGGAGCCATGTTTTGTGCTGACATCACGAGGCGGTGGAGCGGGGGTGCGGTGGAGCGGGGGTGCGGGTGGGGGGGTTAAACGGCCTGGTGTTCTGTGGAAATAAGCGCCCTGTAATTGTGGTTTGTTTAAGCGTCCTCCCGGAGAGCATTGTCCAGCACACGCCCGGCTCCACAGGCTCCGCAGGCACATCAAAACAGCAATATTGGACTCGGCAAATCAAAAGTCCCCATGCAGCGAGGAGCCGGGGCCCTAACCACTTTACAGCACACATAATGGAGCCATTGTCACATCAGCAGCTGCGTTTGTGTCCAGTCAGGGCACTTTTTATTTTCTTATTTTGTATATAGCATAAATCAGTAGTTACGGCCTGAAAAACGAAACAAAAACTGTTATATTTGTTCCATTAATTAGTACTTGCTGGATGCCGGATTGTTGGGAGGCTCCAGCTGATCCTCTTGGGTTTGTTCAGATTTGGGAGCGAGCCAGGAAGGCGAGACTTGCTGACAAACAAAACATTTTTAACACTATGGTGGCTGTAAAAAAACGGGTTTGTTATCGAGGCGTTTTGTGGTTCCGCCGAGTTACACAAGACATGTTGCCAGGTTCAATCAGCCATCAGCGTTTTGTAAGGGGGACATAGTACGAGAAATGTACTTATATGAGTTTTTAGCCCAGTGAAAAGAGCGTTCCCTCATTATGATGTTACTGTGAGGGGTGCTTCTGTGGATCGGTGCACGGCTGACTGATCCGCCGTGTGCTGCGTTTAAGGCTTGAGTGCGCTCAGTTCTCATGCTCCTCTCTCTGTGTATTTTTATATACTTAAATGCGATTATTCCAAACATTCAGACTCCGGGTCATGCAGGGTTCAGAAATGTCACACAGCCATTTTTCAACAATAAAACAAACACGTAAAAACAGTTGCTATGGTGACATGTTACTATGAAGAGCTGTAGTTCAGAACAGGAAGTGAATGTTTTTATTATTAAACATTGACATTATGTCATTCAACTCGAGGCTGTTTTTAACTTGGTCTAGTCTTGGTTGTCCGGATGCACCATAGACTGTAGATATAACTGGACATCGCTAACCTGCTAGCCACCTTCTTCAGAATAGGAAGTGATCATGGGCGCTTCTGGCTCCATCGACTCTGGCTCCAATTCACTTTACATTGAAAAACTGTGTAATGTCTCTCTGTACCTGCTGCTATCAGACTCATTTTGGTCTTAAATGTTTGTATTAACCCTCTACATGATCCTAGGTTCATATTTTTATGTTACTTTGAGTCTTTTTTTTTTTCTTTAAAAAAAAAAAATAAATAAATATTATAATTATTTATTTTTTTGTTATTTTGAGTTGTTTTTTTTTTGTTTTTGTTTTTTTTTAGTTATTTTGAGTTTATTTATTTATTTTGTTATACTGAGTTTGTTTTTTGTTTTTTGTTATTTTGAGGTTTTTTTGTTTGTTTTTGTCTATTTTTTGTTTTTTGAAAAACTGTGTCTCTCTCTGTAGCTGCTGCTGTCAGACTCATGTTGGTCTTAAATGTTCGTATTAACCCTCTACATGATCCTGGGTTCATATTTTTATGTTACCTTGAGTCTTTTTTTTTTTCTATTTTTAAAAAAAAGGTTTTTTTTTGTTTAGTTTAGTTTTTTAGTTATTTTTAGTTTTTGTTGTTTTTTTTTGTTTTGTTTTTTTAGTTATTTTGAGTTTATTTAGTTATTTTGTTATACTGAGTTTTTTTTTTTTTATTATTTATTTATTTTTTGGTTATTTTGATGTTTGTTTTTTGTTTGTTTGTTTTTGTCTATTTTTTGTTTTTTGAAAAACTGTACCTGCTGCTGTCAGACTCATTTTGGTCTTAAATGTTGTAATGTATTAACCCTCTACATGATCCTGGGGTTTTTATTTCACTATTGTGTCGTAAATCAGACACCTTTGCGAACATTAGCAACAAGTTTGATTGACAGCGTTGCTAAGTGTCCACCTCCTGCCAAACCAGCGGTGCAGGTGGGAATGTGCTTTACTTTCATCAGCCTCGCTCTGGATTGGCTCTTTGGTTGCTATGATACTCACAGTCGTAATTCCAAATATGGACGTCTGCTCCAGATCGTCCCTGTTCCTGCTCCAGCCTCGAGCTTCATGTGGAGCTGAAGCTGTGGTGACGTCTCACTCAGTCACTTCTTTACACAGTCTGTGCTTTCGTGAGCTGAGGCTGTTGTTTGGCTCTTGTTTTGCACCGGGCTACGGCCCACAGCACGGCCCACAGTACGGCCCACAGTAAGGCCCACAGTACGGCCCACAGTACGGCCCACAGTACGGCCCACAGTCGCCTTTGTGTTCAGACAATTAACCAGAGAAAAAAACAGCATGAGGTCAAACTGGTCTAAATGAGTTTTATAAATGTTATTTACCATTTAAAGTAGCTTCAGAACAATTTGAAAAGTATTATGACGTGTTCCGGACCAACACTGTAAATCGTCATCACACCAGTCTATAGAGCAGAATAGAATATTGACTGAACCGATATCTAGGAACCAATATCGAATCCATCAAAACTTTCAGTATCGACGCTGGTGTATATCTCACTTATTCCTGTTATAATGAGCAGCCTTTTATATATTAGATCACTATATTTTGTTTAATTTGCAGCACGATTGGTCTCTCAAGTGTCTGTTTTACTATTACTACATATTGCTCAAACTGCAAACACTCTGTTCCACCTTGTGATGTCATCATGTGGTGATACAGGAAGTGCTCCACTGTGTTTTTAAACTCCACACACCTTCACTAGAATCATTTGGATCATTTCAGCTCTGGAGTTGTTCGTCTCTACTGAACTAAAGGTGAAAACTACCACTTCATGACATCACAAGGTGGAACAGAGCATTTTGAGCTTTGGAGATGTTACAGACTGAATAATAAAGTGTTACTCGAAAACACGTGTGAATGAAACAAAACACAACTCCAGGTCTGTTTTTGAGGAGAGAACAGCGTTAGAACACGGATTAAAGCTACAAGAGTCCATTTTGTGTAATATGGGACCTTTCAAATAGTTTCAGTTGTACATGTTTCTGTTTGTGCTTCAGTATCTGTACCGTGTCGTGTTTGAAGCCTTCGCTCTCCCTCCTCTTTCACTGGTCCAGCTCCTGCTCTTTTCAACTATTATCTGAGAGTCACCCCAGCCTCATTTGGATAGATCTGTATGCTGATTATGCACCAAACACTGTGTTTACCAGGCACAGCGCAAGCAAGGAAGCCATCTTTAATTCATTAAAAACACTCTGCCGGAAAGCCTCTTGTGCAGAGGAGCTGTGCAGAGGAGCTGTGCAGAGGAGCTGTGCAGAGGAGCTGTGCAGTCTGCTCTAATGCAGAGGAGCTGTGCAGAGGAGCTGTGCAGTTTGCTCTAATGCTCTGAGTGTGCAGCAGCCTGAGCCACAGCAGAGCCACAGCAGAGCCAAAAGAGAGCCACAGCAGAGCCACAGCAGAGCCACAGCAGAGCTAATAGGTGGAGGAGGCCGGGGTGAAACGCAGTTCTTCTTCAATGGGCAATTCATTAGGAGTGAAGGAGGTGAGCGTCATGTTCAAAGGCTGAGGCCTCTTCATTAGCCGCTCGAGCTGCTCACTAGTCGCACACACACGCACAAACGCACACACGCACAGGCACACACACGCACACAAACGCACACACACACACACAAACCACACACACAGACACACACACACATCAGAGACAGAGCACTGTCTAAACTGGCTTTTTATGTTCCACTAAATGTAACACCAGAGGGTCAACAAAACTTCATGACCAGATGAACCTAAACTGTATCAGAACTGAACAGGTAAAAAGACGTAAATCTGAATAATTTTCGGGTCGATGTAAAAGAACATTCACTGTGAGAGCGGCGCTCTGGGCCAGTGTGAACCCCACAGTCTCACTCTGGACCGCAGTAAACGGCAGGTTCCAGAGCGTTTCAAACGGGAGGTCTCAGAGCGGCTCCACCCGCTCTGGAGCGGGGCGAGTGCCGTGTGAACGCAGCCGACCTCGGAACGACCTGCACAGTTTGTTGTTGTGACAGGAAAAAAGCTTAAAATTGGGCATAAAAGCTCAGATCACTTCTATGAATGTGAGCCGCACAGGTGAGTCTGGGTGTGTCTGCGCAGATGAGCCCGGGTGTGTCTGCGCAGGTGAGTCTGGGTCTGTTTGCGCAGGTGAGTCTGGGTCTTGTTTGCGCAGGTGAGCCTGGGTATGTCTGCGCAGGTGAGCCCGGGTGTGTCTGCGCAGATGAGTCTGGGTCTGTCTGCGCAGGTGAGCCCGGGTGTGTCTGCGCTGGTGAGCCCGGGTGTGTCTGCGCTGGTGAGCCCGGGTGTGTCTGCGCAGGTGAGTCTGGGTCTGTCTTACGCAGATGAGTCTGGGTCTATCGGTGCAGGTGAGTCTGGGTCTATCGGTGCAGGTGAGTCTGGGTCTATCGGTGCAGGTGAGTCTGGGTCTATCGGTGCAGGTGAGTCTGGGTCTGTCTGCGCAGGTGAGCCCGGGTGTGTCTGCGCTGGTGAGCCCTCCGTCACCAGTGCGTTCAGTCGTCTGATTGGTCGATGCCGTTGTGAACAGAGCCAATTAAAAGTTTGTCTGTTACTTTAAAGTGACGAGGAGACGAGGCTGAAGTTCTGTTGTTTCTATGAACAGTTTACGAGCTCGTGGTGCAGCCGGCTCCTGCTCTAACACATGTCCCATTATGCTCTCTGTTCTACGAGGCCGTGACAATTAGCCGATGAAATCCAACTGAAGGCACTGCTGCGTGTGTGCTCATTTGCATCATATTTTCGCTCCAATCAGAGTCGAGTCTTTTGGCGCTGTGCTGAGGACGGCTTTCTTCTTTGGGGGATTGTTACACGGATTGTTCGTTCCATTAATCCCTCTTCACGATGCTAAATGAGCACATATTAAGGGCTGATTGACGCATCTATCTCGGCTGGATACGGTCTGCGCGGTTTTGAAGATCTTTTGTGATCTTGGAGAGTTAGAAGTGCGGGGTGGGGACGCAGTTTGACAAGAAAAGCTGATTAATGAGACAAAAGGCATTGATAACGAGAACATAGTGAGATCTGAGCGCTGCAGTGAGGTCGGGGTTCCTCTCAGTCTGAACACTCTTCTGACCGTGGCTTGTTCCAGCTCTGCAAAATCTTATTGTTACTTACAACAAAGAACACAAAACTAAACTTAATTTTTATTTTGTATTTGTAAAGTTTTCTCCAGAGACTGTATAAAGAAGTGGACTAAGTGAGAGTGATGCCACCACAGAGTTCAGCTCCAAATAAAGCTCATGGAGGCTGGAGCAGGTACAGCGGCTAATTTGGAGCCGAGTGCCATAAGTGAAATTACGACCACGAGTATCATAGCAACCAAAGAGCCAATCAAGAGTGAAGGTGTTCAAGGTAACGCCCCTTCTCGTCGTGTTGACACAATAGTGAAATATAAAAAACCCAGGATCATGTAGCGGGTTAATACGAACATTTAAGACCAAAAAGACGAGTCTGACAGCAGCAGTTACAGAGAGAGGGGACACAGTTTTTCAATAGAAAGTGAATTGGAGCCAGAGCCTATGGAGCCTGAAGCGCGCCATGCTATGTTAGTTTTATATAAACAGTCAATGCTTTTCCCCCTTTAGAATATAATGTAAAACTACCTCAAAATGAAACTGCGCAGGTAATTAAAATATATTTTTGCTTCTTATCAACCCGGAAGTAAGCGTCAAAAGCTGCGCTCTGATTGGCCACGCTCAGGCGCTCCTCCCCAGCTCCACGTCCCGTTTGAAGAAAGCAGTTCTAAATAAATAGAGCCAAAAATACATGGGGATATTAAGAATGTGCCAGAGGGTTTGTGACAGCTCCAGAGTCGGGCAGGTCCCATACTTTTACACTCAGTAGCAGAGTGGTTAGCCCCTCTCTACGCCCTGTAAACGATCGCCCTGCACTTATTTATATATTTACACGGCACTGTGAGGGGTTGTGATAAGTGTCAGAGAGACCAAACAGCACAAAACTACGAAAACAACAGCGGCACTCTGGTTTAAAAGAGTCTATTTTGAGTCGGGGACAGCTTCTCTTCCTGCTGCTGAATTAATCAAATCCAAAGGACATCATCTTCAAACCCGACACCCCCTAAAGGCGAGCGGCTCATTGCGTATGCAGCAGAGACGCTTCACAACAGCCTAAAAATACTGCGCTCCTAGAAGAGAGGTGCGCTACCAGTCTGAAGGGAAGAGGAGGAAGAGAGAGGAAGAGGAGGAAGAGGAGGCAGAGAGGAGAGAGAGAGAGAGGGGGCTCGTGGGAATACACATTGTGATTAGATGCAAAAACTCAGCTCTCATAAACAGCGTTAGTTCTTGTTAGACATCCCACCCTCCTGCACATATGCAAGCGCTTTTTCTCTCCCTCCTCTCTCTTTCTCTTTTTCTCTCTATCCTCTCGCTTTCTCTCTGTATTCTTTTTCTCTCTCATCTCTCTATTTTTTCTCTCTTTCCTCTCTCTTTCTCTCCTTCTTTTCCTTTCTCATCTCTCTCTCTTCTTTCTCTTTCCTCTCTCTCCCCCCTCTCTTTCTCTCCTTTTCTCTCCTTCCTTCTTTTTCTCTCTCTCCCCTCTTTCTCTCCCCTTTCTCTTTCTCTCCCTCTCTTTCTCTCCCTCTCTTTTTTTCTCTCCCCTCTTTCTTTCTCTCTGCTCGGTTAGTACACTGAGGAGGCCTTTTGTTAGCATCAAGGTTTGTTAGCATTGAGGTTTCTTAGCATGGAGGTCTGTTAGCATGGAGGTCTGTTAGCATGGAGGTCTGTTAGCATGGAGGTCTGTTAGCATGGAGGTCTCTTAGCATGGAGGTCTGTTAGCATGGGAGGTCTGTTAGCATGGAGGTCTGTTAGCATGGAGGTCTGTTAGCATGGAGGTCTGTTAGCATGCGGGTCTCTTAGCATGGAGGTCTGTTAGCATGGAGGTCTGTTAGCATGGAGGTCTGTTAGCATGGAGGTCTGTTAGCATGCGGGTCTCTTTAGCATGTGTTAGCATGGAGGTCTGTTAGCATGGAGGTCTAGCATGGAGGTCTGTTGCATGGAGGTCTGTTAGCATGGAGGCTCTGTTAGCATGGAGGCCTGTTAGCATGGGGGTCTGTTAGCATGGAGGTCTGTTAGTATGGAGGTCTGTTAGCATGGAGGTCTGTTAGCATGGGGGTCTATTAGTATGGAGTTCTGTTAGCATGGAAGTTTGTTAGCATGGAATTAGCATGGAGGTTTGTTAGCAAGGAGATCTATTACCATCAAGATTTGTTAGCATGAAGGTTTGTTGACATGGAGGTTTGTTAGCAAGGAGGTCTATTAGCACCATGGTTTGTTAGCAGGAAGGTCTGTTAGCATGGAGGTTTGTTAGCATGGAGATTTGTTAGCATTGAGGTTTCTTAGCATGGAGGTCTGGTAGCATAGAGGTTTGTTAGCACGGAGGTCTGTTAGCATGAAGGTCTGCTAGCACGGAGGTCTGTTAGCAAGCAGGTTTGTTAGCATTGAGGTTTCTTAGTATGGAGGTCTATTAGCATGGAGGTCTGTTAGCATGGAGGTATGTTAGCATGGAGGTTTGTTAGTATGGAGGTTTGTTAGCATGGTTAGCTGTTAGCATGGAGGTCTGTTAGCATGGAGCTTCGTTAGCGTGGAGGTTGTGAATCCTTTATGAGCTGAAATCAGTCTTTGTTATGAAGTGTATTGTATAAAATAAAGAACGACATGGCCCTGAGGCGTTTCATCACATCATTTTTTTGTTTTTTTTTTTTTTTTTTTTTTGTGATAAAATGATTATTACAGGTCATTTCAGCTGTAAACACGCTGGACGTTAAACTAATGCCGTTCTGTTTCTTTTGCGTCCTAGAGTAACAGTAATGTACAAGGACTTTGTCAGCAGAGAGCTCCCCCTGCAGGTGCACTGAGGAATGAAGCATTTTCATATGACAGAAAACAGTCTGCCACTAGAGGGCGCAAAAGTGAATGGGGTTAAAAGTTTAAATGTGTAAAGTTTTGATCTGTTGTGGAGACAACATGAAGGTTAAAAACACAAAAAGCATAAAACTAACGAGTATTTTACAAGTCAACAAGGAGCGATTAAAATTCTGATCATTATTATTTATTTTAAAAAATCTGAGAGAATGGGAGGGGGGAGGAGGGAGACAGAGGAGAGAGAGGAGAGAGAGGAAAGGGGGAGGAGAAGGAGGGAGAAAGAGCATGAAGGAGCAGAGAGAGGGAGAGCAGCAGAAGGAGAGAGAGAGAGAGAGGAGAGAGAGACCATGAAGGAGGAGATAGAGAGAGAGCAGAGCAGGGGGAGAGAGGAAGAGAGCAGGAGGGGAGAGAGGGAGCAGAGGAGAGCAGAGAGAGGGAGAGAGAGAGAGAGAGCATGGGGGGGGAGAGGAGGGAGAGAGCAGGAGGAGCAGAGAGAGGGAGAGCAGCAGCAGAGAGAGAGAGAGAGAGTAAGAGGGAAGAGGGAAAGGGGGAGGAGAGGGAGGGGGGAGAGGGAGGGAGGGGGAGAGAGGAGGAGGGAGAAAGAGAGCAGCAGCAGGAGAGAGAGAGGGAGAAGAGAGAGAGCGCATGAAGAGGAGAGAGGAGAGGGAGAGCATAGAGGGGAGAGAGAGAGAGAAAGAGAGAGAGAGAGAGCGGAAGCAGGAGGGAGAGAGAGAGGAAGAGAGCAGGAGGGAGAGAGGGAGCAGGGGGAAGCAGAGAGGGAGAGAGAGAGAGAGAGAGCATGGGGGGAGAGAGGGAGGGAGAGAGCAGGAAGGAGCAGAGCGAGAAAGAGCAGAAGCAGGAGAGAGAGGGGGGAAGAAGGGAGAGATTTTCCAGCAGTAGCTTTAGCAAGGAGGAGAGAGACGGTAAAGAGAGAGAGGGAGGGAGCAGGAAGAAGAGAGAGAGGGGGAGAGAGAAGAAGAAAGAGAGCAGGAGGGAGAGAGGGAGAGAGAGAGTAGGAGAGAAGGAGGGAGAGAGAGCAGGATGGAGCAGAGCTGTGACGTGATTGGACGAGACACCCAGCATCCACATCAAAGGCATCTCCAGTGTTTTGGCCCAGAGCAGCTCTGAACACCCCCCACCATCAGCGCGGCGTTCGTACACAAAAGACCCAACGCCGCCATTCAGCTGACATCACGGCGTTCTACAGACCTGCGCCGTTTCACCGAGGCCCTGAACACACAGAACGCATCACGGCGCAGACAGCACACGTTTATCAAGAGGCTGAAGAAAGATGGCGGGTCGCGGGGTCGTGTCGGTATTTACGCACAAACACAACAAAACGCACACGGTCTCACACAAAGTCCCCTCACACTGATTTATCATGATTTTTCATTTGATTTGATCTCATTCTATTAAAAACACAAATGAGTTGCGGTTATTCATTTTCTGAATCTAAACTTTGCTGTTCAAGTCATAAAATTGTCTAAATCCAAACCGTCTCCTGACCAGGCTGAGGTCTCCCCCAAAGACACGACTTCAACTGTTTAAAGAAAAAGGTGAAAGTGATTTTGAAAACTTGGTTCTTCTGTAAAGGCATAAATGATGATGTTTATTTTATTAGGGCTGCAACAATTAATCAACTAATCCTGACTAATCGACAACAAAATAAACTTCACAGAATATGAAATTCTCGAGTCAGAAGCCTTCAGTCCTTCCGGCGCCATGTTCCAGCCTGTATTTGGTTAGAAATGGCTTTTGAAAGTCAACATTTACAATAAAATTAATCGTCCAGTGAGGTTCATCTGGTCTTCTGATAATTTAGTTTTAGAGAGATTATTTTATTTCTTTTATCTTTTTCTTACTTTCCAAGGACATAAATGAGCCCACGTAACGTTAAACCGGGACGAGGGGCCTTTTCACTGTCACACACCTGAGGAACTGTGCTGAAGAAGACAGACTGCAGAGGGCGCTGTGGTCCCGCCTCCAGCAGAAGACAACAAAAACACACATGTATCTACACACACACATAGACACACATACACACACACACACATTGACACAGACTTTTTTCGCCCACACACTTCTGCTGTGGATGTCCACTGTCTCAGACTCGCTGTCAGACTCGTCTCAGACTCGTCTCAGACTCGTCTCAGACTCGTCTCTCAGACTCGTCTCAGACTCGTCTCAGACTCGTCTCAGACTCGTCCCAGAGCCTCGGTCCAGACGAGCAGAAGAACTCAAGAACATTACAAAAAAAACTATAAACTATGAACGATTCAGAGATTTAAGCCGATTCAGACATTTCCATCTCCTCTTTTAACATTCAAACAGACTCAGATGTGCAGGTAAACTCCTGAAGGCCCTGACCACACTTTTATTAGAATGTTTAGAGATTGAAAATTCCAGGAGCTGAAATTATCTAAATGATTCTAGTGAAGGTGTGTGGAGTTTAAAAACACAGTGGAGCACTTCCTGTATTACCCCATGATGACATCACAAGGTGGAACAGAGTGTTTTCAGTTTGAGAGAAGAACTCAGCCTAAATCTGCAGGTTTGTGTTAAGCATGTGAATGAAACACAACTCCAGGTCTGTTTGTGAGGAGGAAACATCAGGACAGACGAGGAGACGGCGTGATATGGGCCCTTTAAGCGTCCCACATTGTGCGGGCGGTGGGGGCGGGGTTTGACCTTGCAGGTGGCTCGAGCGCTGTGTCTGTCTGACCTCTGCAGCGGCGTCTCCGAGTACATCAGAGTTTCCAGTGGGAGCGTCTCCTCCGCCCTCCCCCCAGTGAAAGGCTCTGTTTAATTGCTTGCACATGGTTAATCCAAATTACGCACGGCTGCAAAATAAGATATTCCATTTCATTTGTGTAACCAGTGACTTCAACCGATCTTTTTTTATCCTGCAAATTTACATAAGAGAAAAGACTCAACGACTGCAGCAGCGCCTGGAAAAAGACACCAGACCGTTTTACTCAAATGTTTGAGCTGGGCCATCGCCGCCACAGACTGTAAAACGAAGTGGACTGAGCGAGTGTGAAGTCATCAGAGACTGGATATATAAACGGACACAGCTAACCCGCTAGGCACGTTACAAACAGGAAGTGATCATGGCTGCAATTCACTTTCTATAGAAAAACTGTGTCTCTCTCTCTGTACCTGCTGCTGTCAGACTCGTCATTTTGATCTTTAAATGTTTGTATTAACCCCCTACATGAGCCGAGGTTCAGGTTTTTTTGTCTGTTATTCTGAGTTGTTTTTTTTTTGGGTGGGGGGGGGGGGGTTGTTCTTTTGAGTTTATTTATTTATTTTTTTTTAAGTTATTCTGAGTTTTGTTTCTTTGTTTTTTGTTATTTTGTTGTTGTTTTTTTTTAGTTATTTTGTTTTTTATTTATTTTTTGTTTAGTTTAGTTATTCACATTTTTTGTTATCTTGAGTTTATTTATTTTTTGTAATTTTTTGTTTCTTTATTTTATTTTATTCTTTTTTTTTCTTTAGGTTTTTTGAGTTTTTTTGAGTTGTTTTTTTTTTTTTTTTTTGATAAACTGTGTCCCCTCTCTCTGTCTCTGCTGCTGCCAGACTCGTCATTTTGATATTTAAATGTTCGTATTAACCCTCTACATGAGCCGAGGTTCAGGTTTTTCTGTCTAGTTATTTAGATTTATTTTATTTATTTTTTTTTTAATTTTGGAAGTTATTCTGAGTTGTTTTGTTTTTTTCTTTTAGTTATTTTGTTGTTGTCTTTTAGTTTTTTGTTTGGTTTTTTTTTGTTTGTTTTTTTTTAGTTTTTTTTGTTTGTTTTTTTTTAGTAAATTTTTAGTTTAGTTTAGTTATTTAAATTTTTTGTTATCTTGAGTTTATTATTTTTTTATTTTTTTATTTTTTTTTTATAAACTGTGTCCCTCTCTCTGTACCTGCTGTTGCTAGACTCGTCGTTTTGGTCTTAAATGTTCGTATTAACCCTCTACATGATCCTGGGAAGATATGAACATTAATAACAGACACATCAGGTCCTTCTTTCCCCGTTGTCGCTCCTTTTAACATTAGCAACAGGCTTGATTGACAGCGTTGCTAAGCGCCTGCTCCCTGCTAAACCAGCGGTGTGGACGGGAAGGAGCGTTACCTTCAACAGCCTCGCTCCTGATTGGCTCTTTGGTTGTTATGAAACTCGTCTCCAAATCTGCCGCTATAACTGCTCTGCCTCGATGAGCTTCACTCGACTGGAGCCGAACGCTGTGGTGAAAAGTGAAATAAAAACCCCAGGATCATGTAGAGGGTTAATACAAACATTTAAGACCAAAGTGAGTCTGACAGCAGCAGGTACAGAGAGAGGGGGGGACAGTTTTTCAATAGAAAGTGAATAGAAGCTAGAGTCACTACGTTCATTTACATATACAGTCTATGATCGCTGCATTAGCCACAGTGAGAGTTTTAGTGACGAAATACTTTTGGGCTCTATAAAAGTTGTGTAATTACAGAACATTGTGCCGCGTTTCAACCTCTTCTCCAAAACTCAACGAGCGCAAATGGATTTTCAAATGGCATTATCCTATTGTCCTGATCCATGTTTCTTTATGGTCTGGTAGAATCTGAGCAGCTCTGCTTTCACAATGGACACGGAGCCGGGGATTACACAGGCATTCATCGACATCAAACCGTTCCAGCTTCAGTGTTCTCCAAAAGTCCAAATTTGTATCAAGAAAATGTGTAATTCTTAAAGGGCCAAATGACGTTTTTCTCTGATCTGTTCTGATGTTTCCTCGTCTCAATCAGATCTGGAGTTGTTTTTTGTTTCATTCTCACATGTTTAACACACAAACCTGCAGATTTTTCTACCACTTCATGACATCACAAGGAGGAACAGAGCGTTTTGAGCTTTGGAGATGTAACAGACGAGTAATAAAGGAGGAATGAATGAAACAAAACACAACTCCAGGTGTGTTTTCGATGTGCTAACAGTATTATAACATGGCTTAAAGCTACAAGAGTCAATTTTGTGTAATATAGGAGCTTTCATTCGTCTGACAGTTACAGACAGAGGAGTCAGTTTAGCTATGTCCATTTATATCTACATCTGTGAGTTTAACTGAGGTCAGCAACAACGAGGCTCAGGATCTAATGTTCTTGGCAGATGTGGGAAACGTCAGAGATGCAAAAGCAGCAAAAACACTCTCAAAGCAAGAGTTCACATTATTGGATCAGCTTTACATATCGACTGGTTTAACATGACACTTTACATCATCTGGAGCTCCTCCTTCTGTCATTTTAAGGTCTTAAGAAGGTGCCAGACTAAATATGTTCATCATTAAATCTATGTATGAAACAAAACACAGCTCCAGATGTGTTTTTGACGACGGCGTTGCATCGAACATGGTTGAATACATGTGGGACTTTCACAGGAGCGTTTTGAGAACATGGCTCGACAGGCTCCAGGTGTGAGGACATGCTCCGCCTCAGTGTTCAGAGCTCTGGACTCCTGCTACGACAGCCGCCTAGTACGCCCCCTAGAGGAAATTCAGTTTGAAGCCCTGTGCGAGTATGTAGCACGAGGCTACACCAGCAGACAAACATTTTGGACACACTTTTTCAAACCATCAAAACTATAAATGACACGTGGTAAAAGCAGAAAAAATATGAACTCAAAATTGGTTAAAATATCCACCACATTCGCATTTTTATATAGCGCTTTTCCAGCTTCAAGACACTGAATGCACCACTCACCCACTCACACACACGCTCTACAAACGATGTTTATGTCGAGAGCAGGATTTGAGCTGCCGACCTTCAGATCGGTGGGCAAATACTCTACCAACTGAGCCACCGTCGCTCTCCAGAAGCTCAGTGAGAGAAGGGTTTGCAGCGCTGTCGACAGAGCAAAGTGTGGATACTGTGAGCGTTTGAATCTAAAATATAAACTGTTGAGTTGTCTGTGTGATGCCTCAGTCGTCCAGGTCTGATCCATAGTAAAAGCAAAATGTAAAATCTGTCAACTGGACAAAACGTTGCAGGAGTGAAGATGTTTGGCTGCTCGTCCAAACTGCTTCTTCAGTTCTGGTCAGATTATTGCTGGACACTGACTTATATCTGTCTGAAGGAGGCGCTAACGACACTGGAAACACCTATTCTTTCAGTTTCAGTTTGTAGGCTCGGTCTGCTGTGCTACCTTAAGTGTGCACTATGCCTTAGCGACACTTAGCATAGTCATTCAGAGTCCGAACGGGCCCCTAATGAGTGATTTCACACCTATTGGCAAACTGGCTTGTCCTATTGTTTTCTTTGTTTGATTTGGGTCTGAGGATGGAGTTATAGATGGGGAAAAGATGATGTCTAAGGCCCCCATTCCTGTTCAAGAAAACAACAGGGCGAGCCAGGATGCTAATATGTGTGAAGTCACTCATCAGGGGCTTGAATGACTAGGCTAAGTATGACTCTGGTACAGTGCACACTTAATGTAGCTCAAAGCTTTTAGTTTCAGTGTAGTTAGCTCCTCCCTTCAGACAGATACACGTCAGAGTCCAGCAGTAATCTGACCAAAACTGAAGAAGCGGCTTGGACGAGCAGCCTAAATTTTTTTTTGCTACATAAGTCCATATTTCTTGCTTCATATGTCCAATGTGTGTGTATAAAATGTAGAACGTAGTAAACAGAAATGACCAAAGCTTCCCCAAAGATCTTCAACAAAAAGATCTCAACAAAAAATGTCCAAATGGTTCAAATTTTGGGTGGTCAAAATGAGACTATAATAAGACGTAGCTCTGTACAGCAAAGTATTTAAACTGGTTTAAAACAGCGACTTAAACATAGAGGAGGTGATACATCCACAGTGAAGACCTTAGCAAAATGTCTGCTGCCGCCGCTACACTGAACGAGAGGGCGTGTCCAGACTTCTGCCTCCTCCAAACCTTCCTCCAGTTCGTTCAGTCGGAGTGAGTTCGGGGCAGGAGAGCGTACGGCGTCTAGGCTGAGGAGACGCAGCTGAAAACCATCTGCTCTGGAACAACTGGCTGCTTTAACAAGTAGCAAACTGTCAGGGAGGATTAATGCGCTACCTTAAACGTGAGTTCATAATAAATGGGCTGTTTACTTGTTGAAGGGGGAAGCCATAGATAACAGCGCTCGGGGCCCCTCTCTCTGCCACACAGATGGGTTGGTTAAGTGGGGACCTGCCTGCTCTGTGGCCCCCAGCTCCCAAATCATTAGCAGCAAAACAAGACTTTTAACTCACTGTGTAATGCAAAAGGTCAACGTGGAGGCCGCGCTCGCAACAATGGGAATAGACCTTTTACGCAAAGCTCCGCCATGTTTTATCAATATTGACAGCTACGTTTAATATGAGCCGAGGTAAAGTAGAAAAGTACTGGACTGAAGGACAATTTCAGGTAAGTACTTTTTACAGTGGTCACTTTTGAATTTTACTTTACTACATTTGAGAGCAATATCTGCACTTTCTACTCCACTACATTTTTGAACTGGACGGAAAAGTAAAAGTAAAAGTAAAATTGCAAAAATCAAAGGTTCACTGTCAAAACCAGACTCACAGAGACTTATCCATGTTTGTCTCCAGGAGGTTAGACGACTGTAACGTCTCACTGACCTCTGCAAACGAGACAGAACAGAACATCCAGATAGAACACTGCAGCGAGAGTCTGAACCAGGAAGTACTTCACTCATGTGTCCTGAGACTTTAAAGTAGCTCAGAGTGAACAAGTCTCTCCATGAACCAAAGAAGAAGAACATCTCCCACATGTGAGAACCACATGAACATCTCACACTCTGAGGACTTCAGGGAGTGACTTGTGGGCGGAGCTAGCTCAGGAGAGATTGCTAAATTACTCAAACATGCATGGATGACATCATAACCTCTTGAGGCATGTTTCTGAAGAGGGAGCAGCGTTAGAACATGGGAGAAAGCTTAAAAAAAATCTCATACTGATCGATCACAATCTGCATTAAACAAAAGATATTTTCTTTTCATAATCATAAAGATTGACTTTTAACCAGAGCCACAAAAACAAAAAATCCAAATTATTCCTCAAATATCTGATTTGTTCCACACAAAACTCTCTCACTGACAGAGGAGTCCAGCCCCGTGATCTCAAACTATCACAAATCACTTTGATGAAAATTCGATTAATAGCACAGGCCTCCTCCCTCTTCTCCTCCCTCTCTTTTCCACCTCTCTCTCTCCCCACTCCTCCTCTTCTCTCCCCTCCTTTCTCCCTCTCTCTCTCCCCACCCCTCCCTTCTCTCCCCTCCCCTCCTCCCTCTCTCCTCCCCCCCTCCCTCCTTTCTCCTTGTCTCTTCTGCTCCTCTCTCTCCTCCCTCTCTCTCCTCCCTCTTTTCCACCTCTCTCCCCATTCCCCCTCTTCTCTCCTCTCCTTTCTCTCTCTCTCTCCTCCCCCTCCCTCCCTCCTCTTCCTTTCTCCCTCCTCATTTGTCCTCCTCTCCTCTCTCCCCCCTCTCCCTTCCTCCCTGTCTCGCCCTCTCTCCTTCTCCCTCTCCTCTCATTTCCTCCTTCGGCCTTCCCTCTCTCTCCCTCTCTCTTCTCCACCTCTCCCCTCCCCCTCTCCTCCTCCCTCCTCCCCCTGTCTCCTCTCCTCTCTCCCCCCTTCTCTCCCTCCTCCGGGGCCCCCAGACCCACTGTGGGGGTTTCACTAATGAGCCTGTGCTCTCCTCTGAGACTGTCCCAGGACGACTTCAGCTTCAGCTACAATTGGTTCCAAAGGGTTTAAACGCCGAGCCGCTGAAGCCTCACTGTCTCAGATTAGGAGGTAATAAAGGAGGAGGAGCTGCAGGTGGAGGAGCTGCAGACGGAGGAGCTGCAGGTGGAGGAGCTGCAGACGGAGGAGCTGCAGGTGGAGGAGCTGCAGGTGGAGGAGCTGCAGACAGAGGAGCTGCAGACGGAGGAGCCGCAGACGGAGGAGCTGCAGACGGAGGAGCTGCAGACGGAGGAGCTGCAGACATGTGCTCCTGCTTTATGTGATGTTATTTAGGACGGAGGAGCCGCAGAGGAGGAGAGGAGAGCAGAGGAGGAGAGAGGAGGGAGGGAGAGGAGACGGAGGAGCTGAGGTGGGTGCTCCCTTGTGTCGAGAGGAGAGGAGAAGAAAGGGGGGGGGAAAAAAGGGAGGGGAGCTGAGAGGAGATGATCTAGGAGAGGAAGAAAAAATCTCCAGGAGGAAAGCTGAGGGTGAAAGGGAGGACTCTCTGAAAGAGGGCTCTGGAGGGAGAGGAGAGGAGAGGGGATCCTCCGGGGAAAGGGAAGCAAGAGAGGAGTCTGAGAGGGAGGAGAAGAGGAGAGGGGAAAGCAAAGCTCCAGTCTGCTCCGGGAAAAGGAGGGAGCCTCCTGAAAGAAAGAGGAGGAGAGAGAGGGAGAGAGGGGCTGGGAGGGGGGGCCTCCTCTGAGGGAGAAAGGGGGGGAGAGAAGAGGAGGAGGGGGAGGAAATGAAAAAAGGAGAGGAAGGGAGGGGGAAAAGAAAGGGAGACAGGGGGGAGGGCTCCTCCTGCTCCTCCTGAGGTCCTGAGAGAAGGGGAGGGAAAGAGGAGGAGCTCCTCTTGATGAGAAGAGAGGAGAGGAAGGAGAGAAGAAGGGGCTCCTCCTGCTCCTGAATGAGAGATGGATAAGAGCAGGAGATGAGTCTGCTCCTGAGAGGAGGACATGAGAGGAGAGGAGGAGAGGAGCGGAGATGAATACAGCATGATCTCCCTCCCAATGCCATCTCCAGTCTGCTCCTCCCGCTCCTCCGTCTCCACTCTGAGGCTGCTCTTTTGGACTGAGATCAGGCGTAGAACCTCCCCCTCAGCTCCAGTCGTCCCAGGCCTCTGTAGCTGTATAAATCATTAGGACACGTGCTCCTCTGAGAGGCGGCGCCGGTCACACGAGTCTTCGCCAAAACGCATTTGATTCCATTTGGCGTGAGGCGCTCGCCAACGGCCCGGCGCCTAACAAGCAGCCTGATGTTAAATTTAACCCTTGTTCATCTCATTTGCATCCCCGCTCTGAATTGGTAACCGCGGAAACCAAAGTAGATGGTCTGTAAAAAGACACGGCGAGCGTCTCTTAAGTCCCGTACAATTGCGGGCGTAATGCGTGAACACGGCGGCCTTTGTGCTGCCGGGACGCGGGAGGATGGAGCCCGCATTGTTCTGACGCGATAATCCAGCTACATTCAGACTGCAGCTTTAAAACAGAAACATAAAGACACACGCTACCTGCTCACGGCGCGAACACTGAGCCGCTAACAGCCGCTAACACCGAGCCGCTAACAGCCGCTAACAGCCGCTACAGAGGCCCTGCAGGGACATTTCAGTGAACAGCAGTTGATGGTGTTTGTAATTGAACTGTTCCATTTAATAAAGTGTCAGGTTTGTGCGTCACATGTTTCTGTCACATAATCCTCCACAAACAGGTTTTAGTTCAGTTTGATTCGACAGAGACGCAGCGACCGACCGACTTCTGTTCAGACACAGGACGAGTCTTTTGTGTGTGTGTGTTTATTTGTGTGTTTATTTGTGTGTTTATTTGTCTGTTTGTCTGTGTTTGTGTGTGTGTTTGTGTGTTTATTTGTGTGTTTATTTGTCTGTGTGTGTGTTTATTTGTGTGTTTATTTGTGTGTTTATTTGTCTCTTTGTGTGTTTATTTGTGTGTTTGTGTGTCTCTTTGTGTGTTTGTGTGTTTATTTGTGTGTTTGTTTGTCTGTTTGTGTGTTTATTTGTCTGTGTGTGTGTTTATTTGTCTGTGTGTGTGTTTATTTGTCTGTGTGTGTTTATTTGTCTGTGTGTGTGTTTATTTGTCTCTTTGTGTGTTTATTTGTGTGTTTGTGTGTCTCTTTGTGTGTGTGTTTATTTGTCTGTTTGTGTGTTTATTTGTCTGTGTGTGTGTTTGTTTGTGTGTTTATTTGCATGTTTGTGCATTTATTTGTGTCTGTGTGTGTTTATTTGTCTGTTTGTATGTTTGTTTGTCTATTTGTGTGTCTCTTTGTGTGTTTGTGTATTTATTTGTGTGTTTATTTGTCTGTGTGTGTGTTTATTTGTCTGTGTGTGTGTTTATTTGTCTGTGTGTGTGCTTATTTGTCTGTGTGTGTGTCTCTTTGTGTGTTTGTGTATTTATTTGTGTGTTTATTTGTCTGTGTGTCGTGCAGACTCACAGCTGTGGTCCGGCTCGTGTCTCTGTGATGGACACGTGGGTCACATGTCCTCGTCCTTCTGCTCAAACATCACGAGAGACAGAAGCAAAGACACGACGTCCAACAGTTTGTCTCCTGAGCAAAATCACACTGTGTGTAACTGTACGACAACAGGAACACTCCACAAACACAAGACGAGCAGCTCACACATTTATTCTACACCACACTTCACCGAGGAAACGATCTGAGAGACATTAAAGGCCCATATTACCTTAAAGGGCCCATATTATTCTGTTTTCTGATCTGTTCTAATGTTTCCTCGCTGTGTTTTGTTTCATTCTCACATGTTTAACACACAAACTGCAGGTTTTAGACTGAGTTCTTCTCTCAAACTGAAAAAAAACACTCCCACCTTGTGATGTCATCATGTGGTAATACAGGAAGTGCTCCACTGTGTTTTTAAACTCCACACACCTTCACTAGAATCATTTGGTTCATTTCAGCCTCTGGAATTTACAATCTCGACTGAACTAAAGGTAAAAGGAGCTGTTCACTTGACAACTACCACTTGATGACATCACAAGGTGGAACAGAGCGTTTTGAGCTTTGGAGATGTGACACACTAATAATAAAGTGTGACTCAAACATATGAATGAAACAAAGCACGACTCCAGTCTGTTTTTGAGGAGGAACAGTGTTAGGACATGACTTAAAGCTGCAGGAGTCACTTTTGCAGAGGCACAGTGGTATTTTAGGCGCCCGAAATAAAGCTGCATTTGAGCTGCGGCTCTGCCCCTGTCGACCCGGCAGGAGAATAGTTTTAAATACAAGGCATTCTGGCTCGTTTCAAACATGTTCGGTCTGTACATAACTTGTTAAAATAGATATGCTACATGAGTTCTTTTGCTAACAGCTTCCGGCCCTGAGCGTTGTGCTTTCGGCAGCTTGTGTTTGAATAGTACCAGTTTGGTGCCTCCCTCAGAGCCTGTGCTGGGCGTGTTTCTCCAGACCCTGTGCTGGGCGTGTTCTCTCTAGACCCTGTGCTGGGCGTGTTCTCTCTAGACCCTGTGCTGGGCGTGTTTCTCCAGAGCCTGTGCTGGGCGTGTTTCTCCAGACCCTGTGCTGGGCGTGTTTCTCCAGAGCCTGTGCTGGGCGTGTTTTCTCCAGAGCCTGTGCTGGGCGTGTTTCTCCAGACCCTGTGCTGGGCGTGTTTCTCCAGAGCCTGTGCTGGGCGTGTTTCTCCAGAGCCTGTCTCCGGCCCGTGTGAGGCTGGACGAGTGGGCACTTATCAGGTTAAACAGCAGAAGTCCTGAGCTGGCGTTCTGCTTGTTTTGGCGTCTCTGTTCATATGTGTAACAGCGTTAGCGTAGCCTCCTCCGCTCACACAGATCAGATAAGAGCGGCCGTGTGGGCAGAAGCTCTGGCCGCTCGTTCACCCTCTGCTGACGTCTCACTCCGCACTCACACCACAAATCTGTGGAGTTTCAGAGTTAAAATATTTTAATAGTGATTATGAAGAAAGCTGCTCGGTAAATGGCTGCATCCTTTTTCATCTAAGTCTGGAAAAGTTGAGAATTAACCCTTTGCACCATGTAGTGTGTTTTAAAAGCAGATATTTGTAAAAAAAATAAATAAATAAAATAAATAAATAAAATAAAAATAATTAATAATAATAATAATAATAATAAATAAATAATAATAATATATTTATTTATTTATTTTTATTTGGTGAATTGGGCATTAGCTCCTAAAATAAGAGTTCAGCCGATATCCTGTTAGTTTATATAAATTGGTAATAAGACGATGTACTGGCCACCGAAGGCCCAAAACGCCTCATAATATTAAACCTTTTTACACTATTTTTACAAATCTTTTTTGAAAACTCACTCTTAGCTGAGAGGACTCTTGTATAGTTTTGTATGTGTGTTGTTCCATTGTGTTTTTGCATGTTTTGTTTTATACGGTTTCGCTTTATTTCGTCTTTGTGCAGCACTTTGAGCAGCTGTGAGTGTTTTTAAATGTGCTTTAAAAATAAATTTCACTTGGCTACATGATTTTTTTTAATCTTATGCTGTTTGTGTTTAAAGCAAATAAACATCGACATGGGAGTTGAAAAAGCAGGATCGATGCTTCCCTGAGCCGCCTGTGCTTTTTAAAGCTCTTGTATCAGGTCGCGGCCGTGTCACTTGAGGCTCACTGTCGTGATGACACTGGAGCAGCTGTCTGGACCATCCTAGACGCTGTTTATTTAAGAGTTCAGACTGAGCCATGCTCCTCGCACATGGTTCAAATCAGGTCCAGGCCTTAAATCAACTCTCTGTCCTTAGAATCACAGGACCGAGTGATGCAAAGTTCACCACAATCCACACTGATAAACTGAGCAGGGGAGGCCAAAAGAGGTCATTTTTTGGCCCAAGACAAGAATTTAGTGAGTGCAAAAAGGGAGAAAGGAGAGAGAGATTTAGACACGACTGGAGCGAGTGAAGAAGGCCCAAACGTGTGCTCCACCCTCTGCACACTCAGCCGCTTCAAGTCATCACAGAACAGATTTTCATGCATATTTTCTCTGACTTTTTGTGTTTATAGAGAAATCATAATAATAAATGTAGCGCCGGTTTCAGCAGTGGTCAGCTCGACATTGTGTTTGTGATCAGAGTGTTTCATAATCGTAAAATAAAGATCGAGGGGGTTTAATACTCGACAGACTTCAGTCCTTTCATAACGGAGCAAAGAAACGTCCTAAAAGAATCATAATAATAACAAATGTAGAGAAGGTTTCAGCCGTGGTCATCTGGACATGTTTTTGTTTCATAATAAAAAAAGTCTTGTTCTTAGCACTTGACAGACTTCAGGCCTTTTATAACAGAGCAAAAGAAACATCCGACTGTGGAAACGAGGCTATTGTTCCTAAAATACTCATAATAATTAATGTAAAGAAGGTTTCAGCAGGGGGTCATCTGGACATGGTTTTGTTTCATAATGATAAAATAAAACAGATAAGGCCGATGTAGTTTTAGTGCTCGACAGACTTCAGTCCTTTTATAACAGAGCAGAAGAAACGTGCAACTAACGAGGCCGCTGTGCTCATCATAATAATAAATGTAGAGAAGGTTTCAGCCGTGGTCATCTGGACGTTTCATAAAAACAGAATAGATAAACTCCCTCTCGTTCTTAGTACTTGACAGACTTCAGTCCTTTCATAACGGAGCAGAAGAACCATCCCGACTGTGGAAACGAGGCTAGTGCATTCCACAGCTTCATTCTAAAAAGAGCCACCAGACTCTCATTAAAAGCCCCATGTTGGAGCACATTAATAATGCAGCGCGCTCTGGCCAGCATCTGTACATTCATTTGATCTGCACAACTTTTGCTACTTTGGGCTTTTATTTAGTGCCGTAAAAGTCCTTGGTGTCCCTGAGTGTTCACAGGCGTCGCGTGCTGCCATTTGACAGTTCTAAATACAGGAGTGTTTGAAGATGAACCCACAGGCCGGCTGCAGGATCCGGGCAAAACTAATGAGAAGGAGCCTGGTCACTGCCCGGGACGTTTGGTCTAAAACCCTCGGCCTCCAGAGAAGTGCTCCCCATCGCGGGGACTGCATCGGAAAACTGGAGAGTTTGAGCACAGAGAAGTACTCCGTTTACTTAAGTAAAAGTACACATAAAGTTTTAAAAAGTAAATGCAGGTATCACATGAAAAAATCTACTGAAGTAAATGTATTTAAGTACGTGTTTAAAAATGTACTGCATATTTACTGTGTAAATCTATCTATCTATTTATCTATTTATCTATCTATCTATCTATCTATCTATTTATTTATTTATTTATTTTTTTTTTAATTTATAATCATTTTGTCTGTTATGACTTGGTATTATTATTATTATTATTATTATTATTATTATTATTATTATTATCAGTGTGTATGTATTATTATTACTTGGCATAATTACTGCATGTATATTTTTTTATCCTCATTGTGTATTTATTTTATCTAAATTTTTCTCCTTTATTTGCCCGTCAAAAGTGGATCTCAGGTGGGAGGTGTGAGGTTTAAAAAAAGGGTCAAACCCGGCGTCGTCCCGGGACCCGGCGTCGTCCCGGTGGACGACACATTTTGGGTCGTCCAGGTCACAGTGCAAAGTTTTAGAAGAACAACAGGAAATAAGAACAACAATGTAAAACTGTTCAGTTCTGAATAGTTTTAAGCGTTTAGCATGTTCACAATATTTTATTATCATTATTTATGTATTTGTAAAGGCTCCTGCTCCGTCTGCTGCTCTTCACATGAGACACATTGATCCAGAGGCACAATTATTGTTTCTAATTTGTTTTTTTTGCTGTTTCAGGATCTTAATCATTTTTCCAAATCATTATTCAAATGTTCTATCCAAATGATTCAAACGTAAAACGAATGTTCTCATATTTCTCAGAAACAAACTAAAAACTAAAAAGACAAACCTTTGCTTTTACTCATCAGGTTCAATCAGCCCAAATAACAAAGAGACAAGAATAAAGTGACGAAAGAGGAAAGAGTCTCAGGAGGGTCAGTGTGGGGCTCTTTTTTTTTTTTTCTTTCTTTCTTTTTTTTTTTTTTTTTTACATTAAGATTAAAAAAGATAAATCACATCTATGACATAAATATTAAAAGGACCGAATTAAAGGGCCCATATTACCTTAAAGGGCCCATATTACCTGAAAGGGCCCAGATGACACTGTTTTCTGGTCCATGTTCTCATGTTTCCTCGTCACACACAGACCTGGACTTGTGTTTTGTTTCTCACATGTTTAACACACAAACCCAACAAACAGAAAACACTCTGCTCCACCTTGTGATGTCACGTGGTAATACAGGAAGTGCTCCACTGTGTTTTTAAACTCCACACAC
The DNA here is from genome assembly GCA_019594935.1 of Periophthalmus modestus. Taxonomy (NCBI): domain Eukaryota; kingdom Metazoa; phylum Chordata; class Actinopteri; order Gobiiformes; family Gobiidae; genus Periophthalmus; species Periophthalmus modestus. Next base: position 13,167,625 of record JAIEZT010001390.1, on the reverse strand, counting down.
CTTCACTAGAATCATTTGGATCATTTCAGTCCTGGACTTTAAACAAAAGGTGAAAGGAGCTGTAAATGCTGCTGTTAACTAACATTAATTGTTAACTAACATTTTGAGCTTTGGAGCTGCAGACAGAGTAATACTAAAGTGTGACTCAAACATGTGAATGAAATAAAACACATCTGCAGTGTGTTTGTGAGGAGGTAGCAGCGTGAGCACACGGCGAGCGCTCACAGGTCTGTTCTGTGTGATGTAGGACCTGGTTACACGTGTTGTCTGGACAGTGTGAAGGTCACAGCGGCCCGCTTCAGTGTGGCCTGGCTCGCCTCAAGTCATTCTGCTTCCATTTCCACTTGTGAAATGACAAAACTGCTCCGTGTAAGAGGGATAAGCTAAGCGTTGGCCGCAGCTAAAAATAATAAGTCTTGGATGTTAAGAGACCGGGGTCTGTTCTCCCAAGTCATTAGCTCAGATCGGCGCGATACTGACTTCTCTCCCCTCGAGGACGCTGGAGGAATAGAGCTCTGCCCGCAACTGCCTTCAAAGTCATCGCAAAGACTTTGGTCACCTTGATAGAACAAAAGGGAAAAGCCAAGGAGAAGCAGCCGGATCCGTGTCGGTCTGATCAGGGCTAATGCAGATCAACAGCTGAGTATCAAAGAGCAGAAGGAGAACGATAAACGGTCTGTTCACGGGAATAAAACTCCAGACACAAGCACCATCTGAGCATAAAGATCATCAACGGCCAAATCGTTCCTCGATTTGTGAAGAAAAACACTCCTGCTGTTCCTTTTCAATACATTGTCTAAAATATGATGTGCCTTTCTGAACAAAGTCGAGATGATTTCGATTTTTATGCATTTAACAGTCACATTAAATATAACATCTGCAGCTTTTTACATCTAAAAAACTCAAAGGTTCACTGTCAAAACCAGACTCAGAGACTTATCCTGCATCTGTCTCCAGGAGGTTAGACGACTGTAACGTCTCACTGGCCTCTGCAAACGAGACAGAACAGAACATCCAGATAGAACACTGCTGCGAGAGTCTGACTAGAACCAGGAAGTACTTCATACCAGGACCAAACCAGGACTAAACCAGGACTGAACCAGGACTAAACCAGGACTAAACCAGGACCAAACCAGGACTAAACCTGGTGGATCAGTGTTTGAGTTTTGTTCAGTTTAAACCTGGAACATTCTTCCTGAAGATGTGACACAGACTCGACTTTGACGATGTTTAAGTCCAGACTCAGTTCTGTTGCTGCTGTGACTGAAGAGTTTTATTCTGCCTCGTCTCTTTTAATGTTACTTTTATGATGATTATTTATGTTTTGATTTGTTGTGTTGTGATTTTAATGTCTTTATTATTCTGTAAAACACTTTGAATGAATGCCGAATTATCCCAGTAAACAAATGTGAGTACATGCAGTAATTGTGGGGAAATGCAGTAATTGGAATTATTTTTTATTATAGAGTCATTATGATTTTGGGAGGCTAGGGCCGTCTGAAGCCCCATCCTCTGAAGCCCCGCCCCCAGCGCCTCCCCTGGTTTGGAAACACACGTTCACTGCACTTGTTTTACTGAAACACTAAAGTACTAAAAAACACTGGACAGTTCTCGTCAGTCACTTCCACGTCGGCCTGTCGCTGTAACCACTATAACGACTTCGTTCAGTTTATCAAAGACAGAACTACATACTTTTGGGTCCATATTTATCGTTTGCACATTTTCTTTGACCAAAACATGTCCCAGAATTGCATTTTTTGTCTCCATGATCAGATTTACGCTGTAAAAGTCTGAATAACACACGTCTCTGACTCATTACTCTCGACTAAAGTGTTTCATTCTGATTTTTATTTATTACAGCTCATGATTTTTTACTGTATTGCAGATTTATAATTGTTTTTGTGGTTTAAATCTGCTTTTGGTTTTTGCGTCAGTGGTGTAAATTAGTTTCAATATTATCATTTCTCATCTATATTTACTTCAGAGATGTATCAAACTTCAGAGTGTGTGACACAGGCCTGCACCTCGACAACACACGAGTCCTCTACACCTCCAGAGCAACCGCGCAGCTCTTTAATGTTAGGAATCGACTCTTGGAAGTTTTCCTGGAGTCAAACCCCATCAAAATGTTGATTGTAATCTTTTATCTGTCCCGATGGTTGACAAGCTGCAGAGGCCCACTGAGATAAGCCCCTCTTCCACACAGCACCAGCCGATAGCATCAGAGCCTCTATGTGAGAAGAAAAAGTTCACCCCGATTATCCGCTCCTCAGCCAAGAACCCAATTACAGTAAACAAGAATGGTTAATTTGTAGCCGGGAGATCATCAAAGAGGATTAGCTCTGATGAAGATGATTTTAAAGGTAGTGAGGAAGAGGAAGAACGACCGCAGCCAGACGCTTTCTCCTCGGAGCGGCGCAGTCACCAGGCAGGCTTCCTTCCGTCTTGACAGCAGAAGGTAAGAAGTTAGGCTGCTCCATCGTGCCTTTTAGCAACGCACCCAGAGGAGTACTCTGTATCTGCACGATAAACTCATCTGGCATGATTTATTAAGCAGCGAATCTCGGAGAACTTGTGGGGAGCGGTAAGCCTTTCCACAGGGACACTCAAAGTCATTAGCACCTCCAAACTTCCTCCATGCTCGTTTGCGCTTCGGCACGAGCTCATTTGAAACGGAGTTCAGAAACAGCTCGCTAATGTCAAAAAACTTTTATCAAACCAATATAGCTAAGTTCTCCGTCGAACTTTAAAGACGCGGCGAGGACGAGCGCGAGTCGTGGTAATGGTTTGTGGGGAAGGACGTGGACTTTTAACTTTAAACAAATATATTCTCTCTCAACTTAAAGATTAGAATGTGTTCTACTTCTTTTTACGTGTGATGTACTGTACACTGCCACGGAAGAATACTTTGAAACGGTATTTGGTCACAGAATAGTTGCATTAAAATGTATTTTGGAACGAATCGTGTAACATTCTTTTAAATGATAGAGTAAAAACCACAGACTGAGCCGTGATCACTTCCTGTTCGGACACAGTCGGTGGTAAAAACGTAACATAGGATAAAACAGCTTCATGTTTGTTGTGTGTATTTATCACTGATCAGAGAAGGAAAAAGGAGGAGCTGGTTTTTGGGTTTTATATTTTTCAAACTGACCCTGATCAGTTTGAAGCCGACACTGTGCCATCAACAGCTGCCATACACTCCTCTGATTTGATGAAAGTAACTATTCTGGTACATTTACTCTTGGATGTGGTGGTATTCAGAGTACATTTACTCATAATTAGTAATTATATAATTAGTAGAGTCACTTCCCAGCAGTGACTGTATATACAGTTACATAATGAGGCCTGTGTTATGTTATGCAAGTTATTTTGAGCTTTTAACAAACGATACTGTCCTGATCCAAACTACCTCAGTGACTTGTGTCTATTCATTCAGCGTGACTCATGGTAAAGGTGTGTCCACAGTCACACCTGGTCTGGTCCAGCTGTGAACCCGGTGTCCTTATGTAATCCTGCTCTGGTCCTGATCTCGCCTCTGCTACTAACAGATTTTATTCTTGGTGGAGGTGGCCAGATTTTCAAAAGATTATGATCTGTTCTGCTTCTTTTTACTTGTTCTGCTGTGAACAGAGATGGAAGAATACTGAATACTGCATTAAAATATCATTTGTAATTTGTATTGTATTTTGAGTTACTTTAAATGATAGTGTAAAAATCATAGACTGTGTAAAGAAGCGAGTGTGACGTCTCCCACAGCGTTCAGCTCCAGGTGAAGCTCATCGAGCAGCTACAGCGACAAACTTCAGATTTGGAATTCTGACCAAGCAACAAAAGAGCCAATCAGGAGCGAGGATGTTGAAGATAACAGGCCTTCCTCCGCACTTAGCAACAGGTTTGATTGACAGCGTCGCTAACACTAACAGGAGCGACGTCGGGGAAAGAAGGACCTGATGTGTCTGTTATTAATGTTCATATGTTACAGACACAGACGTGAAATAAAAAGCCCAGGATCATGTAGATGGTTAATACGAACATTTAAGACCAAAATGAGTCTGACAGCAGCAGGTACAGAGAATGTCTAGATCTGCAAAATGGTGTCTTGAAAATAAGCAGTTAAAGATTATTCAACATGAATCTCTCCAAATACAAATCGTAAAAGTAAATGAGGAATGAAAATGTGATGATCTGATGATGAGAAGACACGTCCAGACTGAGCATCAGGACGACTGCCTCCTCATGGAACACACTACACACACACACACACACACAGACTACACACACACACTACACACACACACACACACACACACACACACACACACACACACACACACATACACAGAGACACACACACACACACAGATACACACACTACACACACACTACACACACAGACACACACACACAGGCACATGCACACACACACACACACACACACACACTCTACACACACACACACACACACACACACTCTACACAGACACACACACACACTTTACACACACACACACGCACACAGACAGTCTACACACACACACACAGACACTCACACACAGACACACTCACACACACACACACACACAGAGACACACACATACTCTACACAGACACACTCTACAGACACACACACACACTCTACACACACAAACACACACAGACACACACACACACACACACTCTGCGCCCATCTGCCACGGCTCGGACCAGGGGGCGATAGCTTATTTTAGAGCCCCCCCCCTCCACCCTCACACACCACCCTCCCCAGCCCCCGTCCCATTTCCTCTCATCCACCCGTCAAACGCAGCTCCCAGGACGGGGGCGCCGCTCTGAACTTTATGAAGTCGACTGAAGCGTCCACGTCCTTCGTAAACTTAGGTGAAGGATAGTGTTCTGCTCTATCAGACACCTGACCTCACATGACCACACTGCAAATCCCACAATGCACTGGGCAGAGACAAGGATCACTACACAACAAGTGCACAAGCATTAGCATATCACCGGGAGAAAGTGTGTGCTCTCACGAGGACACACTTTACAGCAACAACCACTACGACATGTATATCAAGACATGAAGTTAAAATGATACTGTGAGGAAAGTAGGAAATTATTTAAGTTTTTGCCAGTGCCATACATTTTTCTGTAAATTTAATTGAATTGTATTTATTATATTTTTATGTTATTTAATTTATTTTAATTTAATTCCATTTTATTTAATTTTATTTGTAATTTATTTTGTTAGTATTTTTAAAGTTGATTTTTGAGGAGGATCAGAGCCGTACCTCATTTTGTTGGGCAGTTCATCATGTTAGTAACACATTGGTTTTACTTAATGTCACTTAATGAACTTTAGCCTTTAGTTTAGTTTAAAGGGCCCACATTACCTTAAAGGGCCCACATTACCTTAAAGGGCCCACATGACGCTCTTTCCTGATCTGTTCTGGTGTTTCCTCGTCACACTCAGACCTGGAGCTGTGTTTTGTTTCATTCACATGTTTAACACACACAACCTGCAGATTTAGGCTAAGTTCTTCTCTCAAACTGAAAACACTCTGTTCCACCTTGTGATGTCATCATGTGGTAATACAGGAAGTGCTCCACTGTGTTTTTAAACTCCTCACACCTTCACTAGAATCATTTGGATCATTTCAGTTTGGAATTTCCTATTTCTACTGAACTAAAGGTCTAAAGAGCTGTTCACTTGCAAAATTACCACTTGATGACATCACAAAGTGGAACAGAGCATTTTGAGCTTTGGAGATGTTACAGACTAATAATAAAGTGTGACTCAAACATGTGAATGAAACAAAACACAACTGAATTCTTCCATAATATCGGTGCTTTAAATAAGCCTCAGTTTTGTGTTTGACTTGAAGCAGCAGTAAAAAGTCTGAGGCCTGAGTCAAACCACAAAAACTATTATAAATCTACAATACTGGCAAAAAAAATTAAAAATAATTATGAGCTGAAATAAATACAAAACTTTCCGAGTGAAATGGTTGTAGAGGAGAGTTAAAGAGGACATTTTAATTAGGAAAGAACAGGAATGAGGCCTTAGACATCATCTATCTCCTATTTATAACTCCATCCACAGACCTAAAACTAAACAAGGAGAACAATAGTGCAGGATGCTAACAGGCAGGATGCTAACAGGCATGATGCTAACAGGCAGGATGCTAACAGGCAGGATGCTAACAGGCAGGATGCTAACAGGCAGGATGCTAACAGGCGGGATGCTAACAGGCAGGATGCTAACAGGCAGGATGCTAACAGGCAGGATGCTAACAGGCAGGATGCTAACAGGCAGGATGCTAACAGGCAGGATGCTAACAGGCAGGATGCTAACAGGCAGGATGCTAACAGGCAGGATGCTAACAGGCAGGATGCTAATAGGCAGGATGCTAACAGGCAGGATGCAAATAGCCAGGATGCTAATAGGCAGGGTGCTAATAGGCAGGATGCTAACAGGCAGGATGCTAACCGGCAGGATGCTAACAGCCAGGATGCTAATAGCCAGGATGCTAATAGGCAGGATGCTAATAGGCAGGCTGCTAATAGGCAGGATGCTAATAGGCAGGATGCTAATAGGTGTGAGAGCATGAACGATTGTGCTAAATATGACTCAGGCACAGGTCACGGTTCCAACAAACAGACTCTGAAAACAAACAGGTGAGTTTCAGTGTCGTCAGCTCCTCCCGTCTGACAGACATCACCTTTAATACAAGATCATATCATTGTCTACGTCTGAAAACTGGCTGCACTTCAACTAAAATGGAAAAGGATTAAAAAAAAAGGAACGTTTGAAGGACATGTAAAACTGTAAAAGCCACTGCAGCACTTTAATAATGTGGAGATAAACATTTATAATCACACCTGCTCCTGTTTTAAATGTTTAAATTGACTTACTCATTATTATTATTATTATTATTATTATTATGGCTGCATTCATTATTATTAATTAAAAAATTATTTATTTTTAGGACATGTATTAACTGTATTAGCCACTGCAGCACTTGTTGTTTTTTGTTTTTTTTTTCTGTATTTGAACAGAGCCCAAATAAATAAAGATAAATAAAATACAAATAATATAAAGCCGTGTCCAGTTATTAGTGATTTTTACCAGAACTGGGGCATGTTATTTTGTTGTTTTTTTTTGTTTTCCAGTTACTAATAAATGGACTTAAACCAGAAAGGGTTTTATAAAATACTATAAAGCCGTGCAGCAGTGATCTCAGAACTGAGGGGTCACACGCACCACGAAACACTTTAGTGCTGAATTGCTTTCTGTTAATGAGTGAGGGACATAGACCACGAAAACAACTTAAATGCTGAGTTTGCTTCTGTAAATCATAGAAAAAAAATCAAAAGTGCAACACATGTAATCTAAAAAAATAAAGTACACATAATAAATACTGACGCTCAAAAGCACAGTTCCATCTGTCACACAGGATGGGCGGACATAGTGCCACCGTGCCAGGCGTACTCGTGTTCCCTGACCCCACGTTTGGCCCCTGTGCCGCTCCTCTGTCGGCGGTTACACACTTTTGGTGAATCTGAGTTGTTCTTTCTTGTTACACGACTCCCCGGAGAGCCCATCACAGCCCCACACAGCTCCAGACCTGAATCTCAAAGAGTGGACATTAATAAGTCATAATGCTCCGCTCAGCAACTCTCACTCTCCTGTTTTGTTATTTCCAACTCTGTTCCCACTGGAGCACCTCCGAGCACCTGTAGGGGGCGCTGCTGAGAGGAGGAGGAGGCACGACAGGAGAAGAGCGCCCTCTCTGGGACGGTCCTGTCGCTGCAGAAGCTTAGGGAAGTTTATCTGTATAGTACGATTTACACACCAAGTAACTCAAAGTACTTTACTTTAGATCTTTTAACCTGGAAAGTCCCGTTCAGAGTCAAAGATCTGTTTTTCAAAGAGTCCTGACCAAGAAGCATCAAAAACACAACCCACAGACACAAACATTTAATATAAAACAGACAGCGAGAAACAAAATGAGCCAGAGGTACAAGGTTTTCATGGGCGCACTTCCGGTTCCATCGACTGTGGCTCCAATTCACTTTCTATGTAAAAACTGTGTCTCCCTCTTTGTAACTGCTGCTGTCAGACTCGTCATTTTGGTCGTAAATGTTCGTATTAACCCTCCCACTGTTTTTTCCCCACTATTGTGTCTGTAAATCAAGATATGAACATTAATAAAAGACACATCAGGTCCTTCTTTCCATGTGGCCGCTCCCGTTAGCGTTAGCAACAGGTTTGTAAAAGATCCCCAAAGTCCAACTCAGGAAGAAAGGTCACAGCAACAAGTCTCTCCCTGACATTCAAAGAAGAAGACGACTGATTTATGAACAAGAACAAAAAACTGAACAGGAAATACGTAAAAATGGGTTCGCAATCAGGGGCACGTGAGCGCTCTCTTCAGGAGGTACTTTGAATTATTTTAGGATAAAGTAAATTGTCTCTTAAAAAATAGTTCTGAAATATTGCTACATGAGTTGAATGATTAGCTTTAGTCGTTAGTTTGCATCTGTAATGAGTCATAGACGTTATTAATTAAACCTTTTACGGCTTAAATCTGATCATAAAGACAAGAAATACACAAAAAATGGGGCAAAGAAAATGTGCACATGATAAATACTGACCCCAAACATGTCTCATTCCAGCTTCGTATAAGGAACAGTCATTCAATATAGTTATAATTATCATGACAGGCCTATTTCCTGGTTTTCTATTTCACATTTTAGACCCATCGTTTTTGTAATGTACGCAGACTAAAGCAGGTACATGCGCAGCGTAAAAGTAGACTCCTGTCCCTGTGTGTGCTGCAAGACGCCGTTACCTTCAAGGACACTTCGGATCCCAAGGTACTTGTTGAAAAGGAGGAATTTTATTAACCCCAGTGGCATAGCCTTCTATTTCTTCAGATTTCAAAGGCACAACCGTCAAACCGTTTTATTAAAGCCTTTCTCTGAATGGTGAAAGCTAATTTGACTCGGGGAAAATTGCTCAGCGTAAGGTCAAAACAATGGCACAACAATGGCGGAAATGGGGCATTTTAAAATAGACAGGAGCAAACTTCTGTCGAGATGTGCTGTTTTTCTAGGCCACTCCGCAGCCGCCATGACCAGACACTTGTGGAAAGAAGAAACAAACTTCTTAAAGGGAAGCTGCAGGGCTGATGGATGAAGCTGCCATAGCACTTTGAGGAAACTCGGCTCCTGTATGTACCCACGAGTATCATAGCAACCGAAGAGCCAATCAGGAGCGACGCTGTTGAAGGTAACGCCCCTTCCCAACCGCACCGTTAGTTTAGCAGGGAGCGGGCAGCGTTTAGCAACACTGTAGAGGGTTAATACGAACATTTAAGACCAAAATGAGTCTGACAGCAGCAGGTTATTGAGAGAGGGGCGACGGCTTTTCAATGTAGAGTGAATTGGAGCCAGAGTCAATGGAGCTGGAAGTGCGCCCATGGTCATTTGCTGTGGCCTGTCATGGTAATCACTAATCCACTCACCAGTCAGTATATTAAAGCCTCGGTATTTATCGTGAGAATTTTTTCTTTACAAAAATGGGGATATTCTGAGGTATTTTTGTGACCCCGGCTAAAAACTCAAGGGGTTTTTGCTGGTCCCAGGCTCTGGAACAATCTGCCTTATTATTGCCTAATAACCCAATCTTTAAATATGTTTAAATCTGAGCTGAGCGGGACTCTTGTGTTGTATTTGTGTTGTTCTATAGTGTTTTTGAAATGTTTTAGTGGAAATCCAAGTAGACCTACAACCCACAAAACATTATTTATGAGTTTGTTTTTGTTTTTTAGTATTTTTAAACATCTATATCCTATATTTCCTATATTGTACCTACTAGTATTTATTAGCATACGCCCTTTCTAAGCCATAACAGATTGTGTGTTAGCCAGTGTGGTACAGGCCTGGCACTGCGCACACATTTACCCGAGTCCTGGCACCGGTTCCTGACCAGTCTATCTTCTAAAGTGCGTTGGACAGGTGTGCGCTTCCCTCGTCTCCTCTCTATCGGACATGGCATTATGACAATATTGTAACGGCGTGCGTTAGCAGTGAGCTCCCCTATAATTAACCCTGGCTGAGCTCCAGAGCAGGTAGAGCCGACGGAGCTGCCAAACGTGAGCCTTCTGAGGAGAGTCTGACACTATGGCACTGCTCACGGTGGACTCAGAGCCAGCGTCCTCATCACGACACTCTCCTACACTGTCAAACCTCCACAGTCTGCTGAATACAACTGCGAGATGCAATACGATCAAAAACGCTATTTGAATGAGCACAATTAGCAAACCACAAATGGTCATTGTCACATTTTTAAATAGCACTTTTCTACCTTCAAGACTCAAAGTGCTTTACAAGGATCCACTCTCCCATTCACACACGCTCTCACACACCCAAGGACAAGGGCAGGACTTGAACCAGCAACCTTCAGATCAGTGGACAAACACTCGACCAACTGAGTCACTGTCCCCCACCTCATTAATAAATAGAAAGGCAGAACTTAACACATGATAAAATTCCAATTAAAATGAAGAAACAGCTGGAACTAAACAAATGATACAGAGGCGTTTTCCTTTTTTTTTTTGCAGAGGTGCCGTGAACAGGAAACTTTTTTAACGTCCCACTGTCCGTGGACACTGGGGGAGGAGGGAAATGAGCAGGTGATTTCTGTGCTGCCTGTGAACTCCATCAGTTGTGAACTTGCTCAAAGTCCGAGGGCTATGAACGTGTGAGGGTGTGAGAGTGGAAGGATGAGGGGATGAGAGAGGAGGGATGAGAGTGGAAGGATGAGGGGATGAGGGTGGAGGGATGAGGGGATGAGGGTGGAGGGATGAGGATGGAGGGGTAGTGGGGGGTACTGGGAATATCAGCAAACCTTTTTCAGGCCTATACTGTGCTGTATTCTGGCTGTACTCTGGCTGTATTCTGGCTGTATTCTGGCTGTACTCTGGCTGTATTCTGGCTGTATTCTGGCTGTACTCTGGCTGTATTCTGGTTGTACTCTGGCTGTATTCTGGTTGTACTCTGGCTGTACTCTGCTGTATTCTGGCTGTACTCTGGCTGTATTCTGGCTGTATTCTGGCTGTACTCTGGCTGTATTCTGGCTGTATTCTGGCTGTACTCTGGCTGTATTCTGGTTGTACTCTGGCTGTATTCTGGCTGTATTCTGGCTGTACTCTGGCTGTATTCTGGCTGTATTCTGGCTGTACTCTGGCTGTATTCTGGTTGTACTCTGGCTGTATTCTGGTTGTACTCTGGCTGTACTCTGCTGTACTCTGGCTGTATTCTGGCTGTATTCTGGCTGTACTCTGGCTGTATTCTGGCTGCATTCTGGCTGTATTCTGGCTGTACTCTGGCTGTACCCTGCTGTACTCTGGCTGTATTCTCTGGCTGTACTCTGGCTGTATTGTGGTTGTACTCTGGCTGTACTCTGCTGTATTCTGGCTGTATTCTGGCTGTACTCTGGCTGTATTCTGGTTGTACTCTGGCTGTACTCTGCTGTATTCTGGCTGTATTCTGGCTGTACTCTGGCTGTATTCTGGCTGTATTCTGGCTGTACTCTGGCTGTATTCTGGTTGTACTCTGGCTGTACTCTGCTGTATTCTGGCTGTATTCTGGCTGTACTCTGGCTGTACTCTGGCTGTACTCTGGCTGTACTCTGGCTGTATTCTGGCTGTATTCTGGCTGTACTCTGGCTGTACCCTGCTGTACTCTGGCTGTATTCTGGCTGTACTCTGGCTGTATTCTGGTTGTACTCTGGCTGTACTCTGCTGTATTCTGGCTGTACTCTGGCTGTACTCTGGCTGTACTCTGGCTGTATTCTGGCTGTATTCTGGCTGTACTCTGGCTGTACTCTGCTGTATTCTGGCTGTACTCGGCTGTACTCTGGCTGTACTCTGGCTGTATTCTGGCTGTATTCTGGCTGTACTCTGGCTGTACTCTGCTGTATTCTGGCTGTACTCTGCTGTACTCTGGCTGTATTCTGGCTGTACTCTGGCTGTATTCTGGTTGTACTCTGGCTGTACTCTGCTGTATTCTGGCTGTACTCTGGCTGTACTCTGGCTGTACTCTGGCTGGCTGTATTCTGGCTGTATTCTGGTTGTACTCTGGCTGTACTCTGCTGTATTCTGGCTGTACTCTGGCTGTACTCTGGCTGTATTCTGGCTGTATTCTGGCTGTATTCTGGCTGTACTCTGGCTGTACTCTGGCTGTACTCTGGCTGTATTCTGGCTGTATTCTGGTTGTACTCTGGCTGTACTCTGCTGTATTCTGGCTGTACTCTGGCTGTACTCTGGCTGTACTCTGGCTGTATTCTGGTTGTACTCTGGTGTACTCTGCTGTATTCTGGCTGTACTCTGGCTGTACTCTGGCTGTACTCTGGCTGTATTCTGGTTGTACTCTGGCTGTACTCTGCTGTACTCTGGCTGTACTCTGGCTGTACTCTGGCTGTACTCTGGCTGTACTCTGGCTGTATTCTGGCTGTACTCTGCTGTATTCTGGCTGTACTCTGGCTGTACTCTGGCTGTACTATGGCTGTACTCTGGCTGTATTCTGGCTGTATTTGAGCTGTATTCTGGCTGTATTCGAGCTGTATTTGAGCTGTACTCTGGCTGTATTCTGGCTGTATTCGAGCTGTATTCTGGCTGTACTCTGGCTGTATTCTGGCTGTATTCGAGCTGTATTCTGGCTGTACTCTGGCTGCATTCTGGCTGTATTCGAGCTGTATTCTGGCTGTACTCTGGCTGTATTCTGGCTGTACTCTGACTGTATTTGAGCTGTACTCTGGCTGTATTCTGGCTGTATTCGAGCTGTATTCTGGCTGTACTCTGGCTGTATTCTGGCTGTACTCTGGCTGTATTCTGGCTGTATTCGAGCTGTATTCGCTCTAATTAGGCCCCACAGCCTTCTTTGATCACAACAGAAGGCCTCGGACACATTATCTCGTTCAACTCTCTTTCTCTGCAGCGGGCCGCATGGCTGTATTAAAACTAAAAGAAATACAATCAGCAGGGTTCCCACGCCTCCTGGAAAACCTGGAAAATAATTGGTCTGTTTTCCAGACAAAAAAAGGCCCAAATGTTCTGGAAATATATAAATTCTGATCTGGTAAGTGTCTCTACCCTTTGCTGTACTGGATCATTTGACATCAAAGTGATGGCGACTGGTGCACATTAAAAAAGAGCAGCTGGCTTTTTCTGAAAAAAAAAAAAAATTAAATTAAAAAAAAATTTAAATCCACCAAACTGCGGGAATTACACCTAATTTGTACAAAATTTCCAGGGAGAGGACACCCAACCAACTTCCTTAATATTTAGAATACTTTTGAATTGAGTTGCTTTATAATTATGGTGTAAAACTAAATGACTGAGTGAATGTGACGTCACTCACAACGTTTGGCTCCAGTCGAATGAAGCTCATCGAGGCTCGAGCAGGTGCAGGGTTTGGAGCCAAGTTCCATATTTGGAATTCTGACAGTGAGTATCATAGCAACCAAAGAGCCAATCCGGAGTGAGGCTGATGAAGGTAACACTTTTGGTTTAGCAGGGAGCGGGCGCTTAGCAACGCTGTCAATCAAACCTGTTGCTAACAGGAGTGACCTCGGTGAAAGAACGCGCCTGATTTGTCTCTTAGACACAGACACAATTGTGAAATAAAAACCTCAGGATCATGTAGAGGGTTAATACGAACATTTAAGACCAAAATTAGTCTGACAGCAGCAGAGACAGAGAGACACAGTTTTTCAGTTCAGAGTGAACTGGAGCCAGAGTCGATGGAGCTGGAAGTGCGCTCATGATCACTTCCTATTTGGCGGCTAACAGGTTAGCTATGTCCATTTACATATACAGTCCATGGTATACGCCTCACTTTTGTCGTGTAAAGGGCCAGTTTGTGCAGCTGAAACACAAGCCAGTTTTTGTTTTTTTTTATTCCAACCCGAATTCCAAAAAAATGACTTTATCTGCCTTTTTGATATTGTTCCTTTGGGAATTGTCAAATACAACGGAACAAGCAACAATTTCACATTAAAAATCACATAAGAATGACATAAGCTCCGAGAGGGAGAGTTCACTTTGTTTGGGATACACAGGAAACTACTTTAATAAACCAAATTACATGGAACTTGGAGTCAAATCTCATTGAATCATCAGAAGTTCCCTGAACACATCAAATGCTTTCCGGCTCCTTCCTTGCACATAACTTGAGTCTTACCTAACCCAACGCTAAGTACTGCCAGAAACACAGGTTTGGTCATCCCTCTATAAAACACCACAGAGCCTCTTATGCAACGTGTAACATCTGCTCCGTGTGCAGCCAAACAGCCCCATTCACATTTACATAAGGAACACACACTCCTGTCACATCTAATGACCAATTCAAACAGCAGTAGAATAGAGAGCCATTGCAAATCGAACGTGTCTCTCCGGGTCCCAGGTGAAATCATTTATTTGCACACGTTACAATCTCCATTTTCTGCCAGGCCAGTTAAACATATGCAGACAAGTGCTTCCATCTCTTTTGGGAGCGTCTAGCAGAGGGCATTACTCTGGGACTATGCACACATTTCTTATACGGCTCTATTGTTTGGAGCTGACAGGGCGCTCGGCGGAGGTACGTCGGCCTCTTATATCAAACTCACCACGCTGACCTTCGGCCCAGTTTCGAGTGGAAGACTGCAAAGGGAGTGAGCAGAACCAGAAAGACACGAGGAAGAAGTTACAGAGGAGAATCCCAAGGACGAGCGTAACTTTCAAATCAGTGTGGAGAAAAGGAGGGGGGCGGGGTCAAGCCTCAGGGGGAGGGGTCAGGGGCAAGTGTGCCACACGAAATACGACAGAACAGAGACAGGAAAGACACTGGAAATAGAGACTCGTGTTCTTCTCAGTGCTGCAACAGTTTGTGATGCTCAGAGGGTTTGAGGTCGACACAGTCTGGAGAAAGTACCTTGTGATGTCATGAAGTGGTAGTTTTAGAGTTAACTGCCACTTTTTACCTTTAATTCAGTAGAAACTGGCAACTCCAGGACTGACATGATTCAGATGATCATAGTGAATCCTTCCCATCTTCTCTCCCTCATACTCTCACGACGGTAAAAGTAGTAAAGTACTGTATTTAAATATAAATCTGATGTATATGTACTTTTACAGTGTGTACTTTTGTCTTTTACTTGAGTACATTTGAGAGCAGTATCTGTACTTTCTACTCCACTACATTTATGAACTGCACTGAAAAGTAAAAGTATTTTTCTTATTGTGTGAAGCTGCTGAAAAGGCTGAGGATTTATTTTGAACACGCTCAGAATCTGAACAAAACAAAAATATACAAATAAAAACTGAAAAAACTGTCGATTCAGTTGTTTCTGTTGAACAAAACTCAGCTTTATAAGACTCAAAATCTGCATGAAATACTTATATTTTTTACTCTTCAAGTACATTTTTAAACAGGTACTTTAATACTTTTACTTGAGTAGATTTTTCCCTGTGATTCTTTTACTTTTACTCGAGGTTTTTTTTTTGCTCAGGTATCTGTACTTTTACTTAAGTAACAAAAACAGAGTAGGTTTTTTTTTTTGCTCATGTATTGTTTTTTAGCCCTAAAGGTCTTTTTCCACCTCTGATTAGCATCTCTGTGTCATTAGCTCTGGCCTTTTGGTCACTGGTTATTGTGACGGGAGGAGGAAGCCAGAGGGACGACCCACAATGCAACAGGGACGAGCAGCAGCTCGACTGAAGTCACGCGCTCACACGGAGCAGCCGGGCTCTGTAGAACACGATCTGTTCAATAAAACATGAGAGATGGAGCTTTGATGACAACATGATGGACTACTGCACAGGCACAACACAAGAGACACAGCTGATCACAACCGAGTGTGTCAACACGGCCAGCGCAGGACGTCACGGCTCACCAGAGTGCACGAGTACACGAGTACACGAGTACACGAGTGCACGAGTACACGAGTGCACGAGTACACGAGTGCACGAGTACACGAGTACTGCGTTTTGATTAGGCATTGCAACAGTGAATATATTTGTGATTTTTGTTTTAAATCAGGCCCTTTTTCCAAACTGTTCAGATGTTTCTCCAGGTTCTAGTTGTTTCTTCTCATTGAGCCTCTGAAGTTGTATTTGGCATTTTTAATCGCTTATTTTCATGACGCCATTTTGCCAGTTTACCCCCGTTTAACCTCCACCAGTACACGCCCACTGTGACACGCCCACTGTGACACGCCCACTGTGACACGCCCACTGTGACACGCCCACTGTGACACGCCCACTGTGACATGCCCACTGTGACACGCCCACTGTGACACGCCCACTGTGACACACCCACTATGACACACCCACTGTGACACGCCCACTGTGACACGCCCACTGTGACACGCCCACTGTGACACGCCCACTGTGACGTCCGCACTTCCTTCTCCAGTTTTATTTTCTTAATCGTTGATACTCGTAGGATTCAGCAGCGTCGTGTCGTCATTTTGGGACAAATGTTAAAAAACGTGCTGCTCTAGTGTGATGTGCTCTGTCCATAGGGGGCGCTACAGCATGTGGCGCATTGTTGTGATGATGTTTAATGACGTCAGCTCCCATTGGACACCACAGTTTTCTAACACAGACGTCATTTTAGATGAATATTGTGATTTAAAATGTGTAAATTATGACATAATGACAGAGACACAGTTCACATTTTAAAGACGTCCAAAAAATCTGAAATATAACCTGGTAAATTATCACATTTCAGAGCCTGTCTGTACATTTCTAAACTGCAGGGGGAGCCATTTTTATACAGAATAGGACTTTAAGATATTTTGTCGTTTGTGGTGAGCTCCAGTGAGTTTTTTTAATTTGATCCCGATGAACGCAGCCCAAATCTGAACTATGCACCATTTTCTCCAAACGCTCTCAGACACGAGCGATCTCTGCTCACAGTTTTTATATTTGAGGGTAGAACACATGACCCGCCTCAGCCCCTTGGCCTCAGTCCTGTGGGCGCTGGAGCAAACGCGTCCCGTGTGCCAAGACGAGCAGGCGGCAAAAAGCCCACCTCAAACGCACCCAAACCCTTCAAACAGACCTCCTCCAGCGGGAGCTCACGACGAGGCCCAGGGGGAGGAAACAGGGGGAACAGCCACGGGACGAGGGGGAGGAGGGAGGAGAGGAGAGAGGGGAGGAGAGGGGAGGAGGGGGGGAGAGGGGAGGAGAGGGGAGGAGGGAGGGAGAGGGGAGAGGGGAGGAGAGGGGAGGAGGGGAGGAGAGGGGGAGAGGGGAGGAGAGGGGAGGAGGAGGACAGAGAGAGGAAGAGGAGAGAGGGGCTAGGAGGAAGGGATGAGAGACGAAGGAGAGGGGAGGAGGGGGGGAGGGGAGGAGAGGGGGAGGAGGGAGGAGAGGGGACGAGGGGAAGGAGGGGGAGGAGAGGGGAGGAGGGGGGAGAGGGGACGAGGGGAAGGAGGGAGAGAGAGGGGGCGAGGGAGGAGAGGAGGGGACGAGGGGAAGGAGGGAGGAGAGGGGAGGATTAGGGAGGAGAGGAGGAGGAGGAGAGAGGGTAGGGGAGGAAGGGATGAGAGACGGAGGAGAGGGGGAGGAGAGAGGAAGAGGGAGAGAGAGACGAAGAGGAGAGAGGGAGGAGGAGGAGGAGAGAGGGACAAGGGGGAGGAGGAGAGAGGGGGATGAGAGGGGGAGAGAGAGAGATAGGAGGAAAAAGAGAGGAGAGAGGCAGGAGGAAGAGAGAGAGAGGAGAGAAGGAAGAGAGATGAGGAGGAGAGAGAGAGGGGGGGGGGAGAGAGAGAGGAGAGAGAGGGGGAAGAGGAGGGAAGAGAAGGGAGTAGAGGAGAGAGGAGAGAGGAGAGAGGAAGGACGAGGAGAGAGAGAGGGAGGAGGAGGAGAGAGAGAGGGAAGAGAAGGGAGTAGAGGAGAGAGAGAGGGAGGAGGAGGAGAGAGGGTGCAGGAGGAGAGAGGGAGCAGGGGGGAGGAGGAGGAAGAAGTGCTGTCCCAAGTCTAGCCCCAAGCCAACTGTCCCTCTGGCGCTCCACGTGTCCGTCTGGAGCTGGGGATGGAGCTCGTGAGGAGCTGAACGAGCCGCTCAAAATCGCTCTGATCCCGGGCCACGCGACTGTTGAGTCTGTGGATCTGTCTCAGTCTTGAGCCATGGAAATGTTTGGATGAGATAAGCTAATCTTAGCTAAGAATCTGCAACACACTGAGGCGGACTCAGCTCGTTTGTAAATCACAGACTCATTATATCAATGGACAGAGCTAACCTGTTAGCCTCCGCGCTACAACAGGAGGTGATCATGGGAGAACTTCCAGCTCCAATTCACTTTCTATTGAAAAACTGTGTCTCTCTCTCTGTCCCTGCTGCTGTCAGACTCATGTTGGTCTTAAATGTTCGTATTATTAACCCTCTACATGATCCTGGGGTTTTTATTTCACGTCTGTGTCTGTAAATCAACATATGAACATTAATAACAGACACATCAGGTCCTTCTTTCCTCGAGGTCGCTCCTGTTAGCGTTAGCAACAGGTTTGATTGAAGTCTGTGTAAAATGTAAAATGACATGAGTTGAAGTGCAGTGATGAGTGACTCTAACGAGGCAGAGAACAGGACCTAACATCATGTTTTATTATTCAAACCTGCACTAAAGAAACAGCTTGAGTTTGTCGTTTTTAATGCAGAAAATATCTGTATTTATGTCACTGTGATTCAAATGTGTTTAAAGGGTTAAAGGCACAAACGATAAAAGATAAAACCTTAAATTTGCTTAGAAACAGAGACTGACAGATAGATATGTTTTTTTTCCAAGGCCGATACGCTCTGCCGATATTTTGGGGCCAAATTCTGTATTTTAAATTTCCTCCAAACTCCTCCATGTGTCGTCGTGTTTATCTGAGCACTAAAAGGTTCAAATGAAGCTTTATGTTTTTTTAACAGCAGATCAACCAAAACAAAATATCGGCCTGTGCTGGAGTTTTCAAGCCGATAACACACACGCTAAATAGTCCAAATATTGGTTTAAAAATAATTGTTAGAAGCTGGAGTTTGAATGGCACCGTTGGTTCGTACATTAACAGGCCGAGGGGAGAGCCAGAGCAGCCTGTAAACAGTGTGAAGGATGACTGCTGTGTGAGCTCAGTGGACCAGGAGGTGGCGCCGTGCCATGCCCTCCTCTCTGGCGGTGACGGAGCGCTGGTGCCACACAGGGCCAGGTGAGCGAGAAATGGCAGCCCGCTTCATACACAGCCGGCCGCTTTAATTGGCTATAACAAAGTAATTTGAGAGCGGTATGGGGGGGCGCAAGGGGGTAAATGACAGGACAGAAGGTCACTGCTGCCCTCTCCCTCTGCCGGGCCCCGTCCAGCGACACTCCCAGCATGTGCTACTCTTAATATGGAGATCTATTATACACAGCCATCTGCCTCCCGCGCGCTCAGGTCCTGGCCCACACCTTCGCCATTATAAATCCCATATCTGTTGATTTTTATATGGAGCGTGTGAGAGCGGCGGAGAGCCTCTGATTCACACCGTCACGTAAAAGCTATTAAATTATACAAAATTATGTAAGTGTATAAAAGGCAAGCAATAATCCAGTTCGTGGGTCCATATGGCGCGCAGCAGATGACGACGGGACAAAGCCAATTTCCAAACGCTGTAGCTGTTTTTATTTTAAGCTCCGACAGATAATAGTGGCCCTTATGCCAACGGAATATTTTCTTATGTAAAAGCCGTCCGCGCTTCCATCTGATTAGTCTGGCAAATAAATATAAACACAGAGCATCGAATGATAGAGATGTAGTCCTGGATGTAAGATTTAAAGGGCCCATGTTACCTTAAAGGGCCCATATTAACTTAAAGGGCCCATATGACTCTATTCTCTGATCTGTTCTAATGTTGTTTCCTCATCACACACAGACCTGGAGTTGTGTTTTGTTTCAGTCTCACATGTTTAACACAAACCTGCAGATATATTTTCCCCGACAGTTGAGCTGTACATGTTTCTGATTTACTCACTATACACTTTACTCCAGTGGCACCTGTCGCACCTGTCCCATCTGCCCCAACTGTCACACCTGTCTCACCTGTCTCCACCAGTCTCCACCTCTCACACCTCTCGCACCAGTCCCACCTGTCCCATCTACTCCATCTGTCGCACCTGTCCCATCTACTCCACCTGTCCCAACTGTCTCCACCTGTCCCACCTGTCTTCACCTGTCGCACCTGTCCCACCTGTCCCATCTACTCCACCTGTCCCAACTGTCTCCACCTGTCCCACCTGTCTTCACCTGTCGCACCTGTCCCACCTGTCCCATCTACTCCACCTGTCCCAACTGTCTCCACCTGTCCCACCTGTCTTCACCTGTCGCACCTGTCCCATCTACTCCACCTGTCCCAACTGTCTCCACTTGTCCCACCTGTCTTCACCTGTCTACACCTGCCCCACCTGTCTCCACCTCTCACACCTGTCACACTTGTCCCACCTGTCTCACCTGTCTCCACCAGTCTCCACCTCTCACACCTCTCGCACCAGTCCCACCTGTCCCATCTACTCCACCTGTCCCAACTGTCTCCACCTGTCCCACCTGTCACACCTGTCCCACCTGCTCCACCTGCCCCACCTGTCCCATCTGTCACACCTGTCCCACCTGTCACACCTGTCACACCTGTCCCATCTGTCACACCTGTCCCACCTGTCCCACCGGTCCCATCTGCTCCACCTGTCTCCACCTCTCACACCTGTCACACTTGTCTCACCTGTCTCCACCTGTCCCTCCTGTCTCCACCTGTCACCCCCGCCCTTTATGGAAAATCATTTGTTCCATCAGACTGAATTTTAAATACCGTTGAATTTTTCACTTACTCTGCTACTGTTTCAGTGGATGAACTATGTATTTTCTGTGCTTAAAAATTCAAAATAAAAAATGAATCTACATTTTCAAGCCTCAAAGTCAAAGGTTAAAATTCAGAGTGACGTTCACAGTGAAGAAAAGATCGAAAAGACGCCCAGGCCTGAGCACCGACCCTGAGCCGCTCGAACTTAGTAACAAACAGGAAATGCTGCGTGGAATCGATCTGATTGGTCACGATCAGCCTCATCATTACCTCATATCTTTGATTAACTATAAGCCCCGCCCCCCGCCGAAGTGAACGCCCAATAGGAAACAGCCTTAGACCTAATCAGTCTCACACAATCGATCGCTTAGGCCTTGACATCTCAGATCTTTGTTGCTAATTTTACCTGAATTTTGTTGAATTTGAGGCTTAATAATGTTTAACGCTGAACATTTAAAAGTTGTTTTTTTTGTTTGTTTTTTTAAGTACATTGTAAATATATATTTCAACAACTGAAATTCTGAAAAAACATGTTTGAATTATTTTTAATCTGAATTCCAGAGCATTTAAAATGAAGAGTCTGATGAAAAAGCTCGTTCACAGTCCGTCTTGTTCAATCTTTCTTCTCGTGTCCAGAGTGAGGACCACCTCAGACCCCGATCTCCCCTCTCTGTGGTCAGCCGCCTCATAACGCCGGTCAGGCTTGTTTTGTTTCTGATCTCCTGCTTGGACCAGAACCAGTCTATTTCCCGAACACCAGGGGGAGCACAGCTGTTTCAGATGGAGCTCGCTGTAGAGGCTGAGGTGATTGACAGGTCAGAGCAGAGCTGTGTCAGAGGGAAAAGACACTATCGCTCATCGTATGATCAATATACAGCTGCACGTGTGACGCAGCCAGAGATTTCAGACCGTGTTAAATCAGACCTGCTCTACAAAGTGTTCAGATGTTTCTCCAGGTTCTAGTCTTTTCGTCTCGTTGTGTCTCTGAAGTTGTATTTGGAGTGATTCATGTTTGAGTTTAATCTTTAATCCACTATTTTCAACACGCCATTTTGTCCATCTGCCCCCGTTTTCACCTCCACCGGTACACGCCCACTGTGCCACGCCCACTATGCCACGCCCACTGTGACACGGCCACAGTGACACGGCCACTGTGCCACGCCCACTGTGCCACGCCCACAGTGACACTCCCACTGTGCCACGCCCACTGTGCCACGCCCACAGTGACTAGTAGCAGCGTTGCGGCGCCATTGGACATCACGCTGACGTCAGTGGATTTGTTTCTTTTATTTTGTCATTTTAGATGAATATTGTGATTTAAAATGTGTAAATTATAACATATATGATCCACAGAGATGAGAACCATAGAGACACAAACACAAAAGGGCTGATTTAAATACCTCTATGCAGCACCCACAGTTTTAACGCCTAAGAACTTTCCCATACAATTTGATAAACTGTAAGTTGAAAAAAGGCAGAGCTCAAGCTTTTTCACAAAGACACGGGAGCAGCAGCTCTACTCCGAGCTCCTCACTCACTACAAGTCGACCCACTGGGAACTCCAAGAGCATTTAAAGCTCCACATGACTCTACTCTCTGATCTGTTCTGATGTTTCCTCATCACAAACCCTGCAGATTTAGACTGAGTTCTTCTCTCAAACTGAAAACACTCTGTTCCACCTTGTGATGTCATCATGTGGTAATACAGGAAGTGCTCCACTGTGTTTTTAAACTCCACACACCTTCACTAGAATCATTTAGATGATTTCAGGCCTGGAATTGTTAGTCTCGACTGAACTAAAGGTAAAAGGAGCTGTTCACTTGAAAACTACCACTTCATGACATCACAAGGTGGAACAGAGCATTTTGAGCTTTGGAGATGTTACAGACTAAAAGTAAAGTGTTACTCAAACATGTGAATGAAACAAAACACAACTCCAGGTCTGTGTTTTTGAGGAGGAACAGCGTTAGAACATGGATTAAAGCTCACAGGAGGCATTTTGTTTAATATAGGGTCTTTACGTGGGTGTAGTTTCAGTCCCTCCTGACTCCTCATGCCCGGCCCGTGGGACTGTCCCGTTATATGGATCACTGAGCTGGACTCCTCCCTGTGGCCGTCCCAATGTGGCCCTGCATTGAGTATGGAACAGCTCACCTCCTCGTGCGGTGGCACAGCGGCACGGTGATAGAGGGGGAGTGTGTGTTTGGGGGACTGCACTAAACCCCTGAAGGGAGAGTCAGGTGTTATCTGTCTGATGAAGCAGAGCACCATCCATCTCTGCTGTCCTCTGTGCTCCGCTCACAGTCACACCAGCGCTGGGAAAACATCTGCACTGGCAACAAGCGGAGAGAGAGACGTTTGTGGGTTTAGTTCATAGACTGTTTATATAAATGGACATCGCTAACCTGCTCGCCGCCACGTTCCAAACAGGAAGTGAACATGGACAAGCACTTCCAGCTCCACTTTACATTGAAAAACTGTGTCTCTCTCTCTGTACCTGCTGCTGTCAGACTCATGTTGGTCTTAAATGTTCGTATTAACCCTCTACATGATCCTGGGGTTTTTATTTCACGTCTGTGTCTGTAAATCAACATATGAACATTAATAACAGACACATCAGGTCCTTCTGTCCCCGAGGTCGCTCCCACTATCGTTAGCAACAGGTTTGATTGACAGCGTTGCTAAGGAAGGGAAGGGGGCGTTACCTTCAACAGTCTGGAAAATATCACTTTTTCTGACAAATACTGCAACTAAATTGTTTTGCAATAAAATTCTAAAAAGCAATAATCCAAAGAGAGGACTGAGATATTGTTAAAGGTCCTGTATCGTGCAGAATTTACTTTTTTAAGTTGTCTTATAATGTTGTTACCTCCTCTAAAAAATACAGCATTATAACATTGCTTAAATCTCACAGAAGTCCACTTTGTGTAATTAAGGAGCTTTAACTAAAGAACTGAAACACTTCTGTATTGTCTGCGTCTTGTCTCATAAAACATTTACACTGTGGAAACTCTCCTTGGTCACCGTCCATCACGAGCCTCCCCACTCCATCAGCTCATTCAACATTCATCACTTACTTTTATCCGTTTGGAAGCAACTAAATAACAGTGTGGAGCTGTTTTCACTTGGACTATTCCACAGCTCGCCCCCGGCCTCAGCTCCGGCCTCAGCTCCAGCCCCAGCCCCAGCTCCAGCCCCTCAGCTCCAGCCTCAGCTCCAGCCCCAGCTCAGCTCCAGCCTCATCCCAGCCTCAGCTCCAGCCCCAGCTCCAGCCTCAGCTCCAGCCTCAGCTCCAGCCCCAACCTCAGCTCCAGCTCCAGCCTCAGCTCCATCATCATCCCCAAACTCATCTCCAGCCTCAGCTCCAACCCCAACCTCAGCTCCGGCCTCAGTTCCAGCCTCAACTCCAGCTTCAGCCTCAACCTCAGCTCCAGCCCCAACCTCAGCTTCAGCTCCAGCTCAAGCCTCAACCTCAACTCCAGCCTCAGCTCCATCCTCAGCTCCAGCCTCAGCTTCACCCTCAGCCCCAGCCTCAGCTCCACCCTCAGCTCCAGCCTCAGCTCCACCCTCAGCTCCAGCGGCCCTCCCCTGCTCCCGCTCCCGGACCACTAGAGAGCCCTGACAGGTATAATTTAATTAAGCACAAATACATGTGAACGGCAGAGAAGAGTGTGGACGTCCTCAAAGCCCCAAAGTCAAAATAACAAGAGCACATTCTTGTAATTAATCTATCGGACAAGGTTTTCTCAAGCCGTGGGCATCTCCACAACTGGGAATTCTGCTGCGGAGGAGCCGGCATGGAAAATAAAGCAAAGATATTCCAGAAAAGGAGGACAAGTGTTTCCATGGATACCTGTTGAACCTGGTCTGTTCATGTTTTAAAGGGGCCTGGATCACACAAAATGGTGAGATTTAAGCAGTGAAGACTTCAATTAGTTTGTTAAGCAAAAAGTACAGATACAGAGGTAAAAAGTTACTCAAGTAAAAAAAAGTATCACATGAAAAAGTACTTGTACTTTAAAAGCAAAAAGTAAAAGTATTTCACACAGGTGTTGTTCATTTGTGATGTGGTGATACTGTTTAAAAGTGAAACATATTTTTATTACAGGAACAATACAAATCTGTTCCTTCATTTTTCTCATGAATTTAATGTTTTTATTTTAGTTTTGCTCAAAGTCGAAGCTTGAACTCGAAACTTTAGTCATTAAAAATAACCCCTCAAACTATATGAAAAGTACTTTTTACTTGTCAATCCAGTTCAAAAATGTAATGTAGTAGAAAGTCCAGATACTGCTCTCAAATGTACTCAAGCAAAAGTAAAAAGTGAAGTACAGATACCTAAAACTTCTACTTAAAGGTGCACTATGTAACTTTCCTGATGGAGGGTTCACCACATGCTTGTCTCCATGGAGATGTGATTGTTTTGCCTAGAATGTTCCACAGTGTTCGATAAAACAGGTGGTTACACGTCAGATCTGTGGATAATCAAGCCGCTCACAGTAACAACAAATACTCCTTCATGTACTTTATCAATAAAACATGTGTAACTGAGCCAAAGCCACACTGTGGAAGTTTAGTAAAGTAACAACATACTATGGAAAGAAGCAGGTAGCGGACACCTCACCAGAAAAGTGTCATAGTGTATCTTTAAGTACTGTACTTTACTACTTTTACTTCATTACGTTCTACCACAAGATTTAAGCCATGTTCTAATACTGTGACCTCAGCAAAAACATGGACCTGGAGCTGAGTTTAGTTTCACACATGTTTGAGAGAGACCTGAGAGAACACATTTTGAAGCAGGATATACTGTACTCTACAGAGAAATACTGCAATAAACTATAATACTGAAAATACTTTATGCCACTGACACAAAAACAATAATGCAAGGTAATCCCAGGGAACATTTTGAAATAAACTCTCATTAAAAGGCCTGAGCTGCAGCACAGAAATAACAGAATGAAGCAGTAATTAGCCTTAGAGGTCTTGTATTCTTCTGTCTCGAGCTCAGATCTATAGTATAACAACTAAAATATCAAAAATCTCACCACTTTTACAAAGAAATGTGCACAAATAAACACTGAGCCGCAAAACACACAGTTCCAGCTTTTGTGAACAGAACAAGAGGTTGATATAGTGATTTTAGTGACAGGCCTAGTTTGAGTCACACTTTATTATTAGTCTGTAACATCTCCAAAGCTCAAAATGCTCTGTTCCACCCTGTGATGTCATGAAGTGGTAGTTTTCAAGTTAACATCTCCTTTTACCTTTAGTTCAGTAGATTGACAATTCCAGGACTGAAATGATCCAAATGATTCTAGTGAAGGTGTGTGGAGTTTAAAAACACAGAGCACTTCCTGTATTACCACATGATGACATCACAAGGTGGAACACCTTTTGTTTGAGAGAAGAACTCCTAAATCTGCAGGTTTGTGTGTTAAATATGTGAGAATAAAACAAAACACAACTCAAGGTCTGTTTGTGATGAAACATTAGAACAGATCAGAAAACAGTGTAATATGAACCTTTAAAGTGACGGCTGAGAGTTTGAACTGGCACTT
>JAIEZT010001390.1:13003707-13131207 GCA_019594935.1 Periophthalmus modestus | reverse complement strand
ACAGGGCGGGTGGATGTGGGTCAGCAGGTTAGGACTCTCTCAAAATCACACTCGTGAACAGAGAGATCAATCCACGAAGCCTCCTCTGTCTGTACCTGTGTTCGGCCCGCTGTTATGTAAGAGCGCGCGGGCCGTGCCAACACTCGGCCTCGCGCGCTCCTTTCACACGTTTCCAGCAGCTCTGCGCGCGCGGACCCCTCTGTGACCGCGCGCACCCGCCCGGACCGAGCCCGGACCGAGCCCGGGCCGAGCCCGGGCCACACTCACAACTTCACAAAATACATCTAATGGCCATTTCTGCTCCGAGTTGCGCGTCTGTGTTTGTGGCTAAACCTGTTACATAACCAGCTTACATTCCACATTCAAGATATCACAGTCTAAATATACCACACGCGCACGGCAGGAGGACGGGGACGCGCGTCATCAGCAGTAGTGGAGGAAATGCTTGTGCACGTTCTGCGTTGTCTGTCTGGCTGCTTCTGTGTCTCGTTTGGTCCAAGTGTGAGAGTAAAGACAGTCGCAGAGAGCTGTGTGTGCTGAAGTTCCACTGAGGGGGTGTGGTTAAACACTGTACTGTACAACATGGACGGGACCACAGCACACACACATGGAAAAGCACCCAGACGCACTCAATGACCACAAGGACATCACCGTGTGGCATTCAAGTGCCCGCCGTGCTGCGTTCACGGCGCGTAACAGAAGCTGCATATGATCTATGTGAAACAGACGTGCTCGTGTCTTCCTCTAGAACGATGCGCGCGGCGTTAGATCAAATCAAACGTGGAGCAGTGAGTGCGCAGAGTGTCTGAGAAGCAGAGGAGGACACGTCTCCTCCCGCTCCTCCCGTCTGCCCCAAACACCCACACAGATCGATAAAGTAGTGCGTAAACTTCTGACACTTTGACACCGGGAGCAAACCGGAGCAAAGGCTGAACGTGCACAGGGTCCGCGCGCGTTTCAACTTGGATTGATTTGTGATTGACCCGGTGACAGCAGCTGAATGTGAGGCGTATGAGTCCCTCTGATGTGCTGTAAACACACTGTAACACTGAGGCAACACGGAGCACATATGCGTAAAAGCCACAGTCAGGATCATGTCAGGGACGAGCCCGTGGACCTGCGCGCGGAGGACGCACGGGGAAGCGGATCGTTTCGTTTGAAGTTTTTAGGAGAAAATGCTCCTCTATTGTCAGCTCTTTTGACTCGTAAAAAGCCAATCCAGCGCCGCTTACCTCTGTTGGTGCTGGAGCAGCTCTGCCTTCGAACCGGTGCCGGATGGTCCGCTTTCCGGAGCGTCTCGAGATTTGCCGGGGTTTCCCTGAGCGGGGTAGCCGGCTCGGAGGCGCCGTTGCTCGGGTCGCTCGCAGGATCTGGTGGAGACTCCATGTTGAATCTTTCGGCTTGAATCTTCGCTTAAAGCGCCAAGACTTTGAGCTATTTTCTACACAAAGCGCGCGCTCCAAACACTGCCTCTTGCTATCTAAATTAAACTACAAGTAAGAAATGAGAAATGCGAGTGTCTGGAGGTGGGTGTGTATGTCTGATTGTCCACTGGCAGCGCTAGTGAGAGCCCCACTCCACACAAGTGAAGAGGGAGAGGTTGTCAATAGTCGAAGAATAGATAGAGGCCTGATAGTAATCCACTGTGAGGCTTTGACTGTGCACCGCGAACTGTCATTATGCAATCTGGTTAAACAGTTCAGTACCTCTGGATATTGTCTACTGACGTGTGGGAGCATTATATAACAGCCCGCAGACTGGCTCCTGCTGTAAACTGTGGCGGACTGACCAAATGGCCCAGATGCGTCCTGTGACACGCACTTGCATCATGCGCACGAGCCCAACTTCAGCTCTGGAGCCTGATTGAGCCATTATCTGTCAAATATGATCCGATTATCTGCATATTTGTGTCATTGTGTGTAAAGTATCACGTTTGTGTTTATTATGTGTTTATAAATACATATTTTGCACGTGTGGACAAAATATGGAGGGGTGGGTATAACATAATAATGGGGTCTGTGCAGTGAATGTAACGTGCAGTTATGGGACTGTGAAGTGAGTGAATGTGTGATATTTTGAATGGTGCAATGTGCAACATGTGGGATGTGCAATGAGTGGGATGTGCAAATATGGGAATTGTGCAATTTTTATCTTGACCTCTCTGTGACCCCAGCCCTTGGGAAACGGGTGGAAATGATCCCGTAGCTATAATCTGGTGTTTTTACGTTCATGTCATGTCTGTTCATTAACATGTTTTACCCAAATAAATAAACAAATGTGTTAAGTGTCATGTTTGTGTTTATTATGTGTTAAGTATCATGGTTGTGTTATTATGTGTGTTAGTGTCATGTTAGTGTTTGTTTATTATGTGTTAAGTATCATGTTTGTGTTTATTATGTGTTTAGTAAATCATGTTTGCACGTTTGTGGACAAAATAATGGATTTGTGGTAAGTATAGTGTTTGTGTCTGTGCAGTGAATTAAGTGTGCAGTTATTTGTGTTTGAAGTGTTAAGTGAATGTTAGTTGATATTCTGAATGGTTAATGTGCAATGTGTGTGGGATGTGCAATGAGTGGGATGTATCAATATGGGTTAAGTGTCATTTTTTGACCTCTCTTGATTATGTGTTAGTAACGGGTTTGTGTTATATCATGTAGCTATAATTAGTGTTTAGTATCATGTTTATGTTAAGTCTGTTCATAACATGTTTTTATTATGTGTTAAGTATCATGTTTGTGTTCATTATGTGTTTTGTATTATTATGTGTTAAGTATCATGTTTGTGTTTATGTTGTGTTAAGTATCATGTTTGTGTTTATTATGTGTTAAGTATCATGTTTGTGTTTATGTGTTAAGTATAAGTTTGTGTTTATTTGTGTTAAGTATAGTGTTTGTGTTCATTATGTGTTAAGTGTCATGTTTGTGTTTATTATGTGTTAAGTATCATGTTTGTGTTAAGTATCATGTTTGTGTTTATTATGTGTGAAGTGTCATGTTTGTGTTCATTTTGTGTTAAGTATCATGTCTGTGTTTATTATGTGTTAAGTGTCATGTTTGTGTTTATTATGTGTAAAGTATCATGTTTGTGTTAAGTATCATGTTTGTGTTTATTTTGTGTTAAGTATCATGGTTGTGTTTATTATGTGTTAAGTATGTTTGTGTTTATTATGTGTTAAGTACCATGTTTGTGTTCATTATGTGTTAAGTATCATGTTTGTGTTTATTATGTGTTAAATATCGTGTTTGTGTTTATTATGTGTTCAGGATGTCTGTGTTTATTATGTGTTAAGTGTCATGTTTGTGTTTATTTTGTGTTAAGTATCATATTTGTGTTTATTATGTGTTAAGTATCATGTCTGTGTTTATTATGTGTTAAGTATCATGTTTGTGTTTATTATGTGTTAAGTATCATGTTTGTGTTTATTATGTGTTAAGTATCATGTTTGTGTTTATTATGTGTTAAGTATCATGTTTGTGTTAAGTATCATGTTTGTGTTTATTATGTGTTAAGTATCAGGTTTGTGTTTATTATGTGTTAAGTATCATGTTTGTGTCTATTATGTGTTAAGTATCATGTTTGTGTTTATTATGTGTTAAGTATCACGTTTATGTTTATTATGTGTTAAGTATCATGTTTGTGTTTATTATGTGTTAAGTATCGTGTGTGTAAGTATCATGTTTGTGTTCTAGTATGTGTGTGTTTATCATGTGTTTGTATTCATTTTGTGTTAAGTATCATGTTTGTGTTAAGTATCATATGTTGTGTTTATTATGTGTTAAGTATCATGTTCGTGTGTATTATTTTGTGTTAAGTATCATGTTTGTGTTTATTATGTGTTAAGTATCATGTTTGTGTTTATATTATGTGTTAAGTATCATGTTTGTGTTTATTTATGTGTTTAAGTATCATGTATGTGTTAAGTATTGTTGTGTTTATTATGTGTTAAGTATCATGTTTGTGTTTATTATGTGTTAAGTATGTGTTTTATTTTGTGTTAAGTATCATGTTTGTGTTTATTATGTGTTAAGTATCATGTTTGTGTTTATTATGTGTTAAGTATCATGTAAGTATCATGTTTGTATTATTATGTGTTAAGTATCATGTTTGTGTTTATTATGTGTTAAATATCATGTTTGTGTTTATTATGTGTTAAGTGTCATCTTTGTGTTAAGTATCGTGTTTGTGTTCCTTATGTGTTAAGTATCATGTTTGTGTTAAGTATCATGTTTGTGTTTATTATGTGTTAAGTATCATGTTTGTGTTTATTATGTGTTAAGTATCATGTTTGTGTTTATTATGTGTTAAGTGTCATGTTTGTGTTTATTTGTGTTAAGTATCGTGTTTGTGTTCCTTATGTGTTAAGTATCATGTTTGTGTTTTGTGTTAAGTATTGTGTTTAAGTATCATGTTTGTGTTTATTATGTGTTAAGTATCATGTTTGTGTTAAGTATCATGTTTGTGTTTATTATGTGTTATGTGTTAAGTATCATGTTTTGTGTTTA
The DNA here is from genome assembly GCA_019594935.1 of Periophthalmus modestus. Classification (NCBI taxonomy): domain Eukaryota; kingdom Metazoa; phylum Chordata; class Actinopteri; order Gobiiformes; family Gobiidae; genus Periophthalmus; species Periophthalmus modestus. The sequence continues at coordinate 13,126,705 of JAIEZT010001390.1, read as the reverse complement.
TTTGTGTTAAGTATCATGTTTGTGTTAAGTATCATGTTTGTGTTAAGTATCATATTTGTGTTTATTTTGTGTTAAGTATCATGTTTGTGTTTATTATGTGTTAAGTATCATGTTTGTGTTTATTTTGTGTTAAGTATCATGTTTGTATTTATTATGTGTTAAGTATCATGTTTGTGTTTATTATGTGTTAAGTGTCATCTTTGTGTTAAGTATCGTGTTTGTGTTTAAGTGTGTGTAAGTATCCTGTTTGTGTTAAGTATCATGTTTGTGTTAAGTATCATGTTTGTGTTTATTATGTGTTAAGTATCATGTTTGTGTCTATTATGTGTTAAGTATCATGTTTGTGTTTATTATGTGTTAAGTGTCATCTTTGTGTTAAGTATCATGTGTTCCTTATGTGTTAAGTATCATGTTTGTGTTTATTTGTGTTAAGTATCATGTTTGTGTTTATTTTGTGTTTATTACGTGTTAAGTATCATGTTTGTGTTAAGTATCATGTTTGTGTTTATTATGTGTTAAGTATCATATTTGTGTTTATTTTGTGTTCAGTATCATGTTTGTGTTTATTATGTGTTAAGTATCATATTTGTGTTTATTTTGTGTTAAGTATTTTGTGTTCAGTATCATGTTTGTGTTATTATGTGTTAAGTATCATGTGTTTTGTGTTTATTTTGTGTTAAGTATCATGTTTGTGTTATTATGTGTTAAGTATCATATTTGTGTTTATTTGTGTTAAGTATCATGTTTTGTGTATTATGTGTTAAGTAATTTGTGTGTTTATTATGTGTTAAGTGATCATGTTTGTGTTTATTATGTGTTAAGTATCAAGTTCATGTTTTTTTACAGTTTCTGTCTCTGAAGTTGTCCCTCTGTATATTGGACTCACTGACTCTCATCAGTTTGTTGCTTTGTTCACGTGACACACGAAGCTCCGCCTCAAAGCGCCGCCTCAAAGCTCCGCCTCAAAGCGCCGCCTCAAAGCCCCGCCCCCTTGCGGCTCGTGGACTTTGACACTTCTCTCGTCCTGTCCTCAGGAGACTCTTCTTTACCCAGTGTGTGGTTCAGAGACTCAGAGGGACAGAGGGGACTCTCATTCAAACTTATACTGAAATATGGACAGTTTCAGTGAGTGTTTCACTGTTTCTGTGTTTCAGTGTTTCAGTGTGTCAGTGTTTCTGTGTTTCAGTGTTTCTGTGTTTCAGTGTTTCAGTGTTTCAGTGTTTCTGTGTTTCAGTGTTTCAGTGTGTCAGTGTTTCAGTGTTTCAGTGTTTCAGTGTGTCAGTGTTTCAGTGTTTCGGTGTGTCAGTGTTTCAGTGTGTCAGTGTTTCTGTGTTTCAGTGTTTCTGTGTTTCAGTGTTTCTGTGTCAGTGTTTCAGTGTTTCAGTGTTTTTGTGTTCAGTGTTTCAGTGTTTCAGTGTTTCAGTGTTTCTGTGTTTCAGTGTTTCAGTGTTTCAGTGTTTCATGTGTTTCTGTGTTTCAGTGTTTCAGTGTTTCAGTGTTTCAGTGTTTCAGTGTTTCAGTGAGTGTTTCAGTGTGTCAGTGTTTCAGTGTGTGTGTTTCTGTGTTTCAGTGTTTCAGTGTTTCAGTGTTTCAGTGTGTCAGTGTTTCAGTGTGTCAGTGTTTCAGTGTTTCAGTGTGTCAGTGTTTCAGTGTTTCAGTGTGTCAGTGTTTCAGTGTTTCAGTGTTTCAGTGTTTCAGTGTGTGTTTCAGTGTGTCAGTGTTTCAGTGTTTCAGTGTGTCAGTGTTTCTGTGTTTCAGTGTTTCTGTGTTTCAGTGTTTCTGTGTGTCAGTGTTTCAGTGTGTCAGTGTTTCAGTGTGTCAGTGTTTCAGTGTTTCTGTGTTTCAGTGTTTCAGTGTGTCAGTGTTTCAGTGTTTCAGTGTTTCTGTGTTTCAGTGTTTCTGTGTTTCAGTGTTTTGTGTTTCAGTGTTTGTGTTCTGTGTTTCAGTGTTTCAGTGTTTCAGTGTTTCAGTGTTTCAGTGTGTCAGTTTCGTGTGTTTCAGTGTTTCAGTGAGTGTTTCAGTGTGTCAGTGTTCAGTGTTTCAGTGTTTCAGTGTGTGTGTTTCAGTGTGTTCAGTGTTTCAGTGTTTCAGTGTGTCAGTGTTTCAGTGTGTTCAGTGTTTCAGTGTTTCAGTGTTTCAGTGTTTCAGTCAGTGTGTCAGTGTTTCAGTGTGTCAGTGTGTGTGTTTCAGTGTTTGTTTGTGTGTTCAGTGTTTCAGTGTTTCAGTGTTTCAGTGAGTGTTTCTGTGTTTCAGTGTTTCAGTGTGTCAGTGTTTCAGTGTTTCAGTGTGTCAGTGTTTCGGTGTTTTAGTGTTTCAGTGAGTGTTTCTGTGTTTCAGTGTTTCAGTGAGTGTTTCTGTGTTTCAGTGTTTCAGTGTGTCAGTGTTTCAGTGTGTGTTTCAGTGTTTCTGTGTTTCAGTGTTTCAGTGTTTCTGTGTTTCAGTGTTTCAGTGTTTCAGTGTTTCAGTGTTTCTGTGTTTCAGTGTTTCAGTGTTTCAGTGTTTCAGTGTGTCAGTGTTTCTGTGTTTCAGTGTTTCAGTGTTTCAGTGTTTCAGTGTGTCAGTGTTTCAGTGTTTCAGTGTTTCAGTGTTTCAGTGTTTCAGTGTTTCAGTGTTTCAGTGTGTCAGTGTTTCAGTGTTTCAGTGTTTCAGTTTTTCAGTTTTTCAGAGTTTCAGAGCTCCAAATGAGACAAACTGATGATTCATCAGATGTGAAACTGAAGCTCTTAGATCATGATAGAGTTTGAGTTGTGAGCCGCTGCAGTGGCACTGTTCAGGTTCACACCACAAACATCTTTATCTCTTTTCTCTTTTAAAGTTACACGTAAACTACAGAATGTGAGAAATAAATCAGATTCATTTCCACATCATTTTTACAAGTAATTTTAATAATACGAGTCAAAAATGAGATAATAATCAGATGTAACCACAGCCGCTGAGGCAGGTCTTTGTGAAAACAGGAACAGTGCAAACAGAGCGTCAGATACAAGTTTAGATTACACAATGACGCACACTGTGTGAGTCTGCTGTGTTATACATGGAGGTTTAAAACTGAAATAAAAGTAATTCTTCTCTGAGATACTCCTGTCGCTCTAAAACGACAAATGAGAACTACTTCTACTTCTTCAGCCTTTCATACTTTAGACGTAAAGACCTCTGCACTTCCACCAACTGCATGTTCAGTGTGTGTCCTCACTGTCCTGGTTTTGTCCTGGTTTGAGTTGTTTAGTCCTGGTTTAGACCTGGTTTAGTCCTGGTTTAGTCCTGGTTTAGACCTGGTTTAGACCTGGTTTAGACCTGGTTTAGACCTGGTAGTCCTGGGTTAGACCTGGTTTAGACCTGGTTTAGACCTTTTTAGACTGGTTTAGACCTGGTTTAGTCCTGGTTTAGAGACCTGGTTCCAGTTCTGTTCCTCTGTTCCAGTTTTGAGTTTTGTGTGTGTGTGTGTATACACATACATGTGTGTGTGAATAATATATGTTGTATGTATGTATGTATGTATATGATATATATATATGTGTGTGTGTGTGTGTGTGTGTGTGTGTGTGTGTGTGTGTGATATATATATATGTATATATATATATATATATATATATATACACACATACACACACACACACACACACACACCACACACACACACACACACACACACACACATATATATACATACTTATATATACTTTATCCTTGTCTATATTTGTTTTTTTTTAATTATTTTTTTTAATTTATTTTCACTATGGTCGTCTTTGTATATAACATATTTGTATATAACATATTTGTATATCACATATTTGTATATAACACATTTGATTATAACATGTATAGACACAGTGTATGTGTGTTCGTGGAGAGGTGCTGCCACTGAGCCGAGTTACAGGTCAGATCTGTGGAGAGTCAACAAGAGCATTTTATTTGAGCTGAAGTCCTCTGAATAAATAAAGTAAATGCAGAGATGAGTTTAATGTCACACTGTGAAGCTCCAGGCACAAACCGGTGTGGGCCTCCACCATCACAGCTCTGAAAACTCTGGAGAACAGGCCCAGACTGAAGCTCGTGAAACACAGAGCCGTCCACTGCACAGCACACTGACCTGTGTCTAAACAGAGTGTGAGGAGGAGCGTCTTCTGGAGCCTGTATGAATGATGTAGCTGTCACATGGCAGAGGCGTTTAGGTGCGTCGGATGTGAGCAGCGTGGAACGAACCGGCCGCTGTGTTAAAAGTGATTGATGAAGCTGACACCGGCTCAGGGGTGCAATGGCGCTCTGTTTTTCTCCCTCATTATGTAAGGCGATATTTCAAATCAGGAGCGGCGAAGGAAGACACGCGCACACAGACAGGACACCCTTCAAACCCAAAGTTTATGTGCCCCAGCGCCAAGGAGACGGGCGCCCTTCAGAGAGAGGAGGAGGTTTACGGCACACTCACCGTCGCTCGTCTACCACATCAACAACTGTTTAAAGACATTTATGTCACGTATTCAGCAGGTTTCACTTCTGTAACAGTGTGATGTTGGGATGTGTTTCATACACATCTGTGGATCAGAGCAGCTCAGAAACATGAACCTGTCTCATAAACATGCACAAAATACACTCAACCCAGGGCCTGAATAATAAGAATAAATACAAATAAATAAATAATAATAATGATCATTCACTCTATACTCTCTTTGATGATGGTAAGATATTGTTGTAGCCAGAGCCGCCCTGGGGCAGAATGACAGAAGCAAGTCTGCCAATCTGTGCTATCAGCCCCTCTGACCACGTCTCACAATCACGCACACTCCTCGTTCATACGAGGCATGTGTGAGGGGTGATCACTTTTATCTGGAACAATTGTCAGTCTGAGCTTTTGTCTATGTTGGAAACACCAGGTCAGTCAGTAAATAAAAAATCTGAATCCACATAAGAAGTGTCTCTCTGCCATAGACTGTTTATACAAATTGACATGGTTAACCTGTTAGCCGCCGCATTTCAAATAGGAAGTGATCCATCGACTGTGGCTCCAATTCACTTTCTATTGAAAACTGTCTCTGTCCCTGCGGCTGTCAGACTCATTTTGGTCTTAAATGTTCGTATTAACCCTCTACATGATCCTGGGGTTTTTATTTCACGTCTGTGTCTGTAAATCAACATATGAACATTAATAACAGACACATCAGGTCCTTCTTTCCCCGAGGTCGCTCCTGTTAGCGTTAGCAACAGGTTTGATTGACAGTGTTGCTAAGCGCCCGCTCCGTGCTAAACCAGCGGTGTGGGCCGGAAGTGGCGTTTCCTTCATCAGCCTCGCTCTGGATTGGCTCTTTGGTTGCCATGATACTCGCTGTCAGAATTCCAAATATGGATTTAACTTTAGCCTCGATGAGCTTCATTTGACTGGAGCCGAGCTGTGGGTGACGTTACGCTCACTTATTCCACTTCTTTGTACAGTCTGCGGTCTCTAGACGTCTTTCAGTCTAATACAAACATTTGGTTAGCACAAGCCCAAACTACAGACAGAATCTCATGTTCTGAAAAACCTCTCAGTCCGTCTGACTTTTGTGTGAACTTTTTTAGCATGTGTGGAGTTAGCGCTGGCTTTGTTGCAGTACAAATCGGACATCAGACCCCAGGCCCATCCAGTCGTTCTTCCTCACATTAGCCGCGCAGAGTTTAATCAAAGAGACATATTAATGGGGCCTCACTTATTCATGTCTCCGAGTGAAGAGCACATCCACACCGAGGCTCTTGACAGTGTAAAGAGCCGACAACATGGGGACGGGATTGTGTTCTGCCTCAGACTCACTCCTGAAGGTGTGGGGAGAGCGGCGGAGTGGCAGGATGCTGACAGTTCAAAGTGTGATGTGACAGCAACCCAGAGCACGGGCCAGCCGTGTTATTTCTGATTTTAATAAACACATACGGCTGAGGTGAACGCCTGTGTGCTCAGGCGTATATAGGGTCTTATATAGGCTCATACATAGGCTCTTACATAGGCTCTTATATAGGCTCATACATAGGCTCTTATATAGGCAAATACATAGGGTCTTATATAGGCTCTTATTTACGCTCTTACATAGGCTCTTACATAGGCTCTTACATAGGCTCTTATATAGGCTCATACATAGGCTCTTATATAGGCTCATACATAGGCTCTTATATAGGCAAATACATAGGCTCTTACATAGGCTCTTATTTAGGCTCTTACATAGGCTCTTACATAGGCTCTTATATAGGCTCATACATAGGCTCTTATATAGGCTCTTATTTAGGCTCTTACATAGGCTCTTACATAGGCTCTTATATAGGCTCATACATAGGCTCATACATAGGCTCTTACATAGGCTCTTATATAGGCTCATACATAGGCTCATACATAGGCTCTTACATAGGCTCTTATATAGGCTCATACATAGGCTCTTATATAGGCTCATACATAGGCTCTTATATAGGCTCTTATTTAGGCTCTTACATAGGCTCTTACATAGGCTCTTACATAGGCTCTTATATAGGCTCATACATAGGCTCTTATATAGGCGTCATACATAGGCTCTTACATAGGCTCTTTTTTATAGGCTCTTACATAGGCTCTTATATAGGCTCTTATATAGGCTCTACATACAAACATTTGGTTCATACATAGCCCAAAATACAGCTCATACATACAGATATAGGCTCATGTTCTCATACATAGAAATACATACCATACATAGGCGTATGCTCTTATATAGGCTCATACATAGGCTCTAATATTTTCATACATAGGCTCTTATATAGGCTCATACATAGGCTCCTATATAGGCTCTACAAATAGGGACATTTTACATAGGCCCATCCATAGGCTTCCTACATTAGGCGCGCAGAGCTTTTATCAAAGAGACATATTAATGGCTCCTCACATAGGCTCCGAGTACATAGCACATCCACACCGAGGCTCTTACACAGGTCTTATAGAGCCTCACAACATGGGGACGGGATAGGCTCATTCTGCCTCATACTCTCTTATGAAGGTGTTACATAGGCGGCGGAGTCTTACATATGCTGACAGCTCATTCAAAGTGTGATTATATAGCTCATACCCAGAGCTCAGGCCAGCCTGTTATATTCTGCTTTTACATAACACATATATAGGCTGAACGCCTGTGTGCTCAGGGCGTACATAGGCTCTTATATAGGCTCATACATAGGCTCTTATATAGGCTCATACATAGGCTCATATATAGGCTCTTATATAGGGTCATACATAGGCTCATACATAGGCTCTTATATAGGCTCTTACATAGGCTCTTATATAGGCTCTTATATAGGCTCATACATAGGCTCATACATAGGCTCATACATAGGCTCTTATATAGGCTCATACATAGGCTCTTATATAGGCTCATACATAGGGTCTTATATAGGCTCATACATAGGCTCATACATAGGCTCATACATAGGCTCGTATATAGGCTCATACATAGACGTAGGCCTGGTCTTGATATTAAAGGTCTTACATTACACAACATTGAGTCCTGTAGCTTTAATCCATGTTCTAACACTGTTTCCTCCTCAAAAACAGACCTGAAGTTGTGTTTTGTTTCATTCACATGTTTGAGTCACACTTTATTATTCGTCTGTAACATCTCCAAAGCTCAAAATGCTCTGTTCTACCTTGTGATGTCATGAAGTGGTAGTTAAGTGAACAGCTCCTTTTACCTTTAGTTTAGTCGAGATAAGTTGCAATTCTAGGGTTGAAATGATCCAAATGATTCTAGTGAAGGTGTGTGGAGTTTAAAAACACAGTGGAGCACTTCCTGTATTACTACATGATGACATCACAAGGTGGAACAGAGTGTTTTCAGTTTGAGAGAAGAACTCAGCCTAAATCTGCAGGTTTGTGTGTTAAACATGTGAATGAAACAAAAGGTCTGATTGTGACGAGTGTTAGAACAGTGTGATATGGGCCCTTTAAGTGTCCGCTAACATAAGAGAACAACTCAAATACAGTCACACTGGAACTGAGCCACTGAACTGTACATGTGAAGCAGGGTAAATGAGGTGAAAAACAATAGCTGCCATCCAGCTCCACTTCCTGCCAGAGGAAGAGGAGGGGGGGCCAATCCCAGACTTATGCAGAGACAGTGTGCAGTATGTAAAGTGGAGCTTTGGAGAGGAGGATCCAGAGCCACTCAGACATGGAGATGAAACAAAAGCTTTAGGTGTATTTTCAGGTGTCTGTGGATTTCAGAGTGGGGAAAAACTTTGTTTCTGTGGCAATTAACGATTCAAAACACAATATTATATCGTTTGAACGGCCAAAAGTTTTCAAAATGTCAACAGGAAACACATGAACAGACAAATCAGATCAAATCAGGACTTTTGTTTCATTCACATGTTTGAGCAGCACTTTATTATTAGTCTGTCTCAAAAAAGCTCAAAATGCTCCGGTAGTTTTCAAGTTAAATCCTTTTTTTTACCTTTAGTTCAGTAGAAATGGTCAATCCCAGGACGGAAATCACCCAAATGATTGTAGTGAAGGTGTGTTTGAGATGAGGAAATGACATTAGAACATTAGAAACTAGCATAATATGGGCCTTTAAAGTAACAACAAAAGTCCATGTAGTAATGTCTGTGGTTTTGCTATCGGCCCGACACGTTTCTTACCCGTGTTGGACTTTGAGTGAGTGGTTTGTTCTCAGTCTGTCTCAATTATCCTGGGTTTACACCACCTCAAGCTCAAAGCGGCTGTCACAGATCACACAGAGCGCCCCCTGTGGCACCATTTGGTTTTACAACACCGCAGTCTGTAGCATTGACCGGTTGCTAATTTAGCCGTTAGCCGGTCGGTTTCCGTACATCTCCACGCTCAGGAAGACAAACGCCAGAAAACACGTTGCGGGAGCGTGTCTTTGAGAGGTGCGTTCCTTTAATTGGGTGTGCAGGGACCCTCCTCTTCCTCCTCCGCGCATCTCGCTCTCTCCTCTGCCTCTCCGCGCGCTAACAAAAGACAGCCAGATGAAACAGACAAGCGCCAACCCGTCCCTACTTTGTGGCATTATAGAACACACAGGCGAGGGGTAAAGAGGTACGAGGCTCCACATCAAGGCGAGCTTTATATAACTCCCGTTTCATTTGCGGCGTTTCATGTTTATTTTACTTACTTCAAGCCATCAGCATCTTCTGATTGACACGCGCCCTGTCATAACAACTATTATTCATCGAACATCGCATAGAATACAGTCAGCGCTTCTGGATATATTTGTCTGGGTTTAGTAAAAATGTCTAAAGTATCAAAAATGCTCTCCAAAGTATGTTCGCTGTCATCTCATCAACACTGTTATGATTCCAGCCTCTGCTTCCTCTGCTCGGGCCGCTCTGAACTCCAGCAGAGGGAATACACATCATAAAGAATAGATATTCAAAGGGTTTAACGCAGAAAGCCTTCCCTCAAAGCTAGCTGCGCGCTACATGCTAACGGGCCGGGGAGGGGGCAGTGTCCACACAAACACAGATCACATGACCCGTGTCGAAAACACTCAAACACGTCGTTCAAGGTTCAGGGTTTAGGGCTGAGATTCGAGAATGAGTCTGGATATTATGAAAAATTCACTTTGCACAAAATTAGCATAAAGCAGCGAGCGAGCGAGGCTGACGGAGCAGAGATCAGCTCATTACGCCACGACCGGCGCCTCGTCAAAGGGTCTGAACGAGGCCATGTGATCACGCTGTACGAGATCACTTTAAAAAAACTACAACACTGACCTTCCATCAGTGTTTTTAATCATATAACTGACCCTTTTCTCACTTTTAATACGAATATGTTCAGTATATGTGTGCATCATGGGAAACAAAATGAACTTTGACCTTTTGACCTTTGAAAAGGAGCAGCATCAGTTCACATTAAAGGTCCCATATCACAAAATGGACTCTTGTGAGCTCTAAGACATGTTTTAACACTGTTACTGCCTCAAAAACACACCTGAAGTTGTGTTTTGTCTGAGTAATCCTGGTTTATGAGGCTGTCTGCCCCACCAAAGCTCAAAACGCTCTGTTCCACCTTATGATGTCATCAAGTGGTTTAAGCTAACAGCTCGTTTTACCTTTAGCTCAGTAGAGATCGGCAATTCCAGGGTTTAAATGATCCAAATGATTCTTTTGAAGGTGTGTGGAGTTTAAAAACACACTTGAGCACTTCCTGTATTACCACTTCATGACATCACAAGGTGGAATGAAACGAAACACAACTCCAGGTCTGTTTGTGATGAGGAAACATTAGAACAGAGATGAGAGAATAGTGTGATATGCCTTTGGAGTTACTTACATCACACTGGAACCAAGACTCTCCTGCATCATCTTAAACAAACAGTAAATGAACAAAAACAAAAAGTTTGAAAAGATTTTTGTTCTCAGTAATTTCTATCTTTAGCGGCAAAACGATCGCTCATCCCGAGAAGTCGACGTACCTGCTGCCGACCCCATAGCGAGGCTCCAGCACCTTGTATTGATCAACACAAAGTCCCAAATAAATGAGCTCAGAATGAGAGCCGTGCTCCAGGGAGTTCAGACCGCGGCGGCGCCATAGGCTCCCATCAATTTTAATCAGGGCCTAATGAAGAGGCTCCTCTCTGCTGGTGTCCATAACTCTGTCAGCGAGCTCCTCCACCTCAATCAAACCGACGCTCCCAACGCCGCTACGCTAACGACCTTTTCAACATAAACGATGAAAGCATTAACACCGCCGCAAAACTCCGACACGTGACCCCAAAAGTGAAGTGTTTGAAAAGGAACGCACCCAGGACCCGAGGGACGTAATCAAGGCCTCTTCAGCCGGCGAGCTACGACAAAACAGTTTGTTCTGAAATCACAATGAGAAATCAACACAGAACAATAAGGTTCATTAGCAAAGACACTCAGGTTCACTGTCACGGCAGCAGCAACCCAAACCCAAAAAGTCTGAAGTGGTTTGAGCCGTGCAGCTATGAAAGGCAACAAAAATATGAAATTATTTACTTTGGACTCACCCTCACCATCAGGTCTAGAACTGTGTGACTTGGCGTTAATTACATCAGGCCTGTTCTGCAAACTGGACTTTTCACATGTTTGTTCAGGTTCTCGTCGTTTCTTCTCGTTGAGCCTGAGTTTAATCTTTAATCCACTATGTTCAAGATGCCACTGTGACGTCCGCACATCCTTCTCCAGTTTTATTTTCTTAATCGATGATACTCGCAGGATTCGGCAGCGTCGCGTCGTCAGTTTGGTCCAAATGACACAAAAAATGGGAGCGACCTCTGGGATTAATGTTCATGTGTTGATTTACAGACACAACAGTGAAATAAAAACCCCAGGATCATGTAGAGGGTTAATACGAACATTTAAGACCAAAATGACGAGTCTGACAGCAGCAGGGACAGAGAGAGGAGGCACGGTTTTTCAATAGAAAGTGAATTGAGTCGATGGAGTAGGACGTGACGGTCATTTATGGAGTTGGAGTTGATGTAAATGTGCTGTAGAAATCACACTCTGATATTACACATATTCATACCGTACGGGTGAAGTGTCTTGCCTATGGACACAACCACAATGACTTTGAGCACTGCCTACACTGTATAACTCATGATGTTTTTTTTTCCATTAGCTGACTTCTTGGTTTGATGTGTTACTTCCAGACCTCTCCCAGGATCCAGAGCACTCGAGCACGTCTGTTACACCTTGGCCCATATTTAGAGCCTGTAAATGAGAGGCGCTGATGAATGAGTCTGAAGACAATCGTGTGAGTTAAGACACGTCCAGAATATTGACCAAAGACACACGAACCTGCAGGAGTGGACCAAAGTCACCTTCAGATCCTCCTGTACAAGGATCTGACCTCATTACTCCGCTCGGTGAGCCTGTGGATTCACTCAACAGTTTGGACACACCCTCTCACGTTTATTTTTACTACTTTTTACATTTTAAATACACATCAAATATATTAAGTAAGATACATGGGATTGTGTAGCAAAGAAAAAAGTGAACTAACCCTGCGCAGTCAGGTTAGTAATAGTGTTTTTCCACACGCAAATTCACACAGCAGTAAACGCAGCCACTGGGGCCGAGGTGGGTTAAGTGTCTTGCCCAAGGACACAACGACATTGCTCATCTGTGGGAGCTGGAATTGCACTGCCAACCTGTGGGATCTGAACAACCAATGATGTTTATGTCAAGAGTGGGATTTGAACCGGCAACCTTTGGATCGTGGCTCTAGTTATTTCACTTTTTTTCTTTGTTACATAATTCTTTATATCTTGAGGGGTGTGTCCAGACTTTTGACTGGTCGTGTATTGTCTTTTTTTGACACAACTGAAGAGATTTTCCCAAAATTCATCAGAACCAACCACTGAAATCCTGTATAAACGAGAGCACATGACGGGTTTGTGACATGAGCACACGGTTTGGGGATTGAACCTGTGTCGTGAAGAAAAGCTGAAACAGGAAGTGGGGCCGAGGACTCAGAAGGGATCTGCCTGTGTCGTGTCATGGATACTCCAGGTTATAACTCCATCCAAAAATCAGAGACAGTTTTAGGCTCTTGAAACGTTCATATAAAGGTTTTGTTTGTCAAATATAAACATGAATATTATGTAAATTGGATGTAACCAGAAATTTTACATCTGAGAACTTCTCCCACGAACCATCTCACACCCTGAGGACTTCAGGACCCGCCTCCTGATGGAGACCTGGTTTAGACCTGGTGCTAGTGACTAAACCAGGACTAAACCAAGACTAAACCAGGACTAAACCAGGACTAAACCAGGACTAAACCAGGACTAACCCAGGACTAACCCAGGACTAACCCAGGACTAAACCAGGACTAAACCAGGACTAACCCAGGACTGAACCAGGACTAAACCAGGACTAAACCAGGACTAACCCAGGACTGAACCAGGACTGAACCAGGACTGAACCAGGACTAAACCAGGACTAAACCAGGACTAAACCAGGACTAAAGCAGGACTAAAGCAGGACTAAAGCAGGACTAAACCAGGACTGAACCAGGACTGAACCAGGACTAAACCAGGACTAAACCAGGACTAAACCAGGACTAAAGCAGGACTAAACCAGGACTAAAGCAGGACTAAAGCAGGACTAAACCAGGACTAAACCAGGACTGAACCAGGACTAAACCAGGACTAAACCAGGACAGAACCAGGACTAAACCAGGACTAAACCAGTTGAATCAGTGTTTGAGTTTAGTTCAGTTAAAACCTGGAACATTCTTCCTGAAGATGTGAGACAGACTCGAACTTTGACGATGTTAAATCCAGGCTCCAGACACTTCTGTGGTTCTGTTTTAATGTTCATTTTATGTTTTGATTTGTTGTATTGTGATTTTAATTTCTTTCTTATTGTGTAAAACACTTTGTGTGTGAATTGTGCTGTACAAAGACACTTGTCTTGCCTTGACCCATGTCTCACCTTCTTTTGTTCGTGAATGTGGTGTAACCTGTGATTTTAAACGCTGGACGGACCGGAGAGCGTCTGCAGAATTATATCTACACTGTTTTCTTTGACGGTTTGATGTGAGCTCATCTGTTCTGTGGTCCAGGGACAGATCCAGTCCACACCTGGTCTGGGATCAGGGAGCAGCTCTTTGGCCCTGGTCTCCAAAGGTCCTGTTTGCTCCGAGACATGCGGCGGAGCCAGGGTTATGTAACCCCCAGCCCTCGCCATCTGCCCCGGGCCCGAGCGCCTGCTGCCCACACCTCTGGAGCTGCCTTTCATGCTTTTAATCTACCAGGCTTCAATTAATACGATTATGAGACTACCTCTGTAAACACAACACACATTAGCAGATAAAGAGGAGGCGGCGTGTTCGTACACTGTACATAAATGGACATAGCTAACGGCGTTCCAAACAGGAAGTGATCATGGGCGCACTTCCAGCTCCATCGACTACAATTCACTTTACATTTTGGTCTTAAATGTTTGTATTAACCCTCTCTACATGATCCTGGTATTTTTATTTCACTACTGTGTCTGTAACTCAAGATATGAACATTAATAAGAGACAAATCAGACGCCTTCTTTCTCCGAGGTCAGGTTTGATTGACAGTGTTGTTAAGCGCTCGCACAGCGTTAAACCAGCAGTGCGGGCGAAAGGGCGCTACCTCCAACAGTTTCGCTCCGGATTGGCTCTTTAGTTAATATGATACTCGCCATCAGAAGTCCTAATATGGAACTCGACTCTAAATTCGCCCAGTATAACGGCCCAGACGAGCTTCTGACGCCGTGGGTGACGTCACACTCCCTCAGTCCACTTCTTTACACAGTCTATGGTTGTGTGTTATAGTAATGGCTAGTGTCATGTGACCGCCCTGCTCAGAGCACAACAGAAGGGACTTTTGGACAATAAATCGTAAATCATCTCACCTCAGACACAGGGAGCTGACAGAGCTCGCTCCTGTGTGGCCGGGCTCATGCTGATGCTACTACAGGAGATACCAGCGCCAATACAGCCACAGAAATCACACTCTGGACCGCTCCAGTTCTCACTTTGTCACTTAGTAAAATCTATCGTGGCCTTGTAAGCGTGTAAAATAAACAACGTCGCTGACAAACTGTCTGCAGAACATGTGCCTCCAGACCTGCTTCTGTGCTTCCTTTGTACAAACTGAAGGGAGACGGCAGGGAAATGTGTCCTCTGCATTTGACCCATCCTTCAGACCCTGTGAGGAGCAGTGGGTGCAGGATTGGACCCATCTTTAGATCCTGAGCGTTAGCAGAAGGGATTTTCCTCTTGTGCTAACCTCTATATGACTGCTCCACCCGCTGCCTTACCTTTGTTGCAGTTTGGCTGTGCATCGCAGAGGCCCGGGCTGCGTGGTCGTAGCTCACAGTACAAAGATGAGCCCTCTTGAGGATGGAGGCGTGTTTGATCAACCATCAGGTGTCAGCCATGTTTGCGGCGCTCCAGACACAGCCGAGCGTCTTCAAAGCGCTCGTGTGCATCTCCTCATTTAAATGGGAGCGTTCGTCTCAGTGCTGGGGCTCGTGTTGACTCGGGACACTTCTGCCACAAAACACACAGTTGCTTTCGCCGTGGTGAGAATGTGATTAATGACCAATTTCCAGATTCTACCAAGGCAACTGCGAAGCTCTGCAAATCCTCCCTAATTACGCCGTGCTTTTGAGATACCTCATACACGAGACCGGGGGGAAGGCTGGTTTACTGTTATATTTAGAAAGCTCAGGAATCTAAATATAATCATTTAAGTCTTTTAAGTAAAATGTTGTGTCTTTTCAAAGCCCACATCTAAATCAAAGAACGCAAAGAAAATACTAGGGACCTTGGTGTATGTAATTGCAACTGTTCTCACTGTTCAAATAAAAATCTTGAACTTAAAGGAGTCGTTAGCCATGTTCTGACGCTGTTCCCTCCTCAAAAACAGACCTGGAGTTGTTTTGTTTCATTCACATGTTTGAGTAACACATCTCCAAAGCTCAAAATGCTCTGTTGCACCTTGTGATGTCATGAAGTGGTAGTTTTCAAGTGAACAGCTACGATTTTTAGCTTTAATTCAGTAGAGATTGGCAATTACGGATGCTGAAACAATCCAAATGATTCTAGAGAAGGTGTGTGGAGTTTAAAAACACACTTCCTGTATTACCACATGATGACATCACAAAGTGGAACAGAGTGTTTTCAGTTTGAGAGAAGAACTCAGCCTAAATTTGCAGGTTTGTGAGTTAAACATGTGAGAATGAAACAAAACACAGGTCCAGGTCTGATTGTGACGAGAAAACAGCGTTAGAACAGAGATCTGTGAATAGAGTCATATGGGCCCTTTAAGTTGCAAAAATCATAACATTCCGTCTCTCTATGATACGGTAAATGTTAGTAGCTGAAGCATCACACTGAATATCACTTGGCTCCGTATGAAAAATAGTTTGCTATTTTGGAACCCCCTGGCAGCCATAGTGGATCACCACAGACGCAGAGCTCGTTTATCTTTTGTCAGAGATGAAGCCAAACTAACGCCATCTCCTGAAGCTGCTAAAGAATGAGCAGGGACATAGGGAGAGTAAAAATAAACCCGGCCCAGGTAGCTCCGCACAAGTCACTCCACAAGTAATGGCTGCTGCCGCGAAAGTAGAACTCTCTTTGGAACTGTCTGGGCTGGTTAAGCTTTAGAGGACTTGGAGACAGTGGAGGTAGAATAAAGGCAATTATATTTTGGGTAAAAATGAAGGCTGTGTGGAGGTAAAAGAGACGGCGCTGGAACCAGGTAGTGGCGTTCTCAGCACGTTTCTGTTACGATGTTGTATGTGTGAGTTGGTGGGGAGGTGGCTGACCTTTGACCTCACTGAGAAAAGGTGCCTGGGTTGCTCCCTGGATTGAATAAGACTTTTTCTGTGGAGTTTGCATGTTCTCCTTGTGTCTAACTGGGTTCCCACAGGTGTAGGTACTCCTGAAGAGCATGTCTCAACATTTAAATCCTCCCTGTTCTTCAAACTGTTCTGTTCAGATGTTTCTCCAGGTTCTGGTCGTTTCTTGTCATTGAGCCTCTGGACTTGGGTACAGTCGTCTCTCACTATATCACGGTTCATTTTTCATGGTCTCGCTGTTTCGTGGAATTTTTGTGTGCAATTTGGCATATTTTTTTAAAAGTGTGTGTACGTGCATTGTGTTCTGCGTCCTGATTGGCTAAAATAAAGCTTAAACTTCACAGTTTCACCTATTATCACAGGTCGTAACAGATTTTTTGTAGCAACGTGACATATTTTTTAAAAAAGTGTGTGTACCACTGTGCGATCTGATTTAAATCTAAAGCTTAAACTTCACAGATTTCACCTATTACAGGTTATTTTTAGAACGTGACCTCCGAGATAAACCAGGGACCACTGCGATCTTTAATCTAAAGACGCCATTTTGTCGATCTAGCCCCATTTAACCTCCACCGGTACACGGCCATTGTGACACGCCCACTGTGACACGCCCACTGTGACACACCCACTGCGACACGCCCACCGTGACACGCCCCCTGTGACACACCCACTGTGACACACCCACTGTGACACGCCCACTGTGACGTCCGCACTTCCTTCTCCAGTTTTATTTTCTTAATCAGTGATTGAGAAAGCGGACAGACTTATTTCTTTTATGTTGTCATTTTAGATGAACATTGTGATTTAAAATGTGTAAATGATAACAGAATGATCCACAGAGATGAGAACCATAAAGACACAAGCTCAGTAGGACTGATTTAAAGATGGCCGACGGTCACTGTTTGTTTATGGGACGATAAACACTGTCTTTGTACATTAACCGTCAGAAACACACACACCTGTTTCAGAATTATTTTCTGTTTCTACATCTCTGCACATTTATGAGAATATTTGAACTCCATTAGAACAATATCACATGGAGTTTGAACTGTTGTGTAAAAGTATCAGACAATGCTCTCATCTTTGGTCATCACAGCTCTCAGATAATGAGCTTCAGACGCTCTGAATCTGAACATCAGACGAGCGACTTCAGCCCCAGAGAAGAAGAAGAAGAACCTCATTATGTTTTCTCTTTAGGAGCAGAACGATCACACGAACTGAACGAGAACGAGTTTTATACACCAACAGAACGAGTTTTATACACCAACAGAACGAGGTTTATACACCAACAGAACGAGTTTTATACACCAACAGAACGAGTTTTATACACCAACAGAACGAGTTTTATACACCAACAGAACGAGTTTTATACACCAACAGAACGAGTTTTTTATACACCAACAGAACGAGTTTTATACAGAACCCACAGAACGAGTTTTATACACCAACAGAACGTTTTATATACACCAACAGAACGAGTTTTATACACCAACAGAACGAGTTTTTATACACCAACAGAACGAGTTTTATACACCAACAGAAAGAGTTTTATACACCAACAGAACGAGTTTTATACATCAACAGAACGAGTTTTATACACCAACAACAACGAGTTTTATACATCAACAGAACGAGTTTTATACACCAACAGAACGAGTTTTATACACCAACAGAACGAGTTTTTATACATCAACAGAACGAGTTTTATACACCAACAGAACGAGTTTTTATACACCAACAGAACGAGTTTTATACACCAACAGAACGAGTTTTATACACCAACAGAACGAGTTTTATACACCAACAGAACGAGTTTTATACACCAACAGAACGAGTTTTATACACCAACAGAACGAGTTTTATACACCAACAGAACGAGTTTTATACATCCAACAGAACGAGTTTTATACACCAACAGAACGAGTTTTATACATCAACAGACCAACTCTTGCCTCCCTCCATGTTCTTCTTCTTCTCTGGGGCCGAGTCCACAGAGACAGGAGAGAGTCTCTGTTGAGCTGCCTCTCTCGACTCTCGCTCTTCAGACTGAATGAAAGAAAAACAGAGACATTTACACCTGAAATGATGCACTTTAAATGTGACAGTTTAACCTCATGAACATGAAGAGTGTTTCACTGAGGGACAGAAACAGAACATGGCCGACAACCTGACAAACCTAATATCTCTCTCTCTCTCTCTCTCTCTCTATATGTCTCTCATAGTCTCTCTCTCTCTGTCTCCCTCGCTCCTTCTCTCTATCTCTCTCTCTCTCCCTTCTGCTTATTTATTTCTCTCTCTCTGTCTTCCTCTCTGTCTGTCTGTCTCTCTCACCCTCCCTCTCGCTCTCCCTTCTCTCTGTCTCTCTCTCTCTGCTTCTCTCTCTCTGTCTGTCTGTTTGTCTCTCTCTCTCTGTCTGTCTCTTTCTCTCTGTCTGAGTCTCTCTCTCTGTCTGCCTCTCTCTCTCTGTCTGTCTCTCTCTCTGTCTGTCTCTTTCTCTCTGTCTGAGTCTCTCTCTCTGTCTATCTCTTTCTCTCTGTCTGCGTCTCTCTCTCTGTCTGTCTCTTTCTCTCTGTCTGTCTCTTTCTCTCTGTCTGAGTCTCCCTCTCTCTTTCCGAGTCTCTCTCTCTGTCTGTCTCTTTCTCTCTGTCCGAGTCTCTCTCTCTGCTCTGTCTGCCTCTCTCTCTGTCTGTCTCTCTCTCTGTCTGTCTCTTTCTCTCTGTCCGAGTCTCTCTCTCTGTCTGTCTCTTTCTCTCTGTTCGAGTCTCTCTCTCTGTCTGTCTCCTTCTCTCTGTTCGAGTCTCTCTCTCTGTCTGTCTCTCTCTCTGTCTGTCTCTTTCTCTCTGTTCGAGTCTCTCTCTCTGTCTGTCTCTTTCTCTCTGTTCGAGTCTCTCTCTCTGTCTGTCTCTTTCTCTCTGTCCGAGTCTCTCTCTCTGTCTGCCTCTCTCTCTGTCTGTCTCTCTCTCTGTCTGTCTCTCTCTCTCTCTGTCTGTCTCTTTCTCTCTGTCTGAGTCTCTCTCTCTGTCTGTCTCTTTCTCTCTGTCCGAGTCTCTCTCTCTCTCTGTCTCTTTCTCTCTGTCCGAGTCTCTCTCTCTGTCTGTCTCTTTCTCTCTGTTCGAGTCTCTCTCTCTGTCTGTCTCTTTCTCTCTGTCCGAGTCTCTCTCTCTGTCTGCCTCTCTCTCTGTCTGTCTCTCTCTCTGTCTGTCTCTCTCTCTCTCTGTCTGTCTCTTTCTCTCTGTCTGAGTCTCTCTCTCTCTGCTCTGTCTCCTTCTCTCTGTCCGAGTCTCTCTCTCTGTCTGTCTCTTTCTCTCTGTCCGAGTCTCTCTCTCTGTCTGTCTGTTTCTCTCTGTCCGAGTCTCTCTCTCTGGCTGTCTCTTTCTCTCTGTCCGAGTCTCTCTCTCTGTCTGTCTCTTTCTCTCTGTCCGAGTCTCTCTCTCTGTCTGTCTCTTTCTCTCTGTCCGAGTCTCTCTCTCTGTCTGTCTCTTTCTCTCTGTCCGAGTCTCTCTCTCTGTGTGTCTCTTTCTCTCTGTCCGAGTCTCTCTCTCTGTCTGTCTCTTTCTCTCTGTCCGAGTCTCTCTCTCTGTGTGTCTCTTTCTCTCTGTCCGAGTCTCTCTCTCTGTCTGTCTCTCTCTCTCTCTCTCTGTCTCTTTCTCTCTGTCCGAGTCTCTCTCTCTTACAGTAGAAGTTGTAGAAGTAGTAGAAAACTGTATTTGTTTTACCATGAAGCTGTTTTATATTTTAGATGTATATATTTTGAATAAAGTACTAAACATATAAAACACGACACTGGTGCACGTAAGATAAGGGGCTGGGCCAGGGGCGGGGCCAGGGGCGGGGCCAGAGGAGATATGCTAATGACCTTCTCTTAAAGGGGCGTGTTTGTCCCATAGGTTTACAGTATAATAGTAAATAAATATACTCATTTATAACTGAAGAACAGTGATGAAGAGCGGGTTAAAGGGGGTCTCCTGAGTCTGAACCCCTTTATTAGCTCCAGACCCAAAGACCCTCCCAAAGAGCCGGCTCACTGATCCCAAAGAGCCGGCTCACTGATCCTCATGTACGCCTCAGATAACACACAGAACAGAAGATCCCAGAGGAGCCGGTCTCTGCAGAGCTCGTGTGATTGGCTCTTACATACATGATGGAGTCGGCTGATGACTCTGGTTTGAAGATGAGGACGAGATGAAGACGAGATGAAGACGAGATGAAGACGAGATGAAGACGAGATGAAGACGAGATGAAGACGAGATGAAGACGAGATGAAGAGTCGGGAGCTCACCCCCCGTTTCCAGTCATGCAGAACAATACGACGTGTGCTGCAAAAAGTACCACAACAAGACAACAGAGAACAGAGAGTTCTTTTAATCATGTGAAAATGACGTTTTTAAAATCACAATATGAAAAAAAAAAAGATAGTGTTTGTGACAGAGACATTTACAACGAGCTGGAGGTGATCACGTGATTATGTGAAATATTTAACAGTTTAAACGAGTAAACTTAAACTTATCATTTAGGGAAGGATTTTAACTATTTGAGTTTAGAAACATGACGAGGCCAACAAACCTAACTCTCTCTCTCTGTCACTCTCTGTCTTTCTCTCTCCCTCTCTCTCACTCTCTTTCTCTCTTTGTCTCTCACTCTCTGTGTGTCTCTCACTCTCTGTGTCTGTCTCTCTCTCTTTCTTTCTCTCTCTGTCTCTTTTTTCTCTCTCTGTCTCTCTTTGTATCTCTCTCTTTCTCTCTGTCTCTCTCTCTCTTTCTCTCTCTTCTCTCCATCTTTCTCTCTCTCTCTTTGTCTCTCTCTATCTTTCTCTCTCTCTGTATCTCTCTTCTCTCTATCTGTCTCTCTGTCTCCCTCCCTGTCTGTTTCTCTTTCTTCTTTCTCTCTCTCTTTCTCTCTCCTTGTCTCTGTCTCTCTCTCTTTCTCTTTCTCTTTCTCGGTTTCCCTCTCTGTCACTCTCTGTCTGACTCTCTCTCTCTCTCTGTCTGACTCTCTGTCTCTCTCTCTCTGTGTCTGTCTGTCTGTCTGTCTCTCTCTGTCTGTTTGTCTCTCTCTCTCTCTTTCTCTCTCTTTTCTTTTTTTCTCTCCTTTTTTTAGTCATGTGAGAATTGTCTTTTAAAATCACAATTTGAAAAAAATCACAGTGTTTGTTTTTGTATTTCGTTTCTTTGATTTTGCTGAAATCGTTTCTCTCTGACGCTTAAAACAGTCGCACTACGGAAGCCCTGAGCGACCAAAATAACACAGTAAAAACAGACAATAAACGATAATATTCAAACTCATTTATGCAACAAAACCCAAGATTAAAACCACAAAAACTATTATAAATCTACAGTATTATTACAATCACACAGTACAATAAATAAACATCATAATAAAACACTTCAGTCGTTGGTTTGAGTCTGTGACGAGTCAGACAAGTTATTTATTCAAACTTTTACAGTTTAAATCTGATCATAAAGAAAAGAAATAACCAGAAATGTCCCAGTAAATGTCTGCTCTTCCTCTCTGCTCTTCCTCTGCTCTTCCTCTGCTCTTCCTCTGCTCTTCCTCTGCTCTTCCTCTGCTCTTCCTCTGCTCTTCCTCTGCTCTTCCTCTGCTCTTCTCTGCTCTCCTTCTCTCTGCTCTTCTTCTTCTCTCTTCCTCTCTGCTTTGTTTCTGCTTCTTCTCTCTGCTCTTCCTCTGCTCTTCCTCTGCTCTTCCTCTCTGCTCTTCCTCTGCTCTTCCTCTGCTCTCCTCTGCTCTGCTCTTCCTCTCTTCTTCTCTGCTCTTCCTGTCTTCCTTGCTCTCCTCTCGTGTTCCTCTCCTCTTCCTCTCTGCTCTTCCTCTGCTCTTCCTCTCTGCTCTTCCTCTGCTCTTCCTCTGCTCTTCCTCTGCTCTTCCTCTGCTCTTCTTCTCTGCTCTTCCTCTGCTCGTCCTCTGCTCTTCTTCTCTGCTCTTCCTCTGCTCTTCCTCTGCTCTTCCTCTCTGCTCTTCCTCTGCTCTTCCTCTGCTTTCCCTCTGCTCTTCCTCTGCTCTTCCTTCTCTTCCTCTGCTCTTAATGCTCTTCTCTCTTCCTCTGCTCTTCATTTCCTCTCTCTGCTTTCCTCTGCTCTTCCTCTCTGCTCTTCCTCTGCTCTTCCTCTCTTCTTCCTCTGCTCTTCTCTCTGCTTTCTCTGCTCTTCCTCTGCTCTTCTTTCTCTCCTCTGCTCTTCCTCTCTCTTCTGCTCTTCCTCTGCTCTTCCTCTGCTCTCTCTGCTCTTCCTCTCTGCTCTTCCTCTGCTCTTCTCTGCTCTTCCTCTCTGCTCCTCCTCTGCTTCTTCCTCTGCTCTTCCTCTCCTCTGCTCTTCCTCTGCTCTTCCTCTGCTCTTCCTCTGCTCTTTCCTCTCTTCCTCTGCTCTTCCTCTGCTCTTTCTCTGCTCTTCCTGCTCTGCTCTCTCTCTTCTTCTCTCTGCTCTGCTCTGCTCTTCTCTGCTCTTGCTCTTCCTCTGCTCTTCCTCTCTGCTCTTCCTCTGCTCTTCCTCTGCTCTTCTCTGCTCTTCCTCTCTGCTCTTCCTCTGCTCTTCCCTCTGCTCTTCCTCTGCTCTTCTCTCTGCTCTTCCTCTGCTCTTCCTTGCTCTTCCTCTGCTCTCTCTCTCTGCTCTTCCTCTCTGCTCTTCCTCCTCTGCTTCTTCCTCTGCTCTCCTCTCTGCTCTTCCTCTGCTCTTCCTCTCTGCTCTTCCTCTGCTCCTCTGCTCTTCCTCTGCTCTCTTCCTCTGCTCTTCCTCTGCTCTTCCTCTCTCTGCTCTTCCTCTCTCTTCTTCTGCTCTCCTCTGCTCTTCCTCTCTGCTCTTCCTCTGCTCTTCTTCTCTGCTGCTCTTCCTCTGCTCTTTCCTCTCTGCTCTTCCTCTCTGCTCTTCCTCTCTGCTCTTCTCTGCTCTTCTCTGCTCTCCTCTGCTCTTCTCTCTCTCTGCTCTTCCTCTGCTCTTCCTCTCTGCTCTTCCTCTGCTCTCCTCTTCCTCTCCTCTGCTCTTCCTCTGCTCTTCCTCTGCTCTTCCTCTCTGCTCTCTCTGCTCTTCCTCTGCTCTTCCTCTGCTCTTCTCTCTGCTCTTCCTCTCTGCTCTTCCTCTGCTCTTCCTCTGCTCTTCTTCCTCTCTGCTCTTCCTCTGCTCTTCCTCTCTGCTCTTTCCTCTGCTCTGCTCTTCTGCTCTCTTCCTCTGCTCTTCCTCTCTGCTCTTCCTCTGCTTGCTCTTCTCTCTGCTCTTCCTCTGCTCTCCTCTGCTCTTCTCTCTGCTCTTCCTCTGCTCTTCCTCTGCTCTTCCTCTGCTCTTCCTCTGCTCTTCCTTCTCTCTGCTTCTCTTCTCTTCTCTGCTCTTCCTCTGCTCTTCCTCTGCTCTTCCTCTGCTCTTCCTCTCTGCTCTTCCTCTGCTCTTCCTCTGCTCTTCCTCTGCTCTTCCTCTCTGCTCTTCCTCTGCTCTTCCTCTCTGCTCTTCCTCTGCTCTTCCTCTGCTCTTCCTCTCTGCTCTTCCTCTGCTCTTCCTCTCTGCTCTTCTTCTCTGCTCTTCCTCTCTGCTTCTTCTCTTCTCTTCTTCCTCTGCTCTTCCTCTGCTCTTCCTCTGCTCTTCCTCTGCTCTTCCTCTGCTCTTCCCTCTGCTCTTCTTCTCCTCTGCTCTTCCTCTCTCTTCCTCTCTGCTCTTCCTCTGCTCTTTCTCTGCTCTTCCTCTGCTCTTCTCTCTGTCTTCTCTCTCTGCTCTTCCTCTGCTCTTCCTCTGCTCTTCTCTCTGCTCTTCCTCTCTCTTCTCTTCCTCTCTGCTCTTCCTCTGCTCTTCCTCTCTGCTCTTCCCCTGCTCTTCCTCTGCTCTTCCTCTCTGCTCGTCCTCTGCTCTCTCCCTCTGCTCTCCCTGCTCTTCCTCTGCTCTCCTCTCTGCTCTTTCTCTCTGCTCTGCTCTTCTCTCTGCTCTTCCTCTGCTCTTCCTCTCTCTCTGCTCTCCTCTCTGCTCTTCCTCTGCTCTTCCCTCTGCTCTTCCTCTGCTCGTCCTGCTCTTCTCTGCTCTTCCTCTGCTCTCTTCCCTGCTCTTCCCTCTCTCTTTTCCTGTGCTCTTCCTGTGCTCTTCCTCTGCTCTTCCTCTGCTCTTCCTCTCTGCTCTTCCTCTGCTCTTCCTCTGCTCTTCCTCTCTGCTCTTCCTCTGCTCTTCCTCTCTGCTCTTCCTCTGCTCTTCCTCTGCTCTTCCTCTCTGCTCTTCCTCTCTGCTCTTCCTCTGCTCTTCCTCTCTGCTCTTCCTCTGCTCTTCCTCTGCTCTTCCTCTGCTCTCTCTGCTCTCTCTCTCTCTGCTATTCTCTGCTCTTCCTCTGCTCTTCCTCTCTTGCTCGTCCTCTGCTCTTCCTCTCTGCTCTTCCTCTGCTCTCCTCCTCTCTGCTCTTTCCTCTGCTCTTCCTCTCTGCTCTTCCCTCTGCTCTTCCTCTCTGCTCTCTTCTTCTCTGCTCTTCCTCTGCTCTTCCTCTGCTCTTCCCTCTGCTGTTCCTCTCTTCTTTCTCTGCTCTTCCTCTGCTCTTCCTGTGTTCTTCCTCTCTGTTCTTCCTCTGCTCTTCCTCTCTGCTCTTCCTCTGCTCTTCCTCTCTGCTCTTCCTCTGCTCTTCCTCTGCTTTTCCTCTCTGCTCTTCCTCTGCTCTTCCTCTCTGCTCTTCCTCTGCTCTTCCTCTGCTCTTCCTCTGCTCTTCCTCTCTGCTCTTCCTCTGCTCTTCCTCTCTGCTCTTCCTCTGCTCTTCCTCTGCTCTTCCTCTCTGCTCGTCCTCTGCTCTTCCTCTGCTCTTCCTCTGCTCTTCCTCTGCTCTTCCTCTCTTCTCTTCCTCTGCTCTTCCTCTCTACTCTTCTCTTCTCTTCTCTTCTCTTCTCTCCGTCTGCACTCTTCACACCTGATGCACGACTCTGCAGCTCGGTGACAGAGTGGGGCCTTTGTTCCATTAAATCCACATTCATTTTATTTAATTTCACCCATTTGTTCATTTCATTTCCTGTAATTTTTCAACATTCACCTAAAGTCGGAGCCAGAACTCTCCCAGGTTCGTTCTGTTTAGGTGGAATCCGCCTTTAAACGCCGCAGTTACACCGGTCACTTTAAAGACACTGTGGTTAAACGAGCGTAAATGAAAAGTCAGAGATATTCCACCTGCATTTTTATAATTAAATCTCCAAACTGCTGTAAAGACGTATGACGCAGCAGTCAGAGTCAAGTTGTTTTTTCTATTTACTTTTGCACATAAATGAAATCAGAGTTTCCACCTGTGCGTGTCTAAGATGTAAAAAAAAAACAAATCTCAGAGACCATTTTATCAGCGTCTTTTACGAGAATCTTATTTTGAACGACGCTGGTGCATTTAAAACACACGGCGAACGTTTCCTGCTCGGCTGGAGTTCATTATAAAGTGCTGAAACAGAGCGTAAGCATTGTTTCATCCTCTCTCACATAATTCTTCTGCAGTGGAAGATTTCATCACATCTGCATGACTTTGATCTCCATGACTCTCTTTAATCAACCCAAGAAACGTCTTTATTGTCGCGGGCCGAGGCCAGACAGCACTGGAAACGTATTCTAAGTTTATCTCCCGCAAATAGACGAGACTTTAATATTTTGCGCTCTAAAACATTTCATATCCGTAACTTGCACTGGGCCCATTTGGCATTATTTGCTGCTGGGCATGACTTCTTAATGAAATCAGAATTCCAATTTGACTCCCGCGCTTAGCAGTCCTAATTTGCAGACAGCCTGTCCACGGCCTCGGAACGTGTGAAACGGTAATTTGAGCAGACCCCTCCAGCGCTATCACTGCTCCATAAAGAATCATTCCTGTTAAGTTTTTTCTTTGAAGGCTGAAATTAATAAACGCCTGTATTTTTACATCTATTTCACATAAGTATAATTGTCTGGTGATACCGCGTCATGTCCTTGGAGCGGGTTCAGGCTTCCGCGTCGTCGCCTCCTGCTGGTCGGTCAAGGTAAGGGTCAGGAGCGGCGTGTCGGGGCGAGCGGCGGGTGGAGACGGGCGCACTTGCTCAAGGGCACTTCCACAGGATGAATGTGCGGTGTCACGGGGGCTCGAACTCGCACCTTTTGGTTGAAGGACGGTCCAAAGCGTCCAACTTTTGATACGACGAGACGTGAACGTGTGAAGCTGGGCTGCGGCTCGGGGAAGTGCGTTAATAATAAATGAACAGAGTCAGAGCGGAGAGTGTAATTACAGGGATGTAAAGGGCCAACGAGGCTCACGTTCTGTGGACACGAGCCGGTGTGAAGAGGAGCGCCGGGTTTAAACGCATTTGAGATGAGCGACGATCGAGCGATTAAGATTAATGTCAGAGCCTCAACCCAGTTCTGTCATTTTTATAATAATTTCAGAATTTTTACTATTTTGTTTTGATTTTAAAGGTCAGGATTTGTTCTTAGTTTTTTTGTTTTTTTTTTGATTATTTTTTATGGTTAACGTGATTATTTTGTGATTATTTCTTTACTTAATAATTTGATTTATCTACATTTTTTTCACTTGAGGTAGTGGAGCTGGAGGAAGTGTCTGGGGTGAGGGAAGTCTGGGAGTCTCTGCTTAGACCCAGCCCCAGACAAACAAGAAGAACATAGATGGATTTTCCCTTTAATTAACTTATTTTTGTATTTAAAGGTGGAACATGATCCCAAAGCGTCAAAGTGACGTCACAAATGTTTGGACTTGGTCCAGGAAATTAATAGAAATGTCTCTGCTCAAGGGCCACAGAAGGAGGAGTTTGAAGAATTATACACAAACGGATTTCTCTGAAAAAATTAAAATATATTTCTGTTCCAAATTGTTAAATAGGTTTGGTTTATTCACTCACTGAAAGATTGGGCTCCACCCCTCTGCACGACCATGTGACTCCACCCCTCTGCACGACCATGTGACTCCACCCCTCTGTTCCACGACCATGTGCTCCACCCCTCTGCTCGACCATGTGCTCCACCCCTCTGCCCACCACCATGTGTGACTCCACCCTTCTGCACGACCATGTGGCTCCACCCCTCTGCACGACCATGTGGCTCCACCCCTCTGCACGACTATGTGGCTCCACCCCTCAGTGTGACTATGTGACTCCACCCCTCTGCACGACCATGTGACTCCACCTGTTTATGTGACCATGTGGCTCCACCTCTATATGTGACCATGTAGCTCCACCCCTTTATGTGACCATGTGACTCCACCCCTCTGCACGACCATGTGACTCCACCCCTCTGCACGACCATGTGACATCCACCCCTCTGCACGACCATGTGACTCCACCCCTCTGCACAACTATGTGGCTCCACCCCTGTGTGTGACCATGTGGCTCCACCCCTCAGTGTGACCGTGTGACTCCACCCCTCAGTGTGACCATGTGGCTCCACCCCTCTGCACGACTATGTGACTCCACCCCTCTGCACAACTATGTGGCTCCCCCCCCTCTGCGTGACCATGTGGCTCCACCCCTCAGTGTGACCGTGTGACTCCACCCCCCTCAGTGTGACCATGTGGCTCCACCCCTCTGCACGACCATGTGGCTCCACCCCTCTGTGTGACCATGTGGCTCCACCTCTCTGCACGACTATGTGGCTCCACCCCTCTGCACGACCATGTGACTCCACCCCTCTGCGTGACCATGTGGCTCCACCCCTTTATGTGACCATGTGGCTCCACCCCTCTGATTTTGACCCTTGAATAGTGAGTGTGAATGTTCGGACACAGTTTACATTCTGAAACGAGGCCAGACCCAGACGAGATCACACACTTCCTCAGAGAAGTTTTGACTCTTGTTCCAGAGTTTATTGACAGAATAAGTGCTGTCCACTAGAGGCCTGTCCTTCCTTTCACTTTAACAAAAATCTGTAACAAAAATCATATGTCTGTTTCGTCTTTCCTCCCTAGAACCTCCTCAGTCTTTAACTCATTCACACTGCACCTGACGGGACTTTATTTACACGAGAGTTTAACTTTGACTGTGTACAGAAGTGCCTGAGTGAGTGTGACGTCACAGCTTCAGCTCCAAATGAAGCTCATCGAGGCTGGAGCAGACACAGGGGTGAATGTGGAGCCGAGTGTTGACCGTGAGTATCATAGCAACCAAAGAGCCAATCCGGAGCGAGGCTGTTGAAGCCCACACCGCTGGTTTAGCAGGGAGCAAGTGCTTAGCAACGCTGTCAATCAAACCTGTTGCTAACGCTAACAGGAATGACCTCGGGGAAAGAAGTCATCTGATTTGTCTGTTATTAATGTTCATATGTTGATTTACAGACACAAAAGTGAAATAAAAACCCCAGGATCATGTAGAGGGTTAATACGAACATTTAAGACCAAAATGACAAGTCTGAGCTGCTCTGACCCGAGACCCCGACCAAACAACACAATACAGGCTGGTCTCAGTTTATTCTGCCATTGTGTCTTTGAGCACAAACCCAGTGATCTCCAAAACGGTGCAGATGCATGTCCTCTGAGGCCTGTCACTGTAATCTCTGTATCCACTCATCCTTTTATTTATGGAAGATTGAAACGACTTTATTTTTTTTGGCTTTATGATCAGATTTAAGCCGTAAAATCTTGAATTAATAACGTCTCTGACTCATTACAGATGCAAACGATTGACTAAAGTGTTTCATTCTGCTGTTTATTTCTTGCAGCTCATGATTTTTAACAATATTATAGATTTATAATAGGTTTTTGTGGTTTAAATCTGCTCTTGGTTTTTGCGTCAGTGGTGAAAAGTAAGTTTGAATATTATCATTTATCGTCGATATTTACTTCAGTGATGTATCAAACCTCAGAATCTGTTATCGCAGGCGCTGCTCAAACCTCTGCTCTGTATCGGTGTAAAAGTGATTACGATGAGCAGCAGTGGACTTCCTCAGTAGAAAAGTCCAACAGTAAAACTCAGATAATGAGCCAGGCCAGACAAAGCCCATTAAAGGAGAGGGATGGGCAGAGGAACTGAACGCGCTCACCTCTTCCTCACAGGCAGACACACGAGCCGCAGTGAAAATATTTGAACAACCTATTCAAACAGCTTGTGATTGTACTGGAGGCGCACGACCATAGAGCAGTTGTTGAGAATGGCCAATGAGGAGATGGAAGACTTGCCGGGTTTTTGTCATGAGCTGCCAAAATGGCTTTGATTTACTGGGGGACTTATTGATAATTAATTGTATCATCTGTTTCCTGCCTGCTTCACGCCAAGAGGAGCTCGAGAGGAGCCCGAGAGGAGCCGGTCTTCTGAGGCTCGCTCGCTCTCGGCAGCAGAGTTTGGACAGAGCCGAGCCGGGGACACAGATGGCTCCTGCACCTTTCACACTGTCACACAGGAGGAAGAGTCCACTGCTCCTCATCACCACAAACAACCGACTGCTCTGTCCATCCAGCTCAGAGACTGTTTATAGAAATGGACACGGCTAACCTGCTCGCTGCTGCGCTCCAAACAGGAAGTGATCATGGACACACTTCAGCGTCCGTGATCATCTGCTGCTGTCAGACTCATGTTGGTCTTAAATGTTCGTATTAACCCTCTACATGATCCTGGGGTTTTTATTTCACGTCTGTGTCTGTAAATCAACATATGAACATCAATAATCACACATCAGGTCCTTCTTTCCCTGAAGCTGCTAGCGTTAGCAAAAGGTTTTACTGACAGTCTTGCTAAGCGCTCACTCTCTGTTAAACCAGCGGCGGAGCGGGAATGAACAGCCTCACTCCTGATTGGCTCTTTGGTTGCTATAATACTCACAGTCAGAATTCCTAATATGGAACTGGCTCCAGATCAGCCGCTAAAGCTGCTCTGGCCTCGATGAGCTTCATTTGGAGCTGATGCTGTGGGTGACGTCACACTCACTCAGTCACTTCTTTACACAGTCTGTGGTCCAGCTCTATCACTTAAAAGAGAAAAGGACACAGTCGAGCTGCTGGTTAAACTGCTCTTCAAGTGTTTGATATAAAACCAGCATTTTCACAGAGCTGAAGAGCAAAGGCGAGTCATTCAAGACAAAGTCAGTCAAAGTGTTTTACAGAATAATAAAGACATTAAATCACAACACAACAAATCAAGACATAAATAATCATCATAAAAGTAACATTAAAATAGATGAGGCAGAATAAAACTCTTCAGTCACAGCAGCAACAGAACTGAGTCTGGACTTAAACATCGTCAAAGTCGAGTCTGTCTCACATCTTCAGGAAGAATGTTCCAGGTTTAAACTGAACAAAACTCAAAACACTGATCCACCTGGTTTAGACCTGGTTTAGTCCTGGTTTAGTCCTGGTGGCTAGTGGGAGGTTTAGTCCTCAGAGTGTGAATTACTTCACCTGAGATGTTCTTGTGGCTCTCACATGTGGGAGATGTTCTTTGGTTCATGGAGAGACTTGTTCACACTGAGACACAGGACACATGTGTGAAGTACTTCACCTGACACAGGACACATGTGTGAAGTACTTCACCTGACACAGGACACATGTGTGAAGTACTTCACCTGACACAGGACACATGTGTGAAGTACTTCACCTGACACAGGACAAATGTGTGAAGTACTTCACCTGAGCACAGGACACATGTGTGAAGTACTTCACCCTGACACAGGACACATGTGTGAAGTACTTCACCTGACACAGGACACATGTGTGAAGTACTTCACCTGACACAGGACACATGTGTGAAGTACTTCACCTGACACAGGACACATGTGTGAAGTACTTCACCTGACACAGGACACATGTGTGAAGTACTTCACCTGACCACAGGACACATGTGTGAAGTACTTCACCTGACACAGGACAAATGTGTGAAGTACTTCACCTGAGCACAGGACACATGTGTGAAGTACTTCACCTGACACAGGACACATGTGTGAAAGTACTTCACCTGACACAGGACACGTGTGAAGTACTTCACCTGAGACAGGACACATGTGTGAAGTACTTCACCTGACACAGGACACATGTGTGAAGTACTTCACCTGACACAGGACACATGTGTGAAGTACTTCACCTGACACAGGACACATGTGTGAAGTACTTCACCTGACACAGGACACGTGTGAAGTACTTCACCTGACACAGGACACATGTGTGAAGTACTTCACCTGACGCAGGACACATGTGTGAAGTACTTCACCTGAGACAGGACACATGTGTGAAGTACTTCACCTGAGTACAGGACACATGTGTGAAGTACTTCCTGGTTCTAATGAAAAGTGGTGGGTGAAATACTCAATTTAGTTACTTATGTAAATGTACAGATACATTAGTACAAATTACTCAAATAAAAGTAAAAATATCACATGAAAAAATTCACTTACGTAAAAGTATTCAAATATCCATTTAAAAAAGTATTTAAGAGTAAAAAGTAAAAGTATTTCATACAAGTGTTGTTCATTTGTTCAAGTGTAAATGCAGAGATATTAATAAACAGATCAACAGTGACAGTACAAGTCCGTTTCTTTATTTTTCTTATGAATTTTGTGCATTTATTTTTGTTTTGCTCGAAGTCGAAGCTTGAACTCAAAAGCTTTAGTCGGGATATTTCCACGAACATGGTAAAAGTCATATAAAAAATACTTTTACTTTTCAGTCCAGTTCAAAAATGTAGTGGAGTAGAAAGTACAGATACTGCTCTTAAATGTACTCAAGTAAAAGTAAAAAAAAAAAAATGACAGTAAAATGTTCTTAAGTAAAGTACAGACACCTAAACATTCTGTTAAAGTACAGCACAGTATCGCTTTTACTTTGTTACTTCCATATACATTATACATTATTTGAGTCACACAGTCTTGAGTCAGAATCATTCGTTCTTTTCGTCGGGGCAAGAGTCTGATTCCTGAAGAGTGTGAGTGTGGTGTGTTCATGTATTTACAGTTATTACACTTCTCTTTGTCAGAAGTACTTCCACGTTTCAGACACTTTCTGTTTCCTTCGTCCTGTGATGGTTCTGTGACATGTTCATGATCTTTAAACTGTGTGAGATGTTCCCTGGTGTGAGCTGTGAGCCCCGTGTGTCACTGAGAGTCACTGGACAGAGTCACTGGACAGAGCTAAGCTGCTGCTGCCGTGTTCCGAACAGGAAGTGATCATGAGCGCACTTCCAGCTCCATTGACTTCAATCCACTTTCTATTGAAAAACTGTGTCTCTGTCTCTGTCCCTGCTGCTGTCAGACTCGTCATTTTGGTCTTAAATGTTCGTATTAACCCTCTACATCAGGGGTCCCCAAACTTTTTCCTGTGAGGGCCACATAACTTTCTCTTCTCTGATGGGGCCGGGGGTCGGTTTGTAACAGAAAAAGTGATGATTGCAGGAGCCTAAACGTAAAAATGTATTGTTTTCCAGAAAGCCACACATGATCAAATAACCCTTTGTGGATTCTTCACAGAACAAAAGTCAGGAAATAAATAATAACACTATTAATGAAATAAATAATAACCAAATGACCCTCCCTGGTTCTAATCATTCATCAATAATCGTCTGTCCACTTCAGGTTAAATGTCCTGCATCTGAATCAGTTTGTCTCTTACCAAACCTTTTTGCCACGATTCTGTTCTCTTTGAGAGGGGCGGGTTTAGAATTTTTTTTCTGGGGGTTGCCAGATAGGGGCACAGACGCAGAAGGTGGAACAGAATGTCACGTTATATGTGTTTATGAAATAGTTACTAACTAATAATTAATAATGAAAATAGTTCATAACTAAGGAACATTGTATTGCAAAAGTCCAACTTTATTATCAAATACAAATACACATATATGAAAAAAAAATCAAAATGCTCTCTGGTATTTTTCAAGGGGCCGGACCAAATGTGGAGGCGGGCCGTATCCGGCCCGCGGGCCGTAGTTTGGGGACCCCTGCTCTACATGATCCTGGTGTTTTTATTTCATTATTTTGTCCATAAATCAAGATATGAACATTAATAACAGACAAATCAGGCGCCTTCGTCTTCAGCGCCTGCTCCCTGCTAAACCAGCAGTGTATGTGGGCGGGAAGGGGCGTTACCTTGAACATCCTCGCTCCTGATTGGCTCTTTGGTTGCTATGATACTCGCAGTGAGAATTCCAAATATGGAAATCGGCTCCAAATTGGTCCCTACACCTGCTCCAGCCTCAATGAGCCGAGGTGACGTCACACTCACTTAGTCCACTTCTTACAATCTATGGTTCTGAAGACCTTTCTGACCTTTCTGACCTTTCTGACCTTTCTGACCTTTCTGACGTGCTAATTCTCCAAAGTTCTGATGGGCTGATTGAAGAGCCAATCAGAAAAAAGTTTGGATCTGTCTGTCTCAAAACAAACATGACGACTGAAAAACATCGCAGACCACATTTTTGTGAAAGGAGAGATGGAGGATTTCAGTCTGAAGATTTCCTCCTGTTTCCCTCATAAACCTCAAGCATGACTCAGATCTGGAAACGTGTTTTTTGGAGAAAGCTAAAAGTTCAAATTGTCTGCCATTGTTTGAAAAATGAGTTTAAGGTCCCATGTGATTGAAACATCAGTTTGGAGATCAATTCTTCTACATGAGTTTCTGTCTGGACTGAAGCGATCACACCCCCTACTGGTTATGTAAAGTAGCTGTTGGAGAAGCCTGCGTCTGTCATTCCTCACAAAGCTCTTTCTCAGTTCTCCACAGAGCGGCCAGCGTCTCCACATAGCCAACATACTTTCAGCTCAATAATTCATGTTCTGGGGGGTCTGCTGAATAATAGAAGTGAACTTGGAGGCCTCGTGGATCAGTGAGTTACAAGAGAGACACTGTTCTGCTGCTAAGTTGTTTCTGTTTCTGTGCGTTCATTGATGATTAATTCAGAGACGCTTTCCGATCGTGACCACTCGTCCTCCCCTCTCGATTACTGCTTTTTATGTTTTGTGTATATTTCCCACTCCACACGTCGTCAAAAGCGGGAAAAAAAAAGTTCACCAAGATGTCCGTACGTTTGCTTGTTCAAAACATGTTTAAATGTTTTATGCTAGCTCTCTTTTGTAGTTTTTAGAGCTAAGTGTGAGCTCAGCGGAGTCGACGGGGGAAGACAAGGCGGGACAACAGACCGCCTTGTCGTCCCCACTTTTGGGCGACAGTGGCTCAGTTGGTAGAGCGGTTGTCCAATGATCTGGAGGTTGGTGGTTTGAATCCTGCTCACAACATAAACATCATTGGTTGAATGGTCAGCGTTTCAGCTTTGAGACAGTGGAAAAGTGTTACATAAAAATGGGACTGGTTACAATTTACCCTCTTTCAATTCATTAACATTAGAGGGGCCCCGTGTGACGCTTTTTACCCCAAATTTCTGTCGACGGGGCCTGTGTGAGATGCTGATAAAGTTTATATTTCCATTTTCAACTGGGGCAATGCTAGCTTTGCCAGCGCCCTATGCATGTAGTTGTTTGCTAAATAGAGTGATTTCTAAGAGGTTAGAAATTTTTAAAAATGTAAAAGATTGATGAGTTTTTATACGATTCGAAATAAAATTCAAAAATAAATCATAAATATTTCTTTTACTTCAAACCTTTAAAATATTGTGATGAAATGCTTATTATCTACAAAACATCCAAACCGTCTGTGCTTCATTTTAATGTCTGTTTCTAAACAAAGCTGCATCAATCCAAGAATTACAAAGTAAACTGAGTCGTCCACATTAAACTCCATAATAGCTGCTGCCACCAACTCGTGTCACGTAGTAAACTTCTGACCAGCGGCGTTTTCAAGGCCCCGCCCCTTCCTGACCCAGCCGCACCTCTCCACACACACCCCGTCACTGTGGGCCGCAGCGTGGACCTGGCAACGCAACAGCACCTCGCCTAACAAGATTAATACCTGCAGTTTGACCTTTTGGAGATCACATGGTTAGAATGGAAAGTGGGTTCAGTGGTTCAGAGGAAGGGCGTCGAGGTTCCACTCACACTCACACTTCAGGAGCAACAGTTGGCTCTGGGCTCAGGTCGTTGATGTTTGCAGTGAGTTACCTCGGGTTCGTGGGTGAGCATGTCTAACAAGCCTGTGGATTGGTAATAAAAGTCTAACTTCAGTAAAAGCACCAGTGTAAGTTTTTTGTCTGAGCTACATTCCAAAAAATATACAACATTTATTTGTGCATAGCCCCGTATCACCACAGCAGCCATGACAGTTCTTTGCATAATCTACTGATAATCTGAAGTCTGAAATGTGCAGCAGTGGCTCAGTTAGTAGAGTGTTTCTCCATTGATCTGAAGGTTGGTTCAAATCCTGCTCTTGATTGTGTCATTAGGCAAGACACTTAACTCACCTTGTCCCCAATGTGAATGGGGGAGTGGCTCCTTGATGTAAAGCGCTTAGAGTCTTGGAGGTGAACCATTTAAAAAAAGCAAATGCTTGTTTTAAGAAGAGGTCCCACAGCGTCGCCTCTTCTTAAACTTCTCATGACCTTCTGAACACGGAGACTTGGTTTGAGTCTGGCCTATTAAAACAGACACTCGGAAAACAACTTTACTGGTTTGATTATTATAATCTTTTTTTCACATATAATAATGACAGAAGCAAGGCTGCCATTCTGTGCCATCAGCCCCTCCGACCTCCACCCATCACCCACACACACCACATTCATCCAGGCAATGTGGGCCACGTGTCCTGCACAGCAAACAGGACACGACCCTGTGACCTTTGGTTGATGGACACGAGCTTAAAGATGGTTCCTCTCTGATTTTTGTTTTTTTGATTGAGTTGACAGGTTCACTTCTTCATTGTCACCATTTTGCAGCAGTTTTTACATTGATTTAATGGGATTGATTGAAATAAAGGGAGGAGCTTGGAGTAGAGCCGCTGCTCCTCCACGTCTAGAGGAGGCAGCTGAGGCGGCTTTCAGTTTTCTTCAACTAAAACCGGGTAAAGTCTGAAGATGTGAGACAGGCCTCGACTTTGACAATGTTTAAATCCAGGTTGTTTATCTGTGCATATGACTGAAAGGTTTTTATTCTCTTTTAATGTTACTTTTATGATGATTATTATGTCTTGATTAGTGTATTGTGATTTTAATGTCTTTCTTATTCTCTAAAGCACTTTGAATTTGTGTAACAATTGTGCTTTACAAATAAACGTACCTTGTTTCGGCGTCTGTCCCGGATGCCTCCTGGACACCTCTGTTCATGGTGTTCATGTCCCGCCAGGAGGAGGCCCTGGGGAAGACCCAAGACACACTGGGGGGACTATCTTTCTTGGCTGACCTGGGAACACCCTGGGGTCCCACAGGCAGAGATGGAGGAAGTGTCTGAGGTGAGGGAAGTCTGGGAATCCCTGTTTAGACTAGACCAAACAGCAGCAGAACATGGTTGATTACACTGGTCCTGAACTGAAGAGGTATGTTCTTGTTTCAAGTTCTACAAAAGAGAAAATACCAAAAATACATTTGTTCTAAGGGCAAAAGTTTGTGACATTTTTTTGTTTAGCTTTTACAGATTTTGCACATTCTTTTCAGGAGCTACGATACCAACAGCTCAGGTAAATCATGTGGCGCCGAACCTAAAATAAGTTGCAGTGCGAGGGACGAGGCGCAGGACGAGGCGCAGGGGGACGGAGCAGCGCTGGCTAATTTGCATGACAGAATAACCCTGCGCGTGTTTGTGAGTGTGAGAGCTAATATATGCAGTGTATCTGTGGTCACGCTCCTCGGCTCCCGGCGCCCGGAGACCGCCGCTAAATCACCTCACTGGGGGGATGAGTCGCAGCGATGGAAGAAAAAAGAGCATCGCGAGGATCTAATGAACTCCTCCGAGAATAAACAGGCTTTTGAATACAGCTGTAATCACACATTAAGAGCTTGTTTCCGCGGCAACTTCACAACGCACGGGGGGAGAGGAGGTGCAGGTGGGTGACTCTTTAACTTCACAGAGGGAGAAGGTCTGTAACCAAGTACTTTTATTCATCCTTAAAGGGGAGGTTCTTTGGACATGCAAGTGGCCAGTAGAAGAACTCAGAAAATACAAGAAATGTGTCTGTTTGATCAACTAAATTGGACACAATGGCAATAATGCACAATATGAAACAACATAAAACCTTGGGGTCCCACCGAAGGAGCTGGGGGAAGTGTCTGGGGTGGGAGAAGTCTGGAAGTCCCTGCTCAGACCGCTGCCCCCACGACCCGGCCCCAGAAAAGAGGATGAACATGGATGGATGGATTAAACCATCTTTGGCGTAGCTCTACAGTTACCAGAAGATCTTGCAGATTATTTATACCAGGAGGGTCCAAAACGTTTTCACACGAGGGGGCCACACTGAAGCTGACTGGGGAAGGGGGTACTGAACACTGGTGGAGGGGGGGTACTGAAGCAGACTGGTGGTGGGGGTGACATACTGAAGCAGACTGGTGGTGGGGGTGTGACATACTGAAGCAGACTGGTGGTGGGGGGTGTGACATACTGAAGCAGACTGGTGGTGGGGGTCACATACTGAAGCAGACTGGTGGTGGGGGGTGACATACTGAAGCAGATGACTGGTGGAGGGGGGGGACATACTGAAGCAGACTGGTGAGGGGGGGCACTGAAGCAGACTGGTGGTGGGGGGGTGACATACTGAAGCAGACTGGTGGAGGGGGTGACATACTGAAGCAGACTGGTGGAGGGGGTGACATACTGAAGCAGACTGGTGGTGGGGGTCACATACTGAAGCAGATGGTGGAGGGGGGTCACATACTGAAGCAGACTGGTGGGGGGGGTC
Source organism: Periophthalmus modestus (assembly GCA_019594935.1). Taxonomy (NCBI): domain Eukaryota; kingdom Metazoa; phylum Chordata; class Actinopteri; order Gobiiformes; family Gobiidae; genus Periophthalmus; species Periophthalmus modestus. Next base: position 13,088,719 of record JAIEZT010001390.1, on the reverse strand, counting down.
ACATACTGAAGCAGATGGTGGTGGAGGGGGGTGAGATACTGAAGCAGACTGGTGGTGGGGGTCACATACTGAAGCAGACTGGTGGAGGGGGTCATATACTGAAGCAGACTGGTGGAGGGGGTCACATACATACTGAAGCAGACTGGTGGTGGGGACCACATACTGAAGCAGACTGGTGGAGGGGAGTCACATACTGAAGCAGACTGGTGGTGGGGGTCACATACTGAAGCAGACTGGTGGTGGGGGTCACATACTGAATCAGACTGGTGGAGGGGGGTCACATACTGAAGCAGACTGGTGTGGGGGTCACATACTGAAGCAGACTGGTGGAGGGGGGTCACATACTGAAGCAGACTGGTGGAGGGTCACATACTGAAGCAGACTGGTGGAGGGTCACATACTGAAGCAGACTGTGGGGGGGCCACATACTGAAGCAGACTGGTGGAGGGGAGTCACATACTGAAGCAGACTGGTGGTGGGGGGTCACATACTGAAGCAGACTGGTGGAGGGGGTCACATACTGAAGCAGACTGGTGGAGGGGGGCTTCCTGATGTAGACCTGGTTTAGTCCTGGTTTAGTCCTGGTTTAGTCCTGGTTTAGTCCTGGTTTAGTCCTTGTTTAGTCCTGGTTTAGTTCTGGCCTCCTCCTGGTCCCAGAGTCAGGACTAAACCTAGTGAATCATTGTTTGAGTTTTGTGCAGTTAAAACCTGGAACATTCTTCCTGAAGATGTGACACAGACTCGACTTTGACGATGTTTAAATCCAGACTCAAACGGTTCTGTTTAGCTGCTGTGACTGAAAGAGTTTTATTCTGCTTCTTCTCTTTTAATGTTCATTTTGTAATAATTATTTATGTTTTGATTTGTTGTACTGTGATTTTAATGTTTTTTTCTTATTCTGTAAAACACTTTAAATTACTTTGTGTAACAAGTATAAAAATAAACTTGCCTTACCAGGCCAGAGCAATACAAGAAATATGGAGAGCAGGGACTGGAGAGAGTAAGAGCCTCACACCACATCCCTGCTGCGGCCCTGCGCCCTCTGCTGGTGGCCATCACAGGGGCCGTACTTTCTGTCTTACATGTTACAGCTGAGCTCGTCCTCGCTGCCTCAGGACTTACGGATGTAAAGACACTGTACATACCTGTTAGCTGTTTACCTGCCGGCTCTAAACCAGGCTTCAGGTCCACGGAGCTGCCGAACGATCCTACAGGACGGAGACTGGAGTATTTCTGTGTGAATCCCAGTGCGCTCCTTTGAAGGAGTTCTTACAGCAGGAAGGTGGAGAGGGCACATTTTAATCAATACAGGAAAACAAGGCGCTGGGGGGACGTGCGCAGCCTGCTCTGTGGATGAAGATTAAACACCTCTGTCTCAGGCTCGGCTCGTGTCACAAAGCCCGGCTAACTTCAAATCCATCCATCACCGCAGTATCAAACTGTGTTTTTCTAACAGAGCAGTGTTAGATGGCATGTATTCTCCCCTTCAGCTGTAGGTGAGCCACATGTATTCTCCCCTTCAGCTGTAGGTGAGCCACTGTGAGCCACTGGATCATAAATCATCGCAGACAAAGCTCGACTTGACCTCTAAACGCTTGTATATCAGGCGTTCTGATTCAGCGGGGATGTCTGCTGCTGGCCTCAATACTACTCTTATTTTAGTGGAGCTTTGAACAGTGTAGACTTAATCCCTGTGGGCTGCCACTGCATAATAAACATACTTTGGGTTTGTCCAGAGCGCCGCCTTTTCTCTTCATACAACAAGAAAACTTTGAAATATTAAACCAACCCACTGCACATTTTAAACTTTTTTCACTGAAATGAGTCGGCAGTGAGTCCTACAGACGCCTGAACTCAAAACACAGAATAAATGAACACGTGTAGACCAATAACAGGATAAAATCAGTTATTAAACCTTGACTCTGTCTCTCAGACTCATTGTAGGGAGCTGGTGCAGAGCTCGGCTCAAGGGCTGATCGGCTGTAGCTTCATCGATGCACATTACAGCTGATAGTGTTTAACATAAGAGATTTCTCAAACTATTTCTCTCCTAAAACTGGGTCTGAGACAAAAGGATGAGGCAGTCCTGAGTCATGGATGACCCGAGAGAGGCACAAAACATTTCTAGATTTGTCTCTCAATAAAACAAATAATCTAACCCTGAAACGTACCAACAGTCACATTTTTATATAACACTTTTGCACCTTCAGGACACCGCCAACCTGTGGGACAGTGGATCTGACCCCTCTACCACTCCTGTTTACACTGAGAGCAGGATTTGAACCGCCAACCTTCAGCTCTGTGGACAAACACTCGACCAACTGAGCCACTGTCAGCCCCACCCCGCAGTTTGAGACGCACTGGTTTAGTTACAGCGCTGGGATCATTTGAGACACAAAAGGGCAGTGTATTACTCCAGCTACAGTTGAATTTGCTCTGGGATCTGTGTTTTTTATCTGGTGTGAGGATGTGAGGGGTGTTTATCGTCCCGGGACAGTATGGCTGCGCTGGTTCAGATACAGTCTTTCTGAGCACTTTTCAGGACACATGAGAGGAGACATTTGCAAACCTCTGGGAGAACTCTCTCTTGTGGCAAATCCATTCTGTCCTCCCGTCTTGCACTTACATAAGGCCACAGCTGAGCCTCAAAGCTGTGAATAGTAATGCTCGTCTCCCTCCTGCCTCCGCTTTAAACTGTCAAAGAAGCAAACACAAAACACGAGTCCAGACTTCAGACACGCAGATACACAGGTGCTGTCAAAATGAGAACACTGCAACGCTCTTTGGATGAGGTGTTGACAGCACAGTGAGCGGTTAACGCTTTAGCCTCACAGCCACAAGGTCCTGGGTTCAGTTCCTGGACTGGGTGAAGCTTGTGTACAGAAGTGGACTAAGTGAGTGTGACGTCACCCACAGCGTTCGGCTCCAAATGAAGCTCATCGAGGCTGGAGCAAGTGTAGGGACGAAGTTGGAGCTGGGTTCCTAGTATCATAGCAACCAAAGAGCCAATCCAGAGCGAGGCTGTTGAAGGTAACACTAGAGGGAGCGACCTCGGGGAAAGAAGACGCCTGATGTGTATGTTATTAATGTTCATATGTTGATTTACAGACACAACAGTGAAATAAAAACCCCAGGATCATGTAGAGGGTTAATACGAACATTTAAGACCAAAACGACGAGTCTGACAGCAGCAGGTGCAGAGAGAGGGCGACATTTCTTTCCATTTCTGCTTTTCCTTGAGATTTGCTCCAACCCTCCCCCAGATCGGAGCTTCAGTTCTGGGATTTGACCCTGGAAACCTTCTTCTTGTCGAAATAATTAATAAAACTTAAGTAAAGCTGAGACGCTGCAGGTGAATAGGAAAAAATCTTAAAATTTGAGATATGAATTTGAAACTTTTTCTGTAGTTTTCTTATATAAATGTAAGAAAAAAAGTATACATGGTTTTTCATCATATAAAAATATGATGTTTTATTTAGAAAAATGACCTAAATTGACTATTTTTGGGACATTCAAAACATAATGTGAAAAGACCCAGGTTTACATTTCTTGCTTTTTTTTTTTTTTGACACATTAGATTAGATTAGACTAAAAAAACACACAGAGGATTTTTTTTTGACCTTATTTATTATCTTAGATTCAACTTAAATGAATCACACTTGGAATTAGACATGAAAAACCTTCCTTCTGTGTGTTTTGTCAGAATCGGGTTGTAAAGTTTGGCGTAGGAGCTGGTCCTCATGACAACGGCCTTAGAAATGACACTGTCCCATAAAACTCTGTGAAAAAAAATCATTTCGTTTGTAGTGTCTCTCCTTCAGGCGAATCGAACGAGACCTGGTCCACACTTTGGACAGAGGGACTTGTGTTTTGCTTCATTCACATGTTTGAGTAACACTTTATTATTAGTCTGTAACATCTCCAAAGCTCAAAATGCTCTGTTCCACCTTGTGATGTCATGAAGTGGTAGTTTAGTTCAGTAGAGACGGGGCTGAAATCATCCAAATGATTTTAGTGACGCCTGAAGTTTGTCCTCTGAAGCTAAACTGAACCATTCCTCACACATGAGCTGGTTAAATTTGATCCTGACCACGACTTATTTCCTTTTCTCATAATTAAGACGCGATCTGTGAGACGAGGTTAGCACAGATCAACACACTCCGTCCTTTAGCGAGAGCAGCTTCAAAATGGAGCAGAGCCGCAAATAAAATCAGTGTGGAGTGAGTTTGGGAGGTGGAGGCGAGGTGGAGGGGAGGTGGAGGGGAGGTGGAGGGGAGGTGTGCCATGGTGAGTCTGTGGTCGTGCAGCTGGAGGCAGAGTGATAAATCCAGTGGTATCAGACATGCCCAGGCCAGTGGCAGATAAATGGGCCGGCTCGTGCCCTGGCTCAGACGGGCCCCTGTGGATGCACTCTCCCGCTCGGGCCCTGGGAGGCTGGAGCAGGGCTGCAGGATATGAGCCGGCTAAATGAAACACTAATGCACAGCGCTTCCCATCAGAAATTTCCCCCATCAGAAATTTCACACGGTAATTCATTTCCAAAGCAGCACACGTTTGCGGCTTGAGAGCACACGGTGTTCTGCTATTGCTCCGGGCCGCGAATCCAAATGCAGCAGCTGTGAAAGAAAGTGATGGGTCCAGAGCCGTGCGGCGTCTGAGAGTCACCTGACCACACAGGTGTTCTGCTATCTGCTCCGTGGTAATTGCGCTAAATTGATCCAGATGATGTGTGAAGCTGTGTGGAAGCTGTGTTATAGCCTACTCTGCGTTTGTGTGTTAAACATGTGATGAAACAAAGACCCATGTTATTACCTCCTCAAAAACAGACCTGGAGTCGTGTTTTGTTTCATTCACGTTTGAGTCACACTTTATTATTAGTCTGTAACATCTCCAAAGCTCAAAATGCTCTGTTCCACCTTGTGATGTCATCAAGTGGTCGTTTTAAAATGAACACCTTTTGCTTAATAAAGTTTGGTAATTGCAGGCCTCAAATGATCCAGATGATTCTAGTGAAGCTGTGTGGAGTTTAAAAACACAGTGGAGCACTTCCTGTATTACCACATGATGACATCACAAGGTGGAACAGAGTGTTTTCTGTTTGAGAGAAGAACTCAGCCTAAATCTGCAGGTTTGTGTGTTAAACATGTGAATGAAACAAAACACAGCTCCAGGTCTGTCTGTGACGAGGTACAAACATTATAACATGTCTTAGAATCAGTCGAGTGTAATACGGGACCTTTAAATATTATAATAAAACATAATAAATATTTCATCTATTAAAGAAGAAAAGAAACGCAGAACCTGTAAAAAAAAAAAATACATTTCATAATTAATTTGATAGGATCTGATATCCTGGAGTAAAAAATGTGACGGCAAAGACAAACGAGTTTTAAGGTATTTCAAGGAATGATAATAATGTCATTAAGAAGTACTTTGTATAATTGCATTACTCATGGTACTGTGTGAAATTACTGTATTCTGAGCAATAATGCAATAAACGTGCTAACTGTTGGCTCAAGGGTCTGGGAGCTCAACAGAGACGTCGTGGAGGCTAACCAGCGACGTGCTAACCAGCGACGTGCTAACCAGAGAAGTGCTAACCAGAGACGTGCTAACCAGAGACGTGCTAACCAGCAACGTGCTAACCAGAGATGTGCTAACCAGAGAAGTGCTAACCAGAGACGTGCTAACCAGAGACGTGCTAACCAGCAACGTGCTAACCAGAGAAGTGCTAACCAGAGACGTGCTAACCAGGGACGTGCTAACCAGCACCGTGCTAACCAGAGACGTGCTAACCAGAGACGTGCTAACCAGCAACGTGCTAACCAGAGACGTGCTAACCAGAGAAGTGCTAACCAGAGACGTGCTAACCAGAGACGTGCTAACCAGCAACGTGCTAACCAGCAACGTGCTAACCAGAGAAGTGCTAACCAGAGACGTGCTAACCAGGGACGTGCTAACCAGCAACGTGCTAACCAGAGACGTGCTAACCAGCAACGTGCTAACCAGCAACGTGCTAACCAGCAACGTGCTAACCAGAGAAGTGCTAACCAGAGACGTGCTAACCAGAGACGTGCTAACCAGGGACGTGCTAACCAGAGACGTGCTAACCAGTGACGTGCTAACCAGAGACGTGCTAACCAGCGACGTGCTAACCAGAGACGTGCTAACCAGCAACGTGCTAACCAGCACGTGCTAACCAGCAACGTGCTAACCAGAGAAGTGCTAACCAGAGACGTGCTAACCAGAGGACGTGCTAACCAGGGACGTGCTAACCAGAGACGTGCTAAACCAGTGACGTGCTAACCAGAGACGTGCTAACCACGAGACGTTGCTAACCAGAGACGTGCTAACCAGAGACGTGCTAACCAGGGACGTGCTAACCAGAGACGTGCTAACCAGTGACGTGCTAACCAGAGACGTGCTAACCAGCAACGTGCTAACCAGAGACGTGCTAACCAGCAACGTGCTAACCAGCAACGTGCTAACCAGCAACGTGCTAACCAGCAACGTGCTAACCAGAGAAGTGCTAACCAGAGACGTGCTAACCAGAGACGTGCTAACCAGGGACGTGCTAACCAGAGACGTGCTAACCAGTGACGTGCTAACCAGAGACGTGCTAACCAGAGACGTGCTAACCAGAGACGTGCTAACCAGAGACGTGCTAACCAGAGACGTGCTAACCAGAGACGTGCTAACCACAGACGTTCTATAACCAGTGACGTGCTAACCAGAGACGTGCTAACCAGAGACGTGCTAACCAGAGACGTGCTAACTAATATTCATAACGGCAACCACACAACTCCCACATTATTAAAAACCAGAGAATAAAAGTGGGTCTTAAGACGAGTTGGCAAAACCTTTAACCCCCAAAGAGCCATTTACACGGGAAAAAAAGCACTGGGAGCCGCACATTTTTTTTGACATCTAAAATGAAGATAACACTGTATATTTTGTTGTTTTTTTTACTCTTAGACTTTGTGTAAACAGCTGTACAATAGTGTTGCTTATGACAGAGTCCCCAACCTTTTTTGCACCATGGACCTGAATAATGTAGGTTTTATTTTCACAGACTGATCTTCTACGCACGGCAGATAAATATGGCAAAAATATGTTAAGTGCATAAAAAATCCACCTGACCATCACCACTGAATCAGACCTGAGCTCGTTTCTGTGATGAGGTCGTCCATCAGGAGACGAGACAGAGACTCCTGCAGCGTGTTTATGTCCAGTCTGATCTGTATTTTCTTTCAAAAAACTCTAAAGCCTTATCTTTTAATCCAGGTGCTTAGTCTCCATGTGCCAGAGCAGTTTTGAGTTTTTTTCATTGCCTCGTTCACTTTTCCCGCATATTCCACAGAGCGAACTCACCTGAGACTCACCTGTGGAGACAAACTCCTGGTGTCGTCTGTTAAATTGATGTTTCTTTTCTTGGAGGTCGTAGGCTCCTCTTCTGGCTCCTCAGTTTGGCCTTTTCCTCTTTGTAAAAAAGCTCCACAGACTTTTGTTTTTGGCTCATTTTCAGGAGCTTGTGGCTCTACTTTTGGGCGACGTGTCTGATACGTCGTCATGGAGACAAGAGCAGATCAGCACAGATATAATAAACTCACCGTTTTATCAATGTGTCATGAGGGACGGGAGGAAGTTACGTCGGAGAAGATGCGTCGCTGATAAATGTTCTGTTTTTGTGCGGCCCAGTAGCAAATGCATAACGAACCAGAACCGGTCCCCGGTCCCCGGTCCGGTGGTTGGGGACGACTGGTTTATAAATCCATGTAGTGCTACAGATCGTCCTGCTCCTGAACCTCTGCACAGCGTCTGTGTCTGTGTGTGAGGAGCGCTGTTTGTTTTTTAACATAGTTCTACGAGTGTGACCTTATTTTGAGCCACGAAGAATAATAAAATATAATTTTGTTTTGTTATTTCAACATTACAATAATTAACCAGTTTAAACTACTATTGAAAAAAGAACTAACACGAATAAAATACACTTCAAGTAGCCGCGGGTTGCCGCCCCCTGCCTTAGACTGCATATGTAAATGGACGTAGCTAACCTGTTAGCCACCACATACTAAACAGGAAGTGATCATGAGCGCACTTCTGACTCCATCGACTCTGGCTCCAATTCACTTTCTGTGTAAAAATTGTCTCTCTCTGTTCCTGCTGCTGTCAGACTCATGTTGGTCTTAAATGTTCGTATTAACCCTCTACATGATCCTGGGGTTTTTATTTCACTACTGTGTCTGTAAATCAACATATGAACATTTGTAGCGACCCATATGCCTGGGTCGCTTGAGAGGAGTCCCGGGTCCAGAGGGCGGGTCCAGTACCTCGTCCTGACGCGCTGCTATTTGAATGAATGGAATTGACTCGTGCTATGGCGTTTTGGTGATTTTAATAAAGTGGTAAAAAATGATGGTGAACAGGTTACTCATACAAGGATGGTAAATTGCAGGTAACAAAGAAAACACTGTGAAAATAAAACGTAAAATAAAGCGGTCAACGAAAAAATACGGCTACCCGGCGTCTCCCCTCTCCACCTGTAGACAAGAGGAAACCCGGTGCTTTGTACCTCCCCGTGCGTCACCCTTGCCCACGTGAACCCCGCCCCTTACGCATTACCCATGGTAACATATGGCTCCTACATACCAGCCCCTTAATTATTACATAATAATTACCACAAAATTACCATAAGTAATACAAACAGGAGACATAAACACGTACAAACAACATTGATGATGCTCACACTTAAATGTCCACCTGTAATAGTCCACACTGAGCAATGTTCAGGGGAAAAGTGTCCAAATCCATATAGCAAGTTTACAGTCAAATTGATCCAAGTCCAAAGTCTTTAGTCCAAAGCACAAAAAAAAAAGTAATCACACAAAATCGATCCATGCAAATGGTCCAAAAAAGCAAGACAGAAAAGTTAAAAAGATGCTACTGAGGCCAACACGTCCTTAGCCAGCCTCAGCATCCTGCAGTTCTGAGCCTGGGGTCTCCTCACTCTTTGAGTTGAACATGTTGGAGAGCTGGAAACAGTTTGTAGCAAAGGGTGGTGCAACTAGGGTCAGTCCAGGAGTCAGACCTGGAGCAAGGGCAGGTGTCAGTCCTGCCATGGCTCCCACACTGATGCCTGTTCTCTCCAGTTCGTCATTGTTGAGGAAGGATGATGCGAGCATGGGTCCATCCTCTCGGTCACATGACCCGCCTTCATCGGGCACCCTGCCAGCTCGAAGCCGTTCAGCTGCTCTATCGCCTTCCTTGCACACACTCGCCGTCATGGAACGTGATGAAGCCGTGTCCTCTGAAGCGTCCTGTCTCATTGTCCATCAACTGAATGCTCTCGATCTGTCCAAAAGGTTCAAATATCCTTCTGAGCATGTCCTCAGTGATGTTGAAGTGCAGAGATCCCACGCACAGCCTCATGGGTCCCACAAAGTCTCTGTGCAGAGAACAGGCTGTAGCTGCTACTGCCGCATGGTTCTTCCCTGCTTGCGAGGCTTGCACGATGATGGGTGCTCCGACGCGGCTTTTTCTCCTGCCTCAGACGGCTCTTGCAGCGCAAACCGCCGACAAATGTGGTGCTCTTTGTAGCGCCCCCTGTCTCTCTCTTTGCCGTGACTCCGGCTCCTCTTCCTCTCTCTGCGCTCCTGCTGCTCATTCAGACTGGTTTGAGGAAAGTCATTTATAAACTGCTGCTGCCGCTCATCCAACTGAACAACGGAAACATGATTAACAGTTATGCTTGACTGTTCGCTGTCCTCTTCACTGCCTCCTCTCAGTGGGCCATTCACTGTCCATCCCAGCATCGTTCTAGTGGCAAATGGTCCTCCAGCCACACTACAAACCACCTCCAATGGCTCCAGAGCTTTTGGCACATTGGTTCCTATCAAGAGCTCGATTCCTGCCTTGATGTGTGGTAAATGAAATGTGTCTTAAATGAGGCCATTGCTTAATATCACCTTCTGTTGGGATATTTCCTTTGCACACTGGCATGGACTCCTGTGTGTAGGCTTTGGGCAACTCAAGGAACTCTTCTCCATCCAATGCCGCAACCTCTAGTCCAGACACCATGTTGCTGGCCACAACCTTTTCTTGGCCCATTGTCCGTAGAAGAATTTGTCCCTTTGTTCCTGTTATGTTGAGTTTGTTTAGTAGGCTCTTGGTGCAAAACACTGCAGTGCTTCCTTGGTCCAAGAATGCATACGTGGTGATTATTTTGCTTCCCATTTTGGACTTGACTTGAACTGGAACGATGGGTAGTTTGCAGTTTTGGTCTCCAGCCCCCTGTAAGACCACTCTCGACACCAGCATATCGCAAGCCTCCGTGCTCCTCTCAGTCTGCTCGACACCAGGCATTCTCTCTTTGTGGAGGACAGTGGGATGTCTCAGGCTGCACTTTGAACAGGACAACCTTTCTCGGCAATGCTTGCTGATGTGCCCTGTGCACAAACAGCTAAAACAGAAAACCGTTCTCCTTCAGGAAGTCCATCCTTTCCTCATGTGCAATTTTTCCCAACTGTGCACAATTAGCCAGTGTGTGTCCTGCTCCACAACAAATGCAAACATTACTTTCAGGTGTCAGTTCATTTTCCTTTCTTGCAGACCATGGCTTATTCTCTGCTGGACCGACGGTGGTGGCATAGCTGGTACCTTTGGCTTGAAGTGGTGGCTTGGGTTTGTTTAGCTTGTTTAATTGGGGAGGATCTTGGATGTTTCCAAAGACTGGATCGGTGAGTATGCGCACTTGTTTCTCAATGAAGTCTGCAATATCTCGAAATTGAACTCTCCGTTTATGCTGTTCCTGAAGCTCGCAGGCGTGGCTCCGCCACTTGTCTCTGAGCTTATAAGGCAGCTTCATGATTATGCTTAACATGTTGGAGGGCATGTCCAAGTCATGGAGATACTGTACATCCTCCATAGCATTGCAGCATCCTCTTAGAAACAGGCTGTAGTCCTGCAGCGAGTTTACATCCTCATGTTTAATTAGAGGCCATGACAGAGCTTTGCTCATATAGCAAGACGCCACCTTTTGCTCATCTCCGAACTGTTGTTTCAATAAAGTCTTCGCTTTTGCATAGCCATGTTCGGGATTCATGTATTGACAGCTCCTGACCAGTTCTTTCGCATGGCCTCTTGTATGCTGTTCCAGGAAGTATAAACGGTCAGAATTATTTGATGTGTTCCTTTCAACTCCATTTTCAAATGCTTTTATGAATGTGTGGTATTTTAGTGGATTGCCATCAAATACAGGGATTTCTCTTTTTGGTAGGGCTGCGAGGCATTGTTGTTGTATTAGCAAAGTTGTTATTTCATTTTGCCTTTCCATAATACCAAGAATATATTTTTATTGTCCATATTCAGTGCATTTGTACCAAACTCTGAGTTAAGTTGTCCATGCTGTGAGATAACTGGCTCTGCACCATACATTGAACATTGGGAGACTTGTTTGTGACTTGTAATTGCTGCATTTGACATGCCAGTCTGTTGTTTTATTGAAGGCACTTCATGCTTGTTTATTGTTGTACTTTGTTTTGTAGGTGCATTCACATTTAACAGTGGTTTGGGTATTTTCAAATAGGAATTCATTCCATCGGATACTCTTGAAGTCCTTTTCCCACTTGTTATGCTTTGAGTTTTGAGAATTTCCAGTTTTGCCATCTTTTCTGCCATTTCAGTTTCCAGTTGTAATTTTTCCTTTCTCTTTCGCAGCCGCTCTTCCTCTTCCTCTAGTGCATGTCTCTCATTGAGTAGCTGTTGTCTTGTAGCTAAAGCAGCGAGCTCAGCTTCAACCTTTAAGCGTGCAGAAGAGGCAGTAGAGAGCAGGGACTTTGAAGTTTTATTACTCCCAACATTTGAAGCACTGTCACTTGGTTCTATGTCATCTTCTGTTAAGAACTTGTGTGACATTTTTGCCATATTTGATTCAAAACACATAACGTCATCATTGTCAGTAAAAACTTGGTATGTATTTCGTTGTGGGTTTTCCTTTGGTTCAGTGCACATGATTTCATCCATTTCATTTAAACCTTGTTCATTTGAGTTTTGTTCAGTGTTCTCAATCCATTCTTTTGTATCATTTTGAAATGTTTCTGTGTATTTCATTATGCTTGCAAACCATTCATTTTGTTTGATAAGTTCATCTTGTGGCATTAAAGGCAACAGTTCACTTTGAGCAGCATTGACAGAGTCACACAATTTATTCAATTTCACCAGAGAATCCTTTACTTGATGCACATTTTCCTTTTTATTCATGAGAGCTTTCATTTCAGGTATCAAGCCTTTTATTTTATTCACGTGACCTTTACGTTCATTCTGTAGTTTTTCCACCTTATACAGTAACGCTTTTTCAGTCTCCATTTCAGGCCAAGAGGCCGCACCATTTGTTTGGCTCATTTTATTGCACTTTTTCTCATTCAATTTTATTTATTTATTTATTTATTTATTAACTTATTTATTTATTTTCAGTGAAACGTTGCAATATAAAATCGTTGAAATAAATACACAGTGTATGATTCATAACTTTTCATTTCAACAAACTGGCACGATCATCATTTCCATTAAAACTCCAGGGCATCGCATTATTTATTCCACCGCACAGTGACGTCACTCAGAGCGCGCGCGTACCATCAAAGCGCTTAGACTCCTTATCCGAGCATTTTTCCTTTTTCAAGTCCACAAACAAACAAAGACACTTAAGTCTAGTATGGGATGCACGGATTCTCTGTCCACAAACACCGCGGCAGGTGAGCTTACCTGCTCCAGCAGAATGGCGTTTGGATGCGTGACTTTTCCGCGTTGCTGATTGACACAGCTGTACTCACTTAGCGTCGTCCTGGCGCGTGTGTTCAATATTGCGATGCGGTGGCTTTCCTTCAGTTTAATGCCTTTTCGTTGACAGAATGTAGCGACCATATGCCTGGGTCGCTTGAGAGGAGTCCGGGTCCAGTACCTCGTCCTGACGCGCTGCTATTTGAATGAATGGAATTGACTCGTGCTATGGCGTTTTGGTGATTTTAATAAAGTGGTAAAAAATGATGGTGAACATGTTACTCATACAAGGATGGTAAATTGCAGGTAACAAAGAAAACACTGTGAAAATAAAACGTAAAATAAAGCGGTCAACGAAAATACGGCTACCCGGCGTCTCCCCTCTCCACCTGTAGACAAGAGGAAACCCGGTGCCTTTGTACCTCCCCGTGCGTCACCCTTGCCCACGTGAACCCCGCCCCTTACGCATTACCATGGTAACATATGGCTCCTACAACATTAATAACAGACACATCAGGTCCTTCTCTCCCCGACGTCGCTCCTGCTAGCGTTAGCAACAGGTTTGATTGACAGCGTTGCTAAGAGCTCTGAGCTAAACCGGCGGTGTGGGCGGGAAGGGGCGTTACCTTCAGCAGCTTCGTTCTGGATTGGCTCTTTCGTTACTTGATGTTCATGGTCAGAATTCCAGATATAAAACTCCAGATTAGCCTCTGTACCTGCTCCAGCCTCGATGAGCTTCGTTCGGCTGGAGCAGAACGCCGTGGTGACGTCACACTCAGTCCTCTTCTTTACACACACACAGACACACAGATGTGCGTGTAAACACACACACCAATAATCAGATGAAATGACTGAGTAATCTGATTACTCCAGTTACCTGAGGTGTGTGATGAATGTGAATGTGGAGAGTGTCTCAGAGTGAGCAGGTGTGAGAAGGGCCCTGCAGCCTCCCCTGCCTTCACCTGCTGTTGTGTCGGAGCAGTACATGCTCCCCTCTGTTTCCGTGGGCAGCCTCATCAGTCTTGGGATGTTACAGAACAGGGCTTTAAAATGGTGGTTTTCCGATGTCTCTGTTGGTTTGGTCTTTATCCAGGCTCGTCTCCACGTTCACATGTTCAGTGCACACAGCTGAAGGTCATCATCAATCAATGAGGGAAACAAAAATGGCAGCGTCAGTGACCGTGTTGCCAGATAAGAGGTGAGCCGTGTGCTTATTTCTCTACTGCGAGGACAAGGAACAAGCTTTTACACACTAAATGGATGCGGTTTACATCTCTGATACTGGCGTCTGCGATAAATCAGAACCTCTCAGACCTGGACGACTGAGGGATTAGACCCACAGACCCTTTATACTTCATGATACGCTCACATCCATCTGTCCATCCAAACATGAGAACAGAACGAGGACGGGACACTGACCATCACTGACCATCACTGACCAGGGTCTGTTAACAGCACACACACATCTCATTCACACTATGTTTCTTTATGTTTACTACTCTCTACAGTTTATACACAAACAAATATAAGAAGTAAGAAATATGGAGGTAAAGAAAAATTGAAATAACTAAATAAATAAATACAAGTTTTAGACTGGACGCCTCAGAGTTTCCTCCTCTCCTTTGTCGACAGCTCTTCAATCTCTTTTTTTTCAAGGTGGGTGAAGTGTCTTGCCTAAGGACACAGCGGCAGAACTTGGTCTGAGTGGGAATCGATCCTCTGACCTTCAGGTTGGGGGCCCCTGCTCTGTCATGAAGCCCCTGGAATGATTTTCACATCACAACGTCATCACACGTCAGGGTCGAGAAATGACATGAAAAAAAGTGAAAAATACATATTATTTTTACATTTTAAAATCTAAAATCAGTTTATTTCTTTTGAGGGGTTTTTTGTTGTTGGTCGTTCTGATGCTTCAGTGAGACTCTACAGTGTGAATAAACATGGAAATAAAGAAAAATAAATGAAGAAGTGTCTAAATGTTTGACTGGTCGTGTCAGTTATGAAATCTGCAGGTTTATTTAATATTATGTTTGAGGGATTAAAATTTAAAACACTGAAGTCTCAAAAAGAGGCTGAAGTCTCAATGGACATGTACGGAATAGCAAAAAAAAAAAAAAAAAAAAAAAAAACAAACCCAAAACTGTAAAAATTATATATATTTTTTTTTCATTTTATTTTTTTATTTTTTATTTTTTTACCGTGGTTTACATAAAAAAAAAACACACACACACACAGTTGATTGATAAATATTCAATAACATAAAATAAAATAAAATAAATAAAAATAATAATAAAATAATTACTTCATATATTTGACGTCTTCTGTGTTTATATAATGTACAAAGTTATAAACAGAAAAACAAAAAGGCCGTGTCCAAACTTCTGACTGGTCTTTTAAATTCTGAAGTTTGCAAATATATTTAATAATTCACGTTTGAGGGACTGAGTTCAAGAGGCTGAAGACCAATAGCACCAAACATTACTCGTGTTCTTACAGGTTCATCTTGTACTAAAATAAATAAATGCTGCTCCCAAACCTTTTTACTTTCATTATAAAGTTTCAGAATGCATCAGTGAAACATCTGAAATCATAAAAGTCTTATATTTCCAAAGCGCTGGTTCCCCTCAGAGCGGCGCTGAGGCCTGACCCGTGGACTGTTACAGACAAAGTGAGGACACCAGGTGCTGGCGCGGTCCTCCTGGTGTGTGATGAATGGGCGGACGCGTCGGCTCTGTGGTTCCTGGAGCTGACGGAGGAGGAGAGACGGAGGAGGAGAGAGGCCGAGCCGACGTTACTCACAATGTGTAAGATTAAAGCGCCGTCTGTATCTATGTGTCACAGACAGAACAGAGCAAGTCTAAAGTGAGACTCCCAGTCATACGGTTTATTTAAATGGACAGAGCTAACCTGCCGCCGTGTTCCAAACAGGAAGTGATCATGAGCGCACTTCCGGCTCCATCAACACTGGCTTAGTTTTAACCCTCTACATGATCCTGGGGTTTTTATTTCACGATTGTGTCCACAACTCAAGAAATGAACATTAATCAGACGCCTTCATTCCCCACGGTTTCTCCCGCAAGTGTTAGCAACAGGTTTGATTGACAGCGTTGCTAAGAACCCACTCCCTGCTAAACGAGCGGTGTGGGCGGGAAGGGGCGTCACCTTCAACAGCCTCACTCCTGATTGGCTCTTTGGTTGCTATGACACTCACGGTCTGAATTCCAAATATGGAACTTGGCTCTAAATTAGCCGCTTTAGCTGCTCTAGCGTCGATGAGCTTCATGTGACTGGAGCTGAGCGGCGTGAGTGACGTCACGCTCAGTCGACCCTCGTCAGTGACGCTTCATCCACCGCACAGACCTGTCACTCTTTAGCAGACTCTACAGCGCCACATTCAGACTCACAGCACACGACTTTCAGGTCACGTGACGCTGGATCTGGGTGAAAAAAAGTCTAAAGTTTAAACTCTGATGACTGGACCGGCACACGTCTTTATGGAATAATAATAATCAGACAAGTTTAAACTGGATCTTGTTTTAAACAGGTACAAACTGTAAATACAATACACAGTTGATGTTTTTTGGTGATGCTTTTTCTTTTTGTTTGTGGTTTGAAATGTCAGAAGTAATAAGGTTTTGCTCAGAGGCCTGTGGCATTTGTCAAGAATTGGTTTTAATAAAAGTTAAAATATATATATAATAAGTGTGATATTGTGTTGTTAGTTCTTGTGTTGTCCCTGTGGGTTTGTCCTCTGCGTGTGACTCGTCCTTCAGAGCCGCTGGGGAAACCTTTGACCCATCTCCAGGTCTTGAGCTCGGTTTGGTCTCGTTCACTGGGAGGATTTTACCAAAGGGACGCAACGTTTTCAGTTCTGATACCAAGATCGATATTTTGACTTCAAATATCTGCTGATACCTCATACTTACCGATACCAGAGCAGGGACAGAACATGGCACTTATTTCTTTAAAAATGTTGAATTATTCTTCAAATCACGACTGAACAGCTGCGTCTGAATAAAAGTTCAAACATTATGAGAGGTTCAAGGGCAAAATCAGCCAGTAAATAGTTCATCTGTCTGATCAAATGTAATTAAATCCATTTAAAGGCCCAACCAGAAGATCAGCTGAATCGATATCATGCGACCGATACCAGTCTAGCCGTTTCTTTTCAGTATCGGCACCGATATTTAACACAGTATCATTCTGACGTCACTAATTTTACCTGTAGTACATGTTTTTTTCACTGATGGAGGAAACACAGACACAGAGAGAACCAGGCAAACTCCACACACACAGGCCTGGGCCACCGGGGACTGAACCCAGAACCTTCCTGCTGTGAGGCTGTGCTACCCACTCTATGCCATAAATATCTTCAAAGCATTACTCATGTTTCCAGCCTTTTTACGTAAGTTTCCTGGTTGTAAACCCTGAAACCCGCCCAGAGCCACAGCACTCAGCCTGCAGTGACCGTCCACTGTTGGTCATGTTTGCTTTTGTATTTTGCTGGACAGACAAGTCCGTTTCGAAGCTCCATTGTCTAAAACAGCTTCCTAATAGCCTTTTGCCAGACAGGTAAGAGCAGGACAAAAGAGCAGCTACTCTCGAGGGAAGCCGGAGCCCGAGGTGCGACACAGGTGGATGGTCACGGCAGAGATTTATACTGTGTACGGAGCAAAGAACAGAAGAAAAATGGCCGCCGAGAGTCTCAGTGAAGCCAGTGAAACAGCTGCTCACTGAGGAGGGAAGTGGTCAGGTACGACAAGCCTGCAAATAACCGGCGTGCGCCCATCTGCTGACCTGGGACTGCGGGGCCCCCGGCTCCGGCCCCGTATGGAGGGACCCGAGGGCAGAGCGGGCTGCTGACACGGCCACATGCTCCTGTTCTGTCACCGCCGCTGACGATCTGCTCCTCCCGTCCTCTCTCTGCGGAGCTCAGAGCGCCTCCTCGGGGAATGTCTTTAAGTGTAACGCACAATACTTCCTCCAAACTTCTGTGACCATTTTTCATAAAATATCAGGCTGACCTCCTCCGTTTTGTGAGGGCCATAAATCAGGCTGTGTCTCTCCACGATTGATTTAAGGCTTAATATTCAAAGTTTTGGTCACGTTCTGTTTGTGAATGAAAACTTTACACAGGGATTATTCTGTAGAGTTACTCCTACACGTCAGCGACACGCTCAGATACAGTTACTACAAGTACTCTGAACATGACGCCGTGCTCAAAGGTGTTTGTAAATGTGGGATTTATGAGCTTCTCTGTGGTGGAACGGAACAAAGTAAAAGTAGTAAAATACTGTACTTAAGTATCTGTACTTTTGACTTTCACGTGAATACATCTGAGAGCAGATCCTGTACTTTCTTCTCCGCTACAATTTTGAACTGGACTGAAAAGTAAAAGTATTTTTTGCTGAAAGGCTCAGAGTTTATTTTTAAACTTCATAATTTGAGCAAAACAAAAATATACAAATTTGAAGCTTTATAAGATTCAGAATTTGTGAGAAATACTTTTACTTTTTACTCTTTAAGTACATTTTTAAACAGGTACTTTAATACTTTTACTTAAGTAGATTTTTTCATGTGATACTTTTACTTTTACTTGAGTATTTTTTTGCTCGTGTATCTGTACTTTTACTTAAGTAACAGTCTGAGTACTTGTTGCAGCTCTGGTGTGATTGACCCTGCACTGTTCACCCCCGTCCACTGTGTTTAGTTATGATTTAGGAAAAAATTGTAGATTTTAGAAATGTCAGATAGAAATATTTAACTGAAAAAATGCTTAAATAAAAGTTAAAAAATAACTAAAAATCAACAGACAGCGACTGTTTTTAAGCCATTTGAATTTTGTGTTTTATAATAAACAAAATGTAAAACAATCCCTGATTAAAATTAGTATGGCACCAGGTTTGTGAAGTTGTTGCACATTTTTTGTACCCGGTTTCTGTACAATCATGAAAAATGGTCGTGCAGGAGCTTGGTTTATGTAGGTTTGTGGGCGGAGCCTAGTACAGGAGGCGTGGGCTTGTACTTAACGTAATGCGGGTTTGTAAAGCGCCGGGAGACTGTAAGATTATTCAAACATACAAGAACAACTTCTAAAACCAAACTACTCCAACCACAAGACCGATCGTTCAACCCCAGCGCCGACAAGTTTATACTTTTATTGTTTCCTTGAGCAACGCACGTCCCCCATGTTGCCTGTGCGTTTGACTGTGTTTCGTGAGTGATATAATGTTACGGGTTTAAAGATACTCCTTCCCCGTGGCTTTTGTGATCTTTGTGGATTGCAAACGGCGCTGCAGAAGCAGAGAAGCAGTCATCCATATCCCGTAACCGCTGCACACCAAGACGCTATTAACATCACCTCAGAGAGAACCAACACCGCACAAAAAGTTCCTCCGAAACCTTTGTGATCCCTGAGATAAAGTGTTGTTCCTCTAACTTTTTAAGAACAACTTCATTAAACACAGAAACGAGAAAGTTTCCAGGTAGAATGACCAACAACAGGGATCAGGGGCCAGACTTGCTGCGACTGCCACCGCGGCTAATTCTACTCATTAATTTGGTGAGTAATGGCGGCGTGGGATGGCATTTTAATGTAAGCGAGGACTCCGGCACATTTATCATATTAAGGAGCAGATCAGTGACTTCCCGGCCCTGCTTCCATGATGGTTTTTCCAGGAAGAAATCAATATTGTTCTGTAATTGAGTGATGAGGAGGTTGAGGAGCGTGAACAGCCTAATCATAATTAAAGGCGTGCTCGACAAAAGTGTCTGAGGAGAGCGGCGTTCTCTCCCGGCGCCGTTTTTTCCAACGCAGTGATGGGTGAAGTTACTTAAAGGCCCAATATCACACTGTTTTATAAAGTTATTTCCTCATCACAAACAGACCCGGAGTTGAGTTTTGTTCCATTCACACATGTTTAACCCTGTGTATTTAAGTGGTGCTCATTTCTCAAACTGAAAACACTCTGTTCCACCTTGTGATGTCATCATGTGGTAAAACAGGAAGTGCTCCACTGTGGTTTTTAAACTCCACACACCTTCACTAGAATCATTTGGATCATTTCAGACCTGGAGTTGCCAATTTATACAGAACTTAAGGTAAAAGGAGCTGTTAACTTGAAAACTACCACTTGATGACATCACAAGGTGGATCAGAGCATTTTGAGCTTTGGAGATGTTACAGACTAATAATAAAGTGTGACTCAAACATGTGAATGAAACAAAGCACGACTCCAGTCTGTTTTTGAGGAGGGAGCAGTGTTAGAACATGATTTAAAGCTCATAAGAGTACATTTTGTGTAATACAGGGCCTTTAAGTAAAAGTACAGATACAGAAGTAAAATGTTACTCAAGTAAATGTAAAAGTATCACATGAAAAAAATCTACTTAAGTAAAAGGATTAAAGTACCTGTTTAAAAATGTACTTAAAGAGTAAAAAGTAAAAGTATTTCACAGTCTAATGTAGAGATTTTGGTTCAAAATGACACATCGTTTGGTCACAGTAACAAAACGAATCAATTTCTTAATTTTTCTTCTGAATTGTGTGTCTTTATTTTTGGTCAAAGCTGAATCTTAAACTCAAAACCTCAGGATGTTTCCACAAACATGATGAAAATAACTCCTCGAATCAGATGAAAAGTACTTTTACTTTTCTGTCCAGTTCAAAAATGTAGTAGAGTAGAAAGTACAGAGGCGTCACCGACCCACAGGCTGGAGGTGCGATTCCAGCTGCTACAGATGAATGATGTCGTTGTGTCTTTGGGCAAGACACTTAACCCCCCTCACCCCAGTGTCTGTGTGCACTGTGTGTGTGTGTGTGTGTGTGTGTGTGTGTGTGTGTGTGTGTGTGTGTGTGTGTGTGTGTGTGTGTGTGTGTGTGTGTGTGTGTGTGTGTGTGTGAATGTGTGTGTGTGTGTGCATGTGTGTGTGTGTGTGTGTGTGTGTGAATGTGTGTGTGTGTAAGTGTGAATGTGTGTGAATGTGTTTGAATGTGTGTATGTGTGAATGTGTGTATGTGTGAATGTGTGTGAATGTATGTGTGAATGTGTGTGCACTGGTGTGTGAATGTGTGTGTGAATGCGTGTGTGTGTGTGTGTGCGTGTTATTGTGTGTGTGAATGTGTGTGTGGATGTGTGTGTGAATGTGTGTGTGAATGTGCGTGCGTGAATGTGTGTGTGAATGTGTGTGCACTGTTGTGTGAATGTGTGTGAATGTGTGTGAATGTGTGTGAATGTGTGTGTGGTTCCTTGGTGTAAAAGCCCCTGATCTACATTAGGAAACATTCACATTATCAAATAAAATACAAATAAGTGTTACAGTCATATTTTTATACAGTGTTTTCCACCTTCAAAGGCTCAAGGAACAGCTTCCCCCGCACACACATTCACACACACATTCACACACACACACACACACACATTCACACACACATTCACACACATTCACACACACACACACACACACACACACACATTCACACACACATTCACACACACACACACACACACACACACACACACATTCACACACACACACACACACACACACACACACACACACACACACATTCACACACACATTCACACACACACACACACACACACACACATTCACACACCTGTGTTCACGGACACTGGGGGCGAGGTGGGTTAAGTGTCTTGCCCAAGGACACAACGACAGCATTGATCTGTGGGAGCTGGAATCGCACCACCAACCTGTGGGTCAGCGGATCAACCAAGAATGTTTATGTCGAAAGTGGGATTTGAACCACTAATCTCCAGATCAGTGGACAAACACTCTACGAACTGAGCCACTGTCGCCCCCTTGTGGAGTAAGTGAGTGGTGATCGATAAAACACACAAACGGTTTCTGAAGTGAACCCACAGAGCTGTAAACACCACTTCACCGTTTGTCGATTAGAAATACCAAAAGAGCTCATTAAAATAATTACCCACTTCACGGTTTGAACTGTCAGACACATTAAGTTCAAACGCTCGTAATAATCCACCGGCTCGTGCTCATCCGCAGCAAAAGAACGTTCATCGCGGCGCACACAAAAGCACGCCACGCTCTTTGCTCCGTGACAAGCGTCAAAGCAGAAAGAACCTAAACACGTCTGCATCTGCTGACTCTCTCAAACGATTTGTTTTATGCACACTAGGCCCTGAAGTTTGGCGTGCAAGCTTGTCAGTGATGATAGAACTGAGGTAAACGGCGCCGATGGAGAAAACAACAACTTTGCTGAGGTCCCCACTTTGCACTGTTTAACACAAAAAAGCACTTTTAATTGTATCGATTCAGCCATAGAAATGTGGAATTCTCCTCCAAAGTGTCGGAGTCAGCAGTGTTAGTGTCTTCTAATGCAGCCAAAAGGAGCGGTTTATTCTGCAAAGCCCTGTGTGTGTGTGTGTGTGTGTGTGTGTGTGTGTGTGTTTGTGAGCACGCAGCACACAATCACACACACTTTGGTTTTGCATGATCTCACACAAAAGCGTAAACTTCCCCAGCGGAAAAGTTCATATTGTTCAAAGCTTTGTTGGAATGTCATTAACGGGTCAAACTTCACAACTTCACGCCCCATTATGGAACAAACAAAGACCTATCATGCTTGTGTCTCTATGGTTCTCATCTCTGTGGATCATTCTGTTATAATTTACACATTTTAAATCAGAATATTCATCTAAAACCACTTCATAAAACAAAAAAATCCACTGATTTCAACGTTAGAAAATGGTGGTGTCCAATGGAGCTGACGTCGCCGTAAACGTCATCACAACAAAGCGCCGCATGCTGTAGCGCCCCCTATGGACAGAGCACATCACACCAGAGCAGCACATTTTTTTAAATTTGTACCAAAATGACGACGTGACACGCTGCCGAATCCTACGAGTATCAACGATTAAGAAAATAAAACTGGAGAAGGAAGTGCGGACGTCACAGTTGGCGTGTCACAGGGGGCGTGTCACAGTGGATGTGTCACAGGGGGCGTGTCACAGTGGGCGTGTCACAGTGGGCGTGTCGCAGTGGGTGTGTCACAGGGGGCGTGACACAGTGGATGTGTCACAGGGGGCGTGTCACAGTGGGCGTGTCACAGTGGCTCGTGTCACAGGGGGCGTGTCACGCAGTGTCACAGTGGTGTGTCACAGGGGGCGTGTCACAGTGGGGTGTGACACAGTGGGACGCGTGTCACAGGGGGCGTGTCACAGGGGTGTGTGTCACAGGGGGCGTGTCACAGGGGGGCGTGTCACAGTGGGCGTGTCTCAGTGGAGGTTTAACGGGGGCAGATGGTCAAAATGGCGTCTTGAAAATAGTGGATTAAAGATTAAAGATCAAAATGAATCAACCAAATGAATCACTTCCAAATCAACGAGGAGAAACAACTAGAACATGAAGAAACATCTGAACAGTTTGTAGAATAAGTCTGATTTAAAACAAAGTCAACAAGTCATTTCATCCAGACTGATCCAGATATTATAAAACAGCAACAAAAAGCCCAAACCTGATCCTCTACACGTCTCTGAGCTGATCCTAGTAGATATATAAATGTATCTGTGTATCTCCAGTCGGGTGTCATTAGTGTGCCTGTACTCAGCGACACACGGCCCACATGAAGACGATCCAGACCACGTTCCCTCCCTCCCTCATCCCTCTGCTCTGACACCCGTCTCTGTGTGGCTGCTTTCGCCTCAGATCTATCATTTTAATGGAGAAATAGTCAAAGATCCAGATTATTTGAGGGATACATCTATCATCTGGAGTTGGTTTGGTATCGAGCGGATGTCACTGTGCCGACTCCTTCAAGACGGATGAGCAGACACATTCACAGAGCTATGGCACCGACGCCTCCAGTACGAGCAGAACTTCATGTGTGGATAGTTGTTGTGGAGGTGCAGATGGAAGACCTCGAAAAGGCGTTGAGGACCACCAGCCTGAAACATCTCGAGCTGCTGCTGTTTGTCCTGATGAGCTGAGACCACACGGGGCTGGCTCTTTGGTTTGTGTTGACTCTCTCAGATGAGCAGGTTTACTCCACTTCTCCTCATCAGCGTGAACGGCAGGACAGTTCTGCAGCGAGATCCTCAACAGATCTTTGGTTACAACATCTCCTCCATGACAGACACTGATGTTTTTGTTGTTGCTTGTTTTATTTTATTTTTTTAATGAAAGGAAAAAAAATGCCCTTTCTCTCTTTTTCATTTCTTTATTTTTATTTTTTTTTTTTATGTTTTAATTTTTTAATTTTAATTTATTTTATGTTTTATTACTTACCTCCACACACTTACACATAAGAAGAACTAACTCATGTCTTTTATTGTTTGTCTCTAACATCACACTACAAAGAAAATAAAAGTAGACACTGGCGTTGATAAGATATTGTTCCCAGAGACTATTTTACTAAAAACTAATGAAATGAAGATGACTCCGGTGTGACGGGTCAAATCACCTGTGAATCTCCCTGTTTTGAGATGGGTGTGATTGACAGGTGGATTAGCCAATCAGGGACAGGCGTGGTCCATCCATATCGGGAAAAATAAAGGAAAAAACTCACCTCACAGGGCTAAAAAAACATGTCGGATTTCTGCAGAATTGATGAGCGAAGCCTAAACTCTGTTAATCTGAGGTCAGAGATGTGATGTGATTTTATTTGTAAATCACAGGTGGTCAATGAGCTGCTTCGTTCAGATCTGGCTGGACGGTACGTGGGAGTGAAACTGTGGAATGCTCTGGATTTAAAACAAAACGATGCCAAAGTTTTAATAAATTCAAGTTTTTGTATAAAGACATGGTCTGATATAGAGAGGCCAGTTTAAATAAAGTCACACTGCACTTTCTCCGTGTTGGTTCTTCTTTATGCTGGTTGTTTCTTTACCTTTGCTGTTTTCTTGTTCTTACCCTGGTTGGTCTGTTTTTCTTTCTGTTGAAATTTCACAGCAAAGTCTGTGAGCCGTGAGAACAGCACATCGGGCGGTGCATGTGGCGAATTGAGACACGGCGTCAATACGACAAATGCGCCATTCGATGTGCTGTCCAAAGTGCGGGTCGAAGTACCCGCCCGACTTAAATGCGCGGTTTGAACGGGGCATTTAAGTCGGGCGGGTACTTCGATAGACACATCGAAGGTGCATTTTTCAAACTGGGACACGGCCGGAGTCTGGAGACGCTCACAGTCCACGAGTCTATTGACAGTGACAGATTCTGACACTATAGAGTGAAAAAAGAAATGACACGACAAATCATCACGACAGTCACAAGTTGATACTGAGTCACTAAATTCTCTGCAGCACAGACTGAACAAGCAGCGTGAACCTGCACCAGTGATGGACAAGCGTCTCATCACGAATCATATGAGTCGGGTCTTGACCTCCACTGAACCCCTGAGACTGACTCACCGAACCCCGAGGGTTCAATCGAACCAGGTTAAGAACCACTGAGCTTATAGTATGAAATAAAAAGCTGATTTTGTATTGTTTTTTATCCTTATCCTGCTTCCCCAATTTTCAGTGGATTGAAGTTATTAAATTTCTTACCATTTTGTACGTCTCTGTTTGAAAAGAGCGAGTCTTTAGTCCCGTGTCTGGATCAAACTATTTAGCTCCTTAGCGTTGGTCTTTAATTTTAATGATAACCTGCTTCAACTGAAAGTCCAGTTTAGAAAACTGTTTGAGCTTTAATATGTATCTTCCTCCATTTAAGGGCCAGACATGAAGTGAACCGCTAAAGTTGACTTGCTAACTCTAAATTGTAGTTTGCGGCCCCTTTTCTGCGGGAGTTACAAGAATCCCTGGGCTCATGAGCGCCCCCTAACATGAGGCAGGGTAACTGCGTGCCTCACCTGGCGCCTTTTCACAGCCGCTGTAATGTGCTCAGCTCTTAAAGGGTTAAAACAGCAGTTAGCTACAGCACAGTCAGAGCCTGTGCCTCACCGCGCGTCTTTTCTCAGGTTTTCAATGGTAAACGTAAAAATTCTGCGATTTTGAGTAAAAAAAAAGAATGAAATTGCAAAGTTAAATAGAAAAAATAACTTTTGGATAAGTACAAATCATTGGATTAATTTTTCTCTGTTTCAGGTTATTTGTGAGGCACCTGCCTCACCTGACCCATGTCATCATTTTTCAGCATTTTTTTTTTGTCCTAATGGATGAAGCTTAAAAGCATTTAATTTATGTCCTAATGGAAGAAAGAAGTGGGATTGAATAAGTTTTCTTCATCTTGCTCCTTTTTGAGCTTAAATAAGAACAAACTTGTGAAATGTGCTTTAAGTGAACTTGATTCATGTACTCGACATAAATAAATAAATAAATAAAATTAATGAATGATTGAACAATTGAACACATTCGACTGGCCTTGAGACGTGAGGATGTGAGACCAGACTGATATAAACCTGTACAAAAATACAGTCTAACAGGGTACTACAAAACTGTATTATAACTACACTCATTTACTGAAAATTAAATGAAGATTATACAGACGATGAGCCGAGTATGACTGAGCCGTGTAGCGCAGATTGGTAGCCTCACCTCCATTAGTCTGCCCCAGGTCGGCTGTGACTGTCGTATATCGAGTGTGGAGTTAGTGAAAAGTTCACTTTAAGACTCTATAAAGCACTTTGAGTCTTGAATACAATATAAACACAATGATTCATGAATGAATCCCTGTGTCTGACAGTAAACCTATATTTGCACAAACCTTGACCTGACCTTCTGAGCAGACAGACCCCGGGTTGGGAACCACCGACCTATCGCACCAAGCAGACAGTCACTCCCTAAACGACTGAAGAACAGACTGAAGAACAAAACTCCTCCACCAGCCCAGAGCTGACCAGTTTGAACCACATTTCAGTGTATGTGCAGGTGTGTTTGTCACGGTAAACACATTTTCAAGTGCAAAGTAAAAATAGACGATAAACGATAATACTGAAACTAAAGCCTAACACGGAATTATCCCCCAAAAAGACGATCTGCAATATATATAACAGAACGCAGCACTTAAATAGTTGGTTTGTGTCTTTAATGAGTCAAAATTCGGCAGCTCAAATCTCATCGTAGAAGGAAAAATGACCAAAATATTCCGCCGAATATAAATATTAATAAATAAAGTCTTGTCCCATGTGCCACACACGCTGAACCATGAGCTGATATAATGTTATCTCGACAGGCCTTTTCACGTGTATCTTTGGGAATAGTTTTACTTTCAAAATGAAGGTTATTGTGGTCATTTATATAGCACTGATCTTCTGCTCGGGCCTTTGTGTGGCTGTTGTGTAATGCATAATGTATAGAGCGGGGAGATCATAAGGAGGCTAATTACGGTCCCCTCTGCGGGTTCAAGACGATAGAGCCATCATAAGAAACCCGGGACCGCCACTGTTTAGTTCAAAGTGCAACAAATTGGATTGTCCTGGAGTATTTTGGCTTTCTGCAAATGTGTTCACCGCAGCACATCTGATGAATCTCTAATTTCCTCGTAAGCACTGCACAGGGGCAAGATGGCCGCATACTGCTTAGACCGTAGCCAGTGAAAGTACTACTAATTGCATGTGGGATTTGGATCTCCAGTCCCCCCGGAGCACGGCAGCGGTGCGGGGGGCGTTGCGGAGGAGCGGGGGGCGAACCGCTACGGGTGGAGCTGGTGCTTGCTGAAGCCTGACAGAGCTTTGTAGTGATTGTTCTCCAGACAGCTGACGGAGGTAGAGCGAGCAGAACAGCCGAAGCCCAAAAGGATATGAGCCTGCACCATCAAAGTCCAGATAGTGCTTCATGTGTCAGGGTTAGCTTAAACTCCTCCGCACGGGGCAACGCCTCTGATCACGCCATTCGGTCCAAAGCATTTGAATAAAGGAATGAGAGATGAGGTTTTGTGTACACTGCCAGTCAAAAGTTTGAACGGCATCTCATTCAGTGTGTTTTTTCTTTACGTTTACTACTTTCTACATCTTATATACACACATGACACCAAATATATGGAAAAATGGTCATGATTTATATATATCGCTTTTCCACCGTCAAGGCTCAAAGCGATTTACATCAAGAAA
The DNA here is from genome assembly GCA_019594935.1 of Periophthalmus modestus. Classification (NCBI taxonomy): domain Eukaryota; kingdom Metazoa; phylum Chordata; class Actinopteri; order Gobiiformes; family Gobiidae; genus Periophthalmus; species Periophthalmus modestus. Next base: position 13,060,911 of record JAIEZT010001390.1, on the reverse strand, counting down.
CCACTCACACATTCACACACACACTGCACACACTGGAGGCGAGGGGGGTTAAGTGTCTTGCCCAATGTCGTAATGTTCGGGCTGGCGGGACCAAAAAATGCAGAACGTCGGAAGGTTTACAGTGTTGATTTACAATAGTGAATTAAACAAGCAAATGATGGTAGATCGGGCGAGGAGCAGGGTGCGAGTCAGGTCCAGGGCGTGACGTGAAGTGTAGGGACGAAGACGAGGAGGCAGTACCAGAGCGGGAGCGGGGTGCGAGCCAGGGTCCAATGACGAGAAGTGCAGAGGCGAAGACGAGGTAGACGATACCGGAGCGGGGAGGCAGGGTCAGGAACAGAGCCAGAGGCGAAGGAGCTGAGTTGGTCCAGGGAGCAGGAATCTGAAAAGCAGCAAATAAGCAGGGAAAAAAGCAGACAACAAACATTTACTAAGATGAGCAAAAGTATTCACGTTGACACGCGGACGATCTGCAACCGAGTGTCTGGTCCTGGCTCCTCTTATCCACGGCAGGTAGTGTTGATTGCGCTGATGGATTTCAGGTGCGCATGGGAGGAGCCAGGAACTCCGCCCAGCTCCAGACTCAGGTGAGGGAGGGGGGAGGAACACACGAGGCAGGAAATACAGGGATCATGACACCCAAGGACATGAGGACAGCAGTCATCTGTGGGAGCTGGAATCGCACCGCCAACCTGTCTGATGCTCAACCAGCGATGTTTATGTCGAGAGCAGGATTTGAACCACCAACTGTCGGATCAGTGGACAAACACTCGACCAACTGAGCCACTGTCGCCTCTTACAATGTTTTGTTTTCTTTATTTTTTCTACTTTTTATATAAACACCGAAAATATCAGATGTATGAAGTAGCATATATGTAATTATAAGAAAGAAAAAACGTGTAATAATTCAACTAAATATCGTTTATATCTTGTTGTTCTCAGATCCTCGTCGTGTCGTCTCTTTGTGGAGCTCAAACCCTCGTCCTTCTCTCAGCTTCATGATGAGCTGAGCCTCAGGGTCAAGACAAAAGTGAAACCAGGGTCACAGAAAAGGGTAAAGAGTTATTTTGAGTTTTTATCTTATTAAGTTTGCTACATTCACGTTCATACATTTGACACGTCACTGAGAATCTACAATGTGAATAAACATGGAAATAAACAAGAAACAGACATGAAAAAGTGTCTAAACCATAGACTGTTTATATAAATGGACATAACTAACCTGCGAGCCCCAATCCTGGCTCTAATTCACTTTCTATGTAAAATCTGTGTCTCTTTCTCTGTCTCTGCTGCTGTCAGACTCATTTTGGTCTTAAATGTTCGTATTAACCCTCTACATGATCCTATTTCACTATTGTGTCTGTGAATCAGGTCTGTGAATGAACATTAATAACAGACAAATCAGGCGCCTTCTTTCCCCGAGGTCGCTCCTGTTAGCGTTAGCAACAGGTTTGATTGACAGCGTTGCTAAGCGCCCACTCCCTGCTAAACCAGCGGCGTGAACAGGGGCGTTACCCTCAAGAGCCTCTCTCTGGATTGGCTCTTTGGTTGCTGTGAGACTCGGGGTTAGAACACATCTCCAAATTGGCCCCTGTAGCTGCTCGAGCCTCGATGTGACGATGATGTGATGTAGGTGTGCTGACGCTGACTCCATCAATCATAAGTTTCCTCCACAGTTAGCTAAAGTTGATATTAGCTCTAAATAGGACACATCTGTTTGTAGCGGCACACACTCGCTCTGACTTTTAATTAATTCTCAAGTTGTTTTATTTTTAGGCTCAGGGTTTCTTATTTGTTGCAGCTCCTGTACATGAGCGCTGAAATGTAAATGGCATCCTTGGTATGTTCACAGTGAGGGGCTGGTGTGTGCGCTGATGGGGCAGATGAAACGCTCCACACAAACACACTCACACAACAACTCCCCTCTCCCCTCTCCCCAGCCTCCAGAGTCGACGCTGTCCTCTGCTAATACGGGCAGGAAGTCTGTTGTCATGTGGGTAACTTCATGTTGTAAAGACAGGGACATTCTGACCTCAAGATCCAACGAACCTCTGCAGATCTTCAGCAGCGTTTTACCCGACACTGCACCAGGCGGCTCCTGATCTGTTCTAAAGCTGTTTACTCATCTTAAAACGAACCTGGAGTTGGGTTTTGTTTCATTTACACATGTTTAACACACAGACCCTGCAGAGTTAGGTTTTAGGGTTCTTCTCTCAGACAGAAAACACTCTGTTCCACCTTGTGATGTCATCATGTGCTTCACTGTGTTTTTAAACTCCACACACCTTCACTAGAATCATTTGCATCATTTCAACCCTGGAATTTTTAGGTAAAACGTAACTGTTAAGGTTGAAAAACTACCACTTCATGACATCACAAGGTGGAACAGAGCATTTTGAGCTTTGGAGATGTTACAGACTAATAATAAATGTGTGAATGAAACAAAACACAACTCCAGGTCTGTTTTTGAGGAGGTGACAGCACTATAGATGTCCATTTTGTGTTGTTTCTTTGCCTAGAATGTTCCGTTACTTGGTATTAAATGTATGTATCTCCATGGAGACACAACCAGCCCTAGTTACAGGACATATTTGTGTAGAGGCCAAGTCACATATCTTATCCTGGCCCCGGATAAGAGGAAGGAAGGATGGAGTTTGGACAAAACAACAGCATCTCCACACCACAGACACCACACCAGAAAAGTTACAGAATGCACCTTTAAAATTCATGATATTTTGTATCTGTGTTGCTCCAAATCAAAACAGAACAGGACACTTGATCAAACAGATAATCATTTTTGCATTTCGCATTTTTAGACCGTCCTTGTGCTGTGGAAATGGATAAAAACATCACACATTATTTGATGAAATCCTTGAAATTGTTATTTTAATTACGTTTTTCTTCTTTTACATTTGTAACAAAAGACAGATGCATCATTTGGAAAATATTTCACATGAATTAAAAACGATGTCAATATTTAAAGGGCCCATATCACACTGTTTTCTGATCTGTTCTAATGTTTCTTCATCACACACAGACCTGGAGCTGTTGTTTCATTCACATGTTTAACACACAAACCTGCAGATTTAGGCTGAGTTCTTCTCTCAAACTGAAAACACTCTGTGCCACTTTGTGATGTCATCATGTGGTAAAAGAGGAAGTGCTCCACTGTGTTTTTAAAATCGACACACCTTCTCTAGAATCATTTGGATGATTTTAGGATTGTCAATCTTTACTGAACTAAATGTAAAAGGAGCTGTTCACTTGAAAACTACCACTTCATGACATCACAAGGTGGAACAGAGCATTTTGAGCTTTGGAGATGTTACAGACTAATAATAAAGTGTTACTCAAACATGTGAATGAAACAAAACACAACTCCAGGTCTGTTTTTTTGAGGAGGGAACAGTGTTAGAACATGTTTTAACGCTACAACAGTCCATTTTGTGTGATATAGAAGCTTTTAATGTTTAGTTTTTGTTTTGTTTTCAGGTGCTAAAGATGCTTTTCTCAAACCAAAAATACAAATGATCAGAACCTTTTACCTTGTACATTTCATCTACACACGAGGGGATCCGACATGAGCAGAAGGCACAGAGCAAATCTTGGTTTTACACATTTTCTAAAGATAAAGGGTGTATTCCCGAGACTCACAGTTCAAGGACAGGTCTGTGCGAGGTCGGCCCAGGCTCCAGCTGCAGACTGGGGAGTGGGCTCTTGTGTTTCGTGCCTGGTTACAGCGCGGTTACCCTCTCAGACCCTCACAGACCCTCACAGACCCTCACAGACCCTCACAGACCCTCACAGACCCTCTCACCCTCACACTTTGGCCAAAACCTTGACTGTCCTTGGACCCGTGACCCCAGGAGCCAAGTCGACCGGGAGCTAATCTCGTCTTGTTGCATCAGATGAACTTGTTCCAAAGCTGATCTCAACCAGATGCTTTGATCGTTGGGAAACACTCACAGACTGAATAAAGAAGTGGACTAAGTGAATGTGACGTCACCCACAGCGTTCTGCTCCAGATGAAGCTCACTGAGGCTGGAGCAGGTGTAGGGGCCAATCTCAGGAATATCACAGCAACCAAAGAGCCAATCCAGAGCCAGGCTGTTGAAGGTAACGCCCCTTCCCGCCGCACCGCTGGTTTAACAGGGAGCGGACGCTTAGCAACGCTGTCAATCAAACCTGTTGCTAACGCTAACAGGAGTGGAAAAAAAATTACATGGAAAAATCTACTTAAGTAAAAGTATTAAAGTATCTGTTTGAAAATGTACTTAAAAATGTACTTAAAAAGTAAAAAGTAAAAGTATGTCACGCAGATTTTGAGTCTTATAAAGCTTCAAATGTGGTGATTTTGATGAAGATTTGAGCTGAATTTTGCTGAATAGAAACAACTGAATCAATCTTTTTATTTTTTCTGTTTTTATTTGTATTTTTTTTTTTCGTTTCGTTCAGATTCTGAACGTGTTAAAAATAAACCTCAGCCTTTTCTCACACAAGAATGAAAATACTTTTCTGTCCAATTCAAAAATGTAGTAGAGTAAAAGTACAGATACTGCTCTCAAATGTACTCAAGTAAAAGTAAAAAGTACGCACTGTAAAATGTACTCGAGTAAAGTACAGATACCTCCGAATTCTACTTTAGTAGAGTACTTTACTTTTACTATGTTACGTTCCACCATTGATTAAAAGAAAAGAAAGTACAGAGAAAGTCAGAAAGCAGAGAGAAGTGAACAGAAGTACTGAGACATAAATGAAGACGAAAACACAAGAAAAAACACAAAAGTGATTTAAAGAGCAGATTTTCAGGAGCCTGTGGTCAGTCCAAGCTCATGGTCCTGTTTAGGAGTTTGATTTTACACTGTTAGCTAATGCTAATGCTAATGCTAGCTAGCTTATGACTACAATGTTATTTGAGAGGGGACTTGTTTAACAGCACAAATCCGCTCACCTGTTGTAGTTTGGCTAAGTCATCTCTCTGTGCTCAGATTAACGTCTCACAGCTTCAGACAGAGCAGTGCTTCAGTTGGCATCACACCCCGGGAGAATGTGGACGACATCAGCTCACGTCCTTCTTCCTCTCGTGCTTGTTTGCGTGTCTTATCTTCAGCAGCAGGAGTCCTGTGTGACGATGAGGAGTGGAGGTTCTGCTGATGTTCTGCCGTGAGCCTCGCCCTCTGAAAACCTGACACCATTAGAGCGTCACACTCCTGCGCCGCTAATCCACACGTTTAATGTGGGCCGGCGCCAGGGCACGCTCCACGAGCCAACGCTGCGTCTTTACATAACCACAGCAAGTTTTTAGAGGAAGAAACAACACGAGACCAAAGTACAAACCCTGATACTTTCTCAAATATAGAGATCAACATATTGAGTTGATTTAAATCAGACTTGTTCTACAAACTGAGATTTATCCAGGTTCTCGTCATTCTTCTCGTTGAGCCTCTGAAGTTGTATTTGGAGTGATTCATGTTTGAGTTTAATCTTTCATCCACTATTTTCAAGACGCCATTTTGTCGATCTGCCCCCGTTTAACCTCCACTGGCACACGCCCAGTGTGACACACCCAGTGTGACACGCCCACTGTGACACGCCCACTGTGACACGCCCACTGTGACACACCCACTGAGACACGCCCACTGTGACGTCCGCACTTCCTTCTCCAGTTTTATTTTCTTAATCGTTGATACTCGTAGGATTCGGCAGCGTCACGTCGTCATTTTGGTCCAAATGGGAAAAAAAATGTGCTGCTCTAGTGTGATGTGCTCTGTCCATAGGGGGCGCTACAGCATGCGGCGCTTTGTTGTGATGATGTTTACATGGCGTGTGTGTGTGTGGGTCACATGACGTGTGTGTGTGGGTCACATGGCGTATGTGTCTGTGGGTCACATGATGTGTGTGTGGGTCACATGACGTGTGTGTGTGGGTCACGTGGCGTGTGTGTGTGGGTCATGTGGCGTGTGTGTGGGTCACATGACGTGTGTGTGTGGGTCACATGGCGTGTGTGTGTGGGTCACATGGCATGTGTGTGTGGGTCACATGATGTGCGCTCGGGGCCCATCTTGGACCAGGTGCCACACTTTCACCATTTGGCTGCTCGCCTCTCGGGCTGTTCTCTGATACACTACATTAATCGCGAGTGGTTTGAAGCGACCATCTTAATTATTGGCGCCGCGGGGCCAAGGTGTGAGCGCCGCCGTCTCCCCTCACCACCGAAATAACCACCGCAAAAAATACACACACGCTTCATTATATTTCAAATTATTTACATATTTTTTTCTCAAATACTGCAGGATGTTGAACTCACTACACGGCCCACACTCCACTGTCTGACCTGATCTAACACTGCTCCCTCGTCAAACACAGACTGGAGCTGGGTTTTGTTTCATTCACATGTTTGAGTAACACTTTATTATGAGTCTGTAACATCTCCAAAGCTCAAAATGCTCTGTTCCACTTTGTGATGTCATCAAGTGGTAGTTTTCAAGTGAACAGCTCCTTTTACCTTTAGTTCAGTAGAGACTGAGAATTCCAGGACTGAAATGATCCAGATGATTCTAGTGAAGGTGGAGTTTAAAAACACAGTGGAGCTCTTCCTGTATTACCACATGATGACATCACAAGGTGCAACAGAGTGTTTTTGTTTGAGAGAAGAACTAAATCTGCAGGTTTGAGTGTTAAACATGTGAGAATGAAACAAAACACAACTCCAGGTCTGTTTGTGATGAGGAAACAACATTAGAACAGATCAGAGTCGTGTGATACGACCATTGTGAGTAAAAAAAAAAATGAAATAACTGAATCCCCAGGTCAGTGTCTCGGTGTTTTTCTAAGAGCCGCTCTCACTTGTTGTATCGGCTCTTTGTAAACGGCTCTTTATCTCCACACCCTGCGCAGCTGCTCTTTACTCACGGCCGGGTGGAGAGAGAGGTCTGCAGCCGGGCGTAGCAGCACCCCCAGCCCAGGAGGGGGCAGAGCGGTGCACAGCTGACCTCTGACCTCTCATCTGCTCCAGGCCCCTGAGAGAGGCTCCTGTGAGGGACCAGTCCACCGTCTGTGTGAGAACCACGGCCAGAGAGAGAGGAGAGGGAGAGAGAGGAGAGGGAGAGAGAGAGAGAGAGGGAGAGAGGGGGCAGGGAGAGGGAGAGAGGGAGAGGGAGAGAGGAGGAGGAGAGAGAGAGGGGGCAGAGAGACAAGGAGAGAGAGAGAGAGAAGAGAGAGAGAGGGGGAGAAGGAGAGGAAAGGGAGAGGAGAGAGAGAGAACAGGGAGGGGGAGGGAGGAAGAGAGAGGTGGATGAGAGAGCGGGGAGTGAGAGAGAGGGAGGGAGGGGCGAGAGAGACAAGGAAAGGAGAGGAGGAGGAGGAGGAGAGAGAGGGGAGAGGGGGAGGGAGAGAGAGAGAGACATGAGGGAGAGGGAGAGGAGGAGAGAGAGGGAGAGAGAGAGATGGGGGGGGAAGGGAGAGAGAAGGAGGAGGAGGGAGGGGGGTGAGAGAGAGAGGGAGGGGAAGGGAGGGAGGAGAGAGGAGGAGAGGGTGGAGCGAGAGTGAGAGAGGGGGAGGAGAGAGAGGACAGGGGGAGGGGGAGGGAGAGGGAGGAGAGGAGAGGACGAGAGGGAGGGAGTGTGAGAGAAGAGAGAGAGGGTGGCTGCTCTTCTCTCTCTCTCTTCTCGGGACAAGGAGGTCTCCAGATGGATGAGGGGACTGAGAGAGGGAGAACTTGAAAAATGCAAAGCCCAGGTGGTACTACAAGGGGGGGGGAGGGAGAGAGAGAGAGAGAGAGAGGGAGACACTGAGGATAGAGAGAGTATGTGCTGCTGCTGCTTCTCACTGCTCTCTCTTCTCGCTGCTGCTGGTGAATGTCTCCATCTTGTGGATGAGGTGGAACTGTTTTTGTCTTTGGTTCATAGAACTTGAAAAATGCAAAGCCCAGGTCTGTACTACAACTACTACTACCACTACTGCTACTACTACTACTATTACTACTACTACTACCACTGGCTACTACTACTACTAGTACTAGTACTACTGCTACTAGTAATAATAATAATAATTAATAATAATAATAATAATAATGTATTATAATAATATTATTATTATTACATTATTATTATTACTATGCTATTATTATTATTATTTATTCCTATTATTATGGAAAACTCTTATTACTATTATTATTATTATTATTATGGGAAATTATTAATTATTATTATTTATTTATTTATTTAAATTGTTTTGTATTTTGTATTATTTTGATTTTAGATGAAAACCACACTGCTGTCGTGAGCTCACTGCTTTGTTCCAGATTTTCTTCCTACTTTGTGTCATGGAAAACTCTTGGGACTAAAATTCCTTATTCATATATTTTGGTTGCCGTGGGAAACGTTGGAGAGAATTACACTCAGCACAAATCCTCTTCTCCGTTTGACACCACAGCAGTTTTTATTGAGACACGAGTGCTGCTGCTGTGCTGCTGCTGCTGCTGCTGCTGCTGTGCTGCTGCTGCTGCTGTTGTTTCTCAGAATCACTTTTATTATCAGTCTTATTATAAGTAGAGTTTGCTCAGTATAAACATGAATCCCTCGTTCTTCCAGGAGTGGAGCAGAAAAGGCTTTATTTTTATCATTATTCATATTTTTATTTTAGACTTTCTGAGACGTTTCAGTCATTCATATTGATAAAAGTTTCCAGATACTTGGCCGAAACGAATCATTAAAACACATGAGTTATTAAAGTGATTTACAGTGTTTTACATTGTGACACAAGTGAGTCATTTCTGTGTCGGAGAGAGGTCATGTGACACAGTGGGAGAGGTCTCTGCACCTCATGTGACAGTGGGAGAGGTCATGTGACACAGTGTGGAGGTCATGTCAGTGGGGTGAGGTCATGTGACATGGGAGAGGTCATGTGACACAGTGGTGGTGGTCATGTGACACAGTGGGAGAGGTCATGTGACACAGTGGTGGTGGTCATGTGACACAGTGGGAGAGGTCATGTGACACAGTGGGAGAGGTCATGTGACACAGTGGGAGAGGTCATGTGACACAGTGGTGGTGGTCATGTGACACAGTGGTGGTGGTCATGTGACACAGTGGGAGAGGTCATGTGACACAGTGGCAGAGGTATGGACACAGTTATTAATGTGATTCATGTGAGGTCAATGACATCAGTGATATTATGGTGTGTTATTGATACTTTCTTTTTGTGATTTATTTTGTTTATTTAATTATTATTTAATTTGGTAAATATTAAATAGTCAAATTTTTATACAGCGCTTTTCCACCTTCAAGTCTCAAAGCACTTTACATGAAGGAACCACACACATTCACACACACATTCACACACCAGTGCACACAGACACTGGAGGTGGGTTGAGTGTCTTGCGCAATGACACAACAACTGCATTCATCTGGGAGAGCTGGAATCGCACCATCAACCTGTGGGTCAGTGGCTCTGACCGCTCAACCAGAGCGGGATTCAAACCAGCAACCTTCAGATCAGTGGACAAACACTGTGTATTTATTATGATTATTTTCTTTCTTTTAGAACTAAAGACCTTAAAGACACTGAAGACAGTAGGGGGCGATGTGAGGAGGACCGAGGCATTAAATGTTTTACTTTTTTGTGTTTATTTCTTTTATTACTGCATTTAATGAAAACTAAAATATGCAATGTAAATGATTAAAGCTCCTGTATTACGCAAAACTGACTGTTGTGAACTTTAAGTCATGTTCTAATGCTGTTTCCTCCTCAAAAACAGACTGGAGTTGTGTTTTGTTTCATTCACATGTTTGAGTAACACTTTATTATTAGTCTGTAACATCTCCAAAGCTCAAAATGCTCTGTTCCACGTTGTGATGTCACAAAGTGGTAGTAGTTTTCCTTTTACCTTTAGTTCAGTGCAGACTGACAATTCTGAAATTATCCAAATGATTCTAGTGAAGGTGTGTGGAGTTTAAAAACACAGTGGAACAATTCCTGTATCACCACATGATGACATCACAAGCTGGAACTGAGTGTTTTCTGTTTCTTGGGTTTGTCTAAATAAAACAAAACACAACTCCAGGTCTGTTTGTGACGAGGAGGCAACATTAGAACAGATCAGACAGTAGTGTAATAGAGGCCCTTTAATACAGGTCTGTGAAGGCGGCAGGTTGTGTGTTCAGAGTGTGTGTGTGTGTGTGTGTGTGTGTGTGTGTGTGTGTGTGTGTGTGTGTGTGTGTGTGTGGGGGGTGTGGGGGGGTGGCGCCGTTCCGCAGACGGTGCAGGTCACCACGGCGACAGGGTGACTTTATCTTGAATGTCACTTTGTGTTTGCTTGGTTAGACAGTGCCTCTGTTGGATTGGCTTCTCGGATGAAGGCACAGGTGAGAGCCACAGAGGAGCGGCCTCCGTCCCGCTCGCCGCTGAAACAGACCCACATTTTAATATGCAACATCTGTGCCGGGAGAGCCTTCCAAAATGGCCACCCCTTGGAGGATGACGGTAGAGTCTGTTGAAACTTGGGATGGGACACCGGGTACGGCACGGTTCGGCACAGATGTTGGCACACACAATGTCACTTTGTCCTCTGCCCGTGTGTCCTGGGACGGCTATTTTAAGAGAGGGGAGAGCGCTTTCTTCCAGAGCACCCCGAGATCTCTTTATCTGCCATGTTCAATGAGAGAGCGCTGGACAGAGGAGAAAGTGGAGCCGGGGCTGTGGATCTGGGGACCACGGCTCACGCCTCGTGTTTAGGGAGGTAAAGTTTTTCTGCAGGAGGAGTGAGACGCAGAGGTCACACAGGAGGTCACACGGGAGGTCACACAGGAGGTCACACAGGAGGTCACACAGGAGGTCACATGGGAGGTCACACAGGAGGTCACACAGGAGGTCACACAGGAGGTCACACAGGAGGTCACACAGGAGGTCACACAGGAGGACACATGGAGGTCACACAGGAGGTCACACAGGAGGTCACACAGGAGGTCACACAGGAGGTCACACAGGAAGTCACACAGGAGGTCACACAGGAGGTCACACAGGAGGTCACGCAGGAGGTCACACAGGAGGTCACACAGGAGGTCACACAGGAGGTCACACACAGGAGGTCACACGGGAGGTCACACGGGAGGTCACACGGGAGGTCACACAGGAGGACACATGGGAGGTCACACAGGAGGTCACACAGGAGGTCACACAGGAGGTCACACAGGAGGACACATGGGAGGTCACACAGGAGGTCACACAGGAGGTCACACAGGAGGTCACACAGGAGGTCACACGGGAGGTCACACAGGAGGTCACGCAGGAGGTCACACAGGAGGTCACATGGGAGGGTCACACAGGTGGTCACATGGGAGGTCACACAGGAGGTCACACAGGAGGTCACACAGGAGGTCACACAGGAGGTCAGTGAGACGGTGACCGGGGCACATGTAAATATAAGGCTTCAACAGGGTCAGAAAAAATCTAACAATGACCACAACAGGACTGGAGTCATGTGACCACAGCTGTAGTGACCCACGCTCTGGTCTGTGGTCACACACGAAGCACAGACCTGCTCCTCAGACTCAGCGTCAGTGTGAGTCTGACCCACAGACGGTGAAGAAGTGACTGAGTGAAACGTCACAGCTTCAGCGCCAAATGAAGCTCATCGAGGCCAGAGCACGGAGCAACTTAGCAACACTGTCAGCTAAACCTGTTGCTAACACAACCTCGGGGAAAGAAGTCACCTGATTTGTCTGTTACTAATGTTCACATCTTAATTTATGGACACAATAGTGAAATTTAAAAAGAAAACAGGATCATGTGGAGAACATTTAAGACCAAAATGAAGAGTCTGACAGCAGCAGTTACAGAGAGAGAGGACACAGTTTTTCTATAGGAAGTGAATTGGAGCCAAAAGGAACTTCCTGTTTGGAACGCAGGGGCTAGCAGGTTAGCTATGTCCATATATAAAAACAGTTTGTGGTTTGACTTTGATGATGATTTTCTCTTGATTCTGGAGACACTGCTGTCAGTGGTCAGCTGCAGCGTGTGGTCTGGTGTCGGAGCACAGAGCAGCTGAAGCGTCTGCCTCAGAGCTGCTCATAATAAATATGTTTGTTGTTCAGTGAGGAAGAATGCACAGCTATTTGTTCCATAGCCCAGCATGAGGTTATGACGTCTCTGTAGGTTCATGTGGAGATAACAGGCTGAAGACGACACCAGGCCAAGAACACATTTCACAGAGAATAAAAACACTCACAGAGCCTATAGAACACGCAGGAGCCGCACTGCGCTTCTCTCACTGTGAAGTAATCACTTGTGTAATATGTGAACATGTTTAAGGTGAGCTGGCACCGGACCAAAGGCCTGGAGGAGGAGACAGGAGCGGGACCTCCTCTGTGGTCAGCTCCACACCTGCAGAATGGCCTCGGTGCAGAAGCATCTGGTGCCCGGCTCCTTATTTGGGGAGGTTTGTTTGGGAGGTTTGGGGAAGTACAGAAGCCTGTGGCCTCCTTCTCAAGGAGACGCCCCGACGGCCAAGGAGACTTGAGAAAAATGGAGTCCCACCAAAATAAACCTGCCTTCCAAGATGCATGTGCTCCCAGCCTAAATTGGCCTATTTAAAGCCATATCCATAGACAGCCTTTGAATAATATTGACTTGCAAAGTACGGCGAGGTCAAGGACACGAGGCAGAGTCTTCTCCGTGGCACAAGAGTGATGGTAAGTAAACCACCGTCACTGAGGAACAACACATCCAGTCCACAGCTATTCCTGAGTTTGTCTCGTGTGCACTTAAACAACAGAGTAACGTCCCATCTGCCCCGGCCCATCTGCACAGCAGCACAGCACCTCCACCGCCATGTCCCACCACTCACACGACGTCTTACAGCGGCCCGTCCACCTCCACCGCCATGTCCCACCACTCACACGACGTCTTACAGCGCCCGTCCACCTCCACCGCCATGTCCCACCACTCACACGACGTCTTACAGCGGCACGTCCACCTCCGGCGCCACGTCCCACCACTCACACGACGTCTTACAGCAGCACAGCACCTCCACCACCATGTCCCACCACTCACACGACGTCTTACAGCAGCACGTCCACCTCCACCGCCATGTCCCACCACTCACACGACGTCTTACAGCAGCACGTCCACCTCCACCGCCGTGTCCCACCACTCACACGACGTCTTACAGCGGCCCGTCCACCTCCACCGCCGTGTCCCACCACTCACACGACCACAGCACGTCCACCACCGCCATGTCCCACCTTACAGCGGCCCGTCCACCTCCACCGCCGTGTCCCACCAATCACACGACGTCTTACAGCGGCCGTCCACCTCCACCGCCGTGGTCCCACCACTCACACGACGTCTTACAGCGGCACGTCCACCTCCACCGCCGTGTCCCACCACTCACACGACGACGTCTTACAGCGGCACGTCCACCTCCACCGCCGTTGTCCCACCAATCACACGACGTCTTACAGCGGCACGTCCACCTCCACCGCCGTGTCCCACCACTCACACGACGTCTTACAGCAGCCCGTCCACCTCCACCGCCGTGTGTCCCACCACTCACACGGGGGGTCTTACAGCCGCACAGCATCCCCACCACCGTGTCCCACCACTCACACGACGTCTTACAGCAGCACGTCCACCTCCACCGCCATGGTCCCACCACTCACACGACGTTCTTACAGCAGCACGTCCACCTCCACCGCCATGTCCCACCACTCACACGACGTCTTACAGCAGCACGTCCACCTCCACCGCCATGTCCCACCACTCACACGACGTCTTACAGCGGCCCGTCCACCTCCACCACCGTGTCCCACCACTCACACGACGTCTTACAGCAGCCCGTCCACCTCCACCGCCGTGTCCCACCACATCACACGACGTCTTACAGCGGCCCGTCCACCTCCACCGCCGTGTGTCCCACCACTCACACGACGTCTTACAGCGGCACGTCCACCTCCACCGCCGTGTCCCACCACTCACACGACGTCTTACAGCGGCACGTCCACCTCCACCGCCGTGTCCCACCCAATCACACGACGTCTTACAGCGGCACGTCCACCTCCACCGCCGTGTCCCACCACTCACACACGACGTCTTACAGCCCGCCTCCACCGCTTTGTCCACCTCCACCGCCGCCGTGTCCCCACCAATCACACGACGTCTTACAGAGGCCCGTCCACCTCCACCGCCGTGTCCCCCCACTCACACGACGTCTTACAGCAGCCCGTCCCCTCCACCGCCGTGTCCCACCACTCACACGACGTCTTACAGCGGCACGTCCACCTCCACCGCCGTGTCCCACCACTCACACGACGTCTTACAGCAGCCCGTCCACCTCCACCGCCGTGTCCCACCACTCACACGACGTCTTACAGCGGCACGTCCACCTCCACCGCCGTGTCCCACCACTCACACGACGTCTTACAGCAGCCCGTCCACCTCCACCGCCGTGTCCCACCACTCACACGACGTCTTACAGCAGCCCGTCCACCTCCACCGCCGTGTCCCACCAATCACACAACTTTCTTACAGGAGGCCGTGTGCCCACCTCTCTCACGGCGTCTCTCATGCTTTAGGGGGTCCCATGCCTCATGCTTTAGTCCCACTCTTTAGGGGGTCTCTCATGCTTTAGGGGGTCTCTCTCGTGCTTTAGGGGGTCTCTCGTGCCTTAGGGGGGTCTCTCATGGGGGTCTCTCATGCTTTAGGGGGTCTCTCATGCTTTAGGGGGGTCTCTCATGCTTTAAGGGGGTCTCTCGTGCCTTAGGGGGGTCTCTCATGCTTTAGGGGGGTCTCTCATGCTTTAAGGGGGTCTCATGCTTTAGGGGGTCTCTCTCGTGCCTTAGGGGGGTCTCTCATGCTTTAGGGGGGTCTCTCAGGGGGCTTTATGGGGGGTCTCTCGGCGTGCTTTAGGGGGTCTCTCATGCTTTAGGGGGTCTCTCATGCTTTAGGGGGGGTCTCTCATGCTTTAGGGGGTCTCTCATGCTTTAGGGGGGTCTCTCGTGCCTTAGGGGGGGTCTCTCATGCTTTAGGGGGGTCTCTCATGCTTTAGCGGGGTCTCTCGTGCTTTAGGGGGGTCTCTCGTGCTTTAGGGGGGTTCTCTCGTGCTTTAGGGGGTCTCTCATGCTTTAGGGGGGGTCCCTCATGCTTTAGGGGGGTCTCTCATGCTTTAGGGGGGTCTCTCATGCTTTAGGGGGGTCTCTCTTGCTTTTAGGGGGGTCTCTCTCATGCTTTAGGGGGGTCTCTCGTGCTTTAGGGGGGTCTTCTCATGCTTTAGGGGGGTCTCTCATGCTTTAGGGGTCTCTCATGCTTTAGGGGGGTCTCTCATGCTTTAGGGGGTCTCTCATGCTTTAGGGGGGGTCTCTCTCTTTGCTTTAGGGGGGTCTCTCGTGCTTTAGGGGGGTCTCTCGTGCTTTAGGGGGTCTTCTCATGCTTTAGGGGGGTCTCTCTTTGCTTTAGGGGGTCTCTCATGCTTTAGGGGGGGTCTTCTCATGCTTTAGGGGGGTCTCTCGTGCTTTAGGGGGGTCTCTCGTGCTTTTAGGGGGGTCTCTCATGCTTAGGGGGGGTCTCTCGTGCCTTAGGGGGTCTCTCATGCTTTAGGGGGTCTCTCATGCTTTAGGGGGGTCTCTCATGCTTTAAGGGGTCTCTCATGCTTTAGGGGGGTCTCTCGTGCCTTAGGGGGGGTCTCTCATGCTTTAGGGGGGTCTCTCGTGCTTTAGGGGGGGTCTCTCATGCTTTAGGGGGGTCTCTCATGGGGGGGGGTCTCTCATGCTTTAGGGGGTCTCTCGTGCCTTAGGGGGTCTCTCTCATGCTTTAGGGGGTCTCTCGTGGTTTAGGGGGGGTCTCTCTCGTGCCTTAGGGGGGGTCCTCTCATGCTTTAGGGGGGTTTCTCATGCTTTAGGGGGTCTCTCTCATGCTTTAGGGGGGTCTCTCGTGCTTTAGGGGGTCTCTCATGCTTTAGGGGGGGTCCCTCATGCTTTAGGGGGTCTCTCATGCTTTAGGGGGGTCTCTCATGCTTTTAGGGGGGTCTCTCTTGCTTTAGGGGGGTCTCTCATGCTTTAGGGGGGTCTCTCGTGCTTTAGGGGTTTCTCATGCTTTAGGGGGGTCTCTCATGCTTTAGGGGGTCTCTCATGCTTTAGGGGGTTTCTCATGCTTTAGGGGGGGTCTCTCGTGCTTTAGGGGGGTCTCTCGTGCTTTAGGGGGTCTCTCATGCTTTAGGGGGGTCCCTCATGCTTTAGGGGGGTCTCTCATGCTTTAGGGGGGTCTCTCATGCTTTAGGGGGGTCTCTCTGCTTTAGGGGGGTCTCTCATGCTTTAGGGGGGTCTCTCATGCTTTAGGGGGGGTCTCTCGTGCTTTAGGGGGGTCTCTCGTGCTTTAGGGGGGTCTCTCATGCTTTAGGGGGTCTCTCGTGCTTTAGGGGGGTCTCTCGTGCTTTAGGGGGGTCTCTCATGCTTTAGGGGGTTTCTCATGCTTTAGGGGGGTCCCTCATGCTTTAGGGGGGTCTCGTGCTTTAGGGGGTCTCTCTCGTGCTTTAGCGGGGTCTCTCATGCTTTAGGGGGTCTCTCATGCTTTAGGGGGGGTCTCTCATGCTTTCAGGGGGGTCTCTCATGCTTTCAGGGGGGTCTCTCATGCTTTAGGGGGGTCTCTCATGCTTTAGGGGGGTCTCTCATGCTTTAGGGGGGTCTCTCATGCTTTAGGGGGTCTCTCATGCTTTAGGGGGTCTCTCGTGCTTTAGCGGGGTCTCTCATGCTTTAGGGGGTCTCTCATGCTTTAGGGGGGTCTCTCATGCTTTAGGGGGTCTCTCGTGCTTTAGGGGGGTCTCTCATACTTTAGGGGGGTCTCTCATGCTTTAGGGGGTCTCTCATGCTTTAGGGGGTCTCTCGTGCTTTAGGGGGGTCTCTCATACTTTAGGGGGGTCTCTCGTGCTTTAGGGGGGTCTCGCGTGCTTTAGGGGGGTCTCTCATGCTTTAGGGGGTCTCTCATGCTTTAGGGGGGGTCTCTCATGCTTTAGGGGGTCTCTCGTGCTTTAGGGGGGGTCTGTCATGCTTTAGGGGGTCCCTCATGCTTTAGGGGGGTCTCTCATGCTTAGGGGGGTCTCTCTTGCTTTAGGGGGGTCTCTCATGCTTTAGGGGGGTCTCTCGTGCTTTAGGGGGGTCTCTCGTGCTTTAGGGGGTCTCTCATGCTTTAGGGGGTCCCTCATGCTTTAGGGGGTCTCTCATGCTTTAGGGGGGTCTCTCTTGCTTTAGGGGGGTCTCTCTTGCTTTAGGGGGTCTCTCGTGCTTTAGGGGGTTTCTCATGCTTTAGGGGGTCTCTCGTGCTTTAGGGGGGTCTCTCGTGCTTTAGGGGGGTCTCTCATGCTTTAGGGGGTTTCTCATGCTTTAGGGGGGTCTCTCGTGCTTTAGGGGGTCTCTCTCGTGCTTTAGGGGGGTCTCTCATGCTTTAGGGGGTCTCTCATGCTTTAGGGGGGTCCCTCATGCTTTAGGGGGTCTCTCATGCTTTAGGGGGGGTCCCTCATGCTTTAGGGGGGTCTCTCGTGCTTTAGGGGGTCTCTCATGCTTTAGCGGGGTCTCTCATGCTTTAGGGGGTCTCTCATGCTTTAGGGGGGTCTCTCATGCTTTAGGGGGGTCTCTCATGCTTCAGGGGGGTCTCTCATGCTTTAGGGGGGTCTCTCATGCTTTAGGGGGGTCTCTCATGCTTTAGGGGGGTCTCTCGTGCTTTAGGGTGGTCTCTCATGCTTTAGGGGGTCTCTCGTGCTTTAGGGGGGGGGTCTCTCATACTTTAGGGGGGTCTCTCATGCTTTAGGGGGGTCTGTCATGCTTTAGGGGGGTCTCTCGTGCTTTAGGGGGGTCTCCCACTTCTTCCTTTTGTAGTCCAGGTTTATTTTTGCAGAACTCATGATCAGAAGATTTACAGACTCGAAAGAGGATAAAAATACAAACTGTGAGACGAGTTTGTGCAGAGTGTTGTGTTTGTGTTGTGTTAGTGTTGTGTTGTGTTTTGTTGTGTTCATGTTGTGTTGTGTTTGTGTTGTGTTTGTGTTTTTGTTGTGTTCCTGTTGTGTTGTGTTTGTGTTGTGTTTGTGTTGTGTTGTGTTTGTGTTTTGTTGTGTTCCTGTTGTGTTGTGTTTGTGTTGTGTTTGTGTTGTGTTAGTGTTGTGTTTGTGTTTTGTTGTGTTCGTGTTGTGTTGTGTTTGCGTTGTGTTTGTGTTTTGTTGTGTTAGTGTTATGTTGTGTTAGGTTAGTGTTGTGTTGTGTTAGTGCTGTGTTGTGTTTGGGTTGTGTTGTGGTTGTATTTTGTTTGTGTTATTGTTGTGTTGTGTTTGTGTTGTGTTTGTATTGTTAGTGTTGTGTTGTGTTTGTGTTAGTGTTGTGTTATGTTGTGTTGTTTTTGTGTTAGTGTTGTGTTAGTGTTGTGTTGTGTTTGTGTTGTGTTTGTGTTAGTGTTGTGTTGTATTAGTGTTGTGTTAGTGTTGTGTTGTATTTGTGTTGTGTCGTGTTTGCGTTGTGTTTGTGTTTTGTTGTGTTAGTGTTATGTTGTGTTAGGTTAGTGTTGTGTTGTGTTTTGTTGTGTTAGTGCTGTGTTGTGTTTGGGTTGTGTTGTGGTTGTATTTTGTTTGTGTTATTGTTGTGTTGTGTTTGTGTTGTGTTTGTTTGTGTTAGTGTTGTGTTGTGTTGTGTTTGTGTTGTGTTGTGTTATGTTGTGTTGTGTTGTGTTGTGTTAGTGTTGTGTTAGTGTTGTGTTTTGTGTTGTGTTTGTGTTAGTGTTTGTGTTGTATTAGTGTTGTGCTTTAGTGTGTTGTGTTGCTTTTGTGTTTGTGTCGTGTTTGTGTTTGGTTTGTGTTTTGTTGTGTTAGTGTTATGTTGTGTTAGGTAGTGTTGTGTTGTGTTGTGTTTTGTTGTGTTAGTGCTGTGTTGTGTTTGGGTTGTGTTGTGGTTGTATTTTGTTGTGTGTTATTGTTGTGTTGTGTTTGTGATGTGTTTGTGTGTGTTGTGTGTGTTGTTGTGTTGTTTGTGTTAGTGTTGTGTTAGTGTGGTGTTGTTTTGTGTTTGTGTAGTGTTGTGCTTTGTGTTGTGTTAGTGTTGTGTTAGTGTTGCGTTGTGTTAGTTTGTGTGGTTGTGTTTGTGTTGTGTTTTGTGTTGTGTTTGTGTTTGTGTTAGTTTTGTGTTTGTGTTTGTGTTGTGTTAGTGTTGTGTTGTGTTTAGTGGGTTGTGTTGTGTTGTGTTTGTGTTGTGGTTGTGTTGTGTTAGTGTTGTGTTTTGTTAGTGTTGTGTTTGTGTTGTGGTTGTGTTGTGTTGTGTTTTGTTGTGTTAGTGCTGTGTTGTGTTTGGGTTGTGTTGTGGCTGTATTTTGTTTGTGTTATTGTTGTGTTGTGTTTGTGATGTGTTTGTGTTGTTAGTGTTGTGTTGTGTTTGTGTTAGTGTTGTGTTAGTGTTGTGTTTGTTTTGTGTTGTGTAGTGTTGTATTGTGTTGTGTTAGTGTTATGTTAGTGTTGCGTTGTGTTAGTGTTGTGTTTGTGTTTGTGTTGTGTTTGTGTTTGTGTTGTGTTTGTGTTGTGTTAGTTTTGTGTTTGTGTTGTGTTTGTGTTAGTGTTGTGTTGTGTTAGTGTTGTGTTGTGTTTGTGTTGTGGTTGTGTTGTGTTGTGTTTTGTTAGTGTTGTGTTGTGTTTGTGTTGTGTTGTGTTGTGTTGTGTTGTGTTGTGTTGTGTTGTGTTGTTTGTGTTGTGTTGGTGTTGTGTTGTGTTGTTTGTGTGTTGTGTAGTGTTGTGTTGTGTTGTGTTAGTGTTGTGTTAGTGTTGTGGTTGTGTTGTGTTAGTGTTGTGTTAGTGTTGTGGTTGTGTTGTGTTAGTGTTGTGTTAGTTTTGTGTTTGTGTTGTGTTTCTGTTAGTGTTGTGTTAGTGTTGTGTTGTGTTTGTGTTGTGGTTGTGTTGTGGTTGTGTTGTGTTAGTGTTGTATTAGTGTTGTGTTGTGTTTGTGTTGTGGTTGTGTTGTGGTTGTGTTGTGTTAGTGTTGTGTTAGTGTTGTGTTGTGTAACATAAAAAGATCATCACACTATAACATGCTAAAAGATCATGCTAGCTTTGCAAATAGCTACATGACCTTTAACACGATTGGTTTAGTTTGGCCTGTGGACGTTATTGGACCCACATCTGCACATCCAAGTGTCCAGAGCGCTTCCAGCTCCATCGACTCTGGCTCTAATTCACTTTCTATTGAAAAACTGTGTCTCTCTCTCTGTACCTGCTGCTGTCAGACTCATGTTGGTCTTAAATGTTCGTATTAACCCTCTACATGATCCTGGGGTTTTTATTTCACGTCTGTGTCTGTAAATCAACATATGAACATTAATAACAGACAAATCAGACGACTTCTTTTCCCGCTGGTGTTAGCAACTGGTTTGATTGACAGCGTTGCTAAGCACTCGTTCTCTGCTAAACCAGCGGTGTGGGCGGAGCATTACCTTCAACAGCCTCGCTCTGGATTGGCTCTTTGGTTGCTACGATACTCACAGTAGGAACAACTTCGTCCCTCTACCTGCTCTAACCTCGAACGCTCAGTTACTTCTTTACACAGTCTGTGGTATAGACCCTTTAAAATGTGTGAACGGAAACATTCTAAACTTCCTGTATTACCACATGATGACATCACAAGGTGGAACAGAGTGTTTTCAGTTTGAGAGAAGAACTAAATCTGCAGAATGAAACAAAACACGACTCCAGTCTGTTTTTGAGGATCAGAACGTGACTTAAAGCTACGAGAGTCACTTTTACATAACGTAGGACCTTTAACTGACAGAGAGCAGACAAACAGCTCACAGGCAACTCAAAAAACACAATTTACCTTTACAAACGATTTATTCTGATGTGTGGATGCTGCAGTGATGTGTTTCGTATGTATATCAGACCTTTACACAAACACAGTTCCATCTGTCGTCATGTGCACAGTCCTGGTCAGTATTTATCGCAGCGAGCCGCAGAACAGGGCCCTGTCTGTCTGAATCATGGCTCTGGTACAGCAGCACTCCTCCATATTCATGCACTCCGCCGGAAGGCTCGGGACTAAAAATAGCCAGCTGAGAGAAAGGGTCTCTCCAGTGTTCAACATCCAGGAGCCTGCCTCGTGTGGTCGGGCAAAACTAGTGCCACCGCTGTGCACCTCACCGTCACCACGATGTCACGACGGGAGGAACAGAGAAGAGCCGTTAGGATTTAGAAAACATCCAGAGGTTAAAGGGGATGTGTTTTTACGCAAAACTGACTCTTGCAGCTTTAATCCATGTTTTAACGCTGTTCCCTCCTCAAAAACAGACCTGGAGTTGTCTTTTGTTTCATTCACATGTTTGAGTAACACTTTATTATTAGTCTGTAACATCTCCAAAGCTCAAAATGCTCTGTTCCACCTTGTGATGTCATGACGTGGTAGTTTCTTAACATCTCCTTTTATCTTTAATTCAGTAGAGATGTGGCTATTGCAGGTCTGAAATCATCCAAATTATTCGAGTAAAGATGTATGAAGATTACAAACTCAAAGGAGCACTGTATTACCACATGATGACATCACAAGGTGGAACAGAGTTTTTTCAGTTTGAGAGAAGAACTCAGCCTAAATCTGCAGGTTTGTGTTAAACATGTGAATGAAACAAAAACACAACTGGAGGAAACATGAGGGACAGTGTGATATGTGATATGATTCTGTTCATTTATTCATCACAAAGAGTTTAAGAGTTTTATATGATCTGGGTCATTATTAATGTGAGTGTGATGTGACAGGACGCCTCCCCACTGGCCCACACCTGGGGTCTGTGGGTTTTACACTGAGGTCAGAGTCTTTTTCTTGTGCGGTTTTCCTTTGTCCTGATGTGTCTCTGCGCTGACAGCAGATGGCAGCAGATGGCAGCAGTCACACGCCGTTTAACCGGGTCCTGGAGCGGCGAGGGCAAACAGCTCTGTGTCATGTGATAATGTCACATGACGTCTGTGAAACACCAGAGAGAACGTGATCCTGAAGTTTTCATCAGACAACAGGTTAAATCTCTCTCAAACGATTCATATTTCACCTTAAAAACTCACTTTTGTAGCTTTAAGTCATGTTCTAAAGCTGTTCCTCCTCAAAAACATGAAGTTGTGTTCTGTTTCATTCACATGTTCGAGTCACACTTTATTATTAGTCTGTAACATCTCCAAAGCTCAAAACGCTCTGTTCCACCTTGTGATGTCATGAAGTGGTAGTTTTCAAGTGAACAGCTCCTTTTACCTTTAGTTCAGACTGACAACTCCAGGCCTGAAATCATCCAAATGATTCTAGTGAAGGTGTGTGGAGTTTAAAAACACAGTGGAGCACTTCCTGTATTACCACATGATGACATCACAAGGTGGAACAGAGTGTTTGAGATAAGAATATGCTGAGTTTGTGTATTCAAATATCTGATGAGGAAACAGTGTGATACAGGCCTGTAACGGTGCACTGTGGCCATCAGCTGGTCTCCATGGAGATGTTATTGCTTCACCTGGGATGTTCCACAGTCTGGCATTAAATGTATCTCCATGGAGACAAGCAGGTGGCACAGCCAAGTCAAATTACATATCAGATCTGTGAAGAGGCGAGGGCGCTCACAGTAAGAATGTTGTAAATATAAAACATGATTATTGCGAGGTTAACAGACTGAGAACTGTACACGAGGAACATGAACGTCTCCATGAGCCACACACACCACAAAAGTTACAGAATGCACCTTTAACTGTGAGTGAACTGGGCTCAGTGGGTTCAAGGTTGTTTGTGTGACAGAAATAGAAAAAGCTTTAAATTATTTCATTAGCCACTCTGTTTTCAGCCAGTGTTTTTTTTTTTTAAATCACCTTTTTGTTTGCTGGGGGCACCTCTCCCTGTTCCTCTTTTACAGCTGGTGATGTGAGGATCTATGTGTGTTTCTGTCTGTATGAAGAAGTGAGTGAGACGTCCCACAGCTTCAGCTCCAAATGAAGCTCATCGAGGCTGGAGCAGGTACAGGGACGATTTGGAGCAGGATTATCCCGACTCTAACTATCAGAGCGACCAAAGAGCCAATCAGGAGCGAGGATGTTGAAGGTAAAGCCTCTTCCTGTCGCAACCGCTGGTTTAGCAGGAAACAGGCGATTAGCAACGCTGTCAATCAAACCTCTTGCTAATGTTAGCAGGAGCGACCTCGGGGAAAGAAGGACCTGATGTGTCTGTTATTAATGTTCATATGTTGATTTACAGACATAATAGAGAAATAAAAACCCCAGGATCATGTAGAAGAACATTTAAGACTAAAATGAGTCTGACAGCAGCAGAGACAGACAGAGACACAGTTTTTACAATAGAAACTGAATTGGAGCCAGAGTCGATGAAGTGCAGCCACGCTCACTTCATATTTGGAGCGTGGCGGCTAGCACGTTAGCTCTGTCCATTCACACATAAGTCCACAGTCTGTCCCCGTCCCTCCTGCAGCTCTCGCCTCTCGTGTGGTCGTCCTGTTGATTGTTGCCTGGTGATTCATATGAACAAACAAAAGGCCATAAGCGTCTCCATGTTTGCTCTCACGCCAATAATGTTCTGAGACGTGAGGCTCCATATCAGCCGGGCTCATGTTTATGACACTTTGAACAGTCACAGAACCAGCGCTGGGATACATGTACTAAAATACTCTTTTAAATACACGTTTGGAGTAACTGTATCTGGTGCAGTTCTTTCTTAATCTTTACTGGTACAGAGTAACCCAATGAGAGCACCAATGAGAGCACCAACGAGACACCAATGAGACACCAACGAGACACCAACGAGACACCACCAACGAGACACCAACCGAGACACCAACGAGACACCAACGAGACACCAATGAAACACCAATGAGACACCAACGACACTCTTTTTCACGACACACAATAGAAAAAACACCAATGACTGTCACACCAATGACACACCAATGAGACACCAATGAGACACCAATGAGACACCAATGAGACACCAATGAGACACCACCAATGAGACACCAATGAGACACCAATGACACACCAATGACACACCAGATGTTTTGTGTATGATGAGAAGCGTAACCAATGAGACACCAATGAGACACCAATGAGAGCACCAATGAGACACCAATGAGACACCAATGAGAGCACTAATGAGACACCAATGAGACACCAATGAGACACCAATGAGACACCAATGAGAGCACCAATGAGACACCAATGTTTGTCACCAATGAGACACCAATGAGACACCAATGAGAGCGCCATTAGCATAAGAGCCCCCAATGAGAGCACCAATGAGAGCACCAAAGAGACAACAATGAGACACCAATGAGAGCATCAACGAGACACCAATGAGACACCAATGAGAGCACCAATGAGACACCAATGAGACACCAATGAGAGCACCAATGAGACACCAATGAGAGCACCAATGAGACACCAATGAGAGCATCAATGAGAGCACAATGAGACACCAATGAGAGCACCAATGAGACACCAATGAGACACCAATGAGACACCAATGAGAGCGCCAACGAGAGCCCCAATGAGAGCACCAATGAGACACCAATAAGAGCACCAACGACAGCCCCAATGAGACACCAATGAGATCATGATTCGTTTCATTGTTTTTCATGTTTTGCCTTTTTTCTATAGTTTTAATGTTGATTGTTGTTTTATTTTGACACGTGCACTTGCTTTTAACTTCCTGTCTGAGTGGAGCACTTCCTGTATTCTTACCAGATGACATCACAAGGTGGAGCAGAGTGTTTTGTGTATGAGAGAAGAAGTTGGCGTAAATCTGCAGGTTTGTGTGTTAAACATGTGTGAATGAAACAAAACACAACCAGGTCTGTTTGTGATGAGGAAACAGCAGTAGAACAGATCAGAAAATAGAGGAATATGGGCCTTTAAGTTCATTTAAGACAGTTACACAATAAACCAAAAGCTAAGACAAATCCACAGAAGAAGAGACGAGAATACCCCCCGTTTGAGTATAAATACTTGAGTTTAAACACATCTCTTGTAAACACGCTCTAATAATACCTGTGTGAATTAGCATGTGTGAGGAGGCTCGCTGTGATTGGCCGTGTGCGGCCGACGTGAGGGCGCCGCCGTGGCGTCTGTGAGCTGATCAATGGAGCGTCCACATGAAAGAGCATCTCCATGGCTTCTATGGAGCGTTACCATGGCGCCCGAGAGCAGCTAGCCAAACACACCACACACACGGGATTAGCACAATACATGAGTAAGTGGTGCTCCCGAGGAAAGGTGTATGTGGATTATTATTAGACAGTCAGATGGAGTAGTAGTAATATTAGTAGTAGTAGTAGTAGTGGTAGTAATCATAGTAGTGGTGGTGATAGTAGTAGTGTAATAGTGTATTCTCGTGTCTCTGGGTGTATTTACATGTCTCTGGGTGTATTCTTGTGTCTCTGGGTGTATTCTTGTCTCTCTGGGTGTATTCTTGTGTCTCTGGGTGTATTCTTGTGTCTCTGGGTGTATTCTTGTCTCTCTGGGTGTATTCTTGTGTCTCTGGGTGTATTCACATGTCTCTGGGTGTATTCTTGTGTCTCTGGGTGTATTCTTGTGTCTCTGGGTGTATTCTTGTGTCTCTGGGTGTATTCTTGTGTCTCTGGGTGTATTCTTGTCTCTCTGGGTGTATTCTTGTGTCTCTGGGTGTATTCACATGTCTCTGGGTGTATTCTTGTATCTATGGGTGTATTCACATGTCTCTGGGTGTATTCTTGTGTCTCTGGGTGTATTCTTGTGTCTCTGGGTGTATTCACATGTCTCTCTGGGTGTATTCTTGTCTCTCTGGGTGTATTCTTGTCTCTCTGGGTGTATTCTTGTGTCTCTGGGTGTATTCTTGTGTCTCTGGGTGTATTCTTGTCTCTCTGGGTGTATTCACATGTCTCTGGGTGTATTCTTGTCTCTCTGGGTGTACTCTTGTGTCTTGTCTCTGGTGTATTCTTGTATTCTTGTGTCTCTGGGTGTATTCTTGTCTCTCTGGGTGTATTCTTGTGTCTCTGGGTGTATTCTTGTGTCTCTGGGTGTATTCTTGTGTCTCTGGGTGTATTCTTGTGTCTCTGGGTGTATTCTTGTGTCTCTGGGTGTATTCACATGTCTCTGGGTGTATTCTTGTGTCTCTGGGTGTATTCTTGTGTCTCTGGGTGTATTCTTGTGTCTCTGGGTGTATTCTTGTGTCTCTGGGTGTATTCACATGTCTCTGGGTGTATTCTTGTGTCTCTGGGTGTATTCTTGTCTCTCTGGGTGTATTCACATGTCTCCGGGTGTATTCTTGTGTCTCTGGGTGTATTCACATGTCTCTGGGTGTATTCTTGTGTCTCTGGGTGTACTTTAGGAGTACCTTGTGTTCGACCTGCGTCACTGTGGGCTATAAAACTTAGAACAGAAGGAGCCGGACTCACGCTGTAGCTGTGGCTGTGTTTGGAGTGTTCTGTCTCTCCAGGTCAAACATCCACAGTAAATATGTTTCTCCTTATCTTTGTTCCACCGTGTGGAAGGAATGAGGATGGGAAGGAATGGAAGGATGGAAGGATGGAAGGATGGATGGGTGACCTCAGGACATTGACCTGTTAATAAAATCATAAATACCTGTATATTTTATACTTTTAACATGTACTGCCAGTCAAAAGTTTATTGACGGTGGTAATAATAGTAGTAGTAGTAGTAGTAGTAATAGTTTGGACACTTTTTACTACTTTCTTCATCAAATAAATGAAGTAACATTATGTTGTAAAGAAAAAAAGTGAAATAACTCAACTAAATATGTTTTTGTTTTAAATTCAAATCCTGAGAGTCTCCTCCCTGTTCTGCTCAAACCCGTGTCCTTCTCTTAATGGGCTTCATGATGAATTCATCCATTTTCTTCCTTTTATCTGGGTCTAAGCAGGGACTCCCCGACTTCCCCCACCCCAGACTCTTCCTCCAGCTCCTGCGGTGGTTCTTCTCTCCTGAAATGGTTTTGCCTTCACAGCTTTGCCTCGTCAGGGTCAAGATATGCTAAAAGTACAAACCAGGGGTCAAAGCAAAGGGGGCTGCTCTTAAGGTTTTTAGTCTAAAACAAGTTTGTTATTTTGAGTTTATTTTGTTCATATTACTAAATCTCATATGTGTCATAAACTATGTAACTTTTGTGGAGGATGCCCTTCCGTCTGTTTGTCTGCTTTAATTTGTAATTGCTTTGCTTGGATCATTTTATTAACAAACTTATCTCTATGAAGGCAACGAGCTGACATCACCAGCCCACACAGGTCAGATCTGTGGAGAGGCAAACCACAAACAGTAAGAGTGTTTAACTTCATTTCATTAATGTCAGATAGGAAAGTTTGATTCTGTAAAACGTTCCTGCAAAACCAACAACATCTCCATGGAGACAATCAAGTGGCCTCCACCAATAAAGTTACACAGTGACAGCATTAATAACAGTAATATCATCAGTAACAAGTCCCAAACCTGGACTGAAAGGACGTCCCACAGTACGACATTAGTCCAGTGTTAGTGTTTGGTTTAGACATGTTTAGTTTTGTTTTTAGTTTTATTGTACATTCCAGTTCCGGGGTCGCTGGGCGCTGGTGACCATAAAAAATAAATCTCCTGCTCCCCCTCCGCGGGTGGTCTCATCCCCTCTTTTTTCCACACTCGGGACCTCTACCAGGGGCCTGGGAGCTTGAGGGTTCTGCGCAGTATCTTTGCTGTTCCTAGTACTGCACAACGGCTTTGCTCTGTTGTTTATCCACCACCACTATGTCCGGTTGGTTCGCTATCACCATTCTGTCAGTCTGTATCTGGAAGTCCCACAGGATCTTGGCTCGATCATTCTCCACTACCTTTGGAGGTATTTCCCACCTTGACCTTGGGGTTTCCAGTCCGTACTCTGCACAGATGTTTCTGTACACTGTGCCCGCCACTTGGTTATGCCGCTCCATGTTTGCTTTCCCTGCAGCATCTTACACCCTGCAGTTATGTGCTGGATTGTCTCAGGGGCCTCTTTGCACAGCCTACACCTTGGGTCTTGTCTGGTGTGGTAGATCTGGGCCTCTATCGCTCTTGTGCTCAAGGCCTGCTCCTGTGCAGCCAGGATGAGCCTCTGTGCTGTCCTTCAGTCCAGCTTTCGCAAGCCATTGGTGGATTTCTTGATATCAGCCACTTCAGTTATGTTCCGGTGGTACATCCCATGCAGGGGCTTGTCCTTCCTGCACTGCTAATTTTTTCCTTCAAACTTTGCTTTAGTCAAAGAATCCTCCATTTGCAGCATTTACATCATTGCAGACCTTTGGCCTCTGGCTGTTCATTTGTTGAGGTAATGTGGAGAAATTTCACCCACACTTCTAAAAGCCCGTCCCACAAGTTGGATTGGCTGGATGGGCACTTCTTGCGTACCATACGGTCAAGCTGCTCCCACGACAGCTCAATAGGGTTTAGATCTTCTGACTGCACTGGACACTCCATTACAGATAGAATACCAGCCTCCTGCTTCTTCTCTAATGAGTTCTTGCACAATTTGGAGGTGTGCTTTGGGTCATTGTCCTGTTGTAGGATGAAGGTCAGCATCCCAGAGTCGCCTCTTCACTGTAGATGTTGACAATGTCGTTGTGCAGGTTCTATTTAATGAAGCTGGGTCTATTTCTCAAACTAGAGACTCTAATGTACTTATCTTCTTGCTCAGTTGTGCAGGGGGCCTCCCACTTCTCTTTCTACTCTGGTTAGAGTCTGTTTGTGCTGTTGTCTGAAGGGAGTAGTACACACCATTGAAGGAAATCTTCAGTTTCTTGACAATTTCTCACATGGAATAGACTTCATTTCTAAGAACAAGAACAGACTGTCGAGTTTCACATGAAAGTTCTCTTTTTCTGGCCATTTTGAGCTTTTAATCAACCCCACAAATGTGATGCACCAGATACTACTGATGCTACTTTTATAGCTTCTATAACCAGTTGAACTGTGCTAACATGACGCACAAGGGTTTTCTAATCACACAGGCCTCTGACACAATGAGCAAAAAACACATTGTTCCATTAGACACTGGAGTCATGCTGGAAATGGGCCTCTATACACCTATGGAGATATTTCACCAAAAAACAGACATTTGCAGCTAGAATAGTCATTTACCATATTAACAATGTATAGTTATATATATAATATATATAAGTATATATATATATATATATATATATATATATATATATATATATATAAAGTAAAATAGATAATATACTTC
Source organism: Periophthalmus modestus (assembly GCA_019594935.1). NCBI lineage: Eukaryota > Metazoa > Chordata > Actinopteri > Gobiiformes > Gobiidae > Periophthalmus > Periophthalmus modestus. The sequence continues at coordinate 13,031,686 of JAIEZT010001390.1, read as the reverse complement.
ACAATTAGAAAATAACTTTCAAATTATTTTTTTTTATTCAAAATCACAGAATTTTTTAAGTTTAAATACTGTAAATATTTTTACATTGAAATACTGAGAAGAGACGCGCAGTGAGGCACAGGCTGTTCGTGCCTCACATGGACTGACTGTGTTGTAGCTCAGCAGTGACGCTGCTGCTTTAAGGCTGTGAAAAGGCGCCGGGTGAGGTACATAGTTACCTGACCTCATGGTAGGGGGCGCTCGTGAGCCCCCTACCACTCCCATAGAAGTGACAGTGACAGCAAGATACAATTTAGAGTTAGCAAATCAAGTTTATCCATCCGTTCACTTTTTTCTTCATGTCTGGCCCTACTTTTTAAATGAAGGAAGATACATATTAAAGCTCTGGCAGTTTTCTAAACTGGACTTTCAGTTGAAGCAGGAGGTTATAAGTAAAGGAAGATCAACACTAAAGGGGCTAAATGGTTTGCTCCAGACAGGACGAAAGACTCGCTCTTTTCAAACAGAGTGGTACGAAATGGTAAGAAATTTAATGATTTCAATCCACTGAAAATTGGGGACCTAGAATAAGGATAAAAAACTGCTTTTTATTTCATACTATTAGAGCTATTTCATACAGACTTCGGTACTTTTATTTTGAAATTCTTTTTTATTCTGGCCCCAAGTCACTGGGAGAGAAACTGACCCAAGGGCAAATGTTCTGACACCTGTTTATATGTTTGTAAATCTGATTGTGACGACATCAGCCATGAACCTCACCACACCTCACTGATATACACACACATATGAACCATGACAGGAGATAATTTGAAGCTCTGTGTGCTATGTGTGTACCATAGACTGTATACATATATATGGACATAGCTAACCTGCTGCGTTCCACATCGTCCACGTAGGAAGTGATCATGGGCATGATTCCGGCTCCATCGACTCTAATGCACTTTACACTGAAAAACTGTGTCTCTCTCTCTGTAACTGCTGCTGTCAGACTCATTTTGGTCTTAAATGTTCGTATTAACCCTCTACATGATCCTGTTTTGTTTTTTTTTCACTATTGTGTCTGTAAATCAACATATGAACATTAATAACAGACACATCAGGTCCTTCTTTCCCTGAGGTCACTCCCGCTAGCGTTAGCAACAGGTTTGATTGACAGCGTTGCTATGCACCTGCTCCCTGCTAAACCAGCGGTGTGGGTGAGAAGGGGCGTTACCTTCAACAGCCTTGCTCTGGATTGGTTCTTCGGTTGCTATGATACTTGCAGTACAGTCAATTCCAAATATGGGATTCAGCTCCAAATCACCCCTATAACTGCTCTAGCCTTGATGAGCTTCATTTGGAGCCAAACGCCGTGGGTGAGGTCACCCTCACTTAGTCCACTTCTTTAAACAGTCTATGGTGCAGTGCTTTCAGACCCTTGTGGCGTGGCTCTCATGGCTGATGCTGAGCGCTGAAGCACATCTCCGACACGTTATTGTGATGTGTGAGTACCACCAGGATGTGGATGTGGTCATAATGTGACACATGGATGGTGAACGCTTGGATGGAGGCTGGTGCAGACGGTAACCATGGCACTGAGACAGGTGGGTCGACTGGGTTCATGGCTTGTTTATATAAGAACCAGTGAGATGAGTGTTAATGTAGTGCTGTGTCTCAAATAGAGGTGTGAGGACAGCTGAAGTACACTGACACTTATTATGGAGTACTTTTCAGCTCTGTGTCTGCTGTATAGTTATAATCCAGGACATCTGTGGATCATTATGTTATAATTTGCACACTGTAAATTGCAATTTTCATCTAAAACGACTTAATCAGCAAGTCCACTGACTTTTGTGTTGTGTGCAAACAGTCAAAGAGAATGTGAAACCTGACACCTGAAATTTGGGCGAGCTGAGACCCACAGCACTAGTTTAGCAGAGGGTGAGCGCTTAGCAACGCTGTCAATCAAACCTGTTGATAACACTAGTGGGAGCGACCTCGGGGAAAGAAGGCGCCTGATTTGTTTCTTATTAATGTAAATTTTTTGATTTAGGGACAAAATTCTATCCATCCATTTTCTTCCGCTTATCCGGGGCCAGGTCGCGGGGGCAGCAGTCTAAGCACGGACTCCTAGACTTCCCTCACTCCAGACAAGTCCCCCAGCTCCTCTGGTGGGACACCAAGGCGTTCCCAGGCCAGAGAGAGCCATCCAGCGTGTCCGCTAGCCTCGATGAGCTTCATTTGGAGCTAAACGCTGTGGGTGATGTCACTCTCACTTAGTCTTCCTCTTTATCTAGTCTATGGCACAGACGTACTACGAGACCTTTGTCATAATGGAGATTTCCGTGATGCTGCCGGTGAGAAAAAGCACACTCTGGTCTGGTTCGATTACACACTGTAATAATCACATCAACTTTAACCAAGGCAGCGTTAATGAGAGACCAGGAGGGCCATGCTATTCTCTGTAAACAAGCATTACATTGTAAAGCCCTGAGAGGCCAGACAACACAGAGCCAATGCTCTCGACCTATTTAAATATGTTAGATCACCTTTTTTTCATTCACATATTCTGTTATATGAACATAAAACAAAGGCCCTATATTACGCAAAACTGACTCTCATGAGCTTTAATCCGTGTTATAATGACCTGGAGTTGTGTTTTGTTTCATTCACATGTTTGAGTAAAATTTTATTATTAGTCTCTCTACATCGCCAAAGCTCAAAATGCTCTGTTCCACCTTGTGATGTCACGAAGTGGTAGTTTTCAAGTTATCAGCTCCTTTTACCCTGAGTTCAGTAGTAGATTGGTAATTCCAGGGCTGAAATGATCCAAATGATTCTAGTGAAGGTGTGTGGAGTTTAAAAACACAGTGGAGCACTTCCTGTATTACCACATGATGACATCATAATGACATCAGAAAACAGTGTAATATGGGCCCTTTAAATGTGACATAGGGTCACCATGTGTTTATTTTACATTTTAATGGATTCAAACAGAACAAACAGAGCTCACACACACAGGCTGAAGTCACGCTACAAACCTCCAAACTCTGCCCTACATGTGTTATCTTTTTTCCGTTGGGACGGAAAACAGCATCTGTTGCATTCACTGACTAAAAATAAGGTCTTTTTTCCAAATTAAATGGAGTAAATATTTGTAGGTGTAGCTTATGTTTTAATTTGTTGTATTTATTTTTGAGAGTATTTACATCAACCACACGTGTGACAGAGTCCCACCGAGGATCTCAAGTGTTTGTTCCTCACCTTAAAGTCTGAGTTAGTGTAATTTTGGAATCTCACCGTGTATTATGTTATACACAGACTGTTTATATAAATGGACATAGCTAACCTGCTAGCCGCCGCGCTCCAAACAGGAAGTGATCATAGGCGCACTTCCAGCTCCATCGACTCGGACTCGGCCCGGTTTGGAATCACAGGCTGTTTATATCAATGGACGTAGCTAACCTGCTAGCCACCACCTTCCAATGTGCTGCTGTCAGGCTCATTTTGGTCTTCAATGTTCGTATTAACCCTCTACATGATCCTGGGGTTTTTATTTCACTATTGTGTCTGTAAATCAACATTTGAACATTAATAACAGACAAATCAGGTCCTTCTTTCTCTGAAGTTGCTCCTGTTAGCATTAGCAACAGGTTTGATTGACAGTGTTGCTAAGGGCCCGCTCACTGCTAAACCGGCAGTGTGGGAAGAAAGGGGCGTTACCTTGATCACCTTCAGTCCTGATTGGCTCTTTGGTTGCTATGATACTCGTGGTGAGAATTCCAAATATGGAACTCGGCTCCAGATTCATCCCTGTAACTGCTCCGGCCTCGATGAGCTTCATTTGACTGGTGCCGAAGGCTCTGGGTGACGTCACACTCCCTTAGTGCACTTCTTTACACAGTTTATGGTTATACACTAAAGCCAACACATGGGGGAGACTGTCAGGACAAAACTAGGGGACATGGGTGACTGCCTTCAAGGCCAAGCTGTTGAACTCACTCCTCCACAGCGCAGCTTCACAGCGGTCTTGGACCTACAGCTTCCTGGTGTTTGGCTTCATTTCTGGTGTTTTGGCTTCTGGCTTTTACTGATTCAGAATTTTTTATTGATTAAGAGACAGATGAGACACTTATTAAAGGTCCTATATTGCACAAAATTGACCCTTATGATCTTTAATCCATATTCTGATGTCATTTAGCAGTAGTTTTTAAGTTAACAGCAACTCTTTTTACCTTTTTCAGTTAAGTTTGGCAATTCCAGGACTGAAATCGTTCAAATGATTCTAGTGAAGGTGTGTCGAGTTTAAAAACACAGTGGAGCACGTCCTGAATTACCACATATGACATCACAAGTTGGAACAGGGTGTTTTCAGTTTGAGAGAAGAACTAAATAGTTTAAATCTGCAGAGTTTGTGTGTTAAACATGTGAATGAAACAAAACACAACTCCAGGTCTGTTTGTGACGAGGAAACATTAGAACAGAGATGAATGTACCGGCTTCTACAGCACTGAGGGTGACCTGATGGTATTGCATCAGAGGTATAATACTCCCTACAACGGAAGAATAGACTGAAATGGACAACACTATCACAATGCCGGGGATTCGTGTTTCTGGGTCTTTAATTCAAGTTTATTTCTATAGTACATTTAAAACAACTTCCACTGACCAAAGTACTTCACATAAAAGTCAACACAAAACAAATCTACAGAGAACATGATAAAAGGAAAAGGAAGGAAAGGAAAACAACAAGATATCCTGTGTAGCTAGTATTAAATGCCAGGGAGAAGTGTGTCAAAGCCTGAGCGGGTCTGGCAGAGGGAGGCTGCACAGGCCTGATGTTCTCCCTCAGTCTCTCGGTCGTGTCAGCAGACGAGCTCGTTATAATGCAGCAGTGTAACTCCAGCATCAGGCCTCTTCTTCCAACTACTTCAGTTTTTTCCACAACATTACCAACACCTTTATTTTTACTCTGTTTTTCCAAAGAGAGGTGACACATGGGAAAGTCCTGATAATCGAGCACAATGTTTGGTTTCGGAAATTGGTGGAAAAAATGAAGAAAATATCAACAGTGTAAAGGTTATTGTGCATGAATCCTGCTCATGTTTGTTATCAGGGAAATGGCTTCCGGTAAAGACAGGTAACCAGGCAACTCAGCAAGCAGCTTAAGTCAGCCGCTTCCCCTCCACGTTTTCAGTCAGGGAGCGTGGGCCTCATGCACTGATGTTTCCTATAGATAAAAACATAGACTGTATAAAGAAGTGGACGAAGTGTGACGTCACTCACAGAGTTCAGCTCCAAATGAAGCTCATCGAGGCTCGAGCAGGTAGAGCGGCAAATCTGGAGCCGAGTTCTGAGTTGGGATTCTGACTGTGAGCATCAGAGCAACAAAAGAGCCAATCTAGAGCGATGTTGTTGAAGGTAACACCTCTTCCCACTCGGACCACTGGTTTTGCCGGGGGCGGGTTCTTAGCAGCGCTGTTAATCAAACGTGTTGCTACACTATGAAGAAGGCGCCTGATTTATCTGTTATTAATGTTCATATCTTGATTTACAGAAACAATAGTGAAAACCCAGGATCGTGTAGAGGGTTAATACGAACATTTAAGACCAAAATGACGAGTCTGACAGCAGCAGGTACAGAGAGAGAGACACAGTTTTTCAATGTAAAGTGAATTGGAGCCAGAGTTGATGGAGCCGGAAGCGCCTATGCTCACTTCCTATGTGGAACACGGTGGCTAGCACGTTAGCCATGTCCAGTTATATAAACAGTCTATGGATAAAACCTATACCACACTCTGTACCTGGAGACCAAATCTTAGCAGCTCAGAAGATTGTACAGAAATGCTGAGGTGAAATGAGCACGTTCTCATTGTGAGGAGAGGGTGAGTGGGCTGCAGAGGCGTCACCAGTGACCACCTCTTCTTAGAGTCACCACAGAATAGAAACGAAACACAAAGGATTGTGGGAATCCTTTGGATGCACTGTGGCCATGGCACCAGCTGAGTCAACACAAACCTGTGTTAATGTGTGTCCTCGCAGTGAACCTCACCACAAACAACATGGATTTTTCTGTGGGATTTTCTTGTGTTGTCTCCCACGACGGAGAGTGAGAGGATGTGTCAGACTAACCTGGTTTTAGTTTGTATGATGGTATGAACCTGCACAAGGCCAAAACAGTTTAATACATGTATGTTTTGTCATTTCATGTTTTGAATGACTCTCATGTACATCTGTGTCTGGTCTACAGTCATGAGGCTGTAGCTGCACCGTGATCTTTCTCATTTTGTTTTTTCCTTCTAGTTAAATGTTATTTTCTTCACCTTCTCGTTGTGTAGTCTGTGTAGTTCACTGTGATTAGTCTGTGTAGGGTTAGAGGCACACAGAGTCACCTCGTTAGCTTGAATTGAGCTTGAATTGTGTAGTGCAGCTTTACAAGCCATTTGTGAAAGCTGTATATTTATGCTTTATATGTTATATATGTTTTATGTTATGTATGCTTCATGTGTTATACATGTTTTATATGTTGATGCCTTAGAACAGTTTCTGTGTTTCAGATGACATCACAACAGCCCCTCCCTCCTCGTCTGCTGTTTATGCAGACGAGGACCGGCCCAAAGTCCCAGTCGTACTGGGCCATATTTATTTAGTTTATTTCTTTATTTTACAGGACTGTGTACATTAAGCACATTACTGTAAATGTAACAGAATTAGCCAAAAGGGGATTTTTCAGTTTTTTTCACATTTTAAAGGATAGAGAGAGGCTCTTGCCCCAGTCTGGGAGTATGACACCATCACGTCTGGAATTTGAAACCAGCAAATCGTTTTCAGGGTGTAGAATGTGATGAAGTCGTCATGAAATATCTAATAGACTAATTTTATGCAAATTTTGAACCTGATCTTTTCTATTAATGACTAAACCCGTTTACTTCCTTATTACAACAAAAATCATAATTTTAACAAAACAAATTTTAGTGATAATACTTCTGTATAATCTCTGTCCAGTAGAATGTTGTGATGTCATCGGGCAAACAGCAGTACGTGGAAACGTGTCTGGATCAGACGGCACATGTTGACAGCTGCTGAGAGCTGGGAGCCTCTGTGTCACAGTACTCAGAACAGTATTAATCTTTAACTAGCTCTAATGGCACTGGGGCTTTTAGGCCTGCTCTTTATGGTCCAGGGCAGGAAGTCTTCACCTCACTGGGGTAAAACGCTGGTAGATAAGAATCATGCTTTTGTTTTGAAGTGGAAGTTGTAAAAATTCACTATCCAGGTGTTCACTCATCAGCAGATTACTGTGGAAGTTTGGATCCCCACCCCATAAAATGCCTGAAAAAGTCTATGTGCTGAGTGGGGTCTCTGGTTTCTATGTGGATATATTTAATCTTGCTAAAGGTCAGAATGAAAACAGCAGGATTAGGGGAAAGACGATCCTCTGACCGGCTCACTCCACACCAGGCTTTAGCCACAACAATGAATAACCAGCAAACTGTCCACCAATAGCTGCTCTGACCCGAGTCCGTGTGGTCCCTGTGTTTTTTGTGTCAGGAGAACCTCTGACCCGAGTCCGTGTGGCCCCTGTGTGTTGTATCAGGAGAACCTCTGACCCGAGTCCGTGTGTGCTCCCTGTGTGTCTGTATCAGGAGAACCTCTGACCCGAGTCCGTGTGGCCCCTGTGTGTTTGTATCAGGAGAACCTCTGACCCGAGTCCGTGTGGCCCCTGTGTGTTTGTATCAGGAGAACCTCTGACCCGAGTCCGTGTGGCCCCTGTGTGTTTGTATCAGGAGAACCTCTGACCCGAGTCTGTGTGGCCCCTGTGTGTTTTGTATCAGGAGAACCTCTGACCCGAGTCCGTGTGGTCCCTGTGTTTTTTGTGTCAGGAGAACCTCTGACCCGAGTCCGTGTGGCCCCCTGTGTGTTTTGTATCAGGAGAACCTCTGACCCGAGTCTGTGTGGCCCCTGTGTGTTTGTGTCAGGAGAACCTCTGACCCGAGTCCGTGTGCTCCCTGTGTGTTTGTATCAGGAGAACCTCTGACCCGAGTCCGTGTGCTCCCTGTGTGTTTTGTATCAGGAGAACCTCTGACCCGAGTCTGTGTGGCCCCTGTGTGTTTTGTATCAGGAGAACCTCTGACCCGAGTCCGTGTGGCCCCTGTGTGTTTTGTATCAGGAGAACCTCTGACCCGAGTCCGTGTGGCCCCTGTGTGTTTTGTATCAGGAGAACCTCTGACCCGAGTCCGTGTGCTCCCTGTGTGTTTGTATCAGGAGAACCTCTGACCCGAGTCCGTGTGGTCTCTGTGTGTTTTGTATCAGGAGAACCTCTGACCCCGAGTCCGTGTGTGCTCCCTGTGTGTTTTGTGTCAGGAGAACCTCTGACCCGAGTCCGTGTGGTCCCTGTGTGTTTGTATCAGGAGAACCTCTGACCCGAGTCTGTGTGGTCCCTGTGTGTTTGTATCAGGAGACCTTCAGACCTTCAGACTGAAGCCCTTTAGAACCTGCATTTTCTCTTGTTTCAGATCAAAGATGAACAGCATCACTCTCTCTCACTCTTCTTAGATTGAGTAAGATACAGTTTTATTTGTGTTTCTCTGTTGTCTGTTTACTCCCCAAAATTCCCCCAAAAGTCCCACATTCAACAGAATCTGAAAGTGAACACATAATGAGGTGACAGTGGCTCAGTTGGTAGAGCATTTGCCCACTGATCTGAAGGCTGACGGCTTGAATCTCGCTGTCGGCATAAACATTTTTGTCCATTTGTCATTTAAATTTTCCCTTTACTATCTCTTTGAATGTTCAGTGTGTTTCCCTAAGAACATTGTATTATCACAGTAATCCTCAGGCACCAGGAGAGACATGAGCCCGTCTCTGTCGCCTCTGTCTCAAACTTTTCACACCAGTGGTACCGACATTTTAATGTGTCTTTCCCAGTACCACCTGATCCGAAACTGGACTTTTTCTGGTCAAAATTTGGGGTCTGGATTTAAACTAGATCAGTGGTGGAGGAAGTACTCAATTTTGTTACTTAAATACAAGAACAGATACTGGAGCAAAAAAAAAAAAACTCAAGTAAAAGCAAAAGTATCACATGAAAAAATCTACTTAAGTAAAAGTATTAAAGCACCTGTTTAAATATGTACAAATTAAAAGTATTTCCTGCAGATTTTGATTCTTATAAAGCTTCAAATGTGGTGGTTTTGGTCAGGATTTGAGCTGAATTTTTTTTTGACAGAAATAACTGAATCAGTCGTTTTTTTTCCAGTTTTAATTAGTATTTTTTTGTTTTGTTCAAATTCTATAAACCCTCAGCCTTTTCAGCAGCTCTCACACAATAATACAAATACTTTTACTTTTCAGTCCTGCTCAAAAATGTAGTAGAGTAAGAGTACAGATACTGCTCTCAAATGTATCCACTGTAAAATGTAGTTAAGTAAAGTACAGATACCTCAAACGTATACTTAAGTACAGTACTTGATTACTTTTACTTTGTTACGTTCCACCTCTAGACGCTCAGAAATCAAACTAAACAAAGCTTGAAGTTCTAAATGGTGATTAACCCAAAGGAGAACAAAACATGAATCTGTTTATCTGTGAATTAAACAGTAGAGGGCGCTGTGGTCCTTCATCTAAATGACATGAGTGTACTTCCTGTCTTATTTAACAGCAGCACGGCGAGTCACATCTGCGTCGCACCATCACCTCTGAGGTAATGACTGTTCTTTCTCAGGAAATGACCATCGTCTGGGTCTGACTGAGTTTCTGTTTTTAGCACAAATTAATCTGAAGACGAAACAAAAGCATTTTCAATAATTTATTTTAACAAAGGAACATTTTAACGAAACAAAGAGAATAAATACTAAAAAAAGGAAGTTGTTTTATAATGTGACGATGCTGGACAGAAGCAGGTCGCAGTCCCCCAGCAGATAGTCTCTTTTTAAAGTGGACATTTTGTTGACCACTTTGAATCGCAGCGACCTCTGCTCTAAGTCCTCCTCCGTGACGCCATCGAAGAAGAAGTCCTCGTTGAAGATGGGGTTCCGGCTCTTCCTGATGACCGTGCTCCTCTGCTTCTGGACTTTACCTGGAACCAAACTCAGGCTCACGCTACAGTTTATGATCTTCGGGTCGACAGACGGCGGGTACAGGCCTTCGGCGCTGATCAGACGGACTCGAAGTCTTAGGTTTTCGGGACAATACTCTGCGAATAATCGTAAGCTCCCGTCTTTTCCTATAGGCACCATTCTCTCCTTCATCAGCCTCTCGCGGTGCAGGTTCAAATCTAAGGGGAAAACCGCAGGGGGCGCTAAACTGCAGTTACTAGGCAGTTCGGCCAGCGCCTCCGACCCCCGCCTCATCACGTTGGGGCTGTTATCCGTCGAGCTGCCTTCATCCGTGGACAAGGAGTTGTTCCTCGACACCATCGCCTTCCTGATATTCCGAGACAGAAGCAGTTCGTGGCTTAAAGCTTTGATGAGCGAAGACTTGGGATATCGGTTCAAAAGAGGCGAGCTAAACGGGGAGGATTCTGTCGAGGACGTTGTGTCGCTGTCCACGGCGGGTTGCCAGGTAAAAGATCGCGGGGACAACCTGGAAGACAAGTGGTTTAAGCTGAAGGAGGATGGAGAGGGGCACGGGGAAGAGTTTGGTGATAGTTTAGTGCAAATGCTAGAGCGGCTTCGGGGGAGCAGTAACGGGGAGGCGGAGTCGCTGTGGAAAATGGATTCTTTCCGACGAGTGTGAGGACTTTCCAGTAGCGTGCAAAAGCCGTAGCACGTTTGCGTTTTGGCTAAATGTGGAAGCGATAGAGCAGCTTGGCTTTGGGGATCGGCGTTCGTAGTTTCCTCGTCACTGCAAACGTCCGCCGGGCTTTCGTCGACGCTTTCCACTTGGATTATATGTGGGTTGTACGTTTCATAGTGGGCAGGTTCCACGTCAGCTTTCGGCAGAGCGGGCTGGACAGTTCGCTGGACGCGGCCCGTGTCGAGGTGGTGGTGGATGGAGGGAATGGTGGGAGGGATGCAGAATTCGGGAATATTGTCCGGGGTGATGACGTTGGGGCAGGAAAAGCGTTTGGGTTTGGGGACTTTTTCGCCGAACATGATCTCGCCGAGTTTGAGTTTGAAGTCCGCTGGAGGCACGGGCTGGACGCTTCTGTCCATGGACTCACGCAGCCTCTCCACAACCCACATGGGAATGTTCACGCTCTGTTCAGATAAATACAGAAAGAAAGAAATCCACATGAATGGTAGAAACTGTAACAGAAAGATTTCACTTCACGATATTAGCTCAGTGAATATACACAGAGTTTACTAGAGTTTATCAAGCTACACAAAAGTAATTTCATACATATAGAATTATTATTATTATTATTAAGTGAATGTAAAACTTAGTTTCTTTTAAATTTTTTAAAATAATTTTATTAAATTGCTTTGTTCTGTTCTTTATTTGTACTACTTATTATTCTATATGCATATACACACCGGAAATAAAATACATTAAATACGTTAAAAAAATACATTTATCATAGTTACATGCACTCCCAGTCAGAAATCTTATTCACTGTATTTTTATTGTTACTACTTCCTACATTTTACACGTAAAATATAAAAAGTAAGATTTATGGAATCATATAGTCTGTGGACATATGGAGTCTGCTGAAGGTTTTTGATGCAAAAGGAGGAGAATTTAATTTAAATACAAAAATCTGTAAATTTATTTAACTTCTTTACTACATAAGTCCATGTATCTTGCTTTGTATATTTAGTGTCCAAAATGTAGGAAGTAGTAAAAATAAAGAACAAAACTTTGGACTGAGAGAATATGTAACATGTAACATATGTATAATATAGATATATTTTGCTCTGTTGTTTCTATAGACTTGAGATCTTCCACTGAATCGTTCTCACTGTGCTGTAAACTTGAATCAAATGGACTAATGCTAAAGAAACTGAAACACTGTCATTAAAAACAAAACAAAAACTAAACAAAAGTCTTATATTCAAGTAAAAATCCAAAGTTTTCTTACCTTGACTGAAGCAATAATGAGTCAGAACAAGCAGGAGGTGATGCCCTGTGTCCGGTCCAGCTCTTCTGAGACTGTTCCAGAGCTCGGGTCGGCTTAACTCCAGCTCGACTGACCACGCCCCCCGCACACACGAAGGACCCGCCCCCTCCGCGCTCACACCTGTTCCCATGGCGACGCCGGGACCACACAGCTGAGAGATAAGATTACCTCAGCAGATGTTTTAATGCGAGTCCAGCGTCTTTACACAGAGAGAGGTCGCCCTGGAGCTGGGGTTCTTGTTAATGCAGGTACAGACCACTGCCCAGAAAAACGAGCGGAGCAGACACCAGACGGAGCAGAAAACGACCAGAGCAACAAGTCCCCACATTACACTCTCTGATCTGTGCTATAACACAAACAGCTTTGGATGATTTTAGCCCTGGAATTGCCAATTGTCTCTACTGAACTAAAAGTAAAAGGAGATGTGAACTTAACTACCACTTGATGACATCACAAGGTGGAACAGAGCATTTTGAGCTATGGAGATGTTACAGATTCATAATAAAGTGTTACTCAAACATGTGTGAATGAAACAAAACACAACTCTAGGTCTGGTTGTGAGGAGGTAATAACATTATAACACGACTTAAAGCTACAGGAGTCAGTTTTGTGTAACGTAGGAGCTTTAAATATGATTAGTAACACATTACTTCCACATGTTTTTTTGTATAGTTTGGCAATCAGCTAATGAAAAAATAAACATGAATGCAAAGAAAAAAACTCCATGGCTGCCATTTTTTTATCTACGTGGTTAAAACTTGTGGGAAATGACCTGTGTGAGGCCTGTGGGACTGTGTGAGGGACAAAGAGAGTCGTGAGAGTCAAGGGTGAATAATGTGAGAGAGCCGCTACAGTTTAATAAAAACTATAAAAGTCTATAACTATGATAAATATTCCGCTTGTTTGGTTGTTTGGTTGTATATGTGTGTGTGCATGTGTCATTTGTCACCTCTTATCAAGGTGACAAATGACATCCGCCTGAACACTGGTGCAGCAAAGTCTCAGTGTTGATCCTGTTAGATCTGAGTCTCCTGTGACTCTGTGGATCATGATCCTCTTACAGAGACGAGAGGACTGGGAGGGCATCTGAGGTACTGCACTGAACTGGTTCAAGTCATATCTAGAAAACAGGGAGTTCTTTGTTGAAATTGGAAAACATGTCTCAAATAAAATGTCCCTGAGCTGTGGGGTGCCCCAGGGGTCAATCCAGGGACCCCTATTGTTCAATCTCTACATTCTGCCGTTAGGCCAGTTAATACACAACAACAATGTGTCCTACCACAACTCTGCAGAGACTCACACCAGTGGATTCACTCTGACACTGCATCACATCAGTGTGTGGATGAAAATCAACTTTCTCCAGATAAACTCACACAAGACTCAAGTCATAATATTTGGTCCACAGAAACAAAGACAAAGTATCAGAAGTTACCTCCAGTCTGTCTCTATAAAACCTTCAAATCAGGCTAGACATTTTGGCTTAATAATGGACTCAGACTTGAACTTTAACAGTCACATCAAATCAATAACATCTGCAGCTTTTTATCATCTAAAAACATGTCACAAATCAAAGGTAAACTGTCCAAACCAGACTCAGAGAGACTTATCCTGCATCTGTCTCCAGGAGGTTAGACGACTGTAACGTCTCACTGGCCTCTCCAAACGAGACAGAACAGAACATCCAGATAGAACACTGCTGCGAGAGTCTGAACCAGGAAGTACTTCACACATGTGTCCTGTGTCAGGTGAAGTACTTCACACATGTGTCCTGTGTCAGGTGAAGTACTTCACACATGTGTCCTGTGTCAGGTGAAGTACTTCACACATGTGTCCTGTGTCAGGTGAAGTACTTCACACATGTGTCCTGTGTCAGGTGAAGTACTTCACACATGTGTCCTGTGTCTCTGTGTGAACAAGTCTCTCCATGAACCAAAGAACATCTCCCACATGTTGGAGCCACATGAACATCTCACACTCTGAGGACGTCAGGGACCGACTCCTGCTGGTCCCAGAGTCACGACTAAACATGAGGAACATTCTTCCTGAAGATGTGAGACAGGCCTCGACTGTGTGTGAATGTGTGTGTGTATGTGTGTGTATATGTGTGTGTGTGTGTGTGTGTGTGTGTGTGTGTATGTGTGTGTGTGTGTGTGTGTGTGTGTGTGTGTGTGTGTGTGTGTGTGTGTGTATGTGTGTGTGTGTGTGTGTGTGTATGTGTGTGTGTGTTCTGCTGGTGGCCCTTGTTCAGTTGATCTTTGAGAATCAGTTCACAAACATGTTACGTGGTTAAATAAAGGTTAAATGAATTAAAATCACATTATAAAAGGCTAAACCACAGGCCCTGCAGACACACACACACACACACACACACGCACACACACACACACACACACACACATACACATACATACACACACAGACACACACACACACACACACACACACACACACACACACACACACTGACACAGAGGACATGGGAGCTTTCTCTCTCCTTAAAGAACATGTTTGAGTTTCTGTGTTGAGGAAATAATTATTATAGTGAAAACAACAGCTCCACGGACAGAAACGAGGCAGAAAATGCAAAGAGATGGATCTGGTCACAGTTCTGCCTCAGTGTCTCATTTTACAGAATAAAAGCTGTCAGTCCATAATCTCTACACCTGGAACCAGATAATGTGTTTATATAAACCAAAACTCACAGATTCTTTGATTCTTCCAGCAGTAAAGTCTTTTGTCTCATATCTGCTTCCCCCTAGTGGTGAAAGAGCGCACTACAACACACAGAGAGACTCGTCAACAGGATAAAAGCAATAAATAATGATAATGATGATATGATTATGAAAACATGAAGTGAAAATAGTCTGTTGGGTCTGTTCTCACAAACTGCCACCACCTGGACAGTGAGCAGAGAGGAGACATGGACTACAGAATGTGTTTGAGTCTGGAGCTGCCTTTACGTCACTTCGTCAGTCCACGTCTCACCGCGTCAAAGGCCAATGAAAAAGCAGTTTTATCCTTTAAAACACGGAATAAACTAACTTGTATTTTTAAATCAGTGAAGATTCACAGTGGACAAACGCGCCAGTTGCACCACACGGGGGCGCTGCGGGATTACTCTACCAATAAATGCTACATCATTAGAACAAACTCAGACTTTTCTTAGAACCAGAGGTCACATCAAGTCTTTGTTTTTCCCACATCTTGGTCCAACAGTTTAAAAAAAAAAAAGTGGAACGTGGAAATGTTCTGAGCTGTACAACGGTGAGAAAACAGAAACAGAAACATGATGATGATAAGAAACAAAGAGCCCAGGACCAGGACACACGGGGGAGGGGGGCTGTGGCTCTCTGGCCAGGGACGACACTTTGGGTTCCACCGGAGGAGCTGGTGGAAGTGTCTGGGGTGAGGGAAGTCTGGTCGTTCTTTGGTTTAGGTGAAAATATGACGTAAAACTTTGTGTTTCCTGTTTGTTCGTGACATTTTGTAACAGATGTTGTGTTTGTAGAGTTTATCATAGTCAGAGTTAACTATCAGATCAGTGAAGTGTCTTGCTTAAGGACACAACAGCAGGAGGCCGGTGTGTATCACATACATATAATACTTTTCTTCCCATTTAGGCTCCAGAACAGAAATACCAGAAATAAAATGTATGTAGTAACGTGCAGGGGGCAGTCAGAGTACTGTACTCTAAATACTCTGAGTACTTTTACGTTTGCAGTATGTTATAGTGAAAACATCCAGACATATAAATACAAACTGCTTTATTTTTGCTGCTATTTGTTCTAAAATCACACATGCACGCGCAGCCTGCTGAAGTACCTCCATGTAATCCTTTGGATTTGAGAAAAGTAACTGTAATCTGAGTACTACCAGAGGAGAGAGTAACTGTACCGCACACAGTACTCAGGATGAGTATTCAGACGTGTATTTGCGGCTCCTGCTCTGGAAATATTCAGGGTTTATTTGACACTGTGCTGCTTAGTAAAAGAGAAAGGCGCAGGTTTGACGCGCTGTGCTCTCTCCGGACATGTCCTCGTTTCTGTCTCTCTGTTTCTCTGTCTCTCTGTCTCTGTTTCTGTCTCTCTGTTTCTGTCTCTATCTCTCTGTTTCTGTCTCTGTCTCTCTGTTTCTGTCTCTGTCTCTGTCTCTGTGTCTCTCTGTTTCTGTCTCTGTCTCTCTGTTTCTGTCTCTCTGTTTCTGTCTCTCTGTCTCTCTGGTGTCGGTGGGAGATGGAGAGGCTCGCGTGACGCCGCTTCCTCTCCCCTCTTCCTCTCCCCTCTTCCTCTCCTCTCTCTCTCTCTCTCATCTCACTGTACGGTCACGAGGAGGGGCTTGGTGCGCGCGCTGGAGCCCGTGGCCGCGGTGTGTCGCCTGGTTCGAGCCTCCATCATCCCGCAGGTCAGCGCTCGAGCTCAAAGGAGGAGACGTCCGGGAGCGGGGAGCCATGCGTCCATTTTATTAAAGCTCCTGACCGTGCGTGAGCGTGCGGAGCGTGTGCGGGGGTGCGTGCGGCTCGTGGACAGGCTGGCGGGCCGAGGAGCGCTGTGGCTCGGCTCTGGAGCGCTGCAAACGTCGCCAGTCCGCCGTGTCTCCGTGTGACATGTAGGCTCGGCTCTCCGTGCGCGTTTGGCTCCGGATCACACCGCGCGCTGCTTCCTCCGCCTCCAGACATCTTCAGCTGCGACCTGAGTGTGGCCATGACAGGCTGCTGTGACATTGACTCGTAGAAAGAGGTAATCACGTCCATATCTGCTGGCTCTACTTGTTTGTCTGCACAGATGCTTTGGGTTTGTGCAGGTTCGGTTCTGTGTGGTGATTGTGTTGAGGAGAAGTAGGTTAAACGCGCGCATCCCGCAGCCTGCCCCGCAGTCTGCCCCGCAGCCTGCCCCGCGCTGGGCTCTGTCCACACTCGGACTTGACCTCAATGTTATCAGTCCGGGCTCCACATCAGAGCTGACACTGGCACAGAGGCTTTGCGCGCGCGTGATGATGTTGTGGGCTGTGTGTGTGCGTGCGCGCGTGTGGGAATGTGTGTGCGCGTGCGTGCGGATGTGTGAGTGAGGATAAAGCTGGGGATTGTTTGGTGGAGGCGGACAGTTCAGTGGGAGGCATGAGACTGGGAATAGACACTTCCTCCTGCGCTGGATAAGTCCACTTTATCTGTGCGCGCTGGACACACCCCAGACCCTTTTACTTCTGGATGTTATAGAGGCCACGCAGCCTAATGGTGTGATGCACGTGCACGTACGCCCTGTTCTTCACTGTTTTATCACTATCTGCACATTCCTTTCTATTGTGTAGCTTAAGTCAAAACTATTTTACTAAAAGGAAATCTGCCACTCTTCAGGATTTCATCATATTTGCAATAGTTTACCACTTCTGGGCTGACAGGCTTCAGACCGGTTCAGTGTTTGCTTTGTTTTAAGATACAGAACAGTTACAGTGAAGTTGTGTGTTACAGTGACACACACAGGTCACACTTCATATAGAATGTTTCCCCCTTCAAAGCTCTTCATAAAGTGTTTGTGATGCATGTGAGTCTGAAATGAGGCTTCTACTGAAAACATGTGAGGTCCCACAGTGAGTCTGTCCTGTGGCTGTGCAGGCCGGGGTGCTGCTGTGAGGAGACCCTCTCCCAGGGCCTGGGACCAGAGTCACGTGACTGCAGACAGGGGGCAGTAGTTTAAAAGTGAACGTGCAGCAGAGTTTATTCATCATTCTAGGTCTTGTGTTCTGTCATTCTGATGAAAGAACACCACAGACACTCACGTGTTTGAATTCATGTTCAGAAGCTATATTAAAGCAGCCCTATTGTGCTTGTGTCTTTATAGTTCTCATCTCTGACCCCTGTGGATCATTATCTTATAATTTACACATTTTAAATCACAATATTCATCTAAAACTACTTCAAATCCACTGACGTCCACATCAGAACACTGCCGTCCTCAGATTCACTATCACATGTGTTGATGCAGTAGCGTCACGCTGGGGGTTTTCTACATGGATCTTTAAAGTGGAATGTTCAGCTGTTACCATGGAGACACAATGTACACAAAAGTGTCAACATCGTCTGAAATCTCAATAAAAAATCCAAAAGTGATTTAAAGAGCACGTTTTCAGGAACCTGTGATCGGTCTGAGCTCATGGTCCTGTTTAAAAGTTTGATTTTATACAAAAAGGTGTTGGCTAATGCTAATGCTAATGCTAATGCTAATGCTAGTGTGTGACTGTAATGTTGTTTGAGAGAGACTTGTTTAACAGTACAAATCAGCTCCCCTGTTGTAGTCCCAGCTTATTCAGTTCTTTCTGGTGAGATTGTTCAAATAAAGCTCTGATTAAAGTCTAATGACACTTCAGACAGAGCAGTGCCTTTCGGTTAGCATCGCACCCCCAGGGAAAGTTGATGACATCAGCTACAAAGTATCCACTGATTCATTACTCGTACACACAGTTACACAGTCGAGGCTGTTCACATCTGCAGGGATCGTTACCATGTTTCCGACAGAAAAACGTCCACATTTGTACCTGATATAGTAGTATGTATATATATATATATATATATATATATATATATATATATATATATATATATATATATATATATATATATATATATATATATATATATATATATATACATATATATATATATAGTCATGGAGGAGATTATGGTGCTTTGGTTTTCAGGAAAATTTGATAATATATACAAAAATATCAACCCATTAATCCAGTGTCTATAGTGTGTGACATAAACCTGCACAAGTATCTGTCATTCTGTTTGTCATTATACCTCCAGTCCACAGGTGGCACTAGTCTAGAGCGGCTTTTAAAATATATGTACTTTATCTACTGGCACAAACTTTACATCAGGTTTACTGTTTTGGAGCATCATCTATATTGATACTTGGTGCTGATTTCATCCACTTTCCTTGGGGTATGATGCTAACTAGAAGCTCTGCTCTGTCTGAAGCTCTGTTCCTCAAGTTAGACTTTAATCTGAGCTTTGTTTGACCACATCTTCCGTTGACCTAATCTGGTCTTGTTTTGTGGAAGTTGCAGTTGGCTCCATCTCTAGTAAATGTTGAACTAATGACTTGATTTAGTTTCAAATATTCTCAGTGTTTTTGGTGATTTTTTATATTGTGACGTTTATTATTGTGATGATGATTACTGATTAAACAGGGGGTATGGTGTAATGACTTTTTCTCCCATCTAACGCTGTTCCCTCATCAAAAACATGCCTCAAGATCCATGCATGTTTGAGTAATCTAGTGATCTCTCTCAAACCCTCCTCATGGTTATCTGTAAGATTCTGTGCAATATTTCGCCTACAAGTGTATGTATAATTAGCACATTTTAAATTTTAATGTGGCTTAATGAAAGAAACAAATCTGTTGACTTCAGCGTTAAAAAATTGCGTCGCCGTAAACGTCACAACAAAGAGCCGCATGCTGTCGGCGGGGGGCAGATGGACAAAATGGCGTTTTGAAAATAATGGATTAAAGATTCACTTAAAAATGAATCACTCCAAACACAATTTCAGAGGCTCAATGAGAAGAAACGATTAGAACAAGGAGAAACATCTGAAAAGTCAATTTTGCATAATAGGCCTGCTTTAAATAGTTTATCGCTATGGCAACAAACCCGCAGATAGCTGTCACACATCTGCTCCGTGATCGGGAACACATTCCCGATTCCCAGGGCAGTTGCGTGTGGAAGGTGGGAGTCAGCAGAGAGATGCTCACAGTCGCTCAGATCACTTAGGACCTGGCCCACCTCCAGAGCTCAGACAGCGCCGCTCTCGCCCTTCAGCCTCAAATCGGTGCTTCCTGTAGTTTTCTTCACAAAGCACAGTCATCATCATCATCATCATCATCATCATCATATGGGAACGAGAGCGTGAAACAGGTGGACAGCCCCAAAACACTTTCAGATATTTTTGAAATCTGCAGAGACTCATTTTAGACGTGATTGGAGTGAAAGTGATGCATATTTTTGAATGCAGCCTCTTCCAGTTCGAGCGTCGGGGGGGAGCTTATCCCAGCTCAGATCCCACAAGTGAGAATGTAATTGTGTCTTTTGTAAATGTTTTTATTGGTTGAAATGACCGGATTTGTGCCATTTTTCATAATGTCAAGTGGGCGTTCCATCCACACAATTACACAATGTTTGGGTGAAATTCACTTATTGTTTTTATTGCGATGATTGCTTTGACCACAGCAGTCACATGGTCAGAGGGTGAACGCAACATTATGTTAAAAAAAAATCTTGTCGGACTTATACTAATTTGCTGAGGTTTTAGTGCAAGAGAATAGAGCAGTGCGGTTTCTCAGAGGGGCTGTGTTTGTGTTTCTGGTCGTTTAAGCCGGTCACACACAGGATTGTTCAGTCTTCAACAAATTTTAAACATGCAACAAAAAGCGCAGACCATAGACTTTATATTAACAGACATAGCTAACCCGCTAGCCACGTTCTAAACAGGAAGTGATCATGGACGCGCATCTGGCTCCATCGACTCAGGCTCCAATTCAGTTTCTATTGAAAATCTGTGTCTCTCTCTCTGAACCTGCTGCTGTCGACTCGTCATTTTGGTCTTAAATGTTCATATTAACCCTCCACATGATCCTGGGGTTTTTATTTCACTATTGTGTCGCTAAATCAACACATGAACGTTAATAACAGACAAATCAGGCGCCTTCTTTCCATAATGAGGTTAGCAACAGGTTTGACTGACAGTGTTGCTAAGCGCCCACTCCCCAGTAAACCAGTGGTGTGGGAGGGAAGGGGCGTTACCTTCAACAGCCTCGCTCCTGATTGGCTCTTTGGTTGCTATGATACTCGTAGTTCGAATACCAAATGTGGAACTGGACTTGTATTTGTCCACTATACCTGCTCCAGCCTCGATGAGCTTCATCCTGAACGCTGTGGGTGACGTCACGCTCACTCAGTCTCAGTTTAGTCTATGCTTACGCCTCTGTGTCCGACGCTCCGTCTGCCCCTGACGCTCTGTTTTATTGGCTGTTGCCGTGGTGTTGTTTTGTGGTTATGATATGACAGAACAACTCAGAGACACTCAGAAGCCTCCCTGAAGTCCAGACGAAGCAAATCAGGTCCTAAATCTGCCCAAAGATCCTGTAGGACTGTATACTGTTGTCGGGTGCACACCTGTCAATGCAACTGTCAATCACGGCCAGTTGAAAACGGCGAGATTCACAACTTTGTAAAGTATTGCACAAGTCTGTGTTCTGGATCTCAGGCAAAGCATTTACAAAAATCTTCAACAAAACAGCTCCAGTGTTGTTTTAGTGCTGTCAGAGTCATTAGCACAACACCGATCTGAAAAGTGTTTAGCTCCGTACTTCAGACTGAAACAGGGCGTTTGGGGGACTTTGTGAGAGAGAAAATTGCCCAGTTCTGAAGAGCGCTCCCTGTGCTGCAGTTCGAGAGCGCAGCTGGGCAGAAGGAACACAGAGCGAGTAGAACGAGTCAGCGATATGGTAAAAAAAAACAACAAAAGGTCATAGGTCACGATTGACAATGACAAAATATTTATATGAATGGACAATGTTCTGAGTCCACACACAGACCTGGAGCTGTGTTTTGTTTCATTCACACATGTTTAACTCACAAACCTGCAGATTTAGGCTCTCAAATTGAAAACACTCTGTTCCACCTTGTGATGTCATCATGTGGTGATACAGGAAGTGCTCCACTGTGTTTTTAAACTCCACACACCTTCATTAGAATCATTTGGATAATTTCAGACCTGGAGTTGCACGATCTCTATTGAACTAAAGGTAAAAGGAGATGTTCACTTGAAAACTACCACTTCATGACATCACTAAGTGGAACAGAGCATTTTGAGCTTTGGAGATGTTACAGACTAATAATTAAGTGTTCCTCAAACATGTGAATGAAACAAAAAACAACTCCAGGTCTGTTTTTGAGAAGGTAATGACATTATAACACGACTTAAAGCTCACAAGAGTCCATTTTAATGTAGGACTTTAAATACTGTCTAATACAGAATGTAATTTGAGACTGAACTCGTGTAATGGTGCCCTTCTGAGCAGCGTCCCTGGGTTTGTCCTGATGTCTCTGCGTGATAGATTGGCTCCACTCTGGTACAGAACCACAGGACTAATCCAATTACATACTCTCCCAAGCTCCGATCCCAGAGGACGGCACAGACTCTCATAACAGCGTCTCACTCCTGCTTCACTGTGCTGCTGTGGAGTACGAGATGGTTTATGACCTTTGACCCTTTGACCTTTCACACTTTATCATTGGTGCCTAGAGAACCTTGACATATTGGCTAGTGCAGTAATGAAGCTAGTGTTCTGGTGTAATTATGAGATGTTTGCAGGGTTTGTACACCTCTGTCGCTGAGTTTCAGATGACCTCACATCATTGTACAGGCCATATCAATAAATACAGACAAGAGGGTAGCTTAAATGTATATTGTTAAAATGCAAAATTATATTATAATCATAGTCTGAAGAAATGAACTATGTGAGCGTGATGTCACCCACAGTGTTCGGCTCCAGTCAAATGAAGCTCATCGAGGCTAGCAGAGTTCCTACTGCAAGTATCATAGCAACCAAAGAGCCAATCCAGAGTGAGGCTGTTGAAGGTAACGCCCCTTTCCGCACCGCTGAGTTAGCAGGGAGCGGGCGCTTAGCAACGCTGTCAATCAAACCTGTTGCTAACACTAGCTGGAGCGACCTCGGGGAAAGAAGGACCTGATTTGTCTGTTATTAATCTTCATATCTTGATTTAGCGACACAATAGTGAAATAAAAACCCCAGGATCATGTAGAGGGTTAATACGAACATTTAAGACTAAAATGAGTCTGACAGCAGCAGCTACAGAGAGATACAGTTTTCTTGTGTAAAGTGAATTGGAGCCAGAGTCGATGAAGCCGGAAGTGCCACATGATCACTTCCTGTTTGGAACGCGGTGGCTAGCAGGTTAGCTCTGTCCATTTAAATAAACAGACTATGGTTGGGTTTAGTCAATAAATAAATATAAATAGGGGCAAGAGTGGCTCACTTGGTAGAGTGTTTGTCCACTGGCCCACAGGTTGGCGGTGTGATTCCAGCTCCACAGATGAATGCTGTGGTTGTGTCCTTGGGCAAGACACTCAACCTACCTCTCCCCAGTTCTTGTGTACACTGCTGTATGAATGTGTGTGTGAATGTGTCAGTGGTTCCTTGATGTAAAGTGTTTTGAGCCTTGAAGGTTGTGTATAAAAATGTGACTATTTACCAGGTTAAACATTTGCTCCTTTACCTTTTGGAGATTTCATGGCAAAGTAATCAATAGTGACATCTGGCTCCTGCAGATATCTTCACACAGAAAACCCCATCATCAAAATAATGATCATAATAATAATAATAATACAGAATCAAACAATTATCCTAAGGTCCCAAATACCTGAGTACATCTGTCTTTAAACCGATAAAAATGAATGAAAGTACATACTAAAGGTAAAGTTGTGGAGGCGATTTTAGAGTAAAGCTGAGTGATTCTCAATTGGCGGCCTGGGGACCACATCCGGCCCGTTAGCGCTCCCACATGGCCCACAGAGTTTTACTGAAACAACAATATAACATCTCAAGAGAACAGTGAGTCCGTGCAGGAGCAGGTGGCAGCAGTTTCTGAGGCTGCGTTTGCACACTGGACTGAAGCAGGTCCCTGGGTGTTTTTATCAGCACAGTGTGGACTCGGACATTCTCTCACATCCACAACCACATGTGTAGTGCCACCGTGGACTGTAAAATAACTGAGTGAGTGTGACGTCGGCAAAATGGGAGCCCAGTTACATATAAGGAAATCTGACCGTGAGTATCATAGCAACCAAAGAGCCAATCAGGAGCGAGAGTGTTGAAGGTAACGCCCCTTTCCACACCGCTGGTTTAGCAATGAGCGGACGCCTGACTTGTCTGTTATTAATGTTTATATCTTAAATTATGGAAACATTGGTGAAATAAAAACCCCAGGATCATGTAGAGGGTTAATACGAACATTTAAGACTAAAACGACGATCTGACAGCAGCAGTTACAGAGAGGGAACACAGATTTTTCAATAGAAAGCGAATTGGAGCCATAGTCGATAGAGGCGGATGGGTCACCTCCTATTTGGAACGCGGCGGCTAACAGGTTAGCTATGTCCATTTAAATGTACAGTTCTATGGATATAACCTTTAAAGCAAAAGCATTTTACATTAGGTTTAGTGTTTTGTGAATCTTTTTTTTACTCTTCAAATTCTCAATTATATTTTGTTCTTTTTGGGATTATACAGTAAACTGAATGTCCACGAGCTCAACAGCTTCACTCCTGATTGGCTCTTTGGTTGCTATGATAGTCATGATCAGAACTCTGCTCCAAATTCGTCCCTATACCTGCTCGAGCCTCGATGAGCTTCATTTGGAGCTGCAGCTGTGGGTGACTCCACTTTTCACAATTCTACAATGAACGAAATAATCTTGACATCTCTATTAGCCTCATGACTTGAAGCCCATCAGAGCTCAAATCAGGCTTAAAACTTCACAGACCCGTCACTATAGATTAGAGCACGTGATGTAATGAGAGCTGCTTGAGCCCTGGCTAAAACTAGCATAGCGCCGTGTACATTTGAAGGTGTTTGTTGGTGATAGCGGAGCCCTGCACTCTCACACTCCAAAGCAGAAATCAGTCTTACACTTATTAGCTGGCTGAATGCCCCCAATTAACTAATTACAAGCTTGTGTCAGCAGTAGTGAGCGGTGTGTGATGACGTTGGAGGCACTGAGGCATTTCTGATAGCGTCAAAGCAGACACTCGACAGAAGAGCTGAGTCTGCATGAGCCCCCCTCTCTCTCTCTCACACTGAGGGGGCAGCGCTGGGTTTTTCCTGGTTATTCCCATTACATTTCTATATTATAACTGCTGGATTTCAGATGACGTCACAGCATTCTATGGGGAAATCATATTTAATACAGACGGGGGCAGGTGTTGTATGTTTAAAGGGCACGTATCACAATGTTTTCTGAGCTGTGTTTTAATGTTTCCTCGTCACAAACAGACCTGGAGCTGTGTTTTGTTTCATTCTCACATGTTTAACACACAAACCCTGCAGATTTACACTGAGTTCTTCTCTCAAACTGAAAACACTCTGTTCCACCTTGTGATGTCATCATGTGGTGATACAGGAAGTGCTCCACTGAGTTTTTAAACTCCACACACCTTCACCAGGATCATTTGGATGATCTCAGCCCTGGAATTGCTGTTTTTTACTGAACTAAAGGTAAAAAAGGAGCTGTTAACGTGAAA
This sequence comes from Periophthalmus modestus, assembly GCA_019594935.1. Classification (NCBI taxonomy): domain Eukaryota; kingdom Metazoa; phylum Chordata; class Actinopteri; order Gobiiformes; family Gobiidae; genus Periophthalmus; species Periophthalmus modestus. The sequence continues at coordinate 13,006,328 of JAIEZT010001390.1, read as the reverse complement.
AGTACCGCTTCATGACATCACAAGGTGGAACAGAGCATTTTGAGCTCAGCGTAATAATGCAGTATGTGTGAATGAAACAAAACACAACTCCAGGTCTGTTTTTGAGAAAGTAACAGCATTATTACATGACTTAAAGCTCACAAGTCTTTTTTTTGGTCATAACACAGTGAGTTCTTGGATCCAGTTCGTAACAGAAATAATCAGGTTCAACATTTGTGAATTTACCTTTTGAATATTTCATGGCAAAGTACAATGTGATGAATGGAGAAAAACTGTGTTCTGCTATGGTGCTGTTTATGATGTGTTGGCCCATGACGCTAGCGTAAACATAGCATGGTTGTTTCATGGCTGAAGGTGGGAGGTGTACGACTTTTTATACATATTTCTACTTTACTGATACCAATAGTAGGAAATGTGAATTTATTTTTTTTCTATAATATGATGAGTCCCCAGTATATGACAGTGAATCACCTCGGAGCCTCAGTTGTGATTGCTGTGCAGTTTTTTTAAGGGGTGTTATGTAAGTTTTTAGGTGGAGGCTCCAAAACCTTTGCATGCAATGTTCCACAGAGCAGCATTAAACTTGGCCATCCCCAGGGAGACAAACAGGTCACTCACAAGTATTTGTATTTATTTTATGTATTTATGGTAGTATAAACACCAGTAAATTATAGGTATAAGAGAATTTTATACTGTGGGATATTCCTGACAAAGCAAAACATTTTTATTTAGACAAAACATTCAGTTTAATTCAAGTTTATTTCTACAGGACATTTAAAAAACTTTCATCTGACCAATGTGCTTCACATAAAAGTAAAAAAATAAATACATATACAGATAATGTGATACATAAGAAAAGAACAATAAAGCACCTATCTGTCCCGTCTAGTGTTAAATACCAGGGAGAAGAGGTGGTTTTCAGTCTAGTCTTAAACTGTGTTAAAGACACACAGAGAGACACAAAGAGGACCCACAGAGTGACACATTTAAAGAGGACCCACAGAGTGACACATTTAAAGAGGACCCACAGAGTGACACATTTAAAGAGGACCCACAGAGTGACACATTTAAAGAGGACCCACAGAGTGACACATTTAAAGAGTACCCACAGAGTGACACATTTAAAGAGGACCCACAGTGACACATTTAAAAGAGGACCCACAGAGTGACATATTTAAAGAGGACACACAGAGTGACACATTTAAAGAGGACCCACAGAGTGACACATTTAAAGAGGACCCACAGAGTGACACATTTAAAGAGGACCCACAGAGTGACACATTTAAAGAGGACCCATAGAGTGACACATTTAAAGAGGACCCACAGAGTGACACATTTAAAGAGGACCCATAGAGTGACACATTTAAAGAGGACCCACAGAGTGACACATTTAAAGAGGACCCATAGAGAGACACATTTAAAGAGGACCCATAGAGCGACACATTTAAAGAGGACCCACAGAGAGACACATTTAAAGAGGACCCACAGAGTGACACATTTAAAGAGGACCCATAGAGTGACACATTTAAAGAGGACCCACAGAGTGACACATTTAAAGAGGACCCATAGAGAGACACATTTAAAGAGGACCCATAGAGAGACACATTTAAAGAGGACCCATAGAGAGACACATTTAAAGAGGACCCACAGAGAGACACATTTAAAGAGGACCCACAGAGTGACACATTTAAAGAGGACCCATAGAGTGACACATTTAAAGAGGACCCACAGAGTGACACATTTAAAGAGGACCCACAGAGTGACACATTTAAAGAGGACACACAGTGACACATTTAAAGAGGACCCACAGATTGACACATTTAAAGAGGACCCATAGAGTGACACATTTAAAGAGGACCCATAGAGTGACACATTTAAAGAGGACCCATAGAGTGACACATTTAAAGAGGACCCATAGAGTGACACATTTAAAGAGGACCCATAGAGTGACACATTTAAAGAGGACCCACAGAGTGACACATTTAAAGAGGGACCCATAGAGTGACACATTTAAAGAGGACCCACAGAGTGACACATTTAAAGAGGACCCATAGAGTGACACATTTAAAGAGGACCCACAGAGTGACACATTTAAAGAGGACACACAGAGTGACACATTTAAAGAGGACACACAGTGACACATTTAAAGAGGACCCACAGATTGACACATTTAAAGAGGACCCATAGAGTGACACATTTAAAGAGGACCCATAGAGTGACACATTTAAAGAGGACCCATAGAGTGACACATTTAAAGAGGACCCACAGAGTGACACATTTAAAGAGGACCCATAGAGTGACACATTTAAAGAGGACCCACAGAGTGACACATTTAAAGAGGACCCATAGAGAGACACATTTAAAGAGGACCCCATAGAGAGACACATTTAAAGAGGACCCATAGAGAGACACATTTAAAGAGGACCCACAGACACATTTAAAGAGGACCCACAGAGTGACACATTTAAAGAGGACCCATAGAGTGACACATTTAAAGAGGACCCACAGAGTGACACATTTAAAGAGGACCCACAGAGTGACACATTTAAAGAGGACCCACAGAGTGACACATTTAAAGAGGACACACAGTGACACATTTAAAGAGGACCCACAGATTGACA
>JAIEZT010001390.1:12963707-12998707 GCA_019594935.1 Periophthalmus modestus | reverse complement strand
ACACATACGTGAACACGAACATGAAGCACAGACAGAACTGAACACGTGTCTGGTTTGTTACATAGATATTAACAGTTAATCAGAAAACTAAAGGATAAAAAAAAGTTTACTCTGGATCTCACTCCAAATCACTAAATCCATAGAATTTTTCATCCTCAGTGTCACTTCTGAACAACTCCACCTGCTCCGGAGGAAGATGGCTGTCATACTGGTACAAGTCTAGAGCGCCCTCCTGTGGTCGTCACTGTGACCTTAACCAAGATGTGAAATTAAATATTTTAATCACATATAAGTCGCATCTGAGTATAAGTCGCTCCCGGGACAAACTATGAAAAAAGTCTGGAAAATACAGTAGCAGTAGCTAAATCTGGGACAAATCATCTTTTCTTTTGTAAGATTAATGATTTTGTCCACAAAGAAAAAAAAAAAAAAAATTTTGAAAAAAAAAGTCAAACATGAATTAATTGCAAAAATGGAAAGGCTTTGAATCGATTGCTTCAGATGATCTAGATTTGCTCGTGTCTGCCTCACTCGCCCTGTCTCCTGTAAAATGGAAACTATGATATCACACAACACTCTGACACTCGTCTCCACCTGTTCGACCAGCTCACACTTCATCCTGACCTCTTTCCACACGCTCCATCGCTTTAGACCATTTACTCCTCTATTTAAAATCCTCCTCTCTTCCCCTCCTCACCTTGTAACCTCTCCGCCTCACTGGTCCTGTCTCATTCACACATGGATCATATTTGTGCTGCTTCTGCCCGTCCGGAGCATCTCACTCTCACTAAACATCGTCTGGACTCATCATTGTCCAGCCTCATCTGTCCATCACCACAAGACGAACGTGCTGCTGGAGGAGGAGTGGTCACATCTGCCCCCTCACCATGAATGAGTGTATGTCATAGACTGTTTATATAAATGGACATCGGTGACCTGCTAGTCGCCACGTTCCAAGGATCGCGAGAGTGATCATGGTCCATCGACTCTGGCTCCAATTCACATTAGAAAACTGTGTCCCCTCTCTCTGCACCTGCTGCTGTCAGACACATTTTGGTCTTAAATGTTCGTATTAACCCGCTCGACATGATCATAGTATTTTTATTATGCTATTGTGTCTGTAAATCAAGATATGAACATTAATAACAGACAAATCAGACGCCTTCTTTCGCTCCCGCTAGCGTTAGCAACAGGTTTGATGCACAGCGTTGCTAAGCTCCCGCTCCCTGCTAAACCAGCGGGGTCATTGTGTGTGTTTCTTTATTTTTTACTACTTTCTACATTTTAAATACACACAGAAGATATCAAATATATGAAAAACAGTGAAATAACTCAAAAAACAGAGGTCAGCGGACTTGTTTTAGATGAATATTGTGATTTAAAATGTGCAATTATAACATAATGATCCACAGGTCATAAATTATAACTATAGAGACACACAAAGTCTTCAGGTCAGTCTCATCAAACCCCTCACTGAGTCTCTCTCTCTGATGTGCAGGTGTTTTGTGTGAAAAACCAAGATGGTGGCCCTGTCTCTGAAGATCTGCGTCCGCCAGTGCAACGTGGTGAAGACGATGCAGTTTGAGCCCTCCACGCCCGTGTACGACGCCTGTAGGATCATTCGAGAGAGAGTCCCTGAAGCACAGTCTGGACAAGGTTCGTAAAATGAAATATAAGATTTATCTTTTATCATATTAGGGAGTTACTTATAATCCCTCTGTGTGCCAGCCTCAGATTACGGCCTGTTTCTATCTGACGATGATCCCAGAAAAGGAATCTGGCTGGAGTCTGGGAGAACCCTGGATTACTACATGCTACGGAACGGCGTAAGAGCTAAAGATTTATGTTTCAGTGTTGGGTGTGATTTAAATGAACCTGTATCTGTTTTTATACAAATTGTGCACTGGAACAGTTAATTAAAATGTGTGCACTTGCAGCGTGGGAAAGACATTAGTCCCCGTGCATATAAAATACATCTTAAATTTTATATTTTGTCTGCAATTTTAAACCTTTATTCCAGTCAAATGAAGCTCATCGAGGCTAGAGCAGCGATAGTGGCTAATTCAGCAGAGTTCCATATTTGGAATTCCCACGGCGAGTATCATAGCAACCAAAGAGCCAATCAGGAGTGAGGCTGTCAATCAAACCTGTTGCTAACGATTTACAGACACAAACCCCAGGATCATGTAGAGGGTTAATACGAACATTTAAGACCAAAATGACGAGTCTGACAGCAGCAGTTAGAGAGAGAGGGGACACAGTTGTTTTTTTTTTCAACAGAAAGCGAATTGGAGCCAGAGTCGATGGAGCTGGAAGTGCGGACATGATCACTTCCTGCTTAAAATGTGGCGGCTAGCAGGTTATGCCCATTTATACATACAGTGGTCTGTGTCTGTGTGCAGGATATTTTGGAGTACAAGAAGAAGCAGCGGCCTCAGAAGATCAAAATGCTGGACGGAGCGGTCAAGACCATAATGGTGGACGACTCTAAAACAGTTGGAGAGCTGCTGGTCACCATCTGCAGTAGAATCGGTACTGTCCACGTGTACTCTGATGTCACTAGCAGGGGCGGAGCCAGTCATTTTTGGTCGGAGGATTTAAAGGGGCGCTGAGGTTTTTAATGTGTGTGTTCAAAGTGGGTCAGAAGTCTTTGGGGGAACCATGGGGGTGCATTGGCCAGTCTAGGGGAGACTAGTGCCCCCTTGAGCCCTCCCTGGTGCTGCCCCTGGTCACTAGCAGGTTTAAAGTTTATAAAGTAAGCTACAGTTTCTGGACATAAATGCAAAAGTTTCATCAGTCCAACAAAAGAAAAATGTCTGAATGAAGAATGTGTGTGTTTGGAGCCCTGGGCAGATACAGTGGAGCCAGCCCGTCTTTTATTTCCTGAGAACAGGGCTAAGCAATAAGACAAAAACATTAATCACAATTGTTTCCCTCAAATATCACAGTTTTTGATTTGATATTTTTTTAAAAAAACAAACAAAAACTGGTTCAATTTTAAAGGGCCCATATAACACTATTCTCTGAACTTTTCTAATGTTGTTTCCTCGTCACAAACAGACCTGGAGTTGTGTTGTTTGTTTAACACACAAACCTGCAGATTTACGCTGAGTTTGTCTCTCAAACTGAAAACACTCTGTTCTACCTTGTGATGTCATCATGTGGTAATACAGGAAGTGCTCCGCTGTGTTTTTAAACTTCACCTTCACTAGAATCATTTGAATCATTTCAGGTCTGGAATTGCCAAACTCTACTGAACTAAAGGTAAAAGGAGCTGTTCACTTAATAAATGTACCACTTCATGACATCACAGGGTGGAACAGATCATTTTGAGCTTTGGAGATGTTACAGACTAATAATAAAGCGTTACTCAGACATGTGTGAATGAAACAAAACACAACTCCAGGTCTGTTTTTGAGCCGAAACAACATTATAGCATGGCTTAAAGCTCTTATCAATGTATTTTGTGCAATATAGGACCTTTAACACAAAAAAGTAAAATTTCTTTCTCAAAATGTCTTACTTTTCAGGAATCACCAACTACGAGGAGTACTCTCTGATTCAGGAGACGGTTGAGGACAAAAAGGAGGAAGGAACAGGGACCCTGAAGAAGGACAGGACTCTGCTGCTGCGGGATGAACGCAAGATGGAGAAGCTGAAGGCCAAGCTGCACACGGACGACGACTGTGAGTGTCCACTACGGCTTATGTAAGACTGGGGGTGTTCTACATGTATGTTTATGGACGGAATGTTCAGCAGTTACCATGGTGACACAATGCACACATTAGCAAACACTGACAAAAAAGTTGTAAGATAGAAAAAACAAACCAAATTGATTTAAACAGCACATTTTTAGGGGCCTGTGGTCAGTCCGAGCTCATCGTCCTCCAGTTCAGGAGTTTGATTTTACACAAAAAGGTGAGAGTGACTCACTGAAAAACTGTTGGCTGACGCTAATGCTAGCTAGCTTGTGACTGTAATGTGATGTGTGAGAGACTTGTTTAACAGCACAAATCAGCTCACCTGCTGTAGTTCCAACTGAATCTGCTCTTTCTGGTCAGATTGTGTGAAAAAAAAAAGCTCAGATTAAAGTCTAACAACGCTTCAGACAGCGCAGTGCCTTTAGTTAGCTTCACACCCCAGGGAATGTTGCAAATTATCAATACTAAGGAATAGACTCGATACTCAATACTTGATACCGATTTCAATACCACAATGATAATAAAAAAGAATCAGAATAGAATCAGAAAAAAAAATATATTTTTTTTCTGTGGTTTTATGCTAGTTGTGATGAAGCTAAAGATCATTATAAAACTGTTCTGAAAAGGTCAAATTTTGTCCTCTTCATTATTGATTTTTTTAGTATCGATTCAGTACCAATCATTTCAAAATACTTTTGCAGGATATTACTGCAGACAGAACTGAGTGAGATTGGTTTTCGCGGCTCTATAAACTGTGTGTTTTGTCAGTGAACTGGTTGGACCACAGCCGCACGTTTCGGGAGCAGGGAGTCGAGGAGAGTGAGACGCTGCTGCTGAGGAGGAAGTTCTTTTACTCGGACCAGAATGTGGACTCTAGAGATCCGGTCCAACTCAACCTGCTCTACGTCCAGGTACCGCATGTAACCCCTCTGTATGTGCACTACTGAACCTGCTTTAACACACGAGGGGAACGCCACCTCCACAGACTGTGTAAAGAAGTGACTGAGTGAGTGTGACGTCACCCACAGCATTCAGCTCCAAATGAAGCTCATTGAGGCTGGACCAGGTACAGCGGATAATTTGGAGCCCAGGTCCATATTTGGAAGTCCGACTGTGAGTATCATAGCAACCAAAGAGCCAATCAGGAGCAAGGCTGTTGAAGGTAACGCCCTTTCCCACTCGCACCGCTGGTTTAGCAACGCTGTCAATCAAACCTGTTGCTAACACTAACCGGACCGACCTAGGGGAAAGAAGGACCTGATTTGTCTGTTATTAATGCTCATATCTTGATTTACAGACATAATAGTGAAATAAAAACCTCAGGATCATGTAGAGGGTTAATACGAACATTTAAAAAACCAAAATGAGTCTGACAGCAGCAGGTACAGAGAGAGGAGCAACGGCTTTTCAGTGTAAAGTGAATTGGAGCCAGAGTCAATGGAGCCGGAAGTGCACCCATGATCATTTTCTATTTGGCAGCAAGCGAGTTAGCTACGTCCATTTACCTTCAAAAGCCTCGCTCCTGATTGGCTCTTTGGTTGCTATGATACTCTTAGATACTCTGGGTCGAAATGCTAAATATCAAACTCTGCTCCAAATTAGCTATAAGTGCTCTAGCCTTGATGAGCGTGATGACTTCTTTACACAGTCTGTGCATAATATGGGCCCTTTAACACACCAGCGTGAGTCCAGCCCTTTAATTCAGCTGATTAAAAAGAGAGTTGATTAAAAAGCGTCAAACAGACACACAAACTTGTACAGCGTTGTAGACATAGTGTTATCATGAGCCAATGCAGCTGTTCAAATGGTCCGGAAAGTTCCCCAGTTTCTTTTTAAAGGTGCTTTCCTAGAACAAGTATGACATCATGGAGTTTAACTTCCGTCGTCTCTCATACCTCCTCTTTTGTTTTCTTTCCCTCTTTTTTCCCTCCGTTCGGTTCTGGTGTGACATAATCAGGCTGCGCCCCACCCTTCATGCTGACACACATATTCAGTTTCCTCTCTCCAAAACAAGCCCCCCTCAGCCCCGCAGCCTCAGAGGGCCTGTGAAAAGTGCACACAATATGAGATAATGTGTGAGACATGGAGCTGCTGGTATTCAAGGGAGGGACATGGAAACAGTTATGAATGAAGTTGTGCTTGTGTCTAAATACTGCCTGTCATGTCTCTGAACAGCCACTCCCACCGCTCCCTCCTCCACTTATTTATCTTATTTATGTAATTATTTAACAGGGACACAATTCAGACATAGGCAGAACATGCAGCTGATGTGACGCATGTATTGTCCTTTTCCCTGCACAAATGGTTCAAAAAACATTTAAAAGCAGAATTTAGTTCAAGTGTATTTCTATAGCACGTTTAAAACAACTCGAGCTGACCAAAGTGCTTCACATAAAAGTCCACAAAATACACAGATACATGGGAAAAGAACAATAAAACGCCTGTATATCGTGCCTAGTGTTAAATGCCAGTTTTTAACTGTGTTAAAGACTGAGAGGATGTGACAGGCAGAGGGCGCTGTTCCATAGACATTTAAAGAGGACCCATAGAGTGCAGACATTTAAACACCAAAAAGAACATTTTGAATTGACCTGATATGAAACAGGAGCCAGTGCAGCTCTCGTCTCTCTTCTAAATCTTGAAACACATATTTAGAACAGCTCTGTGTCATGTTTCAGACATATAGCTCTCTTCAGTATTAACTCACTCGCCTGTGTACTCAAAGTGCACTAAGTCTTGGTTTGAAATGCATTTTAGAATAAAACCAACTGATATCACACCCTCACAAATAAGTCGCCTTTAAGACGTTATTTACACAGTATTTTTCATAAAATCACACAGTGCTTTTCAGAGCACAATAATAAAATACAAGGACAACACAGAAAAGAGATAAACACCTTGAAAAGTCTAAATAACAGAGTCTTGAGCTGCGGTTTCACAGGGTCAGTGGAGCTGACCAAACACAGAATCATCACAACGAGATGAGTGATGTGGACACTAATATTTATATAGATTTTTTATCTAGTGAACTTTTGTTTCTAAGTATAAATAAATATGACTTTAAAAAATGAGCTGAATGTACATAGACAACTCAGAGTGAAGTAATGAACAAACATCAGCTTCAACAAAACATTTATTAAGGCTCCAAAACACCAAACATGAGCTGTGTTTGAAGAAGAATCAGAGATTCTTCTACTGTAATGTGATGTAATGAAGTTTATGCAGAGTCAAGCTAAAATCACGCTAAAATCATGCTAAAATCATGCTAAAATCAAGGTATGTCTTTGTGTGTCAGCGCTAATGCTAATGCTAATTTTGGAGCCTAATAAATGTTATATTGCGCCACTGACTGAATTAATCTACACCTAAAAATGATCGGGTCGTCCTTACAACAAATACAATTGTGGTTATGCTACATTTAACCTTTTAATAGAAGTTAGCATTAGCATTAGCATCGACACACTAAGACGTACCTTTCTAAAGGTGTCTTTGGTGAAGTTTTCCTCACATTTGTAAAGTGTTTAACATGTCAGTGACGTCCACCCGCCGCTCCCTGTCCACTGTGTGACCCCAGCCTCCTAACCTCTGACCCCTGACCTTTAACCCCTTTTTCTCACACTTTGAACCCTGTGGCCTATACAACGGTGCGGCTAATATATAGATGTTTACTGGCTAACGGCCACAAGGGGGCCCTCTCTAGCGGTAAATGCAAAAATGAGACAGTCGTGGGGAAAGATGATGCGCTGAAGAATACACTAGTTTTGATTTTGAACTGTCATTTTGCGCATCATGCCACAGCCTCATGATGGAAAACACACCAAGAAATGTAAATGATGCAGCTTTAAGATAAAGACAATGGATCTGTCCATCAAAGAAGGAGATAGAGCCACTGCACGAAAGTCTGACCATTAAAGAAGGAGATAGAGCCACTGCACGAAAGTCTGACCATCAAAGAAGGAGATAGAGCCACTGCACGAAAGTCTGACCATCAAAGAAGGAGATAGAGCCACTGCACGAACAGAATGGCCCGTGTTGGTGCTCTTTTATTTTCTGAACCTGCAGGTATGTTCATCCCATGTTGGTGTCGGTGCTAATTTTCAGGCACAGTTAAGAAATATCGTCTTTCTGTGTAAATATCTCATGGCACAACATATTTGTAACATGTGGCTTATATTCAAGTGCGGCCTGTATATGTACAATATTTATTCTATTTTTAGCTGGTGCGGCCTATATTTATTTGCACTCAATAGTCCAAAATTTACAGTACATTACACCGGAAATGGTTAGACCTCTGATTGGAGCTAGCGTGCTACCAGTGTGAACGGAGCTAATGATGGTTCACACAGGATTTGGGAAAATGGCAGATCATCAAATAATTTAATTTGAATGTAAATAGAAGGACAGACACTTTCTAATCTTCGCCTCTGTCATGTGCATTTACATTATGGTTATTATGGTTATTCACTGTACTACTGTGTATTTTCATGAGAGGAACTAATAGAAACATGAATTGAAAAAGAAATATCATTGGTTAGGGATGGGATCGTGATGAAAGGGTTGACGATAATCATTCGTGGGACATTTTATATAATCGTGATAATCGCCAATGAAGATAATCGCCATTTTATCTCCAGAATCTGCAGAAAAAAGCTACTTACCCATAATGTTCTCTGCTGGATCGTAGTTATTTTCATTGATAACAAAGTACAATTACATAAAAGTTATTATGAATAAGTTCCACATTTAAACATTAAAATGATAAGTATTCATATCCATTTTTAAACGATCAGCAACTTCAGTAATTATCATGATATAAATGTTAATCACAATTATTTTGGCCGTGATAATCGTGACACCAGATTTCAGTATCGTCCCAGGCCTATCGCTGGTAATCGCAGATATGACATGGGTGGTGTATATTCTCATCTTCGTCACAGTATTCCTCTTCCTCCATGACGCGTTGGTACAGAGACTGGAGTGTGCCTCTGTGTACCCGCAGTACTCTGCTGTTTCACTGTTTGAATGAGGTGTGTCTGATTGGCTAATGCCCGAGCGTCTGCAGCAGCACACACGCACCGACGCCAACAAAGCCCTCCTCAGAATATGGACCAGCCGAGCAGCGAAGCGAACGTGACTTTTGACTGGTGCTAATCAGCCGTGAACCTTAAGAATCTTTTGAATGCGAGGTTGACACAGCATTCAGGGGCCGTCAATTTCTTTTATGTGCTTTTAAAAATATATTTTATTGGCAGCTTTTACAGAGTAGCTTATCAAAGTGTGAAGTGGGGCTGGACAGTATATCAAACCGAATCAAAACTTGAGTCGGTGCCATTTTCAAATCACAAAGGCTGCAATGAGTTTACAACGTCCTCTGCAGAGAACACTTTCCATTTTATAGAAAAAACTAGTAGTAGTAGTTTATCAGCTCATATTTCAATCTCACCTCAAATGTCGTTTACAATTTGCTCCGTCATAAACGCAGTACTTTCAAAATCTTTGTGTAGGCCCAGTGTCAATCCATTTAATATCACCACCATAAGATTTCCTTCTATCATATAGTCTATGGTGGAATGTTCAGCGGTTACCATGGTGACACAATAAAACAAAGCACATTTTCAGGAGCCTGTGATCAGTCTGTTCACGGTCTTGTTTAACAGCACAAATCAGCTCCTACTAAGTCAGCTCTTTCTGGTCAGATTGTGTTAAAACAAACCTCAGATTAAAGTCTAAATGAGTAACAGCTTCAGACAGAGCAGTGTCTACAGTTAGCATCACGCCCCCATAGAATGTTGATGACATCAGCTGCAAAGTATGAACCGGGCTCGTGTTGTTTTCTGAAATGGCTATCCAATGAGGAAATCTTGTTCTCCACAGTTTCCCTGATCTCTGTCCGTCTCCTGTCGTCCTCCTCAGGCTCGGGACGACATTCTGAACGGCTCTCACCCCGTCTCCTTCGATAAAGCCTGTGAGTTCGCGGGGATCCAGGCTCAGGTGCAGTTTGGACCTCACATGGAGCACAAACACAAGCCCGGCTTTTTGGAGTGAGTTTCACACCTCTCTCTCCTCCCTCCTGTCCTCTTTATATTTATATCTTTGGCTTCTCTCCTGTCTCCCTCTGTCTGGTAAAAATGATGTAAAGGACCTATATCACACAAAACTGACTCTTTTGAGCTTTAATCCATGCTCTGATGCTGTTACCTCCTCAAAAACTTACTTGGAGTTGTGTTTTGTTTAATTTGTTGTTTGAGCAACTGTTTATTATTAGTCCGTAACATCTCCAAAGCTCAAAATGCTCTGTCCCACCTTGTGACGTCATGAAGCAGTAGGTTTTTTTTTGTCAAGTTATCAGCTCCTTTTACCTTTAGTTCAGTAGAGATTGGCAATTCCAGGAGCTGAAATGATCCAAATGATTCTAGTGAAGGTGTGTTGAGTTTAAAAACACAGTGGAGCACTTCCTGTATTACCACATGATGACATCACAAGGTGGAACAGAGTGTTTTCAGTCTGAAAGAAGAGCTCAGCCTGAATCTGCAGGTTTGTGTGTTAAACATGTGAGAATGAAACAAAACACAGCTCCAGGTCTGTGACGAGGAAACATTATAATGTAGATCAGAAATAATATTTAAAGTTGGTAACTGTTCTGGGAGACTTTCACCTGCTTGTTTACTGGAGATGTTATTATTTTGCCTGGAATGTTCCACAGTATAGCATTTAACTTACCTATCTCCATGGAGACAAGCACGTGACACCACTAGGCCAGGCTACAGCAGGTCAGATCTGTGTAAAGAATGAATCTGTAATTTAAACAATTCAAGATCTATGCGTCCAGTCGCACACTGCGGAACATTACATTACATTAACATCGTCATGGAGACAAGCAGGTAGCACACCCCCCACAAGAAAAGTTACATAGTCCACCTTTACAGTAAGATTCTTAAAGCACTACTTGTTACTCATACACACTACATGTGCATTGGAGAAGTGAGTAAAATAAGTGTCTTGTCCAAAGAAATAACTCTGATCTGGGTTTGAACCATTCACAATCTGGTTATAAGGTGACAGCTGTACAACCTGAGCCACCGTTAACTTTCATCTGACTCCTGTCAGTGCTGTGTTCAGTGTTCAGTGCTGTGTTCTGTGTTCAGTGTTGTGTTCAGTGTTCAGTGCTGTGTTCAGTGCTGTGTTCAGTGCTGTGTTCAGTGTTCAGTGCTTTGTTCTGTGTTATGGTCAGTGTTGTGTTCAGTGCTGTGCTCTGTGTTCAGTGCTGTGTTCAGTGTTCAGTGCTGTGTTCAGTGCTGTGTTCAGTGCTGTGTTCAGTGCTGTGTTCAGTGCTGTGTTCAGTGTTCAGTGCTGTGTTCAGTGTTCAGTGCTGTGTTCATTGTTCTGTGTTCAGTGCTGTGTTCAGTGCTGTGTTCAGTGTTCAGTGCTGTGTTCAGTGTTCAGTGCTGTGTTCATTGTTCTGTGTTCAGTGCTGTGTTCAGTGCTGTGTTCAGTGTTCAGTGCTGTGTCCAGTATTCTGTGCTGTGTTCAGTGTTCAGTGCTGTGTTCAGTGCTGTGTTCAGAGCTGTGTTCAGTGTTCAGTGCTGTGTTCAGTGCTGTGTTCAGTGTTCAGTGCTGTGTTCAGTGTGCTGTGTTCAGTGCTGTGTTCAGTGCTGTGTTCAGTGCTGTGTTCAGTGTTCAGTGCTGTGTTCAGTACTGTGTTCAGTGTTCAGTGTGCTGTGTTCAGTGCTGTGTTCAGTGCTGTGTTCAGTGCTGTGTTCAGTACTGTGTTCAGTGCTGTGTTCAGTGCTGTGTTCAGTGCTGTGTTCAGTGCTGTACTCTCTGACCTCATGTCCTGTGCCTCTTTAGTCTGAAGGAGTTCTTACCCAAAGAATACATCAAGCAGCGAGGGGCCGAGAAGAAAATATTCCAAGTATGTCCCAGACTGTTTATGTATTTTTATTTTTAATACATTTTCTAATCGTGTCACCGCTGATTTCTGACCAGGATCATAAATCTTGTGGAGAAATGACAGAGATCGAAGCCAAGGTGAAGTATGTGAAGTTGGCCAGGTCCCTTCCCACATACGGCGTCTCCTTCTTCCTGGTAAAAGTAAGTCCCGTCCCTTTAAGATCAGGTGTTGTAAAAGTAAGTCCCGTCCCTTTAAGATCAGGTGTTGTAAAAGTAAGTCCCGTCCCTTTAAAATCAGGTGTTGTAAAAGTAAGTCCCGTCCCTTTAAGATCAGGTGTTTAACGATGTGTCGACTTGTTCCAAAAGAAGAAGAGATGAACGTGAAGGTTTAAGGGCTTTTGTGACGTCACCCACAGCGTTCAGCTCGAGTCAGATGAAGCTCATAGGGCAGCGGTTATAGGAAACGATTTGGAGAGTAGTTCCATACTAGGAATTCTGACCGTGTGTATCATAGCAACCAAAGACCCAATCCAGAGCAAGACCGTTGAAGGTACTGACGAAACAGCGAAATTAAAACCCCAGGACCATGTAGCGGTTTAATATGAACATTTTAAGGTCAGAATAACGAGTCTGACATTAGTCGTTACATTTAGCAGCACAGTTTTTTTATTTGTACCAAAATGACGACGCGACGCTGCCGAATCCTACGAGTAATTAAGAAAATAAAACTGGAGAAGAACGTGCGGACGTCTCAGGGGGCGTGTCTCAGTGGGCGTGTCACAGTGGGCGTGTCTCAGTGGGCGTGTCACAGTGGGCGTGTCACAGTGGGCGTGTCTCAGTGGGCGTGTCACAGTGGGCGTGTCACAGTGGGCGTGTCACAGTGGGCGTGTCTCAGTGGGCGTGTCACAGTTTGGCGTGTCACAGTGGGCGTGTCACAGTGGGCGTGTCACAGTGGGCGTGTCACAGTGGACGTGTCACAGTGGGCGTGTCACAGTGGGCGTGTCACAGTGGGCGTGTCACAGTGGGCGTGTTAAACGGGGGTAGATCCTCAAAATGGCGTCTTGAAAATAGACGATTAAAGATTAAACTCAAACATGAATCACTCCAAATACAACTTCAGAGGGAAATGAGAAGAAACGACTAGAACCTGGAGAAACATCTGAACAGAATAGATCTGATTTAATGCTTTAATGCTTTTTAAACATGTTCTAATGAGGATTGCGTTTTAAGATAGTCACATAGTCTGAGCACACACACAGACAGGAGCAGGTCTTACACCAGACTCATGGCTCTGGTGACATGTAGCTGTTTGTAAATGATCCATGTGCTGCTCTGAGGTCTTACACTCTATGTTATGTCGTAATAGGAAAAAATGAAGGGCAAAAACAAGCTTGTGCCGAGGCTTCTGGGGATCACCAAGGAGTCTGTGCTGCGGGTGGACGAGAAAACCAAAGAGGTGGTGCAGGACTGGCCCCTGACCACTGTCAAGAGATGGGCGGCTTCTCCAAAAAGCTTCACTCTGGTAACGTGACTTTAACTATTCTACAAATACGATGAAATGTTCTGTTATCGCTCAAATGCAGCTGTAGAAAACAACCAGTCTGGATCAGCTTTGAGGCTGAAGGCAAAGCTTTTCAGGGCTGAGCAGTTTATCCTA
This sequence comes from Periophthalmus modestus, assembly GCA_019594935.1. Lineage (NCBI taxonomy): Eukaryota > Metazoa > Chordata > Actinopteri > Gobiiformes > Gobiidae > Periophthalmus > Periophthalmus modestus. The sequence continues at coordinate 12,985,459 of JAIEZT010001390.1, read as the reverse complement.
ATGAATCTAATAAGCTCTGTGAACAAGAGCACCTGGCCACCTCAGTGTTAGCGCCGCTACTATCAGTTGTGGCTAAGTCGCGCTATAATTAATAAATATTTCAAGATAAGACAGTGACTTGAGGAGCATGTGGCGACATATTAAACACTACACTAATGAAAACTTCAGCAGAGGACACGTGTGTGTTTAGAAAGAGAAGTGTTTGTGCCTCAGTGCTAACGCTAATGCTAATTTTGAGGCATAAAAATGATTAAAATAACACCAGAAACTGAAATAATCTCCATACAAGAACAATCAGGTAGTCTTTGCATGAATCAATTTTAATTTATGGGCTGTTTATTTTATATTTTATGCTTTTAATAAAAGTTAGCTTCAGCTTTGTGTTAGCTAGCTCACAGTGGAAGATTGTCATTATGGGAACCTTTTGTATCGCGCTTTACATCAAAACTCTGCGCTGTTTGCTCCTCTAAATGTCATTTTGTTGTTTTCTTTGAGAATGACAAAAAGAATCTTGAGTCTTGAATGAGCCTGATGTTTGTTCAGCTAAAGGACACGGTTTGAAGCAAAGACACGACTTTTAAATAAGAAATTGAGCGTTTTGAGCGTTAAATGGCAGTAGAAGTATAGGACAATTTGTTCTTAAGTTATGTTTTGATTTTTTTTTAAGTCTGTCTTGTTTTTATTCATGATATTATTGATTTTAATATAGAATGGAATCAAAAATCAAGATTAATCTATGTGAAGAAAAAATATTTAAACTCGAACTAGTTTATAAACCACACAGCCTTTAAACATCTGGTCACTTACATATTTTAAATAAGGATCCAGGATTGTAAGATTATTTATAAAACCTGATGGAGAAAAACAGCACAGTCCTAGAAAGACCCAGCCTCGTCTAAACACGTTTGTTGTTCAGACGGTCGAGCTGGAGCCTCAGACCTGTGTGAGACGTGACGCTTCTTTCTGACATAAAACAGGATTTTGGGGAATACCAGGAGAGCTACTACTCCGTACAGACCACAGAGGGAGAGCAGATATCCCAGCTCATCGCCGGATACATCGACATCATCCTGAAAAAGGCAAGTGCTCTATCCCTCTACAAGTCAACTTACTCCAAATATGAATTAAAGCTGCACTGTGTAACTCTTCTGGGATGGGTGACTTTTCTCGAGTGTTGGGGAGTAACTATAAACATCTGTTGAGGTGCATCTGGGCGTCTATCTACTTATTTTAATACATGATTTGTTCAGATCAAGGTTTAGTTTGTTTCCCTGACAGTTTTGACTGCTCACTAGACTCAGAGTCGTCACGTGATGTTGCTGTGACGTGTGCGATCAGCTGATTTAAACGGGTTTTGGCGCCGTCTTCCTCGTCTGTGCTTCCTAGTGGACCACAAACTGTTAATATAAATGAACATAGCTAACCTGCGAGCCGCCGTGTTCCACATAGGGAGTGATGACGGGCACACTTCCAGCTCCATCGACTCCCCTCTCTCTCTGAACCTGCTGCTGTCAGACTCATTTTGGTCTTGTTCGTATTAACCCTCTACATCAGGGGGGTCAAACCCAAATTCACTGAGGGACAAAATTAAAAGCTGGGACTAAGTCGTGGGCCAAACAAAATTTTTATTGAAAAATCCCAACAACATCTGCATTTGTTTCAGAAGGGGTGGATTAAATTTGATTGAGGTAACATATGCTAATGATTGTCAACAGAAGTGGTAGGGGCAAAGCATTCTGGGATTTGTAGTATTAGTGGTGCATGTGCGATACTGGTGAGATTTTTATTTCACTATTGTGTCTGTAAATCAACATATGAACATTAATAACAGACAAATCAGGCGCCTTCTTTCCCCGAGCTCACTCACACTAGCGTTAGCAACAGGTTTGACTGACACTGTTGCGAAGTGCCGACCCAGCCGTACTGGCAGGAAGGGGCGTTACCTTCAACAGCCTGGCTCTGGATTGGCTCTTTGGTTGCTACGATTGGCCCCGATAACTGCTCAGGCCTCGTTGAGCTTCATTTGACTGGAGCTGAACGCTGTGGGTGACGTCACACTCACTTAGTCCACTTCTTTTTACAGTCTGTGCGATGAAGGCAGGAGACAGCGCCATCTCCAGTCCGACTTCTTCTTTCCCATGGGCACATTTCAGTATTTCTGTTGCCTCCATAATCCAGCGCCTTTTTCCATTGTTCTCTGTCCCAATGATGTTTGCTCCGTCCCAGTCGAGAATGTGGTTCTCTCTTCTACAATGCTCAGAAATGACTGATCTGAAATATTGTCAAGTATAAATTTATCAGATATGAAAAGAAACTAAACCTTGGTCTGGAAAAAGAATCTAAATAAATACATGTACTAAAAATACATTTTCTGAATACTCATGTTGAGTAACTGTATTCTGGGAGTTACTCTTTCATTTGGTGGTATTTAGAGTACAGATACTTTACTAAAATCAAAGCAATACATGCAGGTACTTCATGTATTGGTGTACAGTATTAGTGAGAGACATAAATCCGCGCTCTTACAGTGTGAGCGTGTGCAGTGTTTCCTTCTCTAATTAGACATAAATGAATGCAAAACAACCAGTGCGACACAAATCAAGCTGTTTGTAATTATATTTTAGGCAAGTTTATTTGTACAGCACGATTCACACACGAAGTCATTCAAAGTGTTTTACAGAATAAGAAAGAAATTAAAATCACAGTACAACAAATCAAAATATAAGTAATCATCATAAAATGAACATTAAAAGAGACGAGGCAAAATAAAACTCTTCAGTCACATGAAGCTGAACAGAACTGAGCCTGGATTTAAACATCGTCAAAGTCGAGTCTGTCTCACAGCTTCAGGAAGAATGTTCCAGGTTTAAACTGAACAAAACTCAAACACTGACTCAACTGGTTTAGCCCTGGTTTAGTCCTGGTTTAGTCCTGGTTTAGTCCTGGTTTAGTCCTGGTTTAGTTCTGGTTTAGTTCTGGTTTAGTCCTGGTTAAGTCCTGGTTTAGTCCTGGTTTAGAGTTAGTCCTGGTTTAGTCCTGGTTTAGTCCTGGTTTAGTTCTGGTTTAGTCCTGGTTTAGTCCTGGTTTAGCCCTGGTTTAGTCCTGGTTTAGTCCTGGTTTAGTCCTGGTTTAGTTCTGGTTTAGTCCTGGTTAAGTCCTGGTTTAGTTCTGGTTTAGTCCTGGTTTAGTCCTGTTTTAGTCCTAGTTTAGACCTGGTTTAGTCCTGGTTTAGTCCTGTTTTAGTCCTGGTTTAGACCTGGTTTAGTCCTGGTTTAGACCTGGTTTAGTCCTGTTTTAGTCCTGGTTTAGTCCTGGTTTAGTCCTGGTTTAGTTCTGGTTTAGTCCTGGTTTAGTCCTGGTTTAGTTCTCAGAATATGAGATGGTTCATGTGGCTCTAAACATGTGGGAGATGTACTGACCTGACACAGGACACATGTGTGAAGTACTTCCTGGTTCAGACTCTCGCAGCAGTGTTCTGGATGTTCTGTTCTGTCTCGTTTGGAGAGGCCAGTGAGACGTTACAGTCGTCTAACCTCCTGGAGACAAACATGGATAAGTCTCTCTGAGTCTGGTTTTGACAAACCTTTGATTTTTGCAGTGTTTTTCAGATGGTAAAAAGCTGCAGATGTTGTTGATTTGATGTGACTGTTAAAGTTCAAGTGATAGAGAGATATTGAGAAAGTCGACACTGACGTTACCCATTAACACAGTAAACATTATGATATTTGTCTGATCATCCACAGAAGCAGAGCAAGGATCGCTTCGGTCTGGATGGAGATGAGAGGCCACCATGCTCGAAGAGTCTGTTTCTCCCAAAAAGTGAGTTTAGTGCCTGACAGTCGACAAACGTCACACCTGTGTCAGCTCAGGAGCCTGGAGTCAGAACTGCTGCTGAGGCGAGGGCATTTTTTGACTTTGACTCCTGTCCACAGACTGTATAAAGACGTGGACCAAGTGAGTGTAACGTCACCCACAGCCTTCAGCTCCAGTCAAATGAAGCTCATCGAGACTAGCAGTTAAAGGGTTATTAAATGTTCATATCTTGATTTTACAGACACAATAGTGAAATAAAAACACAAGGATCGTGTAGATCCTTAATCGGAACATTTAAGACCAAAATGAGTCTGACAGCAGCAGTTACAGAGAGAGACGAGGGGACACAGTTTTTACATAGAAAGTGACTGGAGCTGGAGGCCGCTCTCTCTTTCTGTTTGGAATGCGGCAGATAGCAGCTTTATGTATACAGTCTATGCTCCTTTCTGATACTAGACTCACATTACATTTCATTGGCGTTAGAACCTGTAGAAAAAGGAAACACACAGTGAGTTATTTTGGAATCACACTTTATGTTTCTATTTCTGCCTTGAACACAATACAGTGCTAGTGTTTCTTCCACTTGCTCAAATGATATCTTTCCTTTTGCCCTATTTACTCGTTATAATGAAGTCTTTGTATAGCAGATATTTTGGCCAAGAGACATCTAGTGTGTGTGTGTGTGTGTGTGTGTGTGTGTGTGTGTGCGTGCGTGCGTGCGTGCGTGCGTATGTGTGTGTGTGTGTGTGTGTGTGTGTGTGTGTGTGTGTGTGTGTTGTAGGTCGACCATCCTGCAGCAGCAGTTTAACCGTGTGGGGGTCGTGTGGAGCATGGCTCTGTGGCGCTCCCTGGCATCATCAGTTCTGGCTCTATGGGAGGCTCTGACACCTACAGCGTGGGTTCTATGCCCTCTGCCCAGCAGCAGCTCAGCTCAGGTCAGCTGCACCGTGCGCACATGCCCCCACTGGTAAGGAACACTCCCGCTGTATTTAATGCTCTGGGGTCGTATTGTAGTCATTTGATTTTTGAAATATGTTTTTGTAGTCTTTTCCAGAAAGCATATTGTGTAATTATGACTGTATTGTCTTGATAAATAAAGACACTCTCTTTTTATTAACTAAAGTGAGGTTTTACCGTCATTAAAAGTCAAATTCTTAACCTCTGTCTGTATGTACAGCATAGCCCTGAAACATAACATACATGTAATTAAATCCAGGCATGAAGTGTGCCTCTCAGGACTCAGAGGGGCCCCCTAGAGGGCCCCCTAGAGTTCCTTTGTGATTATGTCACTAGAGCTGCAGGGTCACTGCTCCATCACTGGATTGTTTTCCTCTGACTCTTTGACTTTGCTGTTACTCACTTTGGCTTTGATAATGATGAGAGATCGGTGTTTCACCCTTTTCGATGTGTTCTCAGAGCCAGGCGCAGCAGGCCCTGATGGGGACCATAAGCAGCAGTCTGCGGGCCGTGCAGCAGGCTCAGGGAGACCTGGGACACATGGAGCCTCTGCCTCCTCTGGGACACGACCTGGTCAGCTCACTCTGCTTCTTCTTCAAACAGTCACATTCAGTACACGTGTAGAACATGGACACAGCCGGAACAGGAAACAGCTCAAAATCTAAAGGCTGTAACTGAGTTTAAGATAGTGAAATATTTTGGCCCATAGAAAACTCAGGAGGACAAGCCTTTTATCTACATATGTATGACCAGAAAAACCTTTAGCTGTATGACAATGTAGAACAAGAATATATATATATATACATATATATAGCTGCACATTGATGCTTTGCTCTGACATCACACTGGGGGCGTTCCACATTTATCTCTATGGTGGAATCTTCAGTAGTTACCATAGAGACACATTAGTAAACACTGTCAAAAGGTTTCAGAATAATCTGGAAACACAAATATAAAATGCAAAATGTATTTAAACAGCACATGTTCAGAAACCTGTGATCAGGCTGAGCTCATGGTCCTGTTCAGGAGTTTGATTTTCAGCAAAAAAGTGAGAGTGACTAACTGAAAACCGCTGGCTAATGCTAGCTAGCTTGTGAGTTGTTTATGGTCACGTTGTGTTAAAATAAAGCTCAGATTAAAGTGTAACTTGAGTAACAGAGCTTCAGACACAGCAGTGCCCAGTTAGCGTCACACCCCCAGAGAATGTTGATGACGTCAGCTGCAAAGTATCAACCGGGAACTCAGGAGACCAACCCCCAATCCACATCTACACAACTTTATCTACATCTACACAACTTTATCTACATCTACACAACTTTATCTACATCTACACAACTTTATCCACATCTACACAACTTTATCTACATCTACACAACTTTATCTACATCTACACAACTTTATCTACATCTACACAACTTTATCTACATCTACACAACTTTATCCACATCTACACAACTTTATCCACATCTACACAACTTTATCCACATCTACACAACTTTATCCACATCTACACAACTTTATCCACATCTACACAACTTTATCCACATCTGCACAACTTTATCCACATCTGCACAACTTTATCTACATCTACACAACTTTATCCACATCTACACAACTTTATCCACATCTACACAACTTTATCTACATCTACACAACTTTATCTACATCTACACAACTTTATCCACATCTGCACAACTTTATCTACATCTACACAACTTTATCGACATCTACACAACTTTATCTGCATCTACACAACTTTATCTGCATCTACACAACTTTACTGCAACATGACAGTGTAGAACAAGGAGTACAGCTGTATATAAGTACCACAAAAGTATGTAGAAGTAGTAATAGCAGTAGTAGTAGTTGTAGTTGTTGTAGTAGTTGTAGCAGTAGCAGTGGTAGTAGTAGTAGTAGTAGTAGTAGTAGTAGTAGTAGTAGTAGTAGTAGTAGTTGTAGCAGTAGTAGTACAAGTGCAGTATAGTTGCATAGTTGTGCTGAAGCTCCTCTCTTCTTCACAGGCCTCCAGGGTTTGGGTCCAGAACAAAGTGGACGAGTCCAAACATGAGATCCACTCCCAGGTGGACGCCATCACAGCTGGGACGGCGTCTGTGGTCAACCTGACGGCAGGTACCAGCCCTGGACACACATACTGACCATCTCTCCTTCACACTCATGTCATATCACAGGAAATCACAGGAACTGTTTGTTCTGGTTGTTTCTCGGGTGGAGGAGAGTCCCTACCTCAGGTGGAGGAGTTCAAGTATCTCGAGGTCTTGTTCACGAGTGAGGGAAGGATGGAGTGTGAGACTGACAGTTGGATCGGTGCAGCGTCCACAGTGATGTGGTCACTGTATTGGATTGTTGTGGTGAAGATGGAGCTGAGTTGAAGCTCTTGATTTACAGGTCAATCTACATCCTGCCCTCACCTGTGACCATGAGCTCTGGGTAATGACCGAAACGACAAGATCAGGGATACAAGCGGCAAAATGAGTTTCCTCCACAGGGTAGCTGGGCGCTCCCTTAGAGATAGGGTGAGGAGCTCAGTCACACAGGAAGAGCTCGGAGTAGAGCTGCTGCTCCTCCACATCAAGAGGAGCAGCTGAGGTGACTCCCTATGGAGGTGTTCCACCGGAGGAGGCCTCAGGGACGACCCAGGACATGCTGGAGGGACTATGTCTCTCGGCTGGCCTGGGAACGCCTTGAGGTCTCATCAGAGGAGCTGGAGGACATGTCTCGGATGAGGGAAGTCTGGGAGTCCCTGCTCAGACTGACCCAGCGCCGAAGAAGTGGAAGAAAATGGATGGATGGTTGTTCTTTGAAAATTTGTCTTCAATTGAACTGTACATTACCAAAGCAATATCAAATAAATCAGGAAATCCAAATAGATCTGGACAGAAATATGAACTATGAGCCGTGTTACAGATGAGACCAGACCCGGGTCTTAAAGGGCCCCTATTTTCTGATCTGTTCTAATGACGTTTCCTCATCACAGACAGACCTGGAGTTGTGTTTCGTTTCATTCGCACATGTTTAACACAAACCTGCAGATTTAGGCTGAATTCTTCTCTCAAACTGAAAACACTCTGTGATGTCATCATGTGGTAATGCAGGAAGTGCTCCACTGTGTTTTTAAACTCCTCACCCCTTCACTAGAATCATTTGGATAATTTTGAGCTTTGGAGATGTAGACAGACTAATAATAAAGGATTACTCAAAGTTGTGTGAATGAAACAAAACACAACTCCAGGTCTGATTTTGACAACATTAGTTACATTACAACATTACAGCTTAAAACTCACAAGAATCCATTTTGGGCCTTTAAGATGTTCCTTAATTGAATTGCCACAAGACGGTTTCGTGTGGACCTTGTGAGATTATTTACTTTTGGCTGCATATACACACACACATCTCGTGTTTTCCTGTGGGAGTTGTGTCTCTTGTCCCGCCCCTCATGAGCCTGTTGTCCTGTCCAGGTGAGCCCTCGGACACAGACTACACGGCGGTGGGCTGCGCCATCACGACCATCTCCTCAAACCTGAGTGAGATGTCCAGAGGGGTGCGTCTGCTGGCCGCTCTGCTGGACGAGCCTGTGGGCAGCGGGCACAAGCTGATGGCTGCGGCCAGGATGCTGTCGGCCGCTGTGTCCGACCTGCTCCGCTCTGTGGAGCCAGCCGCTGCGCAGGTCAGGACTCAAAGCTTTGGGCATTTTTTCTGATACTTTCCGTTGTGATGCAGGCTGCAAAAATAGATATCATAGACTGTATAAAGAAGTGGACTAAGTGAGTGTGACGTCACCCACAGCGCTCGGCTCCAGTCAAATGAAGCTGATCGAGGCTGGAGCAGGTATAAGGACGAATCTGGAGCAGAGTCGAGCTCCATATGTAAAATTTTGACTGAAGTATCGCAGCAACCAAAGAGCAAATCCCACCCACACCGCTGGTTTGTCAGGGAGTGGGCGCTTAGCAACGACTTCAACCAAACAAACGCTAGTGAGAGCGACCTCGGGGAAAAATGATTTATCTGTTATTAATGTCATATCTTGATTTAAGGAGGAAATAGCAAAATAAAAACCTCAGAATCATGTAGAGAGGGTTAATACGAACATTTAAGACCAAAAAGACTATTCTGACAGCAGCCGTTACAGAGAGAGGGGACACAGTTTTTCAATAGAAAGTGAGTGAGACGATGAAGCCGGAAGCGTGCCCTTGATCACTTCCTTTTCGGCTATACAGTCTATAATATCTACATGAACAACCAACTTGTGACTTGTATTTGGAGAAGCAGAAGAGCTGCTATGAAGCCTGGACAGACGTCTATTTGGAGTTATTGCTTTGCTGTACTAACACTAATATTACTAATTACTATATACTTTACTATATCTAACTGGTTTAATTTCTGAAAATAAGTTAAAAAAGAAAATAAGCTGCAAATGATGCCTCTTTACAACATTGGCAGGTAGAGCATCTCATTCAGCCAGACAAAATATATAAAAAGGCTCTCAAATAGTTTCATATCTAATACCAGAAGAAGGCAAGAGGCACTAGCTGACGTTCTTTTAGCCCTGTTTGCCCCTTTACACATAAACATTTCCGAATGTTGCTTCATGGAGTGGTTTTTGTGACGCAGATGTTAAAGGACCCGTATTATTATATCTAATGTTTCCTCATCACAAACAGACCTGAGTTGTGTTTTGTTTCATTCACACATGTTTAACACAAAAACCCTGCAAGAAGAACAGCGTGTTTTCTGTTCTTCTCTCAAACAGAAAACACTCTGTTCCACCTTGTGATGTCATGTGGTGATATTTTGAGTTTTGGGGAGGCCGACAGCCCAATAATGCATCATTACTCAAACATGTGTGAATGAAACAGAACACAACTCCACACTGTTTTTGACGAGGTCACAGAACATAGATGAGAGCTCAAAGAGTCCATTTTGTGTAATACGCTGTGTGATTTCAGCCCAGACAGAATGTCCTGACCGCAGCGGGAAGCATTGGTCAGGCCAGCGGGGACCTGCTTCGACACATGGGGGAGGGCGAGACGGACGACAAGTTCCAGGTGATTCTGTCTCTGTCTTTATGCATTTATCGTCTGCTTTCACCGGCAAGACAAGGCAAGTTTATGTGTGCAGCACAATTCACACTCAAAGTCATTCAAAGTGTTTTACAGAAGAAGAAAGACATTAAAATCACAATTCAACAAATCAAAACATAAATAATCATCATGAAATGAACATTATAAGAGACGAGGCAAAATAAAACCCTTTCAGTCACAGCAGCTAAACAGAACCGTTTGAGTCTGGATTTAAATATTGTCAAAGTCGAGTCTGTGTCACATCTTCAGGAAGAATGTTCCAGGTTTAAGCTGCACAAAACTCAAACAATGATTCCACATGTTTAGCCCTGACTCTGGGACCAGCAGGAGGCCGGGAGTGAACCAGGACTGAACCAGGGCTAAACCAGGACTACATCAGGACTAAACCAGGCCTTAACCAGGACTAAAAATGGACTAAACCAGGACTGAACCAGGACTTAACCAGGGCTAAACCAGGACTAAAGCAGAACTACACCAGGACTACATCAGGACTAAACCTGGACTACATCAGGACTACATCAGGACTAAACCTGGACTACATCAGGACTACATCAGGACTAAACCTGGACTACATCAGGACTACATCAGGACTAAACCTGGACTACATCAGGACTACATCAGGACTAAACCTGGACTACATCAGGACTACATCAGGAGTCGGTCCCTGAAGTCCTCAGAGTGTGAGATGTTCTTGTGGCTCTCACATGTGGGAGATGTTCTTTGGTTCATGGAGAGACTTGTTCACACTGAGCTGCTTTAAAGTCTCTGAGCCTCAGGAGCCAGTGCAGAGACCTGAGCAGTGTAAGAATTTTCTATGGTGTTTGGTCTGATAAACGTCGACATAGACGACCCTTCACCATTCACACTACATTTTGAGGCTTCCGGTGCAGTCCTTGTACCCTTCAGAGCACCTTGCACCTCTCGTCGTGTTTAATCCCTGGAGGAGGCCTGTGTTGTGTTCGATGGAGATGATTTTTCTCCTGACCTTGAGCTAATTCCGTCGTCGTGCTGATGACTATATTACCCTAAAGGCAACACTTCTACATTGTCCTATTACTGTTCAGCTGAGATGGAAATGGATCTGCAATCGCATCAGTCCTGGACACGTCCACGGCCTGGTCGGCTATGGGACTGGAGCTCTCATTTTCCTGCTGGGTTATTTGGAGGAGAGTCTAAGGACATTTGCGTGTGTCCAGTGATTTGTCCAATCTGCTTATCTTGTTTTAATTGTATTTATTTGTTAATCTTTATTTATAGAAGAGAACTTATACTCTCATAGGGACATTGACTTTTTCATGGGTGCCCTGTTCAAAATACAGAAAAAAACAAATGCAAATAATTATAAAAGATCATTTAAAAACATTAAAAACAGGAGCAGGTGTGAGTATAACAGTTTGTTAAACAAATTGCTAAACTGTAATTGTGCCACCAAGTATCCAGTTTTGTATGTTCTTAAAATATATTCCATTTTTGTGAAGCAAAACAGCCAAGAGCTCTTTTTTCTCAGACTTATATAGTGAGATCTTGTATTAAGTAACAGTAGTTCGTGGTCTGTAGGTGTTAGGAATAAATGAATTCAAAATGGCAGCTGATTTGACTTTTTTTACACGCATTATTAAAGGTGCACTACGTAACTTTTCTGCTTGTCTCCATGGAGATGTTAGTGCTTATGCCTTGAATGTTCACCAACATGGCATTAAACTATTTTGTGTTATTAACTACAGCTATTTTTTACTGTTTTTAAAAAAGATGACATACATTATTGTGAGGAGGGTCCCCTCTCCACACACGTGACCTGTAACTTGGCCGGTGGGATTAACATGGAAACAAATACAGTTAATGCCATACTTTGAAACATTCAAGGAAAAGCAGTAATATCTCCATGGAGACAAGTAGGCGGCATTCCCTCCACCAGAAAAGTTACATAGTGTACCTTTAAAGGTCCCATATTACGCTGTTTCTGATCTGATTTAATGTTGTTTCCTCGTCTCAATCAGACCTGGAGCTGTGTTTTGTTTCACATGTTTAACACACAAACCTGCAGATTTACGCTGAGTTCTTCTCTCAAACTGAAAACTGTGTTCCACCTTGTGATGTCATCATGTGGTTATACAGGAAGTGCTCCACTGTGTTTTTAAACTCCACTCACCTTCACTAGAATCATTTGGATATGGTCAGTCATGGAATTGCCAATCTCTACTAAACAAAAGGTATAAAATTGCTGTTGAAAACTACCACTTCATGACATCACAAGGTGGAACAGAGCAGTTTGAGCTTTGGAGATGTTACAGACTGATAATAAAGTGTTACTCAAACATGTGAATGAAACAAAACACAACTCCAGGTCTGTTTTTGAGGAGGAAACAGCATTAGCACGTGACTTAACACTCACGAGAGTCCATTTTGTGTAATATGGGACCTTTAAGTAAATCTACACAGAAAACAAAGGCAAAGAGAAGTCAAAGCTTGAACAAAACGTCTTTAAACAGTCACTTCCTCTTTAAGATGTGCAGAGATGTGACGTTGATCTGTACGTTGCAGGACACTCTGATGAATCTGGCCAAAGCCGTGGCTAATGCGGCGGCCATGTTGGTGCTGAAGGCCAAGAACGTGGCTCAGGTGGCAGAAGACACGGTGCTGCAGAACAGGGTCATCACCGCGGCAACTCAGTGTGCGCTGTCCACATCACAACTCGTGGCCTGCACAAAGGTACCACTCCCACGCCGTGATCCTCTGAGACGAGCCGGTGTGAGCCAGAGACGAGCCAGTGTGAGCCTGAGACGAGCCAGTGTGAGCCTGAGACGAGCCAGTGTGACCAGTGTGAGCCTGAGACGAGCCAGTGTGAGCATGAGACGAGCCAGTGTGAGCCTGAGACGAGCCAGTGTGAGCCAGAGATGAGCCAGTGTGAGCCTGAGACGAGCCAGTGTGAGCCTGAGACGAGCCAGTGTGACCAGTGTGAGCCTGAGACGAGCCAGTGTGAGCATGAGACGAGCCAGTGTGAGCCTGAGACGAGCCAGTGTGAGCCAGAGACGAGCCAGTGTGAGCCAGAGACGAGCCAGTGTGAGCCTGAGAGGAGCCAGTGTGAGCCTGAGACGAGCCAATGTGACCAGTGTGAGCCAGAGACGAGCCAGTGTGAGCCAGAGACGAGCCAGTGTGAGCCAGAGAGACGAGCCAGTGTGAGCCTGAGAGGAGCCAGTGTGAGCCAGAGACGAGCCAGTGTGAGCCTGAGACGAGCCAGTGTGAGCCAGAGAGACGAGCCAGTGTGAGCCTGAGATGAGCCAGTGTGAGCCAGAGACGAGCCAGTGTGAGCCGGAGACGAGCCAGTGTGAGCCAGAGACGAGCCAGTGTGAGCCTGAGATGAGCCAGTGTGAGCCAGAGACGAGCCAGTGTGAGCCAGAGACGAGCCAGTGTGAGCCTGAGACGAGCCAGTGTGAGCCAGAGACGAGCCAGTGTGAGCCTGAGACGAGCCAGTGTGACAGTGTGAGCCAGAGACGAGCCAATGTGAGCCAGAGACGAGCCGGTGTGAGCCTGAGACGAGCCAGTGTGACCAGTGTGAGCCAGAGACGAGCCAGTGTGAGCCTGAGACGAGCCGGTGTGAGCCAGAGACGAGCCAGTGTGAGCAGAGAGACGAGCCAGTGTGAGCTTGAGACGAGCCAGTGTGAGCCAGAGATGAGCCAGTGTGAGCCTGAGACGAGCCAGTGTGAGCCTGAGACGAGCCAGTGTGACCAGTGTGAGCCAGAGACGAGCCAGTGTGAGCCTGAGATGAGCCAGTGTGAGCCTGAGATGAGCCAGTGTGAGCCAGAGACGAGCCAGTGTGAGCCAGAGACGAGCCAGTGCACACACATTATGTGGTGTTAAACTGTACAGCTGAAATAATTTGGGGTCATGTTGTGTGTAAATGTAAATGTAGTTTACAGGAAAATTCGATTTCATTTGCCTCTCCTGCAGTTACCATAATCTTACACAGACCCTTTTGAGTTTGAGCTCTAAATATTGCTGTTGTCTTCCTGGGCCAGTGATGCAGTGATAAAACTCGAAAGGTGACCTCATCCTTTTGACCATTTGCAATTTTGGTGATATCGAAGTAACAAAAACCAACATGTTAAAATTTTATAAATAAAGTTGGAAAAGTAAAAGGTAAAGTAACTAAACTAAGAAAACAAAAATAACAGGTTTAAGAGATTAAAAAACAAAAAAACAAAACTGGCCTTCAAAAAACGAGTGAGAAAATAAGGGACACATCACACAATACAAATGAGTGTCCAAAGCGAACACGAGTCACATAAAGCGACAGAGTCAATGACACAGCACAAGAGACACAAGAACATAACTAAACTAGTGCCTCACACAGAAAGTTACACACAGAGACAAACAAGTGACCAACACCTAAACAAGACACAGACAAAATGGGAGGTGCCAGGTGGGAAAATGGTCCTCCAATCCGTGGTGAGGACTCACACAGCAGGAGTACATGGAGAAAGGTCACAGATTCAATCACACAAAACAGACAACTACTAAAAAGGGAAATAGCATAAGGCCTGGCACTGCAACAACGTCTAGCCCTAATCGCATTATTCACAGCCTATATCGACTGAAGGTGAAAGTGATGCATCCAGCTCTATTTAAAGACAGGGCATTGTGCAAAATGTTTTGTTTTTAGCTTTTTCCCATGTTCCAACACTAAAAACAGTTGCCTGAAGAGGGTTTAGATGTTATCCATGCATGTTTGAGTAATAGCGATCTGTCCTGGGCCCTGTACAAATCCTCTTTACGGTTAGCTGTGAGATTCTGTTCAATGCTCAGCTCACAGTCATCTGTCGACTATTTAAAATAATTCATGGTATTGCTAGTCTCTTCCCCTAAGAAGGTTTGTCTCACTAAGCTCAGAAAAAACAACTTGAGTCACTAGGGCGACCTCTAGAGGAGAGAGCACCGTTCCAAAATGTACGACCTCTTTCGCAAAATCGTCCATGAGTCTGTGGAATAGTTAAAGCAAATGAGATATAACATGTGACTGAGGAATGTCTAATGTCATAGCGAGTTTGCACCATCAGTGAATGTGTGAAAGAAAGAGGATCTGTATATCTGAAATTGACTAATTATGTGTGTGAATAATTTGGTTTGGTTGTGTATGTGTGTGTGAACTGAATGTTTTTTTTGAGGGCGAGATGTATTTGTATTTTGTATTTGGTGTGTGTACCATATCTGTCTTTCATCCATTTACACCAAACTGTTCTTACCTAACATGAGCCTGTCCAGGGACGAGGTGGAAATTAGTATCTTTGCTACAACCTGGCTCCAAACATTCTTTCCTGTTTTTTAAGGTTAATGTAATGTGCACTGTCCCTGTCCAAATAAAAGAATACCATACCATACAAGACTCCAGCTCCCACAGATGAATACTGTCTGTGTGTCATTGGGCAAGACACTTAACCGGCCTCGCCCCCAGTGTCTGTACACGGGTGTATGAATGTGTGTGGACGGGAGAGTGGTTCCTTGGTGTATAGTGCTCTGAGTGTCTTGTAGGTGGAAAAGCGCTGTATAAAAATGTGCTTTTTCTCTGTGCAGGTGGTGAGTTCCACCATCAGCTCCCCGGTGTGCCAGGAGCAGCTGGTGGAGGCGCGGGGAAGTTGGTGGAGCGATCTGTGGAGACCTGTGTGAAATGGGTGCCGTTCGGCCAGCGACGACTCCGAGCTGCTCAAACAGGTGGGAGGGGCGGCCGCGGTGGTCAGCCAGGCCCTCGGTGACCTGCTGCACCACGTACGCCACTACGCCAGCTGTGGAGAGCCAATCGGGCGCTACGACCAGGCCACAGACACCATCATGAACGTGACGGAGAATATCTTTACTTCCATGGGGGATGCTGGTGAGTGAACATGCTTGATCCTTGCGGCTACTTTAGTTTTATTTATTCATTTATGTTATTTTGTTTTCAGTGGACAGTGTACATTAATAAGCAATATTTTAAATCAGCCCACTGTTCTATAATTATAGTCTCTGACACCCGTGGATCATTATGTTATAATCTGGAAATTATAAATCACAATATTCATCTAATAGTACTAAAAAAAACAAGTTCACTGACTCCCACGTTAGAAAAACTGCGGTGCCCAATGGAAGCTGACGTCACCGTAAACACCGCATGCTACCGGCGCCCCCTATGGACAGCTGCACATCGCACTAGAGCAGCACTTTTTTTTTTCCATTTGTACCAAAATGACGACACGACTGCTGAATCCTACGAGTATCCACCGATTAAGAAAATAAAACTGGAGAAAGAAGTGCGTACCTCACAGTGGGCATGTCACAGTGGGCGTGTCAGAGTGGGTGTGTCAGAGTGGGCGTGGCACAGTGGGCGTGGCACAGTGGGCGTGGCACAGTGGAGGCGGGGAAAAAACGGCGGCAGATCAGCAAAGATGGGGATCTTGAAAATAGCGGATTAAAGATTAAACTCAATCATGAATCTCTCCAAATACAACTTCAGACGTTTAACGAGAAAAACGACTAGAACATGGAGAAACATCTGAACTCAACAGTTTGTAGAATAAGTGAAAGATTTTGTGGGTGGAAAAGATCAGCGCAGACACAGCTTGGTCTCTCCTGGTTTCTTTCAAATGCAGCAGAAATCTAGTGCCTTCCTCACCAATTATTCAACTCCCTCAACTCATCCTGAGACCAGTGTCGTACATTTAAATGCAATAGATATATCATCCCAATGGCATCATGCTGGGGGTGTTCTACATGTATCTCTATGGTGGAATGTAGCAGTACCATGGTGACACAATGTACACATTAGCAAACAGAGCCAAAAAATGTAAGATAACAAAATGGATTTAAAACAGCACATTTTGAGGAGCCTGTGGTCAGTCCGAGCTCATGGTCCGGTTTCAGGAGTTTTGATTTTACACAAAAAGGTGAAAAACTGTGGCTAATGCTAACGCTAGCTAGCTTATGACTGTAGTTTATTTGAGAGGGACTTGTTTAACAGCACAAACCATCTCACCTGTTGGAGTTTCCAGTTAAGTCGTCTATTTTTGGTGAGTTTGTGTTTAAACTAAGCTGAGATTAAAGTCTAACTTGAGTAACAGGGCTGCTGACAGAGTAGTGCCTCCAGTTATCATCACACCCCCAGAGAATGTTGACGACATCAGAGGCAAAGTATTAATATCATTAAGAACAACTTGACAACGTTTTTCACTTTCCCTCCACTCACTGTGTGTCTTCCTCCACCCGTCTAGTCTTCAGTTTCTTCCTCCACCCGTCTCAGTTCTTCCCTCCACCCGTCTCAGTTCTTCCTCCACCCGTCTCAGTTCTTCCTCCCACCCGTCTCAGTTCTAACATTTCTTACATAATCTGCCATGTTTGTTTTGTCACACTCATATCTCTGCTCTGCTCTGCTGATTGGCTATTGTGCCTGTCAGTCCCATTGAACTACAAGTGCTGACACAGACACAACTCTTGGCACATAAAATGAAATCAGTTCCTCTTGGCTTGTGAGGCTAACAGAAGTTGACAGCAGAGTGTCACTTTTATACTCCCAAACCTTTAATATTTTTCAGACATCCCATTCTTCTCAAGAAAATTTCCCTCTGTAAACACCACTCTGACCAGTTTACGATGACAAACGTGACTGGATCAGAAACCAAACAACTTTCAGGATGCTTTTAACCTTGTTTTGAAATTTTTCATAAAACGATCACATTAAGGCCCACCCTGCAAGATGACTGATTGTGATTGGCCAGGGGGAATGGACCGAAACCACATGTTGACTGTGCTTTATGGCAGCGTGGACGACAGCGCTGTTTTGTTGTTAGATTTTGTTGACCTGGTTGTAAAATACTGATGGCTGTTTGTTGTTTCACCGCCGGCTCTGAAGGGGACTGGTCTGGTTTAAATCAGATCGAGGGCGCCTCCCAAACTCCCAACTGAAAACACATGACCAGGGCACGGCGCATATGTAGGGGTATCCCCCTCTGATGACTCCCCAGTGAGATTCCTGCACTCACAGTTAGGCCTGTCCATAGACTGTACATGTAAATGGACGTAGCTAACCGGCTAGCGCCGCGTTTTCAGAGAGGAAGTGATCATGGGAGCACTTCTGGCTCCATCAGCTGTATTTTTCTATCTGTTTTTATTTTATTTTGTTTTTATTTTTAGTATCTTTTCAGCAGGTCTCACACTAAATAATAAAAAAATACTTTTACTTTCAGTCCAGTTAAAAAAATGTGGTGAAAGTAAAAGTAAAGTATCCACTGTAAAATGTTTTTAAGTAAAGTTGATACCTAACAATGTTACTGTGTGTATGTGTGTGTATTTGTGTGTGTGTGTGTGTGTGTGTGTGTTTCATATGTGTCTCTGTGTGTGCGTGTATGTGTATATGTGTGTGTGTATTGTGTATGTGTGTATGTGTGTGTAGTGTGTGTGTGTGTGTGTCTCTGTGTGTGTGTGTGTGTGTGTGTGTATGTGTGGTGTGCGTGTATGTGTATATGTGTATGTGTGTGTGCGTGTATGTGCATATGTGTGGTGTGTGTGTGTGTGCGTGTGTGTGTGTGTCTCTGTGTGTGTGCGTGTATATGTGTCTGTGTGTTTTACAGGTGAAATGGTGCGACAGGCCAGAGTTCTGGCTCAGGCCACGTCTGACCTGGTGAACGCCATGAGGTCCGACGCAAGAGGTGAAGTCGACGTGGACAACTCAAAAAGCTGCTGGCTGCAGCCAAACTGTTGGCAGACGCTACGGGCTCGGATGGTGGAGGGCGGCCAGGTAAAAGTGTATGGAGCTGATGAAAAAGGCTTCAGCTCTGAGATATGGATCCTCTCAGGGATTACTTTGGGCTTCATTGATTTGATGAGTTCATGATTTACAGTTTACTATGATTCCCACATACAGATTAGATTTTTTTAGCAAACACTGTTTTTTGTCCCTTTCATAATATTAAATCTCTAAACTAGAACAGCTGATGAAAAGCTCTAGATTTGATGGACATGAAACAGAGTCACTTCAGCAGATTACTGTGGCTTCATTATCTAAGAAGTTAATTGATTACATCCATAGGTTGGATTTTACAGCAAACACAGACTTTGTGCCTCATCTAGTACATTCATAATCTTTTTAAAAAGCTCCCGTTGTGATCTGCCCTGATGTCATGTCTGTTGACATCAGAGCAAGCTGCAGCAGCTGCAGACGCCTCTGGATGAACAGCTCTGAAACAGCTCAGCAGCTCTGAGGCTTCACTCAGATTTTTCTGGTGGCACATGTCCATCCACGTTCTCTCACTGTTCAATGATCACAGTCACTTTCTCGCTCACGTTTCACATTCATGTTCACATTCATGTTCACATTCATGTTCACGTTCACGTTCACATTCATGTTCATGTTCACGTTTCATGGTTCACGTTCATGTTCACATTCATGTTTACAGTCATGGTCACCATTCATCTTCTTGTTCATGTTCTTGTTTCACAATTATGTTCTCATGTCTTGTTTCATGTTCTTGTTCATGTTCTTGTTCACGTTCTTTTCATGTTCTTGTTCACGTTCAAGTTCTCGTTCACGTTCTCGTTGACTGTTTCCCTCAGGGAGCGGCTGCTATCCAAGAACGAGGAGCAGCAGCAGAGGCTCCGTGAGGCTGCAGAGGGGGCTGCGCGTGGCCACCAAACGCCGCAGCTCAGAAAGCCATCAAGAAGAAAATGGTCAACAGGCTGGGAGGTGAGTCACTGTGGAGCGCATATAAAATCCAGTTTATCCCGTTAGAGTAATGCAAGTTTGTACAAGACTGTTTAATCCTTTAGTACCTTTGACTCATCTTAACTCAAGTAAAAAACAAACACTTGATGTTGATTCAGAGCAAAACTTGATTTCCGTTGTGTTTCTGTATAAAGGTCGCTGCAAACGCAGCAGCTGCTGTCGCCACTCAGACCATCGCCGCTGCCACAGAAAGCCGCTGTGTCCAAACAAAAACACAGCTCTGCACCAGCAGCTCGTGCACAGCTGTAAGTACATGTGGTGCTCTGGAGCTGTTTACACACGTGAACACGGGCCTTTTCACTATATAGCACAGTACCGTAGTACGTATCTGACTTGTAGGAATATTTGTAAAACAATTACAATACAAATGGATAACTGAATATATACCTGATGTGTGGTGTAAATTTTAATTGTTTCATTCATTGTTCATTGAACAATTCGCAGGCAGTGGAGAGGAATACCACAGCTGGTCCAGGGAATGCGGAGCATGCCATTCTTCTCAGCCGGAAGAGCTCGGGGCCCAGCTCGCGCTCATCATGGGCGAGTCAGACTTCTTGCAGGTGAGACACAGCACAGTCTAAATATTACTAAATACCTAAGTGAGGAACTAACAAGCTCATCCTTCTGGTCATGATCTCCAGCCTGCGAGCAGAATGGTGGCGTCTGCAAAGTCAGCGCGTTCCGACTGTAGCTGACCCACGCAGAGCTGCGATGCAAACTGGGACAGTGTGCCCAACGAACCTGGCCACGTGCCTGGCCGAGTGAGGACGGCCACGCAGAAGGTAGCATCCTATATCTACCATAGCAGTGAATGTACCATCCATTTGAACGACTATACCACTGTTTCTGTGTGAAGTCTTCCAGGTCAGGTCTGTCAAACTCCCAATTCACTGAGGGCCAAAATAAAAAACGCGGACTAATTTGCAGGCCCAACTAAATATTTATTGAAAAATTTCACACACAATATCTGCCATGTTTTCAGAGGGGGTGGGTTAAAGCACAGGCAGCAGTGCTAATAAATTGTCACCGAAGTGTTGATGATCAGGTGCCACACACATTTTGCAAAGCATTCTTGGGATTCGGATTCTGGCATGCACTTCTACTGGTGCGGCACCGACGGGCCAGCACTAATACATATTTGATATGGTCTTGCGGGCCAAAATATAATTATATCGAGGGCCAAATTTGGCACGCAGGCCTGAGTTTTTGACATGTCTGTTCCAGGTGAACAGCTATTTTGTCTTGTGCTTCAATGAAACACAGTATTTTGTAGCAATAGGATATGAAGCTTTGCGGGTCCTTGGAAATCGCCTCTGCTCTGAAACGGTGCTGCAGACCGCTGAAGAGTGAATCAGGCAGGAGCCAAGATGTCTGTGTGTAGAAGCCCGCCCCTAAAACTCTCCCAGGAGAAACGGTCTGCATTACAATAACCAGACATAATTAAAATAAAAATTTTCAGACTATCCAGAGTGCGTTATTTTCGGAACATGTAAACATGACCCCTGTCGTTTCTCCTGTGGATTTTTTAAAGCTGGGAAAAAATGTGCTCAGGATTTGGGCAGCACTTCTACGGACTTGTGGGGTGTGTTCTATGGCACAGCTGCGACTGTGTGCTGCTCCGGGGACTACGCACACTTACACAGGCCTGAGTCTCTCTAAGTTTACACAGGATGATAATATAAGGAACGAAAGGCATTTTCTGTATGTCATTTTAAAGGTTTATATTACGCAAAATTAACTCGTATGAGCTTTAATCCATGTTGTAATGCTGTCCCTCCTCCAACAAACAGACCTGAGTGGTGTCTGGTTCATTAACATGTTTGAGGTAACACTTTATATTAGTCGTCACCTCTCAAAGCTCAAAGCTATGTTCCACTCTTGTGAGTTCATGAAGTGGTAGTTTTCAAGGAACGCGCCTTTGTACTTAAGTGCAGTAGAGATTGGAATTCAGGCCGGAAATTTTCCAAATGCTTCTAGTGAAGGTTGGGACGTGGAGTTTTTAAAAACAAAATGAGACTTACGTCCATCACTTGATGACATCACAAGGTGGAAAACATGGTTTCTGTTTGAGAGAGAACTTCAGCCTCAATCTGCAGGTTGGTGTTAAAAATGTAGGGAATGAAAACAAAACACAGCTC
>JAIEZT010001390.1:12925423-12963607 GCA_019594935.1 Periophthalmus modestus | reverse complement strand
AAATTTTATTGATATTCCCAATTGCGATTCTGGTATAAATTCCCCATGCCACACCCAACGTCATCTTCACATATAATGATGTCTTTATCTCCCATGGTTTAGTGTGTTTTGGCAATTTGAAGTGTTTTGTGATTAAAACGGTGCGCGGAGATGTCCCCCCCACCCCCCCCCTGAATGGGGGGTGTTGCGCTTTTTTGTCAGTATCGGGTTTGATCCATGGCCGACTTCCTGTACTTTAGGTCGGGGCCATAATATCATTTTTGTCATGTCCCGACATGTTCGATTTTTGATGTGAGTTTTTTCAGATTTTTCGTCGACTTTTTTCGAGTCGGCTCCCATAGGCCCCAATTAAAATCGAAACGATATTGGAGGTGGCGCTAACCGAGCGGCGTCGTCTTTTCGATAATTTTTTTCAGTACGGTCGTATCGGTGACGGAAGTTAAGTAGCTTATAGGCGGGAGTTCTAATTTTTTGACAAAGCGCACTCAAGCTGGCAATGTGGCGTGCGTGGGGTAGTGTCCACTTGATGTGTTTGCCATTCCTCGGCTCGGGCCTAAGAATATTTTTAGCAAAAACAATATCCGAAAACATTAGAATGACAAATTATACGTTTTTTTGAAAGCTCTGGACCTTCCCCACGTCACCCGTTGGGTCAATGGCGACTGACGGGCGCTGACGCGCCCGTCATTCGCCATGACGTCGGGGTCCGCCATTGACCTCCCATTGACTCCATTCATTTTAGCAGTAATAAAGATGCCCCATGCCTTGCGGCATGGGTTGCTGGGATAGTGGAATCATGGCAAGGTCACGACCTCAGCCGAACTTGTGCGCCTGCGCGCACAAGTTCGGCAAGACAGTTAGCAACGATGAGTGCCTGGGCTTCGCCCAGGCACTCATCGTTGCGGAAGCAATAGGCCCTACGCCCTGTAGGGCTCGGGCCTAATTAAAGCCGCAAGCGGCATCGAACGGCCCTCGCGGGCCGCGCTTCGCAACTCGGCCGGGCGCCTAGGCCGACCGGGCACCCTGTAGGTGGCGCTGAGCCATTAGTTGCCTCTGGTTTATTGTGGCTTTAAGCTGCATTGTGTCACCCAAATAAAAGTCAAAAGACACTGGGAGCTCTGATGCACAAAATGCACCAACATGGGTTTTTCCAGGCATCGCCATGGCAACACCATGCAAAATACAAACTTGGCACCTCGGACTTTTTTGATGGGGATGATGTAAAGAATCACTGTGGCAAATTTCACGGTCTTCCTTAAAGGTAATAAGTCGTTAGAAGACTTTGAAATGTCCGAAAATGTGTAAATTTTCCCATTAGGATAACATGGGGTTTTTCGCGCATCGCCATGGCAAAACAGAGTGAAAAATATGACATGGGTGTGATTGACTTTTTTGCTCAGGATGACATGAAGAGTCATTGTGCCAAATTTCACTTAATTCCATGAAACTACTAATGTTTTTCTCATGAATGGGGATTTTCGCAGCATTCCCATTAGGATAACATGGGCACTTTGGCGCATCGTCATGGCAACACGGTACAAAAACGTCATGGGTCTGATTGACTTTATTGATTGGGATGACGGAATGGAATTTTGTGTGAAATTTCGTAACATTTGGGAAAACAAAATTTTGGGCTCTCCATGCAAATGTATTTGTTTATTCTGTAGGGGGCGCTATTGCACCAAATTGTGTTTGTTTCATAATTAGCAGGTCTAGGCCAGAAAGTTTTACAACTGATTCGAATTTGAGCTCAATCGGACTTTTTATGCGCAAACGGGAGCAAATTTTGACATTTAAAAATTGCAAAAATTCCGATGGAATTTTGCGGCTTCGCCGCACGGAAACCGTTATACGTATCAATGTAAATTGGATAACTTTTGATGCCCCACTTGTCTAGATGATGTCCAGTGATTTTCAGCCCTGCAGGTGAAGCGCCTTCAGAGGAGTTGACGAAAATGCGACGTGAACGAAAATGCTGACTCGGCATTTCGGAATTTTCAATCCAAGATGGCCGACTTCCGGTTTGTCAGAGGGCGTGGCCATAATAATATTTTTTGTTTGGCATCACTTGATGAACGTGTGTACCGAATTTGGTGGGTCTACGACAAAGTTGATGTCGGGGCGTCTCCCATTGACGCAATGTATTTTGACTTTTGTAGGTGGCGCTGTCGCGCCATTTTTTTATGCCCAATAATGCACCATATAAAAAAATAAATTTTTCGCCACTTCTGAATTTTGGGCAAATTTTGGTGAGTTTTCGGATATGTTCAGGGGGTCAAATTCCTGTTCAAAAAGCAGAAGAAAGAAGAAATAAAAAAAATTAAAGCCGCAAGCGGCATCGAACGGCCCTCGCGGGCCGCGCTTCGCACTCGGCCGACCGGGCACTCCCTGTAGGTGGCGCTGATCCATTAGTTGCCTCTGTTTTATTGTGGCTTTGAGCTGCACTTTGTAACCAAACAAAGCCAAAAGACATTGGGAGCACAGATGCACAAAATGCACCAACATGGGTTTTCCAGGCATCTCCATGGCAACACCGTGCAAAATACAAACTTGGACCCTCAGACTTTTTTGACGGGGACGATGTAAAGAATCACTGTGCCAAATTTCCTGTTCTTCATTGAAGGTAATAAGTCGTTAGAAGACTTTGAAATGTCCGAAAAATTTAGAAATTTTCCCATTAGGATAACATGGGGTATTTCGCACATCGCCATGGCAACAGAGTGAAAAATTATGACATGGGTGTAATTGACTTTTTTGATCAGGATGACATGATGAGTCATTTCTGCCAAATTTCACTTAATTCCATGAAAGTAATGTTTTTTCTCATGAATGGGAAATTTTCGGACCGTTCCCATTAGGATAACATGGGAACTTCGGCGCATCGCCATGGCAACAGGGTGCAAAAAAACGATATGGGTCTGATTGACTTTATTGATTGGAATGACGAAATGGAATTTTGTGTGAAATTTCGTAACATTTGGGAAAACTAAAATTTTCAGCACTCCATACAAATGAATTTGTTATTCTGTAGGGGGCGCTATTTAACCAAATTGTTTTCTTTCACAATGAGTAGGTCTAGGCCAGAAAGTTTTTACAACTGATTCGAATTTGAGTGAAATCGGACTTAGTATGCGCAAATGGGAGCAAATTTGAAATTTGAAAATTGCAAAAATTCCGATGGAATTTTGCGGCTTCGCCGCACGGAAGCCGTTATACGTATCAATGTAAATTGGATAACTTTTGATGCCCCACTTGTCTAGATGATGTCCAGTGATTTTCAGCCCTGCAGGTGAAGCGCCTTCAGAGGAGTTGACGAAAATGCGACGTCAACGAAAATGCTGACTCAGCATTTTGGAAATTTTCAATCCAAGATGGCCGACTTCCGGTTTGTCAGAGGGCGTGGCCATAATAATATTTTTTTGTTTGGCATCACTTGATGAATGTGTGTACCGAATTTGGTGGGTCTACGACAAAGTTGACGTCGGGGCGTCTCCCATTGACGCAATGTATTTTGACTTTTGTAGGTGGCGCTGTCGCGCCATTTTTTATGCCCAATGATGCACCATATAAAAAAATAAATTTTTCGCCACTTCTGAATTTTGGCAAAATTTGGTGAGTTTTCGAATATGTTCAGGGGGTCAAATTCCTGTTCAAAGAGCAGAAGAAAGAAAGAAGAAATAAAAAAATAATTAAAGCCGCAAGCGGCGTCGAACGGCCCTCGCGGGACGCGCTTCGCACTCGGCCGACCGGGCACTCCCTGTAGGTGGCGCTGATCCGCCACTTGCCTCTGTTTTATTGTGGCTTTGGGCTGCACTTGTCACCAAACAAAGTCAAAAGACATTGGGAGCACTGATGCACAAAATGCACCAACATGGGGTTTTTCCAGGCATCGCCATGGCAACACCGTGCAAAATACAAACTTGGCACCTCAGACTTTTTTGACGGGGACGATGTAAAGAATCAACGTGCCAAATCTCACATTCTTCATTGAAGGTCTGAAGCCGTTATAAGACTTTGAAATGTCCCAAAATTTGTAAATTTTCCCATTAGGATAACATGGGGTATTTCACGCATCGCCATGGCAACAGAGTGAAAAATATGGCATGGGTGTGATTGACTTTTTTGATCAGGATGACATGATGAGTCATTCTGGCAAATTTCACTTAATTCCATGAAACTAATGTTTTTTCTCATGAATGGGAAATTTTCGGAGCATTCCCATTAGGATAACATGGGCACTTTGGCGCATCGTCATGGCAACACGGTACAAAAAACGACATGGGTCTGATTGACTTTATTGATGGGATGACCCACTGGAATTTTGTGTGAAATTTCGTAACCATTTGGGAAAAACTAAATTTTGGGACCTCCATACAAATTTATTTGTTATTCTGTAGGGGGCGCTATTGCACCAAATTTTTTCTTTCACAATGAGTAGGTCTAGGCCAGAAAGTTTTACAACTGATTCGAATTTGAGTGAAATCGGACTTAGTATGCACAAATGGGAGCAAATTTTGAAATTTAAAAATTGCAAAAATTCGATGGAATTTTGCAGCTTCGCTGCACGGAAACCGTTATACGGTATCAACCTAAATTGGATAACTTTTGATGCCCCCACTTGTCTAGATGATGTCCAGTGATTTTCAGCCCTGCAGGTGAAGCGCCTTCAGAGGAGTTGACGAAAATGCGACATCAACAAAAATGCTGACTCAGCATTTCAGAAATTTTCAATCCAAGATGGCCGACTTCCGGTTTGTCAGAGGGTGTGGCCATAATAATATTTTTTGTTTGGCATCATCACTTGAAGAATGTGTGTACCGAATTTGGTGGGTCTCTACAACAAAATTGACGTCGGGGCGTCTCCCATTGACGCAATGTATTTTTTGACTTTTGTAGGTGGTGGCGCTGTCGCGCCATTTTTTTATGCCCAATGATGCACCATATAAAAAAATTAATTTTTCGGCAGACCTGATTTTGGGCAAATTTTGGTGAGTTTTCGAAATATGTTCAGGGGGTCAAATTCCTGTTCAAAAAGCAGAAGAAAGAAAGAAATAAAAAAAAAAAAAATAATAATATTTTTAGCAAAAACAATATATCCGAAAACATTAGAATGACAAATTATACGTTTTTTGAAAGCTCTGACTTTTCCCCACGTCACCGTGGGGTCAATGGCGAATGACGGGCGCTGACGCGCGCCCGTCATTCGCCATGACGTCGGGGGTCCGCCATTGACCTCCCATTGACTTCCATTCATTTTAGCAGTAATAAAGATGGCCCATGCCTACGGCATGGGTGCTTGGATAGGGCTCGATGCCAGGAGTGTGTTTGGGCGACATGAGCGCTTCGCGCTGCCTTTGTCAACATTGAGTCAATGGGCTTCGCCCATTGACTCAATGTTGACGATGACATGCTAGCAAGAACAAATATGCATATCCCATGCCTACGGCATGGGTTGCTAGGATACTGGAGTCGGGGGCAAGGTCGCGACCTCAGCCGAACTTGTGCGCTGCGCGCACAAGTTCGGCAAGACAGTTAGCAAACGATGAGTGCCTGGGCTTCGCCCAGGCACTCATCGTTGCGGAAGCAATAGGCCCTACGCCCTGTAGGGGCTCGGGCCTAAAAATAATAATATTTTTAGCAAAAACAATATATCCGATAACATTAGAATGACAAATTATAGTTTTTTTTCGAAAGCTCTGGACCTTCCCCACGTCACCGTGGGGTCATTGGCGAATGACGGGCGCTGACGCGCCCGTCATTCGCCATGACGTCGGGGGTCGCGCCACTGACCTCCCATTGACTTCCATTCATTTTAGCAGTAATAAAGACGGCCCATGCCTACGGCATGGGTTGCTGGGATAGTGGAATCAGGGCAAGGTCGCGACCTCAGCCGAACTTGTGCGCTGCGCGCACAAGTTCGGCAAGACAGTTAGCAACGATGAGTGCCTGGGCTTCGCCCAGGCACTCATCGTTGCGGAAGCAATAGGCCCTACGCCCTGTAGGGGCTCGGGCCTAAAAAATAATAATTAAAGCCGCAAGCGGCATCGAACGGCCCTCGCGGGCCGCGCTTCGCGCACTCAGGCTTCCGCCGACGGGCACTCCCGGTAGGTGGCGCTGACCCGCCACTTGCCTCTGTTTTATTGTGGCTTTGGGCTGCACTTGTCACCAAACAGAGTCAAAAGACATTGGGAGCACTGATGCACAAAATGCACCAACATGGGGTTTTTCCAGGCATCGCCATGGCAACACCGTGCAAAATATAAAAGTTGGAACCTTGGACTTTTTTGACGGGAAGATGTAAAGAATCAGCGTGCCAAATCTCACATTCTTCATTGAAGGTCTGAAGCCGTTATAAGAAGACTTTGAAATGTCCCAAAATTTGTAAATTTTCCCATTAGGATAACATGGGGTATTTCACGCATCGCCATAGCAACAGAGTGAAAAATATGGCATGGGTGTGATTGACTTTTTTGATCGGGATGACATGATGAGTCATTCTGGCAAATTTCACTCAATTCCATGAAAGTAATGTTTTTCTCATGAATGGGAAATTTTCGGAGCATTGCCATTAGGATAACATGGGCACTTTGGCGCATCGTCATGGCAACACGGTACAAAAAACGTCATGGGTCTGATTGACTTTATTGATTGGGATGACCCACTGGAATTTTGTGTGAAATTTCATAACATTTGGGAAAACTAAATTTTGGGCCCTCCATGCAAATGTATGTGTTATTCTGTAGGGGGCGCCATTGCACCAAATTGTTTTCTTTCATAATTAGTAAGTCTAGGCCAGAAAGTTTTACAACTGATTCGAATTTGAGCCCAATCGGACTTTGTATGCGCAAACGGGAGCAAATTTTCAAATTTGAAAATTGCAAAAATTCCGATGGAATTTTGCGGCTTCGCCGCACGGAAACCGTTATACGTATCAACGTAAATTGGATAACTTTTGATGCCCCACTTGTCTTGATGATGTCCAGTGATTTTCAGGCCTGCAGGTGAAGCGCCTTCAGAGGAGTTGACGAAAATGCGACGTCAACGAAAATGCTGACTCGGCATTTCGGAATTTTCAATCCAAGATGGCCGACTTCCGGTTTGTCAGAGGACGTGGCCATAATAATATTTTTTGTTTGGCATCACTTGGTGAATGTGTGTACCGAATTTGGTGGATCTACGACAAAGTTGACGTCGGGGCGTCTCCCATTGACGCAATGTATTTTGACTTTTGTAGGTGGCGCTGTCGCGCCATTTTTATATGCCCAATAATGCACCATATAAAAAAATAAATTTTTCAGCAGACCTGAATTTTGGGCAAAATTTGGTGAGTTTTCGAATATGTTCAGGGGGTCAAATTCCTGTTCAAAGAGCAGAAGAATAAAAAAAAAAAAAATAAAAAAAATAAAAATAATTAAAGCCGCAAGCGGCATCGAACGGCCCTCGCGGGCCGCGCTTCGCACTCGGCCGACCGGGCACTCCCTGTAGGTGGCGCTGATCCGCCACTTGCCTCTGTTTTATTGTGGCTTTGGGCTGCACTTGTCACCAAACAAAGTCAAAAGACATTGGGAGCACTGATGCACAAAATGCACCAACATGGGCTTTTCCAGGCATCGCCATGGCAACACCGTGCAAAATACAAACTTGGCACCTCGGACTTTTTTGATGGGGATGATGTAAAGAATCAACGTGCCAAATTTCACATTCTTCATTGAAGGTCTGAAGCTGTTATAAGACATTGAAATGTCCCAAAATTTGTAAATTTTCCCATTAGGATAACATGGGGTATTTCACGCATCGCCATGGCAACAGAGTGAAAAATATGGCATGGGTGTGATTGACTTTTTGGATCAGGATGACATGATGAGTCATTCTGGCAAATTTCACTTAATTCCATGAAACTAATGTTTTTCTCATGAATGGGAAATTTTCGGACCGTTCCCATTAGGATAACATGGGCATTTTGGCATCGTCATGGCAACACGGTACAAAAAACGTCATGGGTCTGATTGACTTTATTGATTAGGATAACCCACTGGAATTTTGTGTGAAATTTCGTAACATTTGGGAAAACTAAATTTTGGGCCCTCCATGCAAATATATGTGTTATTCTGTAGGGGGCGCTATTGCACCAAATTGTTTTCTTTCATAATTAGTAGGTCTAGGCCAGAAAGTTTTACAACTGATTCGAATTTGAGCGCAATCGGACTTTGTATGTGCAAACGTGAGCAAATTTTCAAATTTGAAAATTGCAAAAATTCTGATGGAGTTTTGCGGCTTCGCCGCACGGAAACCGTGACACGTATCAACGTAAATTGGATAACTTTTGATGCCCCACTTGTCTAGATGATGTCCAGTGATTTTCAGCCCTGTAGGTGAAGCGCCTTCAGAGGAGTTGACGAAAATGCGACGTCAACAAAAATGCTGACTTGGCATTTCGGAATTTTCAATCCAAGATGGCCGACTTCCGGTTTGTCAGAGGGCGTGGCTATAATAATATTTTTTGTTTGGCATCACTCGATGAACGTGTGTACCGAATTTGGTGGCTCTACGACAAAGTTGACGTCGGGGCGTCTCCCATTGACGCAATGTATTTTGACTTTTGTAGGTGGCGCTGTCGCGCCATTTTTTTATGCCCAATGATGCACCATATAAAAAAAATAATTTTTCGGCAGACCTGAATTTTGGGCCAAATTTGGTGAGTTTTCGAATATGTTCAGGGGGTCAAATTCCTGTTCAAAGAGCAGAAGAATAAAAAAAAAAATAATAATAAAAATTAAAGCCGCAAGCGGCATCGAACGGCCCTCGCGGGCCACGCTTCGCACTCGGCCGACCGGGCACTCCCTGTAGGTGGCGCTGACCCGCCACTTGCCTCTGTTTTATTGTGGCTTTGGGCTGCACTTGTCACCAAACAAAGTCAAAAGACATTGGGAGCACTGATGCACAAAATGCACCAACATGGGCTTTTCCAGGCATCACCATGGCAACACCGTGCAAAATACAAAGTTGGCACCTTGGACTTTTTTCACGGGGACGATATAAAGAATCAACGTGCCAAATGTCACATTATTCATTGAAGATCTGAAGCCGTTATAAGACTTTGAAATGTCCCAAAAATTGTAAATTTTCCCATTAGGATAACATGGGGTATTTCACGCATCGCCATGGCAACAGAGTGAAAAATATGACATGGGTGTGATTGACTTTTTTGATCAGAATCATATGATGAGTCAGTCTGCCAAATTTCACTTAATTCCATGAAAGTAATGTTTTTCTCATGAATGGGAAATTTTCGGAGCGTTCCCATTAGGATAACATGGGCAATTTGGTGCATCGTCATGGCAACACGGTACAAAAAATGACATGGGTCTGATTGACTTTATTGATTGGGATGAGCCACTGGAATTTTGTGTCAAATTTCGTAACATTTGGGAAAACTAAATTTTGGGCCCTCCATGCAATTTTATTTGTTATTCTGTAGGGGGCGCTATTGCATCAAATTGTTTTGTTTCACAATTAGTAGGTCTAGGCCAAAATGTTTTACAACTGATTCGAATTTGAGCTCAATCGGACTTTTGATGTGCAAACGGGAGCAAATTTTTACATTTGAAAATTGCAAAAATTCCGATGGACTTTTGCGGCTTCGCCGCACGGAAACCGTTATACGTATCAATGTAAATTGGATAACTTTTGATGCCCCACTTGTCTAGATGATGTCCAGTGATTTTCAGCCCTGCAGGTGAAGCGCCTTCAGAGGAGTTGACGAAAATGCGACGTCAACAAAAAAGCTGACTCGGCATTTCGGAATTTTCAATCCAAGATGGCCGACTTCCGGTTTGTCAGAGGGCGTGGCCATAATAATATTTTTTGTTTGCCATCACTTGATGAACGTGTGTACCGAATTTGGTGGGTCTACGACAAAGTTGACGTTGGGGCGTCTCCCATTGACGCAATGTATTTTGACTTTTGTAGGTGGCGCTGTCGCGCCATTTTTTAATGCCCAATGATGCACCATATAAAAAAATAAATTTTTCGGCAGACCTGAATTTTGGGCAAATTTTGGTGAGTTTTTGAATATGTTCAGGGGGTCAAATTCCTGCTCAAAGAGCAGATGAAAGAAGAAAAAAAAAAAAAAATAAAAATAATAATATTTTTAGCAAAAACAATATATCCGAAAACATTAGAATGACATATTATACGTTTTTTGAAAGCTCTTGACTTTCCCCACGTCACCGTGGGGTCTATGGCGAATGACGGGCGCTGACGCGCCCGTCATTCGCCATGACGTCGGGGCCCGCCACTGACCTCCCATTGACTTCCATTCATTTTAGCAGTAATAAAGATGGCCCATGCCTACGGCATGGGTTGCTGGGATAGTGGAATCAGGGCAAGGTCGCGACCTCAGCCGAAACTTGTGCGCTGCGCGCACAAGTTCGGCAAGACAGTTAGCAACGATGAGTGCCTGGGCTTCGCCCAGGCACTCATCGTTGCGGAAGCAATAGGCCCTACGCCCTGTAGGGGGCTCGGGCCTAATAATAATATTTTTAGCAAAAACAATATATCCGATAACATTAGAACGACGACATATTATACATTTTTTGAAAGCTCTTGACTTTCCCCACGTCACCGTGGGGTCAATGGCGAATGACGGGCGCTGACGCGCCCGTCATTCGCCATGACGTCGGGGGTCGCCCACTGACCTCCCATTGACTTCCATTCATTTTAGCAGTAATAAAGATGGCCCATGCCTACGGCATGGGTTGCTGGGATAGTGGAATCGGGGGCAGGTCGCGACCTCAGCCGAACTTGTGCGCTGCGCGCACAAGTTCGGCAAGACAGTTAGCAACGATGAGTGCCTGGGCTTCGCCCAGGCACTCATCGTTGCGGAAGCAATAGGCCCTACGCCCTGTAGGGGCTCGGGCCTAATTAAAGCCGCAAGCGGCATCGAACGGCCCTCGCGGGCCGCGCTTCGCACTCGGCCGACCCGGCACTCCCTATAGGTGGCGCTAACGCGCCACATGCCTCTGTTTTATTGTGGCTATGGGCTGCACTTGTCACCAAACAAAGTCAAAAGACATTGGGAGCACTGATGCACAAAATGCACCAACATGGGTTTTTCCAGGCATCGCCATGGCAACACCATGCAAAATACAAAGTTGGAACCTTGGACTTTTTTGACAGGAACGATGTAAAGAATCAACGTGCCAAATCTCACGTTCTTCACTGAAGGTCTGAAGCCGTTATAAGACTTTGAAATGTCCAAACATGTGTAAATTTTCCCATTAGGATAACATGGGTATTTCGCGCATCGCCATGGCAACAAAGTGAAAATTATGACATGGGGTGTGATTGACTTTTTTGATCAGGATGACATGATGAGTCATTTTGGCAAATTTCACTAATTCCATGAAACTAATGTTTTTCTCATGAATGGGGAATTTTCGGAGCGTTCCCATTAGGATAACATGGGCACTTGGCGCATCGTCATGGCAACACGTTGCAAAAAAACATCATGGGTCTGATTGACTTTATTGATTGGAATGACGAAATGGAATTTTGTGTGAAATTTCGTAACATTTGGGAAAACTAAATTTTGGGCCCTCCATGCAAATGTATTTGTTATTCTGTAGGGGGCGCTATTGCCAAATTGTTTTCTTTCACAATTAGTAGGTCTAGGGCAGAAAGTTTTACAACTGATGATTTGAATTTGAGTCAAATCGGACTTAGTATGCACAAATGGGAGCAAATTTTGAAATTTAAAAATTGCAAAAATTCCGATGGAATTTTGCGGCTTCGCCGCACGGAAGCCGTTATACGTATCAACCTAAATTGGATAACTTTTGATGCCCCACTTGTCTAGATGATGTCCAGTGATTTTCAGCCCTGCAGGTGAAGCGCCTTCAGAGGAGTTGACGAAAATGCGACATCAACAAAAATGCTGACTCGGCATTTCGGAATTTTCAATCCAAGATGGCCGACTTCCGGTTTGTCAGAGGGCGTGGCCATAATAATATTTTTTGTTTGGCATCACTTGATGAATGTGTGTACCGAATTTGGTGGCTCTACAACAAAGTTGACGTCGGGGCGCCTCCCATTGACGCAATGTATTTTGACTTTTGTAGGTGGCGCTGTCGCGCCATTTTTTTATGCCCGATGATGCACCATATAAAAAAAATAATTTTTTGGCAGACCTGAATTTTGGGCAAAATTTGGTGAGTTTTCAAATATGTTCAGGGGGTCAAATTCCTGCTCAAAGAGCAGAAGAAGAAATAAAAAAAAAAATAATAATAATAATAATATTTTTAGCAAAAACAATATATCCGATAACATTAGAATGACATATTATACATTTTTTGAAAGCTCTCGACTTTCCCCACGTCACCGTGGGGTCAATGGCGAATGACGGGCGCTGACGCGCCCGTCATTCGCCATGACGTCGGGGTCCGCCATTGACCTCCCATTGACTTCCATTCATTTAGCAGTAATAAAGATGGCCCATGCCTACGGCATGGGTTGCTGGGATAGGGCTCGATGCCAGGAGTGTGTTTGGGCAACATGAGCGCTTCGCGCTGCCTTTGTCAACATTGAGTCAATGGGCTTCGCCCATTGACTCAATGTTGACGATGACATGCTAGCAAGAACAAATATGCATATCCCATGCCTACGGCATGGGTTGCTAGGATACTGGAGTCGGGGCAAGGTCACGACCTCAGCCGAACTTGTGCGCTGCGCGCACAAGTTCGGCAAGACAGTTAGCAACGATGAGTGCCTGGGCTTCGCCCAGGCACTCATCGTTGCGGAAGCAATAGGCCCTACGCCCTGTAGGGGCTCGGCCCTAATAATATTTTTAGCAAAAACAATATATCCGAAAACATTAGAATGACAAATTATACGTTTTTCGAAAGCTCTGGACCTTCCCCACGTCACCGTGGGGTCATTGGCGAATGACGGGCGCTGACGCGCCCGTCATTCGCTATGACGTCGGGGCCCGCCACTGACCTCCCATTGACTTCCATTCATTTTAGCAGTAATAAAGATGGCCCATGCCTACGGCATGGGTTGCTGGGATAGTGGAATCGGGGCAAGGTCGCGACCTCAGCCGAACTTGTGCGCTGCGCGCACAAGTTCGGCAAGACAGTTAGCAACGATGAGTGCCTGGGCTTCGCGGAAGCAATAGGCCCTACGCCCTGTAGGGGCTCGGGCCTAATAATAATATTTTTAGCAAAAACAATATATCCGAAAATATTAGAATGACATATTATACGTTTTTTGAAAGCTTTCGACATTCCCCCCCACGTCGGTGCGCGCACAAGTTCGGCAAGACAGTTTAGCAACGATGAGTGCCTGGGCGAAGCCCAGGCACTCATCGTTGCGGAAGCAATAGGCCCTACGCCCTGTAGGGGCTCGGGCCTAATAATAATATTTTTAGCAAAAACAATATATCCGAAAACATTAGAATGACATATTATACGTTTTTTGAAAGCTCTTGACTTTCCCCACGTCACCGTGGGGTCTATGGCGAATGACGGGCGCTGACGCGCCCGTCATTCGCCATGACATCGGGGCCCGCCATTGACCTCCCATTGACTTCCATTCATTTTAGCAGTAATAAAGATGGCCCATGCCTGCGGCATGGGTGCTTGGATAGGGCTCGATGCCAGGAGTGTGTTTGGGCGACATGAGCGCTTCGCGCTGCCTTTGTCAACATTGAGTCAATGGGCTTCGCCCATTGACTCAATGTTGACAATGACATGCTAGCAAGAACAAATATGCATATCCCATGCCTACGGCATGGGTTGCTAGGATACTGGAGTCGGGGCAAGGTCGCGACCTCAGCCGAACTTGTGCGCTGCTGACAGTTAGCTGACAGTTAGCTGACAGTTAGCAACAGTTAGTTGCTTCGCCCAGGCACTCATCGTTGCGGAAGAAATAGGCCCTACGCCCTGTAGGGGCTCGGGCCTAATGAACTTCAAAATGAATAAAAGGGATGGGAAGTGTGAGGACAAACAAAATGGGACCCAAAAAGTGACTCAAGACTGAAACTAAATTCAAAAGCTGTGTCCAAATGTCCACCCCAGCCCCTGACCCCTCACTCACTCCACAGACCTGGAGCCTGCATCAGACTCTATAGAGACTCATTCACCGAGAGATTCACACACAGCTCACTGCAGTCAGGTCATGTGACTCAGGTCATGTGACTCAGGTCATGTGACTCAGGTCATGTGACCCTGGGTCTGGGTGAAAAAAGTCTAAAGGCTAAACTCTGATAAAAGTTGATTTGTGTTATAAATAATGAGACTGGGCTGACACACGTCTTTATGGAGTAATAATAATCAGACAAGTTTTTGTCAAACTGGATCTGACATGAACAGACTGGATTTAAAAAGGAAAATTGTCTGAAATTCTTGCTCTGTTAACGGCTCAAGCACAGGTAAGCAACTAACGCTAGGAACTTTACACAGTTTATTTAAGAGTGTTTTATTTATAATCAGGATCAACAGTGAGATAAACTAGAGCTTCTATCTGCTTCATTCAGTTGTTTATCCAACTCTCGCAATGCATTGTGGTCTGTATTGACCAGTGATGTAGTGACCACTGATGCCCACTACTTTTCAAGGTGCAATGTGGGAAATTTTGAGGACACTATTTTGTCATCAAGTGCACATTTGGACACCACTAAACCTGGCGTGACCATTAAATAGTGCCATGATCAGGGATAGTGCGGACGTTCAGACACAGCCCCAAGTGAGCAGGGCCTGGGCTGGCAGATCCAGAAGTGAGTTCTTGAGTGGCAGACAGGTGGTAGCAAACTGGAACTAGGGCAGAGGGAGCTCAACATAAGTGCAAAAAGTGCACAAAAACTGGAGCAAAAGTTTGTCAAGACTCTAGAGAGCAGCCAGCTGGAGATGAAACTCGAAACTGATGCAACAATCTGGGAAGGGGAGGGGAGCAGGACAAAAACACAGCATGCAGCATGACCAGGCCCTTCGGCAGAAATTTAGGGCCCCGTGGGCAAGAAGCCTCACATGGGGCCCCCCTAGCCTAATACACTGGGGCCTGGGACAACAGACCATAGACTGTATATATAAATGAACATAGGTAACCTGCTAGCCGTTGCGTTCCAAATAGGAAGTGGGCTCCAAATTGGCCCCTATAACTGCTCTAGCCGTGATGAGATTCATGGTGGGTGGGTCTGTGGGTGACGTCACACTCACTTAGTCCACTTCTTTATACAGGCAATGCAACAGACGCCTTTGTCCCCCCCATCGACTCCCCTGAGTGTGACAAACTAAAATATAAGAGCAATACATCAGCCATTTGTAACAATAATGTCTTGTATATTTGTTTAGGGACAAGGCCCCCGGGCAGAGGGAGTGTGATTATTCTATCGACAGCATCAACAAGTGCATCAGAGACATTGAACAGGCTTCACTCGCTGCAGTCGGACAAAGTTTACCCTGTAGAGAAGACATCTCCATGGAGGTATGAGAACCTAGTCCCTCTCTCTGTCCCCTTATGTCCTTAAAGTGGCACTAAAATCTTTACATTTTTACTGTTTTACTGTTCCTAGTTATTATTTTTTACTTATTTTTTTGCCATTTTAGTACAAACTAAGTTCATTTGTAACTTTGTGATCTAAAAATCTCTCATGCCGAGTGTGTTTAAGAGGTCTGTGTAAGTTTGTAAGCCTGTCAGACCAATCACACTGTTCCTCATCCAGACAGGCCCGGCAACAGAAATTTGGGGGCCTGTGTCAAGAAACCTCACATGGGCCCCTCCTCTAATATAAATGAATAGGAAAAGGGTCCAATTCTGGGCCCCCAAGACCCTGGGCCTGGCACTCCCCCGTGTCCAGACCCCGCCCCCTTGTATTGTCTGTTAGACTGAGTGACTGGCGGCTTATGAAATGTAGATTTGAGCCGTATCTTAATCAGGCCGTAGTTATTGTGTTCTGTGTGTAGAACGCAGCTTAGCATTGTAGCCTGAGACAAATTATTATTTAATTGATACTTTGCAGTGACATCATGCTGGGGGTGTTCTACATGTATCTCTATGGTGAGATGTTCAGCAGTGACCATGGTGACACAATGCACATATTAGTAAGCGCTGTCAAAAAAGTCGTAAGATTGACTGAAAACTCAAAAAAATACAAAACAACATATTTAACTAACTGAAAAACTGTTGGCTAATGCTAACTAGCTTGTAACTGTAATTTTCTGTGTGAGAGACTCGTTTAACAGCATAAATCAGCTCACTTGTTGTAGTTCCAGCTAAGTCAATTCTTTATGGTCTTCATGTGTTAAAATACAGATCAGATTCAGACAGACCAGTGCTTACAGTTAGCGTCACACCCTCAGGGAATATTGAGGACATCAGCTGCAAAGTATCAGTAGCTCATTTGGACTGTGGTTGTGGGTGCAGTTTAGGTTTAGTTCCACTTAAAACGTCTCCCTCTGTTCTGTCCAGGCTCTCCAGGAGCAGCTGACCTCCTCCGTCCAGGAGATCGGACATCTGATCGATCCCGTGGCCACAGCAGCCCGAGGAGAAGCTGCCCAGCTCGGACACAAGGTGAAACTCAGAGTCCTCAAAGGTCCTACATTACACAGAATGGAGTCCTGTAGGTTTTAGCCATGTTCTAATGTTGTTATCTCGTCAAAAACAGACCCGGAGTTGTGTTTTGTTTCATTCACACATGTTTGAGTAACACTTTAGTCTGTCTACATCTCCAAATGCTCTGTTCCACCTTGTGATGTCATGCTGTGCTAGTTTTGAAATGAAATCATCCACATGATTCTAGTGAAGGTGAGTTTAAAAACACAGTGGAGCACTTCCTGTATTACCACATGATGACTTCACAAGGTGGAACAGAGTGTTTTCAGTGTGAGAGAAGAACTCAGTCTAAATCTGCAGGTTTGTGTGTTAAACATGTGAGAATGAAACAAAACACAACTCCAGGTCTGTGGTGACGAGGAAACATTAGACCAGAGATCAGGAAACAGAGCAATATTGGCTCTTTAATACCTGTTCATTCTCACGCTCTTTTCAATTCTTTCCAAATGGTGACTCCTCTGAATAATTGTCCCAGGTGACTCAGCTGGCCAGTTACTTTGAGCCCCTCATCGTCGCCTCTGTGGGTCTGGCCTCCAAACTGCAGGACCACCAGCAGCAGATGACCATCCTGGACCAGACCAAGACTCTGTCCGAGTCCACTTTACAAATGCTCTACGCCGCCAAAGAGGGTGGAGGAAACCCGAAGGTACTGAGTGCTAGAACACACATATAATACTACTATGCTAACTGTAAGCACTGGTCTGTCTGAAGCTCTGTTAGCCTTTAATCTGAGCTTTGTTTTAACAAAAGAACTGACTTAGCTGGAACTACAATAGGTGAGCTGATTTGTGCTGTTAAACAAGTCTCACACACATAACATTACAGTAACAAGCTAGCTAGCATTAGCCAACAGTTTTTTCAAACGCCAAGGACCATGAACACTCGTATTGATGAGTTTAATTCCATTTTGTATTTTTTCTTGAGTTTTCAGAATCTTAAACCTTTGACTGTTTTTGCCAATGTTTCCTTTGTGTAACAGCTGAATATTCTACCATAGAGATGCATGTAGCACACCCCTAGTGGCATATTACTGCATAGTATCGCGTCTACTGTACATTGTTGAAACGCCTTATTTATCTGTCCCAGGCCTGTCACACCCATGATGCCATCTCAGAGGCAGCTCAGCTCATGAAGGAGGCTGTGGACGACATCATGGTGACCCTGAACGAAGCAGCCAGTGAGGGGGGCATGGTCGGGGGCATGGTGGAGGCTATCGCAGAGTCTATGGGCAGGGTGACTACCATTTTTTTTTTATAAAGATTATGCAATTTTAGCTGTTCAAAGACTTCTTGAGGTAAATTCATCATCAAATTTAGTAGTTTGTAATTGGTTTTGTGTAGAAATAGTGTAAACTCATATATTTTGTCTCCAGTTGGATGAAGGGACCCCGCCTGAAGCTGAGGGGTCATTTGTGGACTATCAGACCACCATGGTGAAGTTCTCCAAAGCCATCGCCATCACAGCTCAGGAAATGGTGAGCACGCCTCTTCTGTTTTTGCAGTGTTGCAGTGTTTCTGATCCATGTTTATATTATGACCATTTCTCCAGTGCTCTATAGTCGTTTCCCCTCATCTGAAGTTGTTTTTGGAGTGAAATGTGCATGTTTGAGTAATCTTTAATCACTTTTTTTCAAAACTACATTTTGTCGATCTAGCCCTGTTTTCACCTCCACCACACTCCCACTGTGACATACGCACTTCCTTCTCCAGTTTTATTTTCTTAATCACTGACACTCGTAGGATTCAGCGTCGGTTAGTCTTTGCTCCTGTTGTGACGTGCAGCTGTCCATAGGGGGCGGCGACGCTTTGTTGTGATGATGTTCACGGCGATGTCATTGGACACCACAGTTTTATAAAGCAGAAGTCAGCAGACTTGTTTCTGTTATTAAGTTGTTTTAGATGAATATCGTGATTTAAAATGTTTATTATAACATCCACGGGGTCAGAGATGAGAACCATAGAGACACAAGAACAAAAAAACGGAAAAAAAAACATAAAGATTCAGACATTTTTGAGAGGTATGGGACCAAAGGGAGCTGTAACCCTTATACTGAAATTATATATTGATCGAGACTGTGATTAGTAGATTTTTTTCAGTTTTTCAGTTTGAGTGGTGGAGTTTGGCTTAATCTGATGCTCACTTTCTCTATACAATCCAGTCTTCCAAGGGTAAAAATAAAACCTACTGTAAAGTCACACTCACAATAATAATCCTCATTTACTTGTCCTGAA
The DNA here is from genome assembly GCA_019594935.1 of Periophthalmus modestus. Lineage (NCBI taxonomy): Eukaryota > Metazoa > Chordata > Actinopteri > Gobiiformes > Gobiidae > Periophthalmus > Periophthalmus modestus. The sequence goes on along the minus strand of JAIEZT010001390.1, from coordinate 12,944,768 downwards.
AGTCCCAAAGTTTTACCCATGAAGTTATACATGAAGTCCCTCTCTAGCCTCCTTTTCTGTGAGTGATGACTGTCTGTGTGCTTCAGATGACGAAGTCGGTGACGTGTCCAGAGGAGCTGGGCGGCCTGGCCTCTCAGGTGACCGTGGACTATGGTCAGTTGGCTCTGCAGAGTCGCCTCGCTGCCACCACTGCAGAGATAGAAGAGGTCAGTCTGTGTCCACAAGTTTTGATACAAGTGAAACCATTATTTTTATACGGTTTGATTACAACGTCTGTGTCATTCCCCAGTTTGAGTCAAAATTAGATTTGCTTGTCACCTACTACGGCAACTACTACAAGGACAAACGACAAGTAATATACTATCTATTTTTATGCTCGGGCAGGGAAAAAGGCCAGCTGATCTAAGTCTAATATTTAATCTTTAGTGATCACAGAGAGGGGATTTTACCAGACAAGTTCATTTGTACAGCACAATTCACACACAAAGTAATTCAAAGTGCTTTACAGAATAAGAAAGACATTAAAATCACACAAATCAAAACAAATAATCACAAATAATTATCATAAAATTAACATTAAAGGAGAAAAGGGCAGAATAAAACCCTTTCAGTCACAGCAGCTAAACAGAACTGTCTGGAGCCTGGATTTAAACATTGTCAAAGTCGATTCTGTCTCACATCTTGAGGAAGAATCTTCCAGGTTTTAACTGAACAAAACTGAATTGCTGATTCCCCCTGACTCTGGGCCCCAGCAGGAGGCCGACCCCTGAAGTCCTCAGAGTGTGAGATGGTTCATGTGGCACTAACATGTGGGAGATGTTCTTTAGTGCTGGGCCATGGAGAGACCAGTTTTTATAAAAATAAACCTTTTGAAACTTTCTTTGCAAACTCTATTTAGCTTAAATAAAACTAAGGTTTAACTGACACATAATATTTTAACTGTTTCTGGTGAGTAAAATAATTAAAAATCTATTTAACAACTAACGTGACTGACACAAATTCAACACATGACTCAAACTGGGGAATAACAGTTTGTCCCTTTTACAAACGCCCGAGATAGATTCAAATATAAGCCACATTCTCTGACCTCGTGTATCTGCTCTCTCAGGTCGGACTCCAGATCCGCAGCCGTGTGCAGGAGCTGGGACACGGCTGTATTTACCTGGTGCAAAAGGCCGGCGCTCTGCAGCTCAGTCCCACAGACACTTTCTCCAAACGAGAGCTGATCGAGTGTGCCCGAGCCGTCACCGAGAAGGTCAGAGGGCAAGGGTCTCAATTCATTCATCTGTGAACAAACATTAAAACTATAAGTGTAATAGAGTTAGTAAAGGAGTGGTTAGTGCACTGTTTGGGGAAAATGGGTCAGAAACAGACCTGGAGTTGTGTTTTGTTTCATTCACACATGTTTAACACACCAACCCTGCCTATTTAGAAAACAGAAAACACTCTGTTCCACCTTGTGATGTCATCATGGGGTAATACTGGAAGTGCTCCACTGTGTTTTTAACTCCACACACCTTTCCTAGAATCATTTGATGATTTCAGTCCTGGAATTTTCAATCTACTACTGAACTAAAGGTAAAAGGAGCTGTTCACTTGAAAACTACCACTTCATGACATCACAAGGTGCAACAGAGCATTTTGATCTTTGGAGATGTGACAGACTAATAATAAAGTGTTAGTCATGTGTGAATGAAACAAAGGAGGAGGCAACCACGTTTTAACATGGCTTAAAGTTCACAAGAGTAAATTTTGTGTAAGATAGGATCTTTTTTTCCGGTATCTGTACTTCTGCTTAAGTACCGTAATTTCACAGCCATAGATCGCACCGGATTATAAGGTGCAGTTCAGTTACGGTGCTTTTTCTGCATTTAACACATAAAAAAGGCGCACCGGGCCTTAGGGCGCAGGTAAAACATGCATGTTAGTTTTCCTTCCTTTGCCTTTTTTAGAGCACATACTGTGTTCGGTTGTGCTTTATTCAGGTATTTAGCAAAGTGCTCACATCATTTTTTCAATTAATTCACAAATCCATCAAAGTCTTCATCCTCTGTATCTGAAATGAACAGCTGCGCTAGATTTCTATAAAAATACACCAGGTTCCCTCTCGTCACTATCAGAGTCCGTCTTGTTGCTGTACGGCTCCACGTGAACGATGCCGACTTTTGCGAAATCTCAAAGAACAGAGCGAATAGATACGTGAGCCCAAGCATCCACAGTCCATTCACAAATCGTAACTCGCCCAGCGCTGCCTCCCGGTCTTTGTAAAGCTGTGTTCTCCGTCTGTCATCCATCGCTCCCACAATGTTCGCAACCTTATGGTCGTGAAATTACGGTAACAAAACTGAGTACTTCTTCCACCGCTGTGTAATGATGTGATGGTGTGTTGCAGGTGTCACTGGTCCTGTCAGCGTTGCAGGCAGGAAACAGGGGCACTCAGGCGTGTATCACCGCAGCCAGCGCAGTCTCGGCCATCATCGCAGATCTGGACACCACCATCATGTTCGCCTCGGCCGGAACGCTGCACCCGGACAACGAGGAAACATTCGCTGACCACAGGTTTTTACACCACATCCAAACACACAAGGAATCAGCAACAGCAGCTGCTTATTGAGTTTACCCACAGCGTAAAACGACTCGATGGGGAGTTGGAACAGAGCTACAAATTCAAAATATAAATCTACTCGCTCTAAACTTTATATCTTCCTTCTCTTTGAATATATATAGTTTTTATGGGGGTCCACTTTAAAGGGCCCATATTACACCATTTTCTGCTCTCTGATCTAATGTTTCCTCGTCACAAACAGACCTAGAGTTGTGTTTTGTTGCATTCACATGTTTAACACTCAAACCTGCAGATTTAGGGCGAGTTCTTCTCTCAAACTGAAAACACTCAGTTCCACCTTGTGATGTCATCATGTGGTAATACAGGAAGTGCTCCACTGTGTTTTTAAACTCCATACACCTTCACTAGAATCATTGGGGTGATTTCAGCCTTGGAATTTCCAGTCTCTACTGAAGTAAAGGTAAATGTTAATTAGAAAACTACCACTTCATGACATCACGAGGTGGAACAGAGCTTTTTGAGCTTTGGAGATGTTACAGACTAATAATAAAGTGTTACTCAAACATGTGCGAATGAAATAATGTCAGGTCTGTTTTTGAGGAGGTAACAGCATTAGGACACGGATTAAACCTCCAGAGTCCATTTTGTGGACTATGGGCCCTTTAATCTCTTTTTAACCTTTGCTGTTTTTATACTCCCCTGAAAGTTAAAAATGCAATAATGCTTTTATAAAATTCATATTTCATTTAAAAAGATAAAACTATTTCATTTGATATAACTACAAATTTGGTGGGTAATTACTTTTATTTTAATTTCCCTGTGTCTACGTCTTAACAAGGGCCTGTTACTTTAAGAGCGTGAGGCTCCAGGCCTTATGAGAGCAGAGTGATTTATGTGAAGCAGCAGAAAACGAAAAACGCTTCTTACAAACAAACAGAAAACTGTAATAAAAGTTGCCCAGAAGTAAAATGAACGTGAGTCTTGCCATTTGTTTCAGGGGTGCAACATTTTAGATAAATCATCTAGACCCTGTTCACGGAGCCTCGCTGGTTGTGGCTCTCTCTAAAACTGCAGAGCTGCACTTCCTGCTCCGTTCACTGTGTGTTGGAAACTAGCCAAGCTGAGCTCAAATAAATCAATAATTAAATACCAGGCAGTGGACAGCAAGTCACAGATCATCACAAACAGCGTGTTAAGACCTTTACTACGATGTAAATTCTTCACTGGAGGAAACTTCTGTGTTTAGAAAAGTAGGTACATGTGTCTTGAAGCTCGTGCTAATGCTAAATGAAAGTAAAATGAATTGGTGATGTTAAGTGCTGACGTCGTCGTAAAGGTCTTAACATGCTGCTGTCAACCAGCCGGGCTCTGTAAAGGGTCTCTCAGCGTCTCAGTGTAGGATAAGGAGCTGATGTTGTTCCTGTCCTTCACAGAGAGAGCATCCTGAAGACGGCCAAAGCTCTGGTAGAGGACACGAAGCTGCTGGTGGCCGGAGCTGCTTCCACTCAGGACAAACTGGCCCAGGCCGCTCAGTCCTCAGCAAAGACCATCACACAGCTGACGGAGGTGGTGAAGCTGGGGGCCACCAGCATGGGCTCCGAGGGACCCGAGACGCAGGTCAGGCTCAAATCTGCAAAGATGAGTAATTGTGAGCCTGCTGGTGTAATTCCTCATCTGTCCTGGAGGTGTCAGTGGTAGAAAATTGTGAACATGTGAAGAAATGTTTAGCCAGTATTTGTCGTGCTAAAAGTGAGTTGTGAGTTTTTTGTATCTATTCATTTAACTTTATTTTAATAATAATTAATTAAGCGCATAAAAATACAACTCACTATACCGCTGAATCAGGGGGAGTTCTGCTCTTGTTTCTTTCTTTCGTGTTCACTTTTGTTTCTTTTAAAAAACTTAACTTTAAACTTTTAATCCAGGTGCTTAGTCTCCATGTGCCAAAGTAGTTTTGAAGGTTTCATTGCCTCGTTTGCATTTCCCTCACATTACGCAGAGCCGACTCGGCGCGTGAGACTCACCTGTAGAGACAAACTCATGTTTTAAGCAGGACTCCTGGTGTCGTCTGTTAAATTGATGTTTCTTTTTCTTGGAGGTCGTAGGCTCCTCTTCTGCCTCCTCAGTTTGGCCTTTTCCCCTTTGCAAAAAAGCTCCAAAGACTTTTGTTTTGGCTGATTTTCTCAAGCTTGTGGGTCTATGTTTGGGTGACTTGTCTGATGTGTTATACGTGATACGTCGTCGTGGAGACAAGAGCAGATCTAGCACAAATATAATAAACTCGCCGTTATATCAAATGGATTTATGTGGTGATTTACTGTCAGGATTTTCATTATATATCTACAGACGAGCTTATTGTGTCATGAGGGACGGGTGAAAGTTACATCGGAGAAGATAAAGATAAATTATTTACTGTTTTTGTGCGGCCCGGTAACAAATGCGTAACGGACCGGTACCGGTCCCTGGCCCGGTGGTTGGGGACCACTGATGTAGGGTGTTCCACAGACAGGATGAGGTGGTCTGGTCTGTATAAAAAAGCTGTATGTTTATTAAATGTGCTGTATAAAGTGGATTTGTATAGTTTTATTTGTCATAAAAGTATATTCATATAAACAATCAATCAAAGTTTATTTCTATAGCACCTTCCAACAACCAAACTGACCAAAGTGCTGTACAACATTAACATATAAACAGAGCATGTGATGGTTGACTGACTGGGACCTGTCTTTGTACTTATGCAGAGTATTGTGCTGTGTCTTAGGTCGTTCTGATTAATGCCGTGCGGGACGTGGCGAAGGCTCTGGCCGAACTCATCAGCGCCACCAAGTGCGCGGCTGGCAAACCTGCAGACGACCCATCCATGTATCAGCTGAAGAGTGCGGCTAAGGTCAGGAGAGTAATGAAGAAGCACACTTTATATGTGATGTGTTTGTTTGTGGTATAAACATGAAGTACTTTGGATTAGGGATGCAAAAATAATACTTATAAATATAAATATATATATACCAAATATACCAAATATATTGGTATAAAATAGAGGCACCAATACTGAAGAATGATCTGTAGTGATGTGACGGATAAATAATAATACTTACATTACACAATTTGATCTGTGTAATAAATAAACTGTGTTTTATGTGTGCCATTCTTGATTCCTTCACTGGTTAATACTGGATAACGGCAGCGTCAAAAGTCAAAGTATTAATATTGGTATGAGAAGTGAATAACCTGGATCAGTTCATTTCTAATTTAGGTGTCCTGAAAAAACACTGTATAAATAAAATGTATTCTTATTGTTATATATATATATGTGTGTATATATATATATGTGTATGTATATATATATATATATATATATATAGATATAGATATATGCAGATCAGTGATGAGACTGGTGTGCTCTGTTTTCAGGTGATGGTGACAAATGTGACGTCTCTGCTGAAGACGGTGAAGGCTGTGGAGGATGAAGCCACTCGAGGGACCAGGGCTTTGGAGGCCACCATAGAATACATCAGACAGGAGCTGACGGTGAGAGGGTCAGGGATGTTAAACTGAGAATAATAATAATTGTGTTTCATGAACAAGACCCCGAGATACTTGAACTCCTCCATCTGAGGCAGAGACTCTCCACCCACCCGAAGAGGGCAAGCCACCTTTTTCCGATTGAGAACCATGGCCTTGGATTTGGGGGAGCTGATTCTCATCCCAGCCACTTCACACGTGGCTTCAAACCACCTCAGTGCAAGTTGCAGGTCCTGGCTCGATGAAGCCCCCCCCTCCCCATACTCTGGAAGCACCCCCCAAAGGACACCACGAGGGACACGGTCGGATGCCTTCTCCAGATCCACAAAGGACATGTGGACAGATTGGGCACATTCAAAAGAGAAGTGACGGAAGGATGAAGCGTGAGATTGACAGTTGGATCGGTGCAGCATTTGCAGTGATGCGGTCGCTGTATCAGGCTGTTGTGGTAAAGAAGGAGTTGCGTCAAAGCTCTTGATTTACCGGTCAGCCTACGTTCCTGCTCTCACCTATGGTCATGAGCTTTGGGTAATGACTGAAAGGACAAGATCAGGGATACAAGCGGCAAAATGAGTTTCCTCCACAGGGTGGCTGGGAGCTCCTGAGATAGGGTGAGGAGCTCAGTCACACAGGAAGAGCTCGGAATAGAGCCGCTGCTCTAAGGAGGAGGCCCCGGGGGAAGACCCAGGACATGCGGGAAGGACTCTAGGCTGGACTGGGAGCTGGAGGATGTGTCTGGGGTGAGGGAAGTCTGGGAGTTCCTACTTAGACTGCTGCCCCCGCGACCCGGCCACGGATAAGACGAAGAAAATGGATGGATGTGTTTTATGAATTTGGAGCAATTGCAATATGTTTTTATTCAAATGTTTCAAATATTTTATATAAATGTTCCTTACCAGGTGTTCCAGTCCAAGGACATGCCGGACATGTCTGCTTCACCTGATGAATTCATCCGTACAATAAAGGGCATCACAGGAGCAACAGCCAAGGCCGTCGCCGCAGGCAACTCAACTCAACAACAAGATGTAATAGCCACTGCTAACCTGAGCCGCAAAGCCATCTCCGACATGCTCATGACCTGCAAGGTGAACCACACAAGCCCATACCAACTGATGTTGTGTATATGTGTGTGTGTGTGTGTGTGTGTGATACAGATACAGTTAGATACAGTTAACTGAAATTTCTCTAACGTCCACCAGAGGGGGGTGTTATGCTAACGGGACCAGACGACCATTTACTCAGTACAGTCCCAGTTTTGAGAGTGAGTGTCCTGAGAAAGAGTGTCCCCTCTCTTAGCAGATTTATACAAAACCAGTGATTTGTCTCAATTTTATACAAGAAATGTTTCTAACCAGGTCTAAACCAGGTCTAAAACAAGACTAAACCAAGACTCAACCAGGTCTAAACCAGGTTTTGCATTTAGCATTTTCAAAACAATAAAAGAAAACACGATGATCTAAATATGTTATGTGTTACAGTTAATACCCCATAGAAGTAAACTACCTCCTCTTTAACACTCTGTAGAAGTAAAACACCCCATCTTTAGTAATGAGCCTCCACATAAAACCCACATACACACAGCAGTAGCGTGAGGGTTTGAATGGGCTGTTGATCTGTTGAGTTTTTCTACAGTCACAGTCACCTACAATGTTGTGTCCTGATGTGTACTACAGCGAGCGGCACACGACCCCGAAGTGACTGAGGATGTGCGAGCCAAAGCCCTGCAGTACGGCTCTGAGTGCACCAGTGGATACATCACACTCCTGGAACAAGTCCTGCAGGTCACACATTAATTTCATGAAAACAAAATGAGGGAGGCAGCTCCAGTCCAGATCTGAGTGTTTTGTTCTTGTCTCAGGTTCTGCAGAGGCCCAGTGCGGAGCAGAAACAGCAGCTGTTGATGAACTCAGAGCAAATAGCAGCGTGTGTGACGGAGCTGCTCGGAGCCGCAGAGAACATGAGGGGTGAGTGACCTCGTCTGACGTGAGCCGCTGGCACAAACAAAGCCACTCTACCCAGTGTGTGTTTTGACAAGAAACGTTACTAAGTCTTAGTGTTTTTTTGATTCAAGTTTGAGGATTTTAAATTTAGCCGACTGACTCAACTCTAGTCTCGCTAGTCTACAAATGTACTAATTTTGTCAAGATTGTAGTTTTTCTTTTAAATCAGATCTCTTCTGCCAAATGGATTTTACAGATGTTTCTCCATGTTCTTCTCGTTTCTTCTCGTTGAGCCTCTGAAGTTGTATTTGGAGTGATTCATGTTTGAGTTTAATCTTTAATCGCTTGTTTGTAAGACGCCATTTCCCCCGTCAACCCCTGTTTCACGTCCACTGTGACACGCCCACTTTTTTATTTTCATAATCGGTGATACTCATAGGATTCGGCAGCGTTGCGTCCTCATTTAGGTACAAATGCTAAAAAATGTGCTGCTCTAGTGTGATGTGCAGCTGTCCATAGGGGGCGCCGACAGCAGCGGCGCTTTGTTGTGATGATGTTGTACGCCGATGTCAGCTCCAGTTAGACACCACAGTTTTCTAAAGTGGAAGTCAGCGGATTTGTTTCTTTTATTAAGTTGTTTTAGATGAATATTGTGATTTAAAATGTGTAAATTATAACATAATGATCCACAAGTGTCAGAGATGAGAACTATAAAGGCATAAGGACGATAGGGCTGAGTTTAAAAAGTACATTGTTTTGCATTGCTTCATGGGACAGAAAGGTAAAGGATGTTACATGAACATTCAATTTCTATAGGATCTGACATCTGCAAAACTATGATGAAAATAGTTTAGCCAAAGAAATTAACTTTGGCTCCAACAAGACCCTCTGACATGAGCCAACATGAGCTAACAGGAGCCAACAGGAGCCAACAGGAGCCAAAATGGCAGAAAGGGGCTTTATTATTTCAACCAGGCCGTGTTGTAAACCAGATGTACGGCTTGTTCTCTGCATGTTTTAGGGAGTCTCTCACAATATTCCCTCTCTCGTAGGGTCCGAGTGTGTGGACACAGAGGAGACCACAGTTATCGCAGAGACAGAGCTGATGGGAGCCGCCGCGTCGATCGAAGCTGCCGCCAAGAAACTGGAGCAGCTTAAACTCAGAGAGAAGCCGAAGGTAAAAAAAACTGCAGTGTAATACAGAGTGTTAGACCTGCCAATCAGGGCTCCAGACGCAGTGACGGACACAGCGGCGCAGGATTCAAACTCAGGAAGTTGTAAAGTTAAACTGCTGCATGTGTCCTCTGCAAATACTGACACCAGTCCACAACACAGCTCTATGAATCCAGTCTGAAGTATTCTTTAAAAGTAAAAAAGTGAGAGTAGATTCTCTGTGTGTTTACATCCACACAGCTGCAGATTAGTGATAGCGCCTCTACTTCCTGTGATAGTGTCTCTACTTCCTGTGATAGCGTCTCTACTTCCTGTGATAGTGTCTCTACTTCCTGTGATAGTGTCTCTACTTCATATGATAGTGTCTCTACTTCCTGTGATAGTGTCTCTACTTCCTGTGATAGTGTCTCTACTTCATATGATAGTGTCTCTACTTCCTGTGATAGTGCCTCTACTTCCTGTGATAGCGTCTCTACTTCCTGTGATAGCGTCTCTACTTCCTGTGATAGTGTCTCTACTTCCTGTGATAGTGCCTCTACTTCCTGTGATAGTGTCTCTACTTCCTGTGACAACGTCTCTACTTCCTGTGATAGCGTCTCTACTTCCTGTGATAGTGCCTCTACTTCTGTCGTAATGTGGGATGTGAGGCGGACCAAAAGATGCGGGACTCGAGGGAAGATTAAGTGTGTTTATTAACAGAACAAGACAAAAACAGGTGACGGGAGAACATACGAGGAGCTGGGTGCAGGGGTGCAGGTCAGGGTCCAGAGGTGCAGGGAACAAATGAGACAGGAACACAGCCAGTACCGGGAGACAGGGTCGGAGACGGGAGCAGTGCAGGGAGGCAGGGTGCTGAACATTAACAGGAACACAGGCAGGACACGAGCAGGACACGAGCAGGACACGAGCAGGACACGAGGCAGACGAAGAGTGAGACAAGCAGGTCGACGTGCAGAGACGAGCAGTGATGAACAGACGATCTGGCAACGAGAGGAGAATCCTGGCTCCTTTTATCCTCCTGCAGGTGCGTTGATTGCGCTGATTAGAAGCAGGTGCACGCGGGAGGAGCCAGGAACTCCATCCAGCACCAGAGACAGGCAGGTGAGGGAGGGGCAGAGCAGACACAGGAGGCAGGAGCAGGCAGGGATCATGACAACTTCCTGTGATAGCGTCTCTACTTCCTGTGATAGTGCCTCTACTTCCTGTGATAGCGTCTCTACTTCTTGTGATAGCGTCTCTACTTCCTGTGATAGTGTCTCTACTTCCTGTGATAGCGTCTCTACTTCCTGTGACAAAGTCTCTACTTCCTGTGATAGTGTCTCTACTTCCTGTGATAGCGTCTCTACTTCCTGTGACAAAGTCTCTACTTCCTGTGATAGTGTCTCTACTTCCTGTGACAAAGTCTCTACTTCCTGTGATAGTGTCTCTACTTCCTGTGACACCTGTGACAACGTCTCTACTTCCTGTGATAGCGTCTCTACTTCCTGTGATAGTGCCTCTACTTCCTGTGATAGCGTCTCTACTTCCTGTGATAGTGTCTCTACTTCCTGTGATAGCGTCTCTACTTCCTGTGACAAAGTCTCTACTTCCTGTGATAGTGTCTCTACTTCCTGTGACAACGTCTCTACTTCCTGTGATAGTGTCTCTACTTACTGTGACAACGTCTCTATTTCCTGTGATAGTGTCTCTACTTCCTGTGACAACGTCTCTACTTCCTGTGATAGTGTCTCTACTTCCTGTGTCGTTTATCTCCAGCCTTGTGTGCATTAAAAGCATTTACTTGAACCACTGCACCACATTTCACTAATAATAATAATGATAATGAGGTTTAGACTTGTGTCTAAAGTAGAAGTGCAATGCTCCCTCCCTCTCTCTCTCCTCTCTCCTCTCTCCATCTCTCTCTCCTCTCCCTGTTTCCTCCTCCTCCCGCTATCTCTTCTCTCCTCTTTCCCTCCTCTCTCCTCCTCTTTCCCTCTCTCTCTCCTCTCTCCTCTTCGCTCTTCCCTCCTCCCTCTTTCTCTCTCTTCTCTCTCTTTTTAGCTTGTGGTGTGCGGTCTCTTCGCTGCCATATCCTGCTATAGTCTTTGAGCTCAGAGGTTTAAATTCTCATCCGATTCTCCTCGTGTCTGTGTCTGTCTTTTTGTGGCACATTTGAAAATTGAAAAGACTGAAAAATCCTGTACTGTGTGTCGGGCTTTAGGGGAGTTATGTTTATATTTCATCAGGGTTTTCTCAAATTTGCAATGGAAATTATTGGTAATCGCCATGACGACTGGAAGGAAAAGCTTTTTGCCTAAAACACCTTGTGCATCTTGAAATGGACTTATTTTCTGTGTCAGTATTGTTTGTGTCTTTGAAGACTAGAACTACTGTTGTGTCTGGGGGTTAAAGGTCATATATTACACATTATAATGCTGTTACCTCCTCAAAAACAGACCTGGAGTTTTGTTTCATTCACACTAGGGCTGAAATAATCCAAAAGACTCTAGTGAAGGGGTATGGAGTTTAAAACACAGTGGGGCACTTCTTGTATCACCACATGATGACATCACAAGGTGATGAGAGAAGAACTCAGCCTAAATGTGCTGGGTTTGTTTCTTAAATATGTGAATGAAACAAAACTCAACACAACTACTTTAAAATGTTTGAGTTTGAGTCTCAGGTGGGACTGTGGTGTAGATCCTGTGTTCTATTTCCAGACTGGATGGGGCTTTTTGTGTAGCGATGCTTCCCTCAGGTCTTCGGGCTGTAATGGAAATATAGCGCCACCTATCAAACAGTGAAAATCTTGACTTATCAGATCTTTAACCATGTTCTAGTTGTTTCTTCTCGTTGAGCCTCTGAAGTTGTATTTGGAGTGATTCATATTTGAGTTTAACCTTTAATCCACTATTTTCAAGACGCCATTTTGTCGATCTGCCCCCGTTTAACCTTCACACGTGTAGCCTCTGGTACACGCCTGACTTGTTTCTTTTATTAAGTGGTTTTAGATGAATATTGTGATTTAAAATGTATAAATTATGACACAATGATCCACAGAGATGAGAACTATAGAGACACAAGCTCAATAGGACTGGTTTACATTCTGGAGCTGTAGTCATATGCACACTGTCTGTACTTTCTTCTGTCAGACGCCTCTTCTCTTGTCCTTCTTCTTTGTCGTTTATGCTCCTCCTCCTTGTCTCTCCTCGTCCTGAAGCAAAGGGTCTGTGTCCCCCCTGCATGTCCCCACCGCCGTCTCCCTTTCCAAAGCGTTAGACATGGATGCCTTCTCTGCAGGGCTCTGTGTGATATGTTTGATATATTAGGTTGTTATTCAGTCCAACTATATATCAAACATATTCCTACAGTGTCCCGCCCTGTCTCCAGCCTCGTGTCCTGCCCTGTCTCCAGCCTCGTCGTGTCCTGCCCTGTCTCCAGCCTCGTGTCCTGCCCTGTCTCCAGCCTCGTGTCCCGCCCTGTCTCCAGCCTCGTGTCCTGTCTTCAGCCTCGTGTCCTGCCCTGTCTCCAGCCTCGTGTCCTGTCTCCAGCCTCGTGTGTCCCTGTCTCCAGCCTCGTGTCCTGTCTCCAGCCTCGTGTCCCGCCCTCTCTCCAGCCTCGTGTCCCGCCCCTCTCTCCAGCCTCATGTCCCTGTCTCCAGCCTCGTGTCCTGTCTCCAGCCTCGTGTCCTGCCCTGTCTCCAGCCTCGTGTCCTGTCCTGTCTCCAGCCTCGTGTCCTGCTCTGTCTCCAGCCTCGTGTCCTGCCCTGTCTCCAGCCTCGTGTCCTGCCCTGTCTCCAGCCTCGTGTCCCGCCCTCTCTCCAGCCTCGTGTCCTGTCTCCAGCCTCGTGTCCTGTCTCCAGCCTCGTGTCCTGCCCTGTCTCCAGCCTCGTGTCCTGCTCTGTCTCCAGCCTCGTGTCCTTGTCTCCAGCCTCGTGTCCTTGTCTCCAGCCTCGTGTCCCGCCCTGTCTCCAGCCTCGTGTCCCTGTCTCCAGCCTCGTGTCCTGTCTCCAGCCTCATGTCCCGCCCCGTCTCCAGCCTCGTGTCCCTGTCTTCAGCCTCGTGTCCTGCCTCCAGCCTCTTGTCCCGCCCTGTTTCCAACCTTGTGTCCCTGTCTCCAGCCTCATGTCTCACCTCGTCTCCAGCCTCAAGTCCTGTCTCCAGCTTCGTGTCCTGTCTCCAGCCTCATGTCCCGCCCCGTCTCCAGCCTCATGTCCTTTTTCCAGCCCCGTGTCCCTGTCTCCAGCCTCGTGTCCTGTCTCCAGCCGTGTCCTGTCTCCAGCCTCGTGTCCTGCTCTGTCTCCAGCCTCGTGTCCTGTCTCCAGCCTCGTGTCCTGTCTCCAGCCTCATGTTCCGCCCCGTCTCCAGCCTCGTGTCCTGTTCCCAGCCTCGTGACCTGTCTCCAGCCTCGTGTCCTGTCTCCAGCCTCATGTCCTGCCCCGTCTCCAGCCTCGTGTCCTGTTTCCAGCCTCGTGTTCCGCCCCGTCTCCAGCCTCGTGTCCCTGTCTTCAGCCTCGTGTCCTGCCTCCAGCCTCTTGTCCCGCCCTGTTTCCAACCTTGTGTCCCTGTCTCCAGCCTCATGTCTCACCTCGTCTCCAGCCTCATGTCCTGTCTCCAGCCTCATGTCCTGTCTCCAGCCTCGTGTCCTGTCTTCAGCCTCATGTCCCGCCCCGTCTCCAGCCTCATGTCCTGTTTCCAGCCCCGTGTCCCTGTCTCCAGCCTCATGTCCTGTCTCCAGCCTCATGTCTCACCCCGTCTCCAGCCTCATGTCCTGTCTCCAGCCTCGCTTCCCTGTCTCCAGGACACGAGGCTGGAAAGCCTCATGTCCTGTCTCCAGCCCTGTGTCCTGTCTCCAGCCTCGTGTCCCGCCCCGTCTAGTTCCTCTGTGTTGTGCAGTTGCATATTGGGGGTCACGTGTAGTTCACGTGGTTGTCTTATTTATACTTTGCAGCTGATTCCCTGGGGTTGTGATGCTAACTGTAGGCACTGCTCCGTCTGAGGCTTTGTTAGACTTCGATGAGCTTTATTTTAACACAGTCTGACCAGAAATAACTTAGTTGGAGCTACAACAGGTGAGCTGATTTGTGGTGTTAAACAAGTCCCTCTCAAATAACATTAGTGTCAAAAGCTAGCTAGCATTAGCATTAGCCAACAGTTTTTCAGTGAGTCACTCTCACCTTTTTGTGTAAAATCAAACTCCTAAACAGCGACCGCTTGGACTGATCACAGGCTCCTGAAAATATTCAGTTTAAAACCATTTTGCATTATTTTATTTTACATGTAGAACAGCCCCGTTGCATCACTGCAAAGTATCACTAAGCAGAAGGTTGATGGTCTTATTCCAGCTCTGACCTGCTGTAGTTAATACTGTTGTTGTGTCCTTGGCAAGACACGTAAACCTACCCTGTGTTTGTCAGAAAGCCCTGGGCAGCTGTGGCTACAGTTAGCTTACCTCAACTGAAACTACTTTATGTCTGTGGTCTCCAGAAAAAGTGAGGAAACATTTGAATAGTTCATCTGGAAAAACAGAAGCGTTACAGTTTCTCTTTTCAAACTCCGTATCTATTTTAGTGAAATAAAAATATTATTCCATCACTTCTAAAGAAAGCCCCTCCATTAAACTGTTATTAATGTTGTGTGTGTAAGATTAGGGATGCCCCGATCTGATACTGGGATCAAATATCGGTGTCGATACTGACAAATTTGCTGTATCAGATATCAGCTTCCAAATATCGGTTCAGTCGATATCCTAGTTGGACATATAACGATGTAGTAAGACATTTACAGGTTGTATTTGGCCCAGAAAGTCTTAGAATGTTTGAACTTTTACTTATACAAAGTTCTGTTGTTACTTGAGAGAGAAATAACAGCTACATTCTGTCGTATTTTATTCGTATTTTAACTGGATCAGTTCTGTCGTATTTTATTTTTGTTTAAAGGAAGGCAAGGAAAGCTTATTTGTATAACACAATTATTATTTGTATAACACAATTGTTACTGTTGAGTAATTCAAAGTGCTTTACAGAATAAGAAAAGACATTAAAATCACAATACAACAAATGAACATTAAAGAGCAGAATAAAACCCTCTCAGTCACAGCAGCTAAACAGAACTGTTTGGAGCCTCGACTTAAACATTGTCAAAGTCGAGCCTGCCTCACATCTTCAGGCGCTGTTTCAGGTTTAAGCTGCACAAAACTCAAACACTGATTCCCCATATAAAGTAAATAAATGCTGTTTTCAGTATCGTATCGGCCATTATCGATGCTATATCAAAGTATTGAAACTGGTATCGAAACTGAAAAAGCTGGATCGGTGCTTCTCTGTATAAATGTGGCACATTTTCAAAACTGAGATATATGTTTTTGCAAATGAAGTCTTCATTTTAAAAGCACAGCCTTCCTGCAGCTGGTCTTTTGATCTGATTTCATGTGAGGAGATGATTTGTGGGGTCAGACACACGTGTACGATGGTGTTAGATAATAGTTTTTGTCTTGTCTGTGAAACTCCCTTTAACGACTTGAATCTCTTACTGTCGCTGTCTGATTTTCCACAGGAGGCAGACGAGACTCTGAACTTTGAAGAACAGATCTTAGAAGCTGCAAAGTCCATCGCCGCAGCCACCAGCGCTTTAGTGAAGTCAGCCTCCGCCGCTCAGAGGGAGCTGGTGACACAAGGCCAGGTCAGAGTCTGCAGCCGCTCCACCTTCTGCTCCACCTTCTGCTCCACCTTCTGCTCCACCTTCTGCTCCACCTTCTGCTCCACCTTCTGCTCCACCTGTGTTATTTACACCATTTCAACTTGCTTACACCATTTAAACTGATGGATTTTGTATGTGTGAATGTACACCACCAGTCAGAAGTTTTGGACACACCCTCTCATTCAGTTTTATTTTCTTTATTTTTACAATTTTCTACAATTTTATATACACACAGAAAACATCAAATATGAAGGTTTATGGAATTATGCAACAAAGAAAAAAAAATATATATATATCTAAACTACTAAATATATTGTTGTTACATTTTATATTCAAATCCTCAAAGTTTCCACCCTTTACTTTGTTGAAAAAAATACATGAAAAAAAAACACAAACACTTCCACCTTCCACCTTGTGATGTCATCGTGTGGGAATGCAGGAAGTGCTCCACTGTGTTTTTAAACTCCACACACCTTCACTAGAATCGTTTCAGCCCTCGAAGTGTCAATCGAAATATTTTTTTTAGATTTTTTGTTCAAATCCTCAAAGTTTCCACTCTTTGCTTTGTCGGAAAATATTTTGTTATTATTGAGTTATTTAACTTTTTTCTTTACTATAATTCCATACATCTTACTTCATATGTCTGATCTGAAAGTAGTAAAATAAAAATTAAAAAAAGGAAAAAAAACACTGAACGAGGGTGTGTTCAGACTTTAGACTGGTTGTGTCTGTGTGTATCATGTTTGTACGATTATTGTTTCAGGTGGGCTCGAACCAAGCGAACGCTGTGGAGGACGGCCAGTGGTCACAGGGACTCGTATCAGCTGTAAAACCCTGCAATATTCAGTAAAACTAGCCAACGTTTTTTCCTAGCTAACGACTGGTAAACATGTTTATTTAACCTCAGGCTCGGATGGTCGCCGCCGCCACCAGTAACCTGTGTGAATCAGCCAACGCCTCGGTGCAGGGCCACGCCAGCGAAGAGAAACTCATCTGCTCCGCGAAACAAGTGGCTGCCTCCACGGCTCAGCTGCTCGTGGCGTGTAAGGTGAAGGCCGACCAGGAATCCGAAGCTGTCAAAAGGCTCCAGGTTCGTAGCAAAGTGAAATGAAAGAGTGGAGCGTGTCTTGGTGATGTGCGCTGGGTTGTTATTCTGACATATGCGTCTCTGTGAAGGCTGCTGGAAACGCTGTGAAAAGAGCTTCAGACAGCCTCGTGAAGGCGGCGCAGAAAGCGGCGTTTGACAAAAGCGAAGACGACAGTGTTGTTGTCAAGACCAAGTTTGTGGGAGGAATCGCTCAGGTAAGAAAATACTTAGCTACTTTTGACTGAACCACATCAGAAACAAGAGTTACTCTTCAGTCGGTAACGTTTGATTAAAAAGGTTTTATAATAATTACCAGGGCTGATTAAAATGATTTGAAAAGAAATCAATGTTGTTTCCTCGTCATAATCAGACCTGGAGTTGTGTTTTGTTTCATTCACATGTTTAACACACAAACCTGCAGATTTAGGCTGAGTTCTTCTCTCAAACTAAAAACACTCATGTGGTAGGACAGGATACTGTTTTTAAACTCCACACACCTGCTCTAGAACCATTTGGATCCTTTCAGCCCTGAAATAATCAGTCTCTACTGAACTAAAGGTAAAAGTTTTAGGTATTAACTTGAAAACTACCACTTCATGACATCACAAGGTGGAACAGAGCATTTTGAGCTTTGGAGATGTTACAGACTAATAATAAAGTGTGACTCAAACATGTGAATGAAACAAAAAACAACTCCAGGTCAGTTTGTGATGAGGAAACGACATTAGAACAGATCAGAGGATAGGGTGATATGGGCCCTTTAACGACCTGCTCATATTTGACCCTGTTTTCTTCAGATCATCGCGGCTCAGGAGGAGATGCTGAGGAAAGAACGGGAGCTGGAGGAGGCTCGGAAGAAGCTGGCCCAGATCCGACAGCAGCAGTACAAGTTTCTGCCCAGTGAGCTCCGAGAGGACCAGGGATGAACGAGCACTAAGGACGGCATGCGCCATAACGAGTCAGCTCTTTGCAATGGCCTCTGCAGTTTGGGCCCCACAGACATGAAACAAATGCAAAAGTGATGTATTGTCAGGAATGAATGTTTAGAAGTGAATAGAAACAGAAGGAGACATATAAGGTAAGGCTTGCATGTGAAATAATATCTATACATATCAAAGCAGCTACTAACCAAGAACAAGTGCTTTTAAATGGAGGGCCAGGGGAGTGTGGGCCAGGGGAGTGTGGGCCAGGGGAGAGTGGGCCAGGGGAGTTTTTAAATGGGGGGCCAGGGGAGTGTGTAGGATATTCTGAATATAGAAGCATATAATTATAATGTAACTGACTTTCAAATACACATACCCAACTCTGTACTTGTTTTTATGGTAATAGTATATAACAGTATTATAACTCCCACAAACCAACACTGCAAACTCCTCAGAGCGGGCCTGTCACGATAACACATTTTGAAGTTTGATGCATCACTGAAGTAAATATAGACGATAAACAATAAAGCTGAAACTAATTTATACACTGACTCAAAAATCCAAGAGCAGATTTAAACCCATAGACTGTATATATATTATAACCCTGAAAACCCTCAGTCTTTTCAGCAGGTCTCAAACAATAATAAAAAATACTTAAGTAAAAAAATACTTAAGTAAAAGCATCCACTTTAAACTTACACTGCCT
Organism: Periophthalmus modestus; assembly: GCA_019594935.1. Lineage (NCBI taxonomy): Eukaryota > Metazoa > Chordata > Actinopteri > Gobiiformes > Gobiidae > Periophthalmus > Periophthalmus modestus. The sequence continues at coordinate 12,926,174 of JAIEZT010001390.1, read as the reverse complement.
GGCCAAAAGAAAAGTCACCACAAAAAAAAAAACAAACAGGTCACACACTCCAATATTTTGTTCGTCCTTCTTTAGCTTTGATTACTGCATATTCTCTGTGACATTGTTTCGATTTCACTTCTGCAATGTCACAAGATTTATTTCCATCCAGTGTTGCATTAACTTTTCACCAAAATGTTGCATTGATGATGGTCGAGTCTGACGCTGCACAAAGCTTCTCCAGCACATCCCACAGATTCTCAGTGGGGTTGAGTCTGGACTCGATGTGTGAAAATGATTCTCATGCTCCTGAACCACTTTCACAATTTGAGCCCGATGAATCCTGATATTGTCATCTCTGGAATATGCCTGTGTCATCAGGGGAAGAAAAAATCCACTGATGGAATAACCTGGTTATCAGTATATTCAGGCAGTCAGCTGACCTCATTCATTCTCATGCAGTAATGATCCAAGAGGGGCTCGGACCTATTTGCTTCAGTTAAATCCAGGTGGTTACATTTATTTTTGGCCTGGCAGTGTACTTAAAAAATAAAGTACAATTACCTACAAATTTTAATTAAGTACAGCACGTACAGTACATACATCACGTTGATACAGTCATTATCGTGACGGGGCCTCCCTTCAGAATTTAGAAGGAAGTAAAAGATCTGTGATAGATTTGCGAGACTAGTCGACAACCCACTGTAGTGTAGATGTGTACTTTGGAACCAGGCATGGGTTCCCGTAAAGAAATGTGAATCTGATGGTGCAC